>JAQQAC010002701.1:26927087-27128470 GCA_029783875.1 Phataginus tricuspis | reverse complement strand
TGGTGGGTGGCTGGCAATTTCAGCACTCCTTGGATGGTAGATGTGCCAGCCCGATCTCCACCTTCACCCTCACACGGCCCTCTCCCTGCGGGCACATCTGTCTCTGTCCAAACCTGTGCTCTCTGTGAGGACACAGTTCTGTTGGAGAAGGGCCCACCCTAATGATCTTATCTTAACCTGATCACTTGCAAACATCCTATTTCCAAATAAGGTCACATTCACAGGGACTGGCAGGACTTGAACATCTTTTTACAGGACACAATTCCATCCATAACCCCTAAGGATGCTTCCTGCAATAAAGTCCCAAATAAACTACCTGGACTCGAATCTTTGTTTCTGGACTGGCTTCCGGAAGAGCCCAAACTGCAATACCCTTTTAAAAATGGAAACTCAGAGGTACAGACCGATTGTGAAACTTTCCTAGCACCACGTAACAAGCTCACTGCAGAAATAAAGATTTGAGTCAACATTTTAATATCTTACCTAAACACAAGACGTGCTTCTCAACTTCTCCTCAGACTATGTGGCAAAGTTGTTTCTCTGATGACGGCTCAGTGTACTTTCCTTTTGAGCCCCAATGGCCATTCACATGATGTGGCTTGGTGAGGAAGGGAAAAGGCACGTTAGCTTGCACTGAATGCACGGGGTCTTCGCCACTAGGCGTTGGTAAGGGAAGGTCCCTTCCTGCTGGGAGTGCAGACTTGCATCCCAGCCTGGGTGGCTGCCAAGCTGCTGCTGGGATGACGGGCGTAGACGCAGCCCGTGGGGCTGCTGAGCCGGCCCTGTCCCCTCCCTGCCTCCGGTAGATGGAATAAATAAGTCAGAAGGGAGGTGCTCCATCTCGGGAGCACCGGGGTTGCCCTTTAGAAAAACATCGCCCGCACATTCTGCATTCTCGAAATGAATCCGAGTGCAACTCAGGCGGCGGGGCTCGGTCTGCGCGTCAGACGCGCTCCTGCCCCAGCCCTGACATCACGGCTCCCCGAGAAGTGTCTGACTGGCAGAAGGGTCCTGCCAGGAGCAGAGGCCAGGTGGTCCCCGGCCTTTGTCAAGGTGTCCTCGGCTGCTGAGCAGAGATGGAACCGAGCTGTGTTCCCAGGTTGCAGCTGCCAGGGGCCCAGGGGGAGGCGGGGCGGGTCCAGGTCAGTTCTGAGTCAGGAAGCGCTTCAAACCTGTTCTCCTCGGGAGGAGTCGCTAGAACTGACCCTGTCTCTGCGGCTTCCTGCAGCCTCCGAGCATTTGAGAAACTGGACTAGGGCCCATCTCCGAGTCAGGGAGAGGACGGGGCGGTGTGTCGGGAGGACGTCTACGGTTCCTGTTCTCTCTCCACCGGCAGCAGGCGTCCCAGGAGGGCTCCGCTCGGGAGCGTGGGTGTGGGAGGCGTGAGAAGAGGGGGTGCTGAGCGGAAGCAGCCCGCAGCCCCCCCCTGTGGGGAAGGCCCCCCGCGGCCCGGGGCCGCTTGCTCAGCTGTCGGGGAGGAGGGCGCCGCATCCCGCCGGGGAGAGCCTTCACCCTTCCAGGATCCCGCCCCACGGCCAGCTGTCGGCTTCCCTTGAACTCCATCTCTGAGGGTGTTCGTCGGGGACCTAGGCGCACGGGCTGTTGCCGCAGACGGTCCGCCACACGTGGTCTTAGGGCAGCAGCCTTGTGAGGTCACCTCGGAGCTCCATCTCATAGGAGAGGAAACCCAGTCTCAGCCGCCAACAGACCTGCTCAGGGCTTGTCGCCAGGAAATGGTGCAGCCCGGGTTGGGACCTGGAGTCACTGATGCACGCCCATCCTGGGGTCCCCACTGAGCTGCACCCCACATGGATGGCTTCAGGAAGAGGCACATCAGAGGGGGGGCTACGGGGCGACACTGAGATTTGAGTCTCTCTGGGTGGGTCGGAGGCTCCTGACCACAGACCCGCCTTAGACCCTCCCTGGGGGCACAGGGGCCGCGGCAGCGAGCCCTGTTTGCATCCTCAGGTCCCACCTGCAGGAGCATGGTGGTTGGGGTTGGGTGCGACTACCTGTAAACACCTATGGGTGCTCTGAGTGGGTCTGGGAGGCGTTAGTCCCAGGACAGACCTGTCCTCTGGCGAGTCCCCTCCCCAGGCTTAGCTGGTCATGATTAATGTGTAACGTGGAAAGGACTGTCTCTCTGGTGCTGCGCCGTCCTTTTGGCACTGCTCAGCCCCACCTGTGCTTTGAAGCCTTAGCGGCCCCCTCAGCCCACAATGCCCCCTCCCTTCTCTGAACTCCCAAGGCGCTGGCCGTCAGCCCCACTCAACGGACGGACAGGGAGGACTCTGGGTTCCACAGGTGCACTTACAGGCCCCCAGTTCTTCTGCAGTACTTTTTAGCTGTGTGTCCTGGGGGCAGAAAAAGGCTCTTTGGATCTGGGGCTGTCTATGTGTTTAATGTAGAAAATGGTACGTACCTCAAAGGGGCTTCGCGAGAACAATCTCTCTCATGCATGGGAGGCGCTGGGTTTGGGGTGCAGGGCATGAGTGCTCATGGGCTTGGGGTGCGGGCATGAGTGCTCATGGGTTTGGGGCGCGGGCATGAGTGCTCAGTACCTGTTGCTTGTAGAATCACTGCCCGGCACTGGGGTTGACTGCAGACTCCTGTCACGGTCCAACTCCTGTATTATTAACTGACTTCTCATGAAGTTACACTTTGTTTGTCCAGCCAAAATATTCTTCAGGCAAGGATCCCAACATTTATTTCCTTGTGTTTTCTTTTTTCCTAAAGTATTTCCCACTAGACGCTCCCAGATGAAACCCAGTGGTTAACCAATGGTCAGCAAACATCCAAAGGACCACCTAGGAAACCTGTAGACTTCCCAGGCCATACGGTCTCTTGCACAGCTACGAAACTCTGCTGGGGCAGCACAGATAGTCATAGACCACATGTAAACTGCTGAGCATGGCGATCCTCCTCGGGCAGCCGCACAGCCCAAGTGGCTGCCCAGCTCCAATGGGCAGGTGGCACAGGGGCTGAGCTGGAAACGACGGCACATTTGTCTGGGCAGCATCTCAGGGCTGGTCACCCTCTCACTAAAGTGAAATGGAAAACTAAATGTGATTTGGCCGCACCGAATGATAAAAGCTTTTATTATTCTCTGATTTGCTCTGTTCATGGAGAGTTTAGTCATACGGGTTTCTATTCTCAGGAACTCATGGCACATCACAACACATTCATTCAACCCCCAAATAATTCTGCGCAGAACAAGCCTTTACAGGAAAGGGGTGGGGGGGGTGCAAACATGAGAAACCATGTGTGTCTGCATCACCACGAGGGCTTTGGGGGCATCAGAGAAGAGCTGATTAACAACACACGGACGGGTGCAGGCCACCTGATTCATACCGGAAGCTCAGGTTGTAGTGAAAGCATGGCATATTCTGTTTTAAACTTTTAAAAATAACCCTTGAAATTGTGTTGATTTTGAAAGTAAGAATCCAGTATCCTGTTAGTTAAGGAAAGACAAACACAGACGAGAATTAAACAGCAGTAAGAGACTGGGGCAGAGCAGTGAGGAGTATTGTAGGGTGGTAGAGCACAGGGGGATGGCCAGGTTTGGGCACTTGGGATGTGGTCTGCGGGATCACCCCAAGCCTTCTCAGTGCGACGGGGGGTGCTCTCCTGCCCAAAGCTGTCATCTCCTTGGGATGGGAGTCAAATCAGTTGAATTCAATGTTTCCATTTTATGATAGAGCATTTCTCGAGGGCAGCTTAAGAAAAATGAACTATCATCCAGGAGAAATAAGAAGCAATGATCATTTTGGAAAATTTAATAAAGAGAATCCAGGTGCCCCACACAGGCGAACCCTCTGGGTGTGACCATCAGCATGGGAGCTGCCAGATCACACTCTGTCCTTCTGCCAAGCATTTCATGTGAATTGCTTCACGAAAAATCCACAACCCTCTGGGATGTCTAGATATAGCCTCCTTTTACTGGTGGAGAAGCTAAAGCTTTACGAAGGCAGGTGATTTGATCGAGGTTAGTTATTGGTAGAGTTGTCACTTGAATTCCCTCCTCCTGGACCCCGATCCAAGCTCTCCTCCTCCGGTCACATGTGGGCAGGTTATACACATGTCTAGGGATGGGTGGGGTGCAGAAGAGAATACACTGTCCTAATATTTGTACGTGAGCTTCCATTTATTACACATACTTTTCATTTTCAGTTTATTTTCCTCTTAGAGGTTAAATTTCCACTCCTGATTTTTCACTCAAAGAAAGGCTAAGTAAATTCCATGAGCCACTCTTGAATAAGGCAAACCAGAAAAAATACGCAGTGCTGCTGACTAGCCTAACCGGATGTGGACACCCTTGGTCACAGCTAACTCTTGTACTGTTTAACCCTAGTGAAAATTTCCCAAGAATAAAATCGCTTGTCTTTATTTGGTTAGTCTCCAGCTGTCCTGAATCCCTTGTGACTGAGGCCTTGGCACAAGGCTTCTTCATCTCTGCACTGGGATATTCGGGGTGGTCCTCGGCCACGGGGCTCTCCCGTGCCGTGCATGGTGCAGAGCAGCGCCCCTGCCTGCTGCCCTCTAGATGCCCACACAGCTGCCAAGTCGTGACAGCCCAAAACGTCTCAGACGCTGCCAGACTCTGGGGGCGCAAAATCTGCCCATGGCTGAGAACCAGTGGGTTGAGGTCATCGTTTCGTGGGTCAATCACTTGGTGACGTACTGGGCCGTGACGAACAATGCAGTCTGACTTCATTTTGATCTGTTAAGCTGACCGCACTGGAGGCTGGCTGTTGATCCATCGCTTTCCATGATATTACCTGAGCTGATGGCCTCAGAACTGCCCAGTGCGTTTGGCTTTTGGAATGGCCCTTCCCGAGGGGATGGCCACCGACCACAGGAAGCAAGCCCTTAATGTGGGGCACACAGCCTGCAAAGGCCCTCCATCTTCCATCTGCATCCCAACTGGTGATGGGGTTGGAGGAGGTCACATTCGGCAGGGAGTGGGGTAAGCATAGATTCGTGAGGCAAACAGACCTAAATTGAAATTCTGGCCCTACCGCTACCCAGCTCTGAGACCTCGGACAAGTGACTGGCCTCCCTGAGACCGCCTTCTCCTTTATAGACTGAAGATTACACGTCTTGAGGAGTTGTAGAGGGAACTAGAGATACTGTGTGTAAAGGCCCAGATAGAGTGCGTAAGCAGTAGCTTTGTAGGAAGGTGTCCCCCTGTGAGAAACGTGCAAACGCGTGCCTGTGGCAGCTCCGTGGGGGCCGCACGGCCACATCCACCTGCAGGGCCTTCTGCGAATCCCTTGGGCTCGTCTCCCACCCCGTTGAGGACCTCCCCACCTGGCCTCGTCAGAGTGTCCCTGCTTCTCTGATTTTTTGAGGGGCCAGAGCATTCCAGAACGGAAGGCTGGGAAGATGTGGACTCGTGTAGAAAGATGCCGAAGCATCTTCAAGGTGATTTAGCCGCTGATCTGAATCGGGGTGTGAACACCAAGGTGGCTGAGCCGTGGAGGGACAGGAATGTGAACAGGCGGCCGGAGAGTGAGGTGGTCCTTGGAGGAGAGGGTGAGGACGAGAAGGCGGCAGGGGGCTCCCATCCCCGTCTGCAGCAGGCTCTGTCCTAGGCCCCAGGGAGAAAGGGCCGGACACTCAGGAGAATACTTGGCCAGGACAACCCTGGCTAAAACTACGAAGGAGGTTTTTTCAGCACCTTCTCTCCCCCTTCAGCCTCATGGAGTCTGTGCTGGCTAAGAACCTGAAAGAACCTTTTTGTTCCTATCCCTTTATTTCGCTGACCCTTGGAGTGGAGGTGGGAGAATCATGCAGCTTGGCTGAGGCAAAAGGTGCTGCCGGTGGGATACGGGACGTGGATGGGGTCAGAGGCCCCTTGAATAGGGTGTTCTGAGTTTGTTCCCGTGGAGACTTGATGATTCTAGATCTGTAACCCAGGGCTGACAGCCCAGAGCTCCTTCTGCCATGCCAGGCTGCCTCCGTCATGCCTCTGTCTCATTTTAACTCTAAATTCTAGGATAAAACATCTCTCTGATATTCAAAGCGACCAGTACTGCTTCTGAATCAAATACCAACATTTACAATTGTATATCCTTATTTATTTAATGCTGCCCCTAAAAATAGTAATTTATGACCAAGAAAGTTTCCTCTGTCCTTGAATACTGAAAAATATGAGAAATAAGCAAAAGATGACCTGGGAGTCAGCAATTCCCCTGCATGCTGTTTAAAATTGGATGGATTTTATTTTCTGCTTTTAGAACCTGAAAAACACACACTTTGAAAAATGATATCTTTCCTAGTTTCATGATCACAAAGTCAAAGCACACTTATTGTGGAAAACGTGGGCAACATAGGAAAGAACAAAGAGGAAACAAAAATCATTGCAAAAAATTTTGCCCTCCACCCCGAGATTCATTAGTATGTGGGTGACGATCCTTTGAGGTTTGAATATGTGCATTTAGTTTGGTATTTAGTGATAAATCATGGCTTTCATTCTCTGTTGTTAAATATTCCTCTACATCAGTTTTAGTGCCTACAGAGTGTCACATCTTATTCTCCCATTGTTTATCGTCGGACTGTTAGATGGCTTCACATTTTAGCACATTATGAACAGGGCTGCTGTAGGCGTTTCTGCGCATATATCTGTGTCCACATTTGGGGTTCTTTCCTAGGAATGAATTCTTGGCAGTACAATTGCTAGTTTCCCCTCACGGTCGATGTCCCTGCCTCCCGGGCCGACCGTCGTGCCTTCAAAGCTTCCTAAAGTCCAGGCGTATCTCACATGTGACATGTGCACATCAGACCCCTCCTGGCCTGTTTTCCAAAGGACAGAGCCGTGGTGCTCGAGACCGAGGAGGATGTCTCGCGTAATCCTTCCCGGATGCTTCTGATGGTGGCAGCGGACCACAGTGATCGCAGCGCCCTCATGCAAAAACAGCTCTCGGGAAATGCAGGAGGTCATTTAGGAACAGCCCCCAGATCGCAGCCTTCTAACCAGCTTGGTCCCTGTTGAGACTCGTCCTGCCAGTGACCCTGGCTCTTCTTCCCAACTCTTGTCCGCCTCTCAGCCCCACCCAGGAAGCCCTGCTTTTCAGCGGGCCAGGTTAATTTCCCTCTTGGCTGCACCCCTCTGAGCGCCGGCTGCTCCTCCTAGGCTCCTACTCCCTCCGCCCTGCCCTATTCTGCAGAGATCCCTCATAGGGTGGAGCAGGCTTCAGGGCCAAAATGATGCAAAGCCTCATTGCTTAGGATTTAGTGGAAAACTATTGCTTTTGAGCAGACCTGCCGGGCAGGCCCAAGTACTGACCAGGGGCAGGGAAATGGATGGAGCAGAGGGGGCGCCCGGGGCTCCCATGATCCTGCTCCAGAGGCAGCAGCTGGAAAGTTGGAGGCAACTTCCAGGTCATGGAGTCCAAAGTCTTCTCTGACAGCGCTGTCACTCAGTGGTGTTTTGAACAGGTAGAAATCCAGACCATCGGGAACACTGCCGGGATAACTCATGGCCTGACTACTTTCTGCTTTCTTCCACAGTTCTTGCCATGTAAAAACAAAACCAAAAGCCCACCATTAATGCTATTCATTAATTTATTTATTCAAAAAATATCTCTTGAGTGTCTACTATAGGCCAGCCAGGGACGTTTCTAGGAGCTTTGGAAGCAACTTTGAACAAAACAGACCAAAAAAAAAAAAATTCCAGATCGGATCTCATTTTAGAGATGGAGACAGGAAACAGACAAGGTCAATGAATAAATACATAGTGCGGTGGTGACAGGGCTAAGGAGAACAGGTGTGTCGGAGTGCCAGGGCGGCGGGGTGGGGGTAGAGGGGATATCACCGTATACAAAACGTGCAGCGATATCCCTGCTGAGAAATAACCTGAAAGCAGAGACCAGCGGGAGAGAGCGAGCCGGCAAAGGGGGAGCCTGGGTGCAGGCCGAGGGGCAGCAGCACAGGGCCAGGTGTGTCCCTGGAGCTGCAGGAAGGTGGAGGGAGGGAGGGGAAGGCCAGAGGGATGTGGGATCGGAGGCGCTGAGTTCCAGGGAGGGGGCAGGAGAGGGACAGTTGAGCACGGGCTTGAAGGCCATTTTGCGCCAAGTGAGATGGAGGTCAAGTTTGATGGGTCAGCAGGTGCTGAAGGGGAGGAAGGGCGGCAGTAGAACTGCTCAGTGGTGCTCAGTCAGCAAGTATTTGCTGAGATCCTGCCCACCAAACACCACGCTGGTGATAAGGATAAAATGGGAGCAAGCTCTCCACCCTCGCGTACACGGGTGTGGCAGCCACCCCCCCCACCATTCAATGAACACCCGCCTGGGCTGAGCTCGGGCCCCACACACCCGGTCCTTTAGTGCAATTATTCCGCTCAAAAATCCATAAGGCAGCAACCCATGATGTCCCCTCCTACAGATGAGGCAATAGGCTCAGAGCCGCCACATGGCCAGCATGTCGCCAACCTGGATGCAAACCCAGGACTCTCACCCCAAAGCCTGCAGTGCTGACCACTATGTAATCGTTGGAAACTTGTTCTCACGCTGGACCTCGCAGATTCCTCTAAGACACGAGGGGGTCACTAGAGTCTTCTGGGTGACCACTGGGCCCCCAGTCCTCCTCTTCTCAGGGGTGCCCGTCTAGGGACGCAAGAACCAAGCCGAGGGGCTGGGGGTAAGGACTGGGCTCCAGCACCCCAGGGCAGGGCGAGCCATATGACCTCTCTGGACCCCAGATGTCTTTGCTCTACAAGCGAGGCCCTGGAGAAGGTCTCTAGCCCTCCTTCCCGCTCCGGAATCCAGTGAGCGTGTGGTCCGGTGGGGTCACTGCCTTGTCCCTCACTTGATTTTTGATGAGACCTTCACATTCAACACCTGTTGCTTTAATAAATGTAATAAATATTTCTCTGTACCGGGCCTTAAAGACGGTACAAAATGCAAAGCAAAGCTCCTGCCCTCTGAGGGGCACATGACTCATGATCTTATCTGGTGCTCGTAACGGTCCTGTGATGTGGGTGGCGCAAAGCCACAGTGCAAAGTAAAACTAGGACAGTGCCCAACGAGGCCACCGTGCCTTGGACAGCTCTTCCCTTCTTACTCCGTCCCTCCCGCTTTCTCATCTGACCCTCACAGCAGGCCTGAGAGGTCCGCAGGGAGAAAATGATCCCCACGTCACAGATGGACAGACTGCAGTGCGCCCAGGGGGTGTGCACCTTCTCCTGACGCCCTGCGCGCCCGCTAGAGGGGAGCTGCTGCACCTACTGAACCCCAGACCCTCAGTTCAACCCAACAGAACATCAGAGCACCCCGAGGGCCTGGCCACTCCCATGGGGAAGGAGAACATCAGCCCTTTCAGAAAGGGTGAAACCACCCGGAGCTCCTGGCAGACGCTTTGGGGAACTGGCCCCAGGGATTCCGACGTGACCGTGGTGCCCAGGAAGCAAACAATTGTCCAGAAACCACAATGATTTCCCAGCCACCCTTCCCCACCCCTTCCAACCACTGCACATCACCCCTGACCCAGTCATATCCCCACTTACTCGACTCCCGCAGTAAGTCCGGGGAAACTCGGCCCAGATCCACCCTGGGACAGGCTCCAAGCCGCGCTCTCAGTGTGCAGCTCCTGGGCCTCTGCAGGAAGGCCCAGGGTCCCTGCGGCAGCCCCAGCTACAGCAGGAGCAGAGCAGGCGGCCCAGGTGTCTGGGGAGGGTTGCTGACCCAGACCCCACCGGGCGAGTGTTCAGGAAATGCTGCCGGGTGAGTCCACGCTTCTGGACAAGTGAACCTGTGGGGACGGCGCCTAGGACAGGAAGTCTTGGAATTAGGCGGCCAGGGGTCTGGGCCCAGTCACCAACTACTGTGTGGCCTCAGGTACGTCACTTAATGACCAATTTCCTTTTGCACCTTCTGGAAGGCTTGGGCAAAGACAGTGAGGTTCCTTCTGGCCGGAACACAGCAGTTCTGGGAAAGGCAGGCAGGAAATAAATGTCCACTGATGCCGTGATCAGAGCCTGAAGTGCCTTCCTTCTTCCTGTCGGCCAGCTTCTCCCCGTTTCCCTGCTGACACCGTTATCATCAGACCCACTGCCACAGGAAAAGGAAGGGAAAGAGGAGGCCGTGGAAGAGGAATGAAAGAAGGAGGGGAGGAGAGAGTTGGCAAAAAACACAGCAGCCCAGCGACGTGTCTGGATTCTGAGGGCAGATCCTCGAGGTTCAAGTCCCGGCTCGGCCATATTCTAGCTGGGTGACCTTGGACACGTCACCTGACCTCTCAGCCCCTCCGTGTGCGAGCACGTGCAGTAACAGGGATCTGCTGTGGCTGTCGTGAGGGTCCGAGGGTGCACCCCGCGCAGCCCGTGACGCGGGGAAGCGCTTAGAAAGGGTTCAGCTCGGCAGCAGCGGTTCCTTGTTCGCTGGTGCTCACAGAAGGGGGCGGATAGACAGGGAAAGGGCGAGGGAAGGAAAAGAGGAGAGGCATTAAGAAAATGGGGATGGAGACCAAGTTTGAGGGCAGCTGGAATCATTTTCACCTGCCCAGAGGTGGAAGGAGACGTACGAGTGCAGGGCACGACTCAGCCCTCCCCGCTGCCCTCCCCTCCGCCTCGGCAAACCAGGGCGGCAGCAGCAGGAGGCCTGCTGTGGCTGTGGGCAGGTGACGCCGTCCTGGGTGTCCCTGGGCCAGGCCACCCCCTCAGCCCCTTCCTGCCTGGCAGAGCAGGTCTCTGAGATGGATCCGAGCGGTTTCCTGCCTCCCAGTGAGGGGAGCTGTCAGCTGTGAAGGAGGGGTTGGGGGGCGGCATGTCCCCCAAGGGGGAGGCTGTGTCTGAGTGGAAGCTGCAGACCACAGCCCAGGGGCCATTAGAGCAGAATTCCCCTCCCTGGAGGCAAGAGGCCGCAGATGCTCACCGGGCTGCTGCTTTCTTAGTCTTTTTCCTTCGTGCACACATGAGCGTCTCAGTTTTACAAGCTGTTGCTTACTTCATCTCTGAGAGCAGTGGAAAATGCTGGGCTCAGAAAAGGAGATAACAGCTGGCCAAAGAAAGAGTAACAGCGAGAGGAAAGCCTCCTGCCTCACGGGGCCCTGCAACTTTGAGTCTGTGGGGAAGCAGGGCCCCCCGATCCCAGCCTCGCGCACTCCTGCCTTCTCCTCACAAATGCGGAACTGAGCACGTAGAACCCAGACAAGACGGGCTTCGTGCTCAGGGCAACTTTAATAGCATATGCTTCCAAATCCTGTGCACTCCACCCCACCATTTTTTATTGTGGTAAAATACACATAAAATTTACCATCTCAACCATTTTTAAGTGTACACCCTGTGGTATTAAGTGTATTTATATATTGTTGTGCCACCCCACCACCATCCGTCTGCAGAGCTCTTTCCATCCTGTAAAACTGAACCTCTGCACCCATCAAACGGCCCTTCCTGCTCCCCCTCCCACCCCCGGCACCCCCGGCACCCCCGTTCCACTTCCTGCCCCTGGATCTGCTTGGGCGCCTCGTTTAATCCCTATGGAATCGGTCCTTCTGTAGGTGGCTGACTCCCCTGAGCACAGAGTCCTCAAGGTCCATGCGTATCACAGCAGGTGGAGGATGTCCTTCCCCTTTACTGCTGGACGACAGCCCAGTGCGCGGACACACCGCATCTGCTTGTCCACTCACCTGTGGACGAACACTTGGGCTGCCTCCACATTTTGGCTAGTGTGAATAATGCTGTTAGGGACACGGGTGCACAAACATCTCTTCGAGACCCTGTTCTCAGTTCTTCTGGGTATAGTCCAAGGAGCGGAATTGCTGGGTCACATGGTAGCTTTATTTTTGATTTTCTAAGGAACCACGGAACTGTTCTCTGCCCTTTTACAGCCCCGCCCGTAGTGCACAAAAGGTCTGATTTCTCCACAGCCTCACCAGTACTGGTTATTTTCTGTTTTAGGATAATAGCCATTTTAATGGATGTGAGGTGGTCTAAATTTATTTCAAAGGAAGAAATACCAGAGCTAGGATATCAGCATTCATAAATATAGAATAAAAGACACTATTTTAAGTGTGACAAATCAATTTACTAAATTAGAGATTTTAACACACACCTAAAAATGAATAACTGTTTCTGTAGTTTCCTTCAGCGGCGTCGGAATGAGGAAAGAGAGAAGGAGGGGTGAACATGAAGGGAGAAGAAAATGAAGGAAAACGGGGGCCAGTGAGGGGAAGGGGCGGCAGCTGGAGTGTGTGTGGTGTGTGTGTGTGTGTGAGCCATGAGGCCAGTGCCCCCGGAGGCACCCCAGCCCTTCCCCAACCGGTCGTGTGCCTCTGTATTTGCTTCACAGACATTGCTTCCCAGAGTATCTCTGTACTGGGAGGTGAGCAAACTGCTGTTTATTACTTCCCCAGCACCTCACTGTATTCTCACTTCCCTGAGTATTTTTCCAGGGCTGCTTGAACTACAAGAATATGCTCCCTCCCATGTGCAGCATATAAGCATGTGTGCTTGTGCAGAAAGGGAAATACTTGTCTTCCTCCATCAGAGAGGATCTTCTTCCTATTATTAAGAGTCTCAGTATTACCTATGTCATCTTAGTAATAAAGTTATTTTTAAATTTTGTTAGGACACGTGATAATAATATCTCACGGTAGCCCCTTATCTGCGCTTCACCACAAACCCTTGGAAAAAGTGATTGTCATTCCCATTTAACATAGGGGGAAACTGAGGTTCTGGGAGGCTGAGTGCATTCCTCAAGGGACCACAGCTAGAAAGTCATATTGTGGGACCAGTGGACATACTCTGTTCCAGTCCTGTGCTGCCTGGTCAGGAGAAGACGCTCGATAAAGCTCCATTGGCGGGAAGGGGAGCTAGGCCCTCACCCTGGGCCAGGACCACCAGTGTGGCTATCATTTTGCATCCTGGACATAGGCACCAGGTGAAGCCGCCGGGGGGTCCTGAAGCTGCCGGGACCCCTCGTGGTGTGGGCCCAGGACCACCACCCGGAGGAGGGGCTCTGGCCTGCCCAGGCCTGCCATCTGTGGAGGTGCTGTTTCGAGTTCAAACAGGGTCAGGTGCAGCTCGCAGTGTTCTGGCGTTGCTGGTCACAGCTCGTTCACAGATTGGGGCGGTATTTCTGGGCTGACCCCCTCAGCAGGCAGCAGGCCCCACAAGTCAGAGAGAAAGGATGTGGTAGCAGAGACTGGGCCGTGCAGCGTGGGAGCAGACCTGCATCCAGGGGCTGCGTGCCTGCCGAGTCGCAGCTGCGCCCTGAGTGGGCGCCACACGGGCCGCAGGGCCTGGGCAGATCTGGACTTGAGCCCTGGTTCTGCCACTTTATTTCAGTTTTTCAGTCCACAAAGAATTCTCCCGTGGGCGCTGTGGGCAATCCAGAGGACCGTCTGGAGGTGGCCCAGCCCCACTCTGCTCTGGTGCTCAGAGAGGTTACGTAGCTTGCCCGTGCGCCCCAGTGCCCCAAGGCCACAGTGCTTTCCTGCCCCCTGGGTTGTCCCACGAGCTGCAGTGACTCAGGGACAGGCCCTAGGTCCCTTCTGAACCTGATTTCTTATACAAAAAATGAGGGGGCTGGTGCAGGAACCAAATCAGTTTCCTGATCTTGCTGCGATGAAAACATGTTTTCTTTCCACCGACTTTTCCATGTTGCTCGTGTCTTGGCCTGGTGACGCCTCTTCTCTCGCCACCCCCTGGGAGCAGCAGAGCTGAGGCCGCCTGCCCCCCGGGCACGGGGGTGAGTCCAAGGGCAGGGTGCCCAGGGAGGGAAGAGTGGAACCTTCTGGAGGGTGGCTGGCAACAAATCGCACTCCCCACCCCACCCCGCCCCAGCCGCCAGGCCTCTTCTTCCTCCTGTCGGCGGCGGCTTCTTTCCCCAACCCGGCCCTATGGCGTGCTGGTCTCCCCTGGGGCTCAGCCAGTGGGAAGCAGAGAGAAAAATTCTTACTGCTCTTGGCGGGAAACAGTTCACTGAGCCGGACCCACGCTAAGGGCGTATGGGGACTTGGGGCTGGACACAGGGCTGACGGGAGGGCTCCTGGAGCTCGGTCCTCGGTGGCAGGGAGGCGGTGCCCAGCAGAGTCCTCTGGCACTCAGGCCTCCGGGGGTTACCCCCTCTGCAGCTACGTGCGGCCCACTGGGGTTCAGGAGCCACGGCCACATAGGCAGCCCATTTCCGCAAGGCTGTCCCTGTCCGCATGGAAGACCAAGGCATGTGCGCAGCACAGCAGTAGGGCTGCCATCCTGTGGCGCTGTGCCCAGGGACACACGGCTCCTGCCTGCACCGGTCCCCAAGGTGGCCCGGGTGGGAGCAGCCTCTGGCGTGCTGTCAGCCCCCGAGCGGGCTGCAGACGGCCCTGGTGGCCGCGCACCCTGCAGGGAGCCTTGGAGCCCTCAACCCTAGAGGAGGGAGGAGGGCCAGCATAAGCAGCTGCACCTGCCCGACCGGTGCAGCTAAGGGCATTGGTCTCCCGGAGACCAAGTCACTCTGGGGGAAGCAAGACGGCAACAAAAGGGGCCTCAGCCCCGCGCCCTCTGACCCCGTGGATGGCACACTCTGACCTGCGCTCCAGGGCGCTGCCTGGCCCCGCCTGGGCAGAGCTGGGCTGACGGCCCTACCCAGCCTGACTCCACCTGCGCGGTGGTCAGGCCCGGTGGGCGAAGGATTCCCACGTCCCTCTGTGCTGGAGGGACGGCGGGAACGGCCCGTCTTCTTGCAGTCAGCTTAGGCTCCAAGTTCACTGCGCGAAGTGCCGTGCAGTGCGAGACACCTCCACCGCCAGTGTCACCGGCGCGCCCGGGCACACGGAGCCCCGGGCTTGCCTCCAGAAGCAGCTGTGGGCCCTGCCACCGCACAGAACAGCTCTTCTACCTATGGACTGTGTGGCCTCGGGCAAGTGACTTAACCTCTCTGAGCCTCTTCGCCTACCTATAAGATGGGGAGAATGTGACCATCTCCCTGAGTAATGCCAAGGATTAAATAAGGTAAACATTTACAACCGGTGCCTGGAACATAAGAAAGAGTAATAAATACAACTCCCATGTTGTATAAATACAAAAACTAGCATGAATGTTTTAAAGGGCGTGAGGATATGCAAGGTTGGTGGGAAAGCAGAGTGCGAGGAAGGAGGTGGTTATTTTAGGGTCTATTCACCAGAACCCTGAGAGGGCTGTGTGTTTCTTTCCTGGGCGCTGTGACTGCTAAGCCCAAGGTGTTATAATGTTGGTCAGCCGCTCTGTGGGCGCAGCTGTGGGGTCAGCGGGCCGGAACAGGCGGCTCAGAAAGGGCCAGAACCAGGCGTCGCGCAAGGGCTCGCCCGGGCCTCTCTGCCAGTTTTAGCTCCTCACCCATTCTTGGGGCGAACTGGGCTCTGTCCTAAGGGCCTGTGGCAGCAGGTCAGGATAGCCCCCCCGCCTGCCCACCCCAGCCACTTCCCCAAGACACAGCAGGCCATGGGGATCTGAGTCCAGGGCTCCTTAACATCCCCCCTGTCCCCCAGAGAGCTTGGAGACCCACGGCCTGGGCTTTGCTCCAGTGAGGGCAAGAGATGGGAGGGGCAAGTGGGCAGGGGAGGGGGCAGGAGAGAGTGCAGACCCCCGGCGCAGGACTGCGTTTGGGAGACACTTGGGAGGGCAGCTCACTCAGACCCAGCCCGCAGAGGTGAGAATAGCTTCAGGGCCACCCAGGCAGAGCGCCGGCAGCCCCTCCGTGTTTGGGCTGAGGAGACTGGCGGGGATGACCACCTGCCTTCCATCTTCATCAGCAGCCCCTGCAGGAGCTCAACACTCTGGGAGTTCATGAGAGAGAAGGGGGTGGCACCTGCTCCTTCACCCCGGAGCGGTGCGGGCAGAGCGGTCCCCAGCGGGGTGGGGGGGCTCTGAAGCCACTGTGGGCCCGAGGTCATGCTCGGAGGACTTTTCATGAGACCCAGGGAAGGCCTCTGATTCCCGCTGAGGCCATTCAGAGGGTGAGGCTTCCTCTGAGAACTGTCCCAGGGGTGACAGGTGCAGGTCCCCAGGGAGTCCCGGCTGAGGGGCTGGGAAGGGGTGGGGCAAGCTGCTTAGGCAGGGATCACATCCATCAAGGGTCCAGACAGGCCCTTTGCTAAAAACCCAAAACAGTTTTCAGTGAGGGCCTGGGGTCCCCCTCAGCGTCCAGCACTGCCCTGCACCCCCGCGTGTCCCCTTGTAAAAGGGCAAACAGAAATGCCTGCCCAGCCTCGGTGGGCTAAATGAGGGGCTGCTGCGATCCCATCGCGTTTCCTTTCATTGACCCAGAAAGTCAGCACCGTGGCACCATGCAGAGTGCGGCTCAGTCTGGGGTACTGTCGGTCAATTCAACAAACTCTTGTTAAGCCACGGTGCTCAGGACTGGGTCGCATCTTGAACATACGGCGTTTATCCTCAAGAAATGTATGGCTTCACAAAGAAATAAGACATTTCACACAAAATGATCAGAACAGTAATCCCGACTTTTCCTTTCAACTTCAACCCATACTGCGGGTGGCGCCCAAATGTTTGCCCCCGTGTGCTGGCAGGACCCCAGCCTCACACGGCCCCCAGCTCCCTCCCCCAAGTCAGAAAAGCTTCTGGACAGCAAGAGACTGAAAATGACTTTAATATGGTTGTAGCCTGGACTCCACTTTACATTTTTTATAGAAGTAAGTTATTCTAAGCCTTTGTATTCTATCATAATAACAATTTCCTTGGAATACCTCCTAATGGATAATGGCGAAGAAACAACAGTGCAGGCACTGAGTCTCACGATACTGTAATTGTGTCTATTACCAGCCTTGTTACCTGAAATATTCACAGAAAGCTTATGCGTGGAAGCAAACTGTAGGTTAGTTTCTTCACAAGACAAAACTTCCCAAGAATGCATGATAAACGACAAGAAATTATACCAAATTACAAATTAAATGAATTATGCATAACCAAATAATCTTCAGAGCAAAGTTATAAAAATACTTTCAAGTTTTTTATTGCAAAATAACTATGTATTTTATATGGAACACGTGTGCATCTTCGTGTTTGATTTAAAGCAAGCTGGGCTGAAAAATTCAAAGGTTTAAAAAGGTCCTGCTTAAACCACCCTCTAAAATACTTTTTTTATTTTCGTGTTGTTGAAGAACAGTTGAGGTACAATATTATATTGGTTTCAGGTATTCAACATAGTGATTTGACAGTTATCTACATTATTAAATGCTCAACCCAACTGGTGTGGTTACTGTGTCAACACAGAAAGATGTCACAGAAACATTGGCTGTATTCTCCGCTCTGTACTACTATCCCTGTGACTCATTTATATTATGATTGCAATTCTGGGCATCTTTAGGCCCTTTACCTGTTTCACCCACCTGTTGCTCCTCAGTGTCCGAGTCTATTTCTGTTTGATGTGTTTGCATTTGTTTGGTGGATAATTGAAATCATATGGTATTTGTCTTTCTCTGCCCGGCTTATTTCATTTAGCGTAATGCCCTCTTGGCCCATCCATGTTGCCACAGATGGCAAGATTTCTGTCCATTTTCTTTAAAACCACCTGAGAAGACACTAGACAGTCACCTTTATCTACATGCTCCAGAGCCTACAGCCTGAGGCCTAAGCGGTTCCCAACTAAACCCCTGGAGCTGGGGGAGCCCCGGGGTCGGCCTGTTGGCTGGTTGAGAGTAAGAGGAGTCTGGCGGCAGCATGGGGAGAGGGGGTCTCCCAGGCACAGTGGCAGCCGTGTGCACAGCGGTCACGGTTTTCTTTGTACATTAAAGACTAACGTGGGCTCCTGTCGACTCTCTTCGGAGTTAACTTTTTATTTGACCTTTTCTTTACTTTTAATTCCACTTCCTAAGCTGTTTCCCGTTTCTGTGACCCTACCGAGACGCCTCTGGTCCTCCCTCTGGCAGGTGGTGGGGGCACTCAGCCAAATGCCCTTCAGAGAAGGGTGAGAGAGCCGCGTGTCCTTCGCCCCAGGGCAGCACTGTGCGGTGACTGCAGCGCTCCCCCGACAAACTGACTTTACCTTGAGCGTTGCTACCTTTCCAGACTCTTGAACATCTGCTTAACTGGGCGTTGGCGTCTGCTGGCGACAGGCCAGGGCACCGGCCACGGGTACGAAGGTCCAGGCCGTGCGTGTTTGGGATTCTGAACTCCCCCAGCGTGGGGCTGAATGTGCTGGTGCTGCCATGGGAGACCAAAGAGGAGCAGAAAGCATGGCTCCCCCGTCAGGAGGCTCCTGCCAAATGGGAGCGGCCATGCCCAGGACAAGCAACGGCCACGAACACGGTGGCGGTCGCCCCTCGGCACTCAAGTGGCATTTGCAGGAGGTGCTCGGGGAGCACGGCATGGAGGGAGGGCCCCGGACTGGTGGGTGCCCCATGGATGCACAGGAGGGGGCAGGCTCCCCGGAGGCACCAGCGCTGCCCACACACAGGAGGGCAGGTGTCGGGGGGCCGCACAGAGGTAGACCTGGCTGGGTGGGAGAGACGTGAGCAGGGCACACAGGTGCAAAGTTAGGTCACCAGAGAATGACATGCTGAGGCCACTTGGTTGGGGTGGGGGGAAGGTTTGCCATGTGATGCAAAAACTAACCAGAGCTCCTGGGTGGTTTTTGAAGGGGGGGGGTCCATGACCACCAGCAGCTGCAGCGTGTGTGGGGGACTGAGGTGGGTGTGTCGTGTAATCACCACCATCTCGTGGTCACAGAATCGTGGTCATGGAAACTAGATTGGCAGGTCGACAGGGGCTCTTGAGCTAATCTAAACTGACCTCCTTTTCTTTTGATTTCTTTTTAGTTTGGCTTTTCTTCCAGTTAATGCCCCCTACATTTGCAAAAGTAACACACAATTTAGAAAATTTTAGAAGTACCGAGAAGCATGGCGAAACAAACAAACATATTCAGCATCCATGTCTGCACGGGGAGGCGCTGCCACCAGGGTCCTGTTTCCTTCCAGTCTTGATTTTCATGCTCTGGCTTCTTTACATGGTGGACATTCAACAGTATAAATAAACCATCTGTCCTCGAACCACATGGGTTTGAATATTTTTAGTCACAGGGTGTTTTAAACCCTTTCAGTGACCAAGACCTCACTACATTTTTAAGCATATCATATCAGAGATAGCATTAAAAATGCTTTTTCCATTTATGAAGTAATATATGCTTACCTTGAAAATATGCAATATTTAAAGAAGTAAACATTTAAATTATCCACATCCCTGTTGTCCAGAAATCACCAAATCTATTGTGAATATTTTGTAGTATTTCCTTCTAATACTTTTCCAAAATAATGTGCATTTAAAAACAAAGTTGGAACCACACCATATACACTTTGGACTTTGCTGCCTTCATTCACCACATCACACAAGTTTCCATTTGCTGACAGCTGAGAACACTGCATTAACTTAATGTTTACTGAGTACTTAGCTTGAACCAGGCCATTCAAAGCATTTTACAAATTTAACTCACTGAATGGTCACAACAGCCCTTGGAGATAAGTACTATTATTTATTCCCACTTCACAAACAAGATAGAGGCACAGACGGTGGGCTTTGAAGCTGGACTTCCGCCTCCAAGCCTGCGTTCCTGGCCACTGTACTGCCTCTCCAGCCGGTTCTCTGCGGAGCCTCTCCCACCCCTGTCAAGCACACGCACACACACACACTCTCACACTCACGCGTCTAAGCTTCTCTCGCTGGCACAGCCTTTCCAACATTGAAAGCATCTCTGAGGCCGCCAAGTGTTGCCCTTTCCAGGCGTAGTGTCTCCACGGCCTTTGCCCAGACAGGTCTGGCTCTCCTGGGTCCCTGCCACTGAGCCCTGGGAGCAGGAGTGCGGCTGTGGGGAAGCTTGGCCGAGGAAGGCCCAGCCAGCTTCCCCGGCGGTGTGTGCTGGACACTAGTCACCTGTCGGTGTAGCTGGAGCATGTGGGCTTTTACACACAACACTTGACCTGCGATGAACAGAGTGTTTTTTCCAAATCCCTCGGCACCTCCACAGTGCCATGGCCAGGCTCAGCCAGTCTTTTGATTCTTTGCCTGGTCCTGCACAGCAAAGCTCAGGAGAAGAGAATTAAAGGTTTCCAGGGGCCTTCGTGTGCTGGGCTGAGGACTTCCGTGACATCCGGGGGGAATCAGAATGATAGCGTCTGGGCTGCCTGGGTCAGTGGGGCCCGCACCTGCCCCAGAAGCCCCTGCGGCTCCAGGTGACCCTCAGGTCTGGCACCGAGATGCCCCGAGAAGCCATCGGCGGTCACCAGGGCCAGTCTGTGGGAGTCCGCGTAGGTGGCCGGGCTCCGTGGGGGAAGGTGCTTTTGGGCGGGTGACCCTGTCCTCCCTGGAGTCTGTTTGGGAACAAGAAGAAGCTTTGTTCATCTGTCATCTGTCACGGACCACTTCAGGCCAGGGTCCGGGCAGGCTTCAGGTCAAACACCGAGGTCACGGGCTTTTATCCTTAGCACCTTCTTCTCGGGTTTCTCCTGGCCTGGCCAGTCCTGTTTTCCCTCAGTGTCCTGGTGGGGGACGGAGAGTAACCTGATAAACAATTTCCTATTAAGTCCAGACTTAATGTGTTACCCCTCTCGGGCTAATCTCCATTTCAACGGAGACCAAAAAGCTGCGTGTAAAGGTATTTTCAGAGAGAACTTTCTGCTGTCCCTCAATTTTTTCTGTGTGAGATAAGAATACTACAAACCTGGCCCTGTGTCCTTTACCTCTGTGCCTTAATTTCCCCACTGTGAGGTGAGGGCAATCACAGTGTATGCCTCGCAGGGCTCTGTGAGGATTTAATAGGGTGACAAAAGTACGTCTGGAGCACAGTTAGCTTTCAATATATGCTGGCTTATTATTAATTATTATTCTTGTGAGTTGTTATTTTCATTATAGAGCAGAAGCCCATATATTATGCCATCCTATTCTTACAACCTGTGATTTAGTTTCATTGCTCCCACACCATAAAGAAGGGGATTGAGAGATTAGCTATACGGCAGAGGAGAGCCGAGGCCAGCACCTCCGGGGGGGATGCCACACCTGCTCCGCAGAGTTGAGGGGCAGCCACGGTGGGCCGGCCGGGGCTGGCACTCCAGGGGCTCAGAGAAGCCTGGGCCTCCCAGCCTCCTCGGGAACCTCACCACAATCTCAGAGAGGCTGCCCGCGGCCTGGGAAAGGGGCTCTTTCAACCCAAATGTCGTAGGTGCCGGACAAGCTTCTGTCCAACTCCCTGACTTCTGAAGGGGAAGCCAGGGTGGATCTTTCTGTTTCAAACTATGTAAACTTGGAGAAAACAATACAATAAATGGCATGCACCCATTTCAGGATACATCTCTAAAATACAGGGACTTATTTTAATACCATAACCATGACGCCATCACCCTGATCACACAGTTTGCAGCCCTCAACAGCATCAGCAGCCAGCTGGTGTCTGCTTGTCTCCCACCACCTCATTCTTTCCTTTCTTTAAAACTTTACAGCTTGTTTGATTAGGAGCCCGCTGGCTTATATGTTGCTCAGTCTCTTTCGCATCTAGTTTCCTCCCTCCCCACCCCGAGCCTGTTCCCGGCACCAACCACTCCCGTAATTTCCTTGAACGGTCGCTGGGCGGTCGGGTTGTTTGTGCCATAGAATTTCGCGCAGTCTGAGTGTCACTGATCATATCCACGTGTGTCGTGTGACACGTTCCTCTGCCTCGTGTATTTTTACAAGCAGGCAGCCAGATCTGGAGGCTTGATCAGATTCAGGTCTGACGACGTAGCGAGAACACTTCAGAGGGCTTCACGCGATTTCCCCAGGAAGCCCCTCAGATCTGGCGGCGTCAGGGCCGCGGTGATCGTCACCCAGAGCTGCTGTTTCATGAGGGGCTAGCGCCTCTTTGCATAGTTCTATAAAGAGAAACGCCCCATCAGCTGTTTGGTTACCCTGAAAAATACCCAGGAAAAATAATGCTTGATTCCATCCCCTCTTGTGCAATGATTTGTTATCTTCAGCGAAAGTGAAGGACGCGATGCCCGGGAGGGGCAGTTCCAGGAGAGGCAGTGGGTCCGCGCACCTGCCAAGGTCAGGTGACAGGTGCACAGGCTCCTCCTGCCACTCTACCTCTGCGTCCGTCTGACATACTCCATGACAAAATGTGGGGGTTCATGAAAAAACTGAATATGTTGGTTGGTTTTAGTGTCATGATGGCTGCAGGTCGCAAACATACTGAAGTGCTTTAATCCATCGCAGATATTTTTCTGGCTGAAGCCTAAGTCTTTCTATCATCGGCCTGTGGGACCCTCTCACGCTGGCTCCTAAGTTCTTTTTGGCACCAGTCCAGCGGCCTCTGATGGTGGCCTCGCTCTCAGTATGACCGGAGTCCCATTTGTGCTGTGTGTCTCCCCCCTAGACCTGGCAGAGCTTTCCAAGACAGGCTGCTGCCTTCCAAGGGTCTCCTCTGTGCCTGACCGCTGAGACCTGGGAAGATCCCTTGAAGGCTCCAGTTAGACTCTGTGGCCAGGAGCAGAATGTTCCTGCCCGCACAGCAGGCAAGGGGGCCTCCTCTGCCCTGTGCGCTCACGGGGCGCTGCATCCCACCCCCACCCAGGCAGGTGTCTCAGGCGTTGGCTGTGTGGGTGGGTGGGGGAGGGGAAGGGAGATTAACATCTGACTTTAAAGGCTCAGGCAGTGACTTGCTTGAGGCTGGCTTCCCCTCCCCAGCCCAGCTGCTCGCCCGGACTCGGAGCAGGGAGAAGGAAAGGAAGGCAGTGGGGGTGTTCCGTATCTCTTTCTGTCTATACTTAGCAGATTTATCTTGCAAACTGAATCAGAGAGCAGCATTTAGGAAAGAGGCAGTGGGGTACCTCCAGTTCACATAGCTTTATCTAATCTGCTGGGTTGGGGGTAAAAGGTTCGCAGAGCAGGCAGAGCCCTCCAGAGACGAGTGTAAGACGCAAAAGGTAAAGGAGCCTAGAGGGACCGGGCCTTCAGATGCGCTAGGCACTAGCAAGTATTAGAAAGAGCGCATTGGCCAACTTCCATGGGCAGCGTGGACTCTGCGGGTCAGTGGACAGGGAGGCTGGTGACAAGTACAGCCACCCAGGGCTGGAGGGAGGGGCTGCCGCTCAGCGGGGAGCCCTCTCACAGTGAGAGTTCCGCTGAGCCTGGAATATTTGGAAGGGTTCAATCTGAGCTCTGGGCCCACACTCAGACAGGCCCAGGGCACCCAGTGGGGGCAGCAGGGGTGTGGACCCCATCTGGCCAGTTCTTCCCATTTCTTTTTAAATTGGGGATAATAATCCCACCCCATCCGCAAAGCTGTTGGGGGGCAAAGGAGTGGGTGGGCCGAGAAGCCCTGTGAAGCAGCGGGTGTGCACATGACCAAATGACCCTCACGTCTCTTCTGTGACCCCGTCTGTACCGGGAATCTGCAGACGGCACCGGAAGCAACACCCGTGTTTTCCAAGCAATGTCCAGGGTGAAGCTGCTCTCACAAGGAAGCTGGATGATAGGCCCAGAGAGGAGAAGATGGAGAGTGGAGGGAGGGAGGAGAGGCAGGGGGGAGCCAAGCTTGCAGCAGTGGGCGGGGCTCTGGGGGCAGCTGGTCGTTTCAGGGGCTACACCCACATGGGGGCCCTAAGGGTGAGTTTGGATAAGGAATCACTGCTTCTCAAGTGAAGCCCCAGGACAGGGCTTTGTAAGACCAGGGGTGCACATGCACGTGTGAGACGTAGAGAAAACAAGTGGTGGCAGGTACCCCAGGCGTCAACACCTGCACCCTTCAGGGGTGAGCCCTGGAATGCAGGCTCCCCCATCCTCCGATGGTGGGCAGTCCCACCAAAGCCTTCATAAAGTGAAGTGTGAAAGGACAAGAGGTGGTTACCATTAATTTATGTGAAAATTCTGAGCCTTCCCAGTTCCCAGAAATAACCTGTCTCTGGCTTTTCTGAGACATGAGGACACATCTTGCTAACAGATGCACAAAATAAATGCAGACACAGTGCAGATGCTACAGACCAGGGCACAGCTGTGGTGGTTCAGTGCCGAGATGCCCAGCGTGGTTCCCGGAAGGGCTCAGGGGCCCCCATCCCCGCTGGGCTCCCTGCAAAAGGCACGCTGACTGTTGTTTTCCATTTTCACCTTTGTTTGTAAAGGCAAAATTCCTCTTGGGGTTTCTCTAGGTTGGCGAAAACAGGTCCTCATGTATGAGGTCTTCTGCAGCAGCAGAGTAGCTAACTGGAGCTTGGGAGAGAAGGGCCCCTGTGTTTGTGCTGCTGGGGGCGAAGGCAGGTGGGCAGGCAGGCCAGAGCTGTGGGCTTCCAGACACCAGCGCCTGTGCCAGGCTGCACAGGGCCGAGACCAGGCAAAGAGGAACCCTCTCCAGGACACACAGGCACTAGGCTGTGGGCTACACACGCCAGGCGACTAATGTGAGGGGGCCGTGATTGGACAGGAGCTGGGCAGGCTCCTCACATTTAAAGCATCTCCTACAGATTTTTATTTCTTTAAAGAAAACTGTGATGACTTAAATGCACAAGGTGAAGGAGGACCTGATTTTAACAGGGGCAAAATCCTAATAGAAGTGTGAGTACACCGCCCCTGACCTGGCCATAAAGCAGTGATCTTGGCTGTATTGTTACTGCCCCCTTGAAAAAACCTGCAACCCTGCCATCTTAACGTGGCTGTATTTAAGTAGATAAAGTAAGTCTTGGTAGACTTGACCCCCCATGTGCACATACTGCGTGTGTGAGCGAGCAGACACGCTTGGCAATAGGTATAATTCTGTCAACAGGGCTGCTGCCTAAAACGCTTGCTAATTTTGTATCGTGAATGTTTTCAGGACATCATGGAAAATAATACCTTCAAGAACATGTAAGTGAATATATATTTGATCTCAAAATGAGGAAATATTTTCTAAGCATATGAGTAAAAGCAAAAGAGTTGGCTACTTAAATTTTCACTTCAGTGTGTGTAAGACATGAAATGAAAGGTAGATGGCAAAGTGGGAAGATATTCACAATATATAAAATGTGAAAAGGGTGACTGTCCCCTGTATGTAACACGTTCTCAGAGATCACTTCTTAAGAAGGCACCTCAAACAAATAAATAAATAAGCAAAAGTCATCACCATGCAATTCATAAAATGAGAAACCCAAGTGGTGAAGAAAATGTAGGAAAAAATGCTCATCATCACCAATGAACAAAATGCAAGATTTTAAATGAGATTCTGATTTTCACTTACTGGGGAGATTCTGGTGTGGGTTTGTTTAATGATAATACCCAGTGTGGTGAGAAAACAATGAATTAGAGTCTCTCAAAAACTACTGAGTGTAAATTGGTACCATTTTTCTGGAAAGTAATTCAGTCCTAAGCTTACAGTCTCAAAAATATTTATCCCCTTTGTCTACATCTTTCCATGTATTTGAATTTATTCCTTAAGAAATAATCAGATTGACCAAAATATCTGTGTTCAACAAAGCTTACTGCAACACTGTTAATAATACTCAAAAGTCTAACAATAAGAAGAGTCACTAAATCGTTACATAGAGAAATACCTAAAAATAGGTGGCCCCAAGGAAAATACAAACAGAAACCCTAAGGATACAACATCAATTTTGGAAAAAATGCATTAGTCCGGGAGGAGAGGCAGGGACTTAACTTCCCTCCCCTTCATGAAATGTCCAACTGGATCTTAGAGTCGAAGGTCAAATGCATCGCTTCCTTCCAGTTCAGCTGGTTAGTCCTGTGGACCTTTCACGGGGATCCAGCATATGTGGACTATTTCAATGGACCCAGTCCCACAACCGCTTAAATATTATTTGCCAGATTTCTAAAAAAATATTTATTTAGAAACCAGTTCACATCTTTTAAGTCTTAGGAACTTAATTTTAAGTCTTAGTTCTTCGGCACAGTTTCCTTCTTTTCCATGACTGGGAATGTAGTTCCCCTTCACTGCTTGGAAGGAAAGGGAATGTCTTGTTTTCTCATCCCCTTCCTTGGCCGCGGGTCAGCGAGTGGAGGGCCTCTGTTAGGAGCGACAGGCTGGCTGGGGTGGAGGCTGCAGCGGCTGAAGATCTCCCGGTTACAATTACAGAGGCAGGGCTGGCAGGGGAGGGGGAAAAAGACGGTAACAGTTCCCTGGACTGGGTTTCCCTTCTTTGGGAGCAAGGGGGCCGGGGTGGAAGACTAGCTTTTCCCCAGCCAGGAGCCCCATGACGGCTGCTGGACTTAACCGATGGAAGGCGGCTCTGAAATAGTGTTGCTGGGTTGCAGGAGGCGGGGCTTCGAGAAGTCTTCCCATTGGACTGATTGATGGTCTCCCCGTGTCAGAGCCCCCGTCAGACGGGCCCGCGCTGTGAGAGGTCTGAGAAATGGTTCAGAGTTAAAAATGGACTCTGTTCCATAATAAATTGTAATGATGCTTTGTCTTTACAGAGCATCCCTCAACCGAGGGGGCGCTAGGTTCCTTATGGGTATTAGCTCACCTTCCTCGCAATCGGGAAAAGATCATTTTGTCAGTTCGATATTTTTGTATCCTCTCTTTTACTCGGGGAAGAGGACAGCTATTACAACACTGTTTTCTCCTATTAATTTGGAAACAGTAAATTAAAAAAATTTTTTCCCACAGGAAGTCTTTCCTTATTGGATATCATATAAGCAATTAAAAGTGAACAGCGATGCCTTGAATGCGCGTGTATGTGCATTGATGTGTCTAGGTGGGTGTAATAGCTATATAAATATTTAATTTCGATGGTCTAAGCCTTTTCCTTCAGTTTTCATGAGCTAGGATTTATTAGCTACCGAGCCCTGGGGCTACTATCATTTGCTCTGGCCCCTAAGTGATATAAAGTGGATCATGACTTGGCTAAGGGGTTCGGAGAGCTGCGGCGTGTCATATGGCCCCTGCAATTCCAATTTGTTGCCCAGTGTCTGGAGTGAACAAGTGTCTGGGTGGGAAATAGCCCACATACGTACCATGTCGACATGGAACCGTGGAGACGGAGGCCCTGGGTCGCTGGCTGTGAGTGGCTCTTCTGGGTTTTCTCTGGTGGGGTGGGGCGTGGGGGTGAGGTGCTGGGGGTGTGCACGCAGACGCATAATCTGAGGATAAAGCAGAACCCAGGACTGGTCGAAGCAATGACTGGAAACCAGGGGAGTCCAAGGAGAGGCTGGCTGCGCCGACCGGCCCCCGACACTGAGGCCTCTGCCCGTGACTGTCCCAGAGGCTGGCCAGTCTGCTCCGGGGCCTCCCCAGAGGGAATGCAAACATTTGCTGCGTTTCCTATTTATCGGCAAAGTGCCATCTCCCGGGTCTCTGGGACAGAGAGGCAGTCTGGAAGCCCGTAACAGCCCAGGTCAGCAGAATTACCTGTCGAACAGAAAATTCCCCTTCAGAGTTCATGGCCTATGAACATGCCAGTTGGGAGGTGGGAGTTTTCGGGTGGAGGAGAGCAAGCCATGGTCCACGCGCGGGCCGCCACCGGGGACTTTGAGGCTTCGGGTTTCCAGCAAGGGCCACGGAAAATGAGATGATGCTTGCCTCGGACTTAACCAGGAGCACACGGCAAATCTTTGTTAACAAGCCTGGGGTCACTTCTCCAAAGTGAGAGGCAGCCCAGTGAACATTCAGAAGAAAAATTCGGTTGCTGCTAGGTTCCAGGCTGGAAGCCAGAAAGGATAAAGTCCTTCTGGAACAAGAGCCGGGTCTTGGGTTAAGTAGCTCATCAGAGTGTTGCAGCCCGGCAGGCTTATGCTGCCTCGGTGGTGCTCTCTTGACTTCTTGACACCCTTGAACACTGGAATTGTTATGTGGCATGCACGCATTATATACACACACAGACACACATACGTATGTTTACAATACCTGTATGTGTGCACCTATGCATATCTATGTGCACTGTGTGCGTGTGTGTATATATATATTACACACACACACACATACATATGCACATATTTTCCCTCATAAATAACATGGAACTAAGCTTCACTTTCAGTATTTGGGTGATGCTTCTGTCACTTATCTCTAAATGAATATTTCCCCAAACACATTAGTTCCAAATTCTAACACTAAAAAAAAATCTAAAGGGCTACCACATAAAGGTGGACTTAAGTTTACTCATCAAAACCATCCAGCACCTTGGGTCAGTCCCAAGACAAACAGATTTTTTGTCAGAGTTAACCTGGAAAATGGTCAGGAAAGTGCAGGGGGTGTGTTCTTTGGAGTGTGCTTGGCTGGGGGCAACCCTAAGTGCCCTGGTTAGTACCAGGCATGAGATCTGCACTGAGCTGCGGCCCAGAACTGCACATGGAGTCCCCAGTGAAGGTGATTAAGTTAGAGTCTCAGACTAGGTGATGTCAGAATAGAGCTAATGTGTTGTCAGCAGGCTAAGCCAGAAGAGCAGAGCTCCAGTGAGGAATTTCTATGCAATAAATATCACTTAAATGCCTCTCAAAGTTGGAGCTGGTGTCAAAGTCCAAAAAAAGCAATATTCCCTGGCAATTACTGTCAGGAGTGTGTTTGTGTCTGGCCATGTATCATCTGAACACTCAAATTAGCAGAGAAGAAAGATAGTGAGTTAATATCCCCCAGCTGACTGCTCAAGAACTGCTTTAACTGCAGCCAGAGAAATATGGAGAGGGCGCGGCCCGTCGTCACCGACCTCCAAATGACTAGATGCTCAGAATCTTCCGGCAGCCTAGGATAGATAAATAATTCCGGCCATGAAATAAATAAATTCCCTGAATTATTTCGGAGAAACCAATGCTCTCACTCCCCACAGCTCAGCTACAAGGATCTGGAGACACACTGCAAGGGAAGGGGGAGGGGGGCGGGGACCCCGGGGCCTCCCACCTCCTGCCGTGGGTGTCTGAGGGGCGGGCAGGGGCAGGAGGGGGGAGTTCTTCCAGGAGGTCAGCACATGAGGCTTGTAAGCAGATTCAGGTCTGCACAGGTCTTCGGAAGGGAAGGAGGGAGGGAAGGGATCCACGGATCCATGGACAGGGAGCCTACCATGGGAGACAGAGGGGAAAGAAGAGAAAGGCGAGAGACCATGACATCAATTTTAAAAAGGGAAATAAAGATAGGCAGAGAAGGGTAACAGGAGAGAGAAAGGGGACAGATTAATGCTACAGAGCTCTAAAGTAATGGGCACCTTCTTTTTTTAACAGAAGACACACTGCAGGTAAATGTTGCAATCTGAGATCCTTTTTAGTAACTATATTTCTATTTTTCTCTCCCTTTGCGTTTTTAATTCAAGAATTTAAAATTGTTGCCTTTAAAACACACACAAGTGAAGTTTCTGGTTCACGTGGTCACCTTAGTTTCCAGGTGTTTGAGAGCGAGAACACCTCCAGGCAAAATTCTTCCCTTTCCTCCAGCCTTCCAAGACTCCTGCTGCTTCCCCACTTTCTGCTTCCCGAAGAGGGGTGGGGGGCTGAGAAAACTGCCTCGTGGACTTTGGGGGTACTGGGGGCCAAACCGCTGCAGGCGCCAGCACCCTCGCCTGAAGCAGGAGGCAGCCAGGCCTGACCTGAGAGCAGCTTCCCCCAGAGAGTTTGCCAAGGGGACTTGTCTGAGCCGTTCTTGGGGGATGATGTTCCCTGAGATATTCAGGACTGGAATGAAATTCCTCCTCCCCTGAAGAGAAGCAGGGGTGTTTGGGTATCCCCCACACAGCAGAGAGGCAACCCCTGTGTTTGGAGCTTCGTGTTTGTAACAGCATCAGAAACGCAGGCTGGGGATATAACATGCTGCCCTCCATGTAGCCCAGAGCTGGGATGCAGACTCTGTGGCTTCGGACTGGATTCCGTGGCCGTTCCCGGGTGATGCTGGTTCAGGCACCCAGGATCTGCCTGGAGGGGGAATTACAAAGTTTACTTCCATTTATCAGTTCAGCTTCTCAAAAGCAGGGAACTTAAGAATAAGAGAACTTAAGTTTTCTTATGGCCCAATGAAAAGACAATCGTTACCCACCACAACGGGCACATTCTGGAGAAAAACAGTGCAGAATCTAATATGCCACACATTCAGCTCCAGGGGCTTCCTTCTGCGGCAGTTATTAAAGACGTGTGTCTGATTAGCCATGGTCAGAATTTCCGGGCATGTTTTCTTGTCTCCTGGAGTGGGAAGGCCATCTCCAGGGCCGTGTGCTCAAGTCAGCAGACACAGCCTTAAAAGCAGACAAACCTCTTCATTACCACCTCCCTGAGCCTCGCCCTTTACATTTGTAAGACACGTATTCACAGGAAAAGGAAACTTCTTTAGCCAATATGAATCGCCGGTGTTGAGTTAGGCACTCGGTTGACATTCTCCTTAATTTAGTAACATTAGGAAATAAAATAAATGTATGTGGATTCAGATCAAATGCCAGCCCCTCATTTCAATGGGGTCTGGTTTTTTTAAGTTTAAGAGTTTGATTTTGTTCCAAAAAATAATGACTCTTTGAATTTGGTGTTCAACTAATTAGAACAATTTAGTTCAAGTTCCCACTAAACTGGAGGGTCACACGGAGGATCAAAAATGATGCAAGTTACAAACCTAGACTCCAAATACCCTCCGTGAAACTGACTTTGACTTTTTGTGAAAAAGCACATGCATGCGACCCTCCTTTGCTGCCTTCTCCCTTTAAAAAAAGAAATGATGGCTTTTTCAGGTCTCTGCTGCTGGAGATGAAAGGCTTTGAGCATTTGACATCAGGCGGAGGGCAGGGATCAGGGCTGCTAATCGGGTGCATCCTGGGTGCAGATGTGAAGGAGAGCAGAGATGACCGCAGGTTTCTGAGTTGGCCATCTGTACCTGGCCAGTCTAGGGGTTAAGACAGGCTTGCTGGCCCCAGGTCACAGGTCACGCTCAACTTGACTGCAATTCCCTGATGACCCCTATACCAGAGTGGACAGTGTGCCAGTACGTTCAATAGCCCAGAGTGGTGCATGCTCGACGGCCACACAGGACAGTCACTCCCCGATGCCAGGAGGATGGCCACTGAGAGAGCTGGACCAAACGAAAAGGCAGTCCCTGAGTCCTTAGGGCCAGGGCTGCCGGTCAACATGTCACCTGCGGCTCTCTGGGGTGACAGGCAATGACGCAACCTTGGAAAGCAGCCATTTGGAGAAAAAGGAAGGTGGGGCTGGGGGAGCAGATGATAGAGAAATAAAAGGCTGGAGGGACATGCAGGGAGGAGGGATGAAGAGAAAAGCCAGAGCAAGAGGTGCACAGCCTGAAGACAGGACACCAGGCCGGGGGGCAGGCAGCGCTGGGCAGACTTCAGCCCTGAGCGCGAGGGCGGACACCCCGCCAGTGCAGACTCAGGCTGGTCCCTTCTATTGCCGTCACATGTTCTGACCTTGCAGGGAGGATTCGGGCCAGCCAGCCACGCACCTCGTGGGGGGAAAGAGGCCTAGAGCGATTTGCCCTCTAAAGGTCCCTGGGCCCCTGCGGAGGAACACTTTACTTCCTTTCCCGGCTTAGACCTGTCTCAGGGGCGACTCATGCCCGTGGGCAGACCCTGTCCCATAGGTGCCTAGACGCTCATTCACACACCCAGGTATCAGGTCCCAATGGGGAGGTGCGTCTGTGTGTTCCGGACGGCCACAGAGCACCAGCTTGGACAGCAGCCCTGCCCGTTGCTAAGGCTATGCTCCCTGAACACGCTGGTCTAGTGGCATGGCCAGACTCAGCGTCTGGCACACACAGGCCTCCTCTGGGGTCATGGGGCCCGAGCTGTGTTTGGGAGGGGTTTCAGGAACACTGGCCCATGACCCCAGAGCAGCCCCAAACCCAATTTACCTCCTTGTCCTGGAGTGTGGGAAGGGATTGTCATGTCCTGAATGGGATGAGGAGACAGATGCGCCCCCAGCAGCCCCCCGGGCCTGGTGTGAGCCAGCCAGGGAGAGGGCCTGGGCTCCAGCGGGCTCAGCACCGAGACCCGAGCAGCAGCCAGGCCCCTGCGCCTCATGTCCTGCTCAGCATCCAGCGCTCCTCCTGCAGGCTTCCACGCCGGGACCTGGCTGGAACCAGTCTTTAACTCTGCATCCCATCAGCCACCCACTCCCGCTGGTGTGCCCGTGATTTAGATATTCATGGACCTCGAGGGCCGCTAAGGGGCGGGCGGTGTGGGGAATACAAGGCACCTAACATAGGAACACACTTTTGTCATTTTCTCTCATTCTACAACTTTATATTCTTATATGTTGTAGAGCTTGGAAAATAGGGAAAGCCATAATAAAAAGAGGCAAATCGCCCATAGCTTCACAAACCAGCAATGAGCCCACTGCTAACGTTTTGCTTTTCTGTAGTGATATCTGTATCTCCACCTGTCTGTGCTGATAAATCTAGATTTAGAATCAAATAGGAACGGCTGTAGGTGCCACCATGAGCTCGGGGGGCAGACCTGACTGACTCCTGGTGGTGCTGAGACATCCCGAGGACCCACATTATGGGATATCTGGGACAGCAAGAGGGGAGGTGACATGCCCAAGGTGCCCCCTGCCACCCCTGAGGAGGGGGAGGCCTGGCTGGGTCTGGAGGCAGCAGAGTGAGCTCCCTCCGTGGGACAGAGCCAGCTGGGAGGTGGCAGCCCAGCCCGCAATCTGTCGCCCACGCCCCCTGTGCGTCCCAAGTGCTGCAGCTGCTGGGGTGGCAGGCTTTGTGGGGCCTTTGATTCATGGGAACCAAGCACTTCTCAGGCGAGCGTGGGAGGGGCGTGGGCTGCACACCGAGGGGTGCCTCCAGGAGAGCTGTCTAGTGCTGGCTGCTGCCACAGGTGACCTGAGCGGGAGACTGGGACATGCCCAAGCACCCGCTACCCCCAGGAACCCCACTCAGACTCAAAGGAGCCCAGAGATCACTCGCCCCCAGGCCGTGGCCAGGTGGGAAGTGGGGTCTCTCTCCTGGACCTGGCTGCACGCGGGGGCAGACTTCCCTGATGCTTACTTACATTTCTCTCAATACCTGAGCATAAAGGTCTTAGTCTTAATCCTTTTGATTCCTGCCAGACTTTCTGGGGGGATTAAGGAGAGAGTTGAAACCACAGAATGAGGGAGGGAGCCCACTCTGGGCTCAGCCCCAGAGCAAGGGTTAGGGTGAAGCCCACTTGACTATGATTTATTCATTCATCAAACCCTTACCATCACCTACTTCATGCTGGCACTGGCGAGGGAAAAGAGAGTCAAAGAAAAATAAAGTATATTCCAAGACTTGTGTTTAATTTTTAATGGGGACAGACCTGTCATCCAATAATTAGTGAAAAATGTGTCAAGAACGACAGTGCTGAGAAGTCAGAAATGTCACCATAAATGTATTTTTAAACAGAACATTAGGTACATTTTCAAAACAATATGCTCAATATGGCTTTCTTCAACCTCCAGATACCTTAGCAATGAAGTTCTTCCAAATTTAAAGCAGTGAGTCCACTTGTTAATGTGAAAAAGTATAAGAAATATCCTAAAGTGTCCACAAAGCCTGGGACCCAGAGAAAATACTGTATTTCTTGTACCTTTTTTCACAAGGTTTACAATTGGATCCATCTCTTTAATTTGAGGTAGGACCGAACACCTGAACAGATACCCGAAGGTCTCATGAAAACATTGAATGTATTATGTGAAAATGGAACTCATGTTCTGTTTAACAACAAATTTGATCCATGAGTCCTCCTTTTTAGGGCACTGTGCAGAACGGGGTCAGGTGCCCATCGAAGGGAGGCGAGGTCTGCCCGAAGGAAGCGCAGTGTTCCCAGAAGAGGTGACGTTAGAGCTGAGCCCTGGGAGATGGGAAACAGCTAGTCAAGCCGAAGAATCTAAGGGGGCCCGAGCTGAGCAGACTTACAAGACGTGGTGGGCTGGCCCTCCTGGAAGGCTCGCAGCCCCTTTCCGGGTGAACTTGGCCTGTGCTCTGTTTAGCGTCATTTGGATACCGCTCCGAGCGGCCATCCCGCCTGACGGGACCCAGGCTTGAGTCAAACATAGGGCAAGGGGCCTGCTCACAGCCTGGGGTCCACCTGTGAGGAAGGCTCTGCCTCTACCCGCCTTAGAGGCTCAGGAGCTGCCCTTGCCCAGGCCGCTCCCAGAGCAACAACGGGGAAGGGGCGGGGCCCCTTTGGAAAGGTTGGTGGCTCCTCATGAAGAGATCTTAGGGTGGCTTTCTTCCTGACGGCCAGCTTGAACCCTGGGTCACAGCCGGAAGGGCCTACAGAGATTGTTACCACCCTTGTTCTGGAGTCCAAGAAACCAGGGGTGAAGCGGCCCCCCTAAGGACGCACGCTCTGGGTGACAGCACTGGCCGGGCTCCCATGAAAATGGTCGCACAGGTGTCTCCCAATTCACGGGCTCTTGGAAATGTAAGGGGCGATGATCAATCAGCCAGCCTCCAGATCCTATGAGCCTGGTGTCGGCAAAAACCAGAGAAATGGGTCTCTGCCCTCGAGCCGTCTGCAGCCCCGCTGGGCAGGAAAGCACCCCTCAGACACAGTGAGAGCACCCACGAGCTCTCTGCGCTAACCGTGAATTAACGCAAGGGAGGCTGGTGTGGTCTGGAGCTCCGGGGCAGGAGGCCGGAGGGGAAGGGGGCAGCCGGGAGGTGGGTGTGCGGATTGCTAGAGGCGAGAGGCGTCTCTGGGCGGGAGCATTCGGGAAGGCTCTGGAGCACCTGCTCAGGGACGCGCAGGCCTGCGTGCTCATGGGGCCCTGGCTGCAGCTCACCGTGGTTCCGTCCTCCGGGGTGCCTAGGGGAGTTTTGCCCTTTCTCCATCCAGGATAAATCAGTGGAGGGGAAAAGGGGCAAGATGCCAACTCCAGTTTGGCTACAACATTTCTTTGCTCTGTCCTCCGCGTTGGTCATCCCGGTCTGCTTGGGGCTTGGACTTGCTTTGCCCAGCCTGGCCCATGGGAGCTGAAGCGTGCCGCCGAGGGCTCAGGCCCCCGTCCGGTTTCCACACAGCCGGGGGCAAGCCACCCGGAGGCCCCAGATTGCCCGGAGCTGCTGGAGGCTCTGCGCCGGGAGCAAAGGACTCTGCGAGACGGCACGACGCTGAGACACCCGCCGGCTCCGGACCCCAGGTGGCGCCTCACGCCCACTGCGCACGAATCTCCCAGGACACGGGCGGGAGGGAGGCCTTCCCGCCACAGCCCCACAGGCTGGTCCTCAGCAAATGTCTGGATGTGAAGAAGGTGGGGCACGAAGGAGAGAAGGAAATTCCAGGGGCGTCCTCCCCGTCGTACTTTAAACAAAGCAGATCCCCAGGCGGCAGTGGTAGGTTAGGCGTTGCGGCCGCAGGGGGCTGCGGAGCAGCTGGGGACGTGCAGGGGGTGCGCGCAAGGACCACCTGCAGTGTCGAGCTGGGGCTGCCTGGGCGCCTCTCTGACACCAGGGACGGAGCGTGTGGATGCGGCCCTGTCGGCCTGCTGCGCTCCCTCAGGGAGCGGCCTGTCTGTAAAGGCCCGGCGGGGCTGGGCGCATGCATGCACTTCCCTGAAGAACTGCCCAGAAGGCCGGGGCTCTGCAGCAGCCTGGGGGGAGCGCCGGGGAGCTGGTGGACCAGCCTTCCCAGCCTACGCGGCTGCCCTGGGTGCTCTCCGGCCCGGACCGACCTGGGAAGCGCGGCTGGGACTTGGACGCTGGGCAAGCCGCGGGGGTGAGGAAGCCGCCCCCACCGGGGGCAGCTCGGCCGCGCTGTCCGCCCTTCCAAGCCAGAATTCTCGGCATCTGTGCTTTTCGTAAATAGTGGGACCCGATTAGCCAAGTCAGCGAACATGGGAAAAGGCGGCCCTCTGCGTGGCCGTCCTCCAGGCCCCCCGCTCCCGAGGCCCCCACGGGGCAGGCCCAGGTCCGGGGCGCCAGGAAAGCCCTGAAACGGGGCGGCCCCCGCGCCCGGTGCTGAGGGTGGCGCTCCGACGACATCCGGAGGCCCCTGTGTGAGAACGGGGACCCCGCGGTCTGTCCGGGCAGCGGCGTGTCCTCGGGGCGGTCCAAGTGTGAGGGGCGTGTGCGAGGGAGCCGCCGCCGGCCCTTCTCCCGACGCGGCCGCAGCGCAGGCGGGCCCCGGGGCCGGGCGCGTCCCTGTCCGCAGGGGACCCTGCACGGTTTCCCGAGACTTCGCGGCCCCACGCCGCCCCCGGCGCCCCCGGCCCGGCCGAGTCCCCTGCGCGCAGGCCGGGGGCGGTGCGGTTGGGGGAAGGGACCGCAGGTGGGGGCGGGCGCCTGCGCAGAACCGTCCGATGGCAGATCTCGGCCGATAACCCGCGCGCTGGGTGGCGGCGCTCGGCAGGAAACCTCGGGGAGGGCGAGCCGTGGGCAGGAGGGGAGGCGGCCGCTCGCAACCGCACCCGGGGCCGGGGACGCCAGCCCGCCCGGCTGCCTGCGGGCAGGCCCCCTTCCCGGCCCAGGCTGGCCCGCCCTCCCGCGGGGGGTCCTTAGGGGCTGGGGTCCCGCGACCTTCGGCCTTGGGTGTCCTTGGAAGGGAGCGCCCTGCGCCGGACTCGCCAGGCGGCCCCGGGCCAGGCAGAACCTCCCGGGTCAGCCCCGGGAGGCCGGGCGGGAGCACGTCCGCTCTGGAGAAGCCCCAGGGGCCATTCTTCCTCTCCTTGTCCCTCTTCCCTGAGGTGGCCTGGGGAGGCTCAGGCTCTCCTCTTCAAAACCCCAACCAGCTGTTGATCCCAGGAGGCGTCTGTGACTGATCGAAAGTCACAATAGCATTCCTTCCCCACCTCCTGCCAGGCGGCCTGGGGGCCAGCGTGGAGCCAGCGGCCCTGTTCCCAGGGGTGAATTCCCAGAGGCCCCCAGCTCTCCTCCACCCAGTGGTCCCCTTGGGTTGTCCGGACAGCTCGGTCCCGATGCCCAGACACCTGCATGGCCTCTTGGGTGCCTGAGTCCCCGTGAGCAGTGGCACTGGCCTGGGCGAGGCGGTGGTCAGAGCTGTTTTATCTCACTTCACCTGCCTGGCACAGCATGTGCTCCCGTCAGAGGGGGTGGTGGTGGAGGGAGGGGCTCGCAGAGCACAGCATCTCATCCCTGCAGCTGTGGACAATAAAGACAAAAGGATCCTGCTGTTTGCCAGCAGTAGTTTTTTGTGTCCATACATAAATGTAATCTTAGTCCTAAAATACTATTATATTGAAAATTGTTGTGTATTTGAGATACTTCCGAACCCCAGCAACCATCATCAGAAATGCACGGAGCTGCAGCCAAGCTCAAGGTGCTCTGCGGGATGGATGAGTCCCTGTCCCTCCACCTTCTGCCCTGCCCAGAACTGTCACATGCACACCCCGTTTAATGTAAGAGTTCACCCCATTCGTTTTTGTTTGGGTTGTTTGCTATTATAGATGTAACATACTATCATAGTTAGAGTTGCAAATAGCACAAAAGGCTTCCAAGTGGAAAATAAGTAACATCCTCCCAACCTCCCCTTCCCAACTCCTCTTGAGTTAAGTGTGGATAATATTTTTTGTGTATGTAGCCATCCAGATATAGATATATAAATGTTTTTATTGTGCTAAAATTTACACAAGCTCTCCTATTTTAACTGCTGAAGTTCACAATGCAATGGCATGGAGCACATCCTGCCCTGTCCTCCGCCGGCCTGGCCCACAGACACCATCTCCCCTGTGGCTCCTCAGCGCTTTGTGCACCGTTGTTGTGACCATCTGTTTACTTGCTCACCGCCCTGCTCTCCTGTGAGGCTAGATCTGTGTTTTTCACTTCCTCCTCACTGCCCGGCACAGTACCTGAGCCTTCTCCTAATAACGGTGGCTACCGCCGTGTTTGGATATCTACTCGGTGGCGGGCATGTTCCTGCGAACATGCAGTATGTCCCCTCGTCACAGCCACCTGGGAGCTAGGAATTACAGGGCGGGCGCTCAGAGAAGGAAACTACTCGTTTGCAAGGGCTGCCCTAACAAGGCCCCACAGACTGAGTGGCTTAAACAGAACAAATGAATTTTCTCACAGCTCTGGAGGCTAGGAGTCTGAGTTCAAGGTGTCTGCAGGCTAGGTTTCTCCTGAGGCCCCTCCTTGGCCTGAGGTCGGCTGTCTTCTCCTTGAGGGTTCGTATGGCTTCCCTCTGTGTGTGCCTATCTCCTTATCTCCTCTTCCTGTAAGGACACCAGTCCCCCTGGAGCAGGGCCACCCTAAGACCTTACTTACCTACCTCCTTAAAGGCCTCAATCTCCAAATACAGTCACATCCTGAGGCAGGTTAGAACTCCAGCATACGGTCTTTGGGGGCACACGATTCAGCCCATAACAGAAATGAAGGCTTTGTGATGAATGTGTGTCCATAAATATAATGGAATTGCGAAGATTGATTGGATTTCCATCTTCTTAGCAGAAGTGAAGCCACTTTCTCTGTGGAAACCATAGCTTGGTCTGTGGGGTAAGGGCAGGAAAAGATCAAGATCACCACACCTGGGGACACAGGTAAGTCACCAGGGCCCTGCAGAGCAGGCCGGCACCCGGCACGGCGGCGCGGATTTCAGGCCTGTCCTGCAGCCCTCCTGGATGTCTCCAGCCAAACCAGGGGCCCAAGGCAACTGTGAACCAAATTTATTCCGGTTGGCTTTAATTTTTTCTTTTAAATTTTTTCACATTTTGGAAATTACAAAAATGTGTCTGTTGTAAAAAGAGAAAACCCTGCAATTGCACCCCATCTCATTCAGTGATATGCGCTGGCCAAGGAGGGCCCGACTAATGCCCCTCTCCCCTCGTCACCCTCCAGCCTCGTCTCCTAGCACGGTCCCTTGCTCGTGCCTCACTCGTCCCTTACTGTAACCCTACGGGCCCGGGGCCACCACAGGACTTTGCACCTGCTGCCCCTCTGCCAGCTGGGCTCTACCCCTACGTACCCTCCCAGCCGCCGCCTTCTGATCCCCTGCAGAAATGGGATCCCTGTCATTTTGCACTTTTGCTTCCCTGACCAGTAATTGGATTGAGTCTTTTTATGTTTTTTTTTAGAAAAGCCAAAAACTTTAATTTTCAACATGAGCTACATGGTCATGAATACAATGCAGAGTCTTTATGTTTATAGACAATTTGTTTCACCTTTTCTGAGAATCGCATATCTATACCTTTTGCTGTTTTTTTCTCTTGGACTAGTTTGTCTTACCTTTTATTTTTCAAAGTATTATTGATTGGATTCTAACCCAAAAATGCCTTAGCAATGTTCATCACAGAATGATTTATAATGGAGAGAAGTTGTAAACAACAACCACTGGTGAGGGGCTGGTTAAATAAATGGCGGAAGGATTAGTATATAATCATCAAAACTATGAAGTAATATGAAATACAAAATATGACTATTTGAAATAACATGAAAATATAATGTTAAATTATAATATAATACTAACTGAAAGGAGCCAGGTGTTTTATTTTTCTCAGGGAAAACATTTTATGTAATTACAATTTATAAATACAAATAACAAATACCTTGGGAGTCAATCCGCTGTCATGTTAATAGTTGTGTTTGAATGTGGTATTACTGGTGATTTTGAATTTTTCTACTTTCATGCACTTTCATGGGTTGGTTTACTTGAACATAAAAAGAATAGTGATCGCAGAGAAATTTTTTTTAAATGACACAGGTGCTCAGGTTTTCTTGTAAAGCTAATTATTGGTCCCAACCCCCTACGAGGACCCAGGGTACTGGGAAGACAGGGGGCTGCTTGGTGTCTTGAGGGGGACAGGATCATGGGCGTGTTTTTCCCTGGCATATTTTTTTCTATTACACTTGTTATATTTTGTGCAATATTGGTATCTGGACTGAAGATCCAGTCAGGCTTGGGTTCAACCCTGGCTCTAGACCCCAGGCGTGTTATTAACCTCTCAAGACTCCATTTCCCCAGCTGTAAAGTTACGGTAGCTGTAAGGACTGAAGGAGAAAACTCACATGTGCTCCCTAGCACAAAATTCATCTTCAAAATAAATGGTGGCCATTAGAATCCCTGCGTCTCCCCTGCTGCGGTGAAAGTTGCTCAGTGACAAGCCCGGGGGCGGGTCTGCGTGCCTCTGGAGGTGTGGCCAGTGTGCCGGCCAGCACACCGAGCAGCGGCCCACAGTGGTCACTGCCTTCTGGAGAGCTCGTGACTTCCTGTTTTCTGATTTCTTGGTGTGCAATGTCACCCAGTTGTGTCTGAGCCTGGGGGCGCTGGGGCGACCACTGGACGTGGTCCTCAAGGGCGGGGCTGCAAATGGAGGTCGGGGGCTGGACACTGCCGGTCCTACCTGAATCGCCGCTTCATGGTTAATACCGATGCCATTAGCGCCGGGCACTGGCTGCTCACCGCGTAGCAAGCCCATCCGTTTACGGGTCACGCACCCTGGAGGCAGCTGTGAGGTTATCCCAGGGTCACACAGCTGGCGGAGCAGCAGGGCCGGGCCTGGACTCGAGCCTTCCGCCTTCAGAGGCCTGTTCTCGCTGTGGCACTGAAGTGCCTCCGAGTAAGGGGTGGTTGAGCTGTGCAAGGTGGACCTTGAAAGTCTGCCTTATGGGAAGAGGGAGAATCTGTACTTTTTCGATACTGGAAGCAGAACTAGGACCAGAGTTGTTTTTTTAAAAGCTCTGAGAATGCGAGCATTCCGCCAGTGACGGATAGGTAGGGGGCTCCCTGTCACCCAAGGTATTCAAGCAGAGGCTGGAGGTGCCAGAGAAAACATTCCTTCGAAAGGTGGGACGCTCTCTGGATGAAAGGTACTCCGAGGGCGTTGGGATGAAGGGGAGAGACGAGGGACTTGGCATCAGAGGCACGTGGAACTTTCTTGCTGAGTGACCTTCTGAGCCCCCGTTTCCTCGTCTGCAAAATAATAATGGTAGTGATTGTGGACATAGCTTAAGAGTTGCCTGAACGAGATAGTGCGAGGGCAGAGAGTTCTCTGATCTGCATGCTGAGGGCACACGTAGGTCACCTCATCACCGGCTGGTGAAGCCAGGCGTTCTCAGGACGTCCACACTCGCCGAGCTCTCACAGTGCGCCAGGCTCTTTATGCATATTTGCTGTCTGATTTTATCCTCATCTGCCCTGAAAGGTGGCTATGCCCATCCCGAGCTGGGGACCCTGGGCAGCCTGGGCCTGCAGGCCCTGCCCCACTGCTGCTGGACCCCCAGAGCCTCTGAGGGCGGCCGCCCGGGAGCCAGGGGCTCAGCATGTGCCACGGGAAGGGCGCTTCCCCACACACTGCGTCCCCTTCCACCAGCGGGACCGCTCCGGGAAGTGGGGGGACTGACGCTCAGAGAGGTTGGGAACGCTGCCCCAGACACAAAGCCAGTGAGAGGCACTTCAGAACTTGAATCAGTCCTTCCAGCGGCTTGAAGGCCTGTGTTCTCGGCTCTCCCCAGGCAGCCTGTTGATGCGCTAGGTGGGGGGAGAAACAGGCAAGTGAGACCTGAATGCGCCACCTGTGCTGCCCAGGGCTGGTCGGGGAGGGGACAAACGATGTGAAAAGTTCACAGGTTGATGTGACTAAGTGTCAAAAGCTGGCTAACAGGCAGGGCTGTGAATTCAGAGTGCGGTGACGACCCTGTATCCTACACCCGGAAGTGAGGTGCCCCGAAGGCGGGGAGGTGAGACAGGTGCCCGCCGCCAGGGGACCCAGGCATGCCACCTGGCCCTGCCACTGACCTGCAGGCGCCCTTCAGGAACTTACTCCTCTGGTCTCAGTTTATCAGCCCAATCAAATGCAATCAGGCACAGGAAATCATATAAAAACTACCAATTGGGCTTCCAAAGAGAGCTGTCCTTACCAGGTTGGAGGCAGCTGGCTGGAGGGCGACATGGGCACCCGCGTGGGGCTGCAGATTCTGGCTGGGTGATTAAGGCAACATTTTCCCTGTTCTCAGAAGCCCACAGTGTGGCTGGAAGAAAGCAATGCAATTCAAATACACCTCACCAGAAGGAACTAGATTCTACAAGGGCGGGTGCCTCCCCCAGGCCACCCTCCCAGGCTCTACAACCTCCCTGTGAACGGTCAGTGCCACGCAACTTCCCCAGCTCAGTGCTTTCCTGAAGATGGCAGAGGCTGGAGACGGCTCAGCTCAGTCTCACTAACAAGATGCACATTTCAGATGCAGGGAACCATGTGGACAGCCTCTGTGACCCGTCTGTGCACCGGCGAGTCCTCTAGCATCTCACATGGCCTGCTCCTGGGGGCCTGCTGTACCACAGGGAAGCCCCACAGTGCTTAAAGCAAAAGTCAGGGTCGTCCCACTTGGGCTCCAGGCCAGGAGCTTCCCCTGGGGTTGTGGTGGAACACTGGAGGCTCAGGATTCCCACCCAGCGCCCAGTGCCCCCTGGGCCTGGAGCACATTCCTGGGCCGCTGGCAGGAAGGATGGCAAGTCTGGAGGCCTGGGCTCCAGGGACACCTTGACCACCCAGCTGCTCTTCACGGGGCTGAGTGGGAGAGTGGCAGCGCCCGCCCTCACCTGTTCAGCCAGGAGCCGACAGCCCCACCACTGGGACAGTGCGCTCCGGGCAGAGGGCCTCCGTCCATCAGCGTCCTCGCCTCCACCAAGGACATGTGCAAGCGCATGGAAAGAGAGGGCTGCCCCGAGGCCCCCTGCTGGTGTCCTGTGCCCTCTGCACTGTGACCCAGGCAGTGTGAGGATGCTTTCCCTCTGGATGGGACAGAGCAGGCTTCCAATGATGGCAGTCTGAAGAGGGGAACTCCAGGTAACGACGCAGGACCTGCCCCCCTGCCGCCCTGTCCCCGTGTGTCATGGCCGCACGCTGCAAGGTCCAATTTGGGGGCAGCGAGGCCAAACAGCAGCCAGCGAGCTCTGTTGGGAAGATTCTCAACGAGGAGGGGCTGCAGGAACTCCCTGGAGCTGACCCCTCACCTGCTGGGAGGTGGTGGCTTCCTGCAGCCCTAGCGTGCTGACCCACCTCATCAGCGCCCGCCTGGAGGATGACAGTGGGGTGATGGGGCTGGGAGGCAACCAGAGTCAAGGTTCCCAGTTCAGCCAGGCCCTGGCCATCCTGAGCGACCCCCGGGCTTGTGGTAGGGACTACACGGAGTGTGCAGGGGGCAGGTCTCACAGCTGCGGCCAGCTGCCGGCTGGGGCCCCTCTCCTCCCCTGCGGTCGGATCCATGGCCTGCGGTGGAAGGTCCCTGACTGCAGGGCCGGCTCTCCTGCGGCCCAGCCTGCTTTTCTGTCGGGTGTCCTCGGGCCCGTGCTTTGCCCTGGAGTCACTGGAATCACCTAAAACCTGCTATCTCAGCCTGGCCACGGAGGGGGAGCAGGGGTCATCCTGGAAAACCTGCGAGACGACTGTCATCCAGCAGCACCTAGACGTGCACCAGCCCAGCTGGGCTCGGGTTCCATGCTGGCCACGGGTCTGTCCTGGTTTTCCTCCACACTGCTTTTCCGATATGAAAGCAGCACTTCCTGAATGGGAAATCAGGTGACTGCTCAGGGCGCACCCCCTCTTCAGATGTCAGGTTAATTTTAACACCCCACATGCAGGATCTGGTTACCTGCTCAGACCTGCATCTCGAGTCCCACCCTGTTAAAAATATCCTGATATGATCTGACCCTTTCTCCCTCCAGTAGATGATTTGGTGAAGATCATGGTGACGGCATAGACGACACACGGAGCACTTATTACATTCTGGATCCTGCACCCCATGATGAATGTCCTATTTAGTGCTCCCCTCCACTGACTGAGACAGTGGTATCATCATTCACCTTTAGTAGCTGAGGGAACTGAGGCTTGGAGAAGTGCAAGGATGCGCAGTTCAGAAGTACACAAAAATTGCAGGACTGAGGCGTTGACTTCCTTCTCTGTGGCACCTGTGCTTGCTGTGGGGCACAGCCTTGTCCCAGCGGGAGGCTGCCCCTGTGTGATGTCGCAGCTCTGAATCTCAACCCTGGCCAAGCACTGGCCTGTGCTCACGCCGGGTCCCAGCCCAGACCATTAAATAAGACCCTGGTCGGGACGTGTGACTCTAGAGCATGCCAGGACCGAGAAGGTGTGGGAAGCCTCGGTCTGTGTCTGGTGCTTGTTCAAATGCCAGGACTCTCCTGGGTGGGTGGATCTGGGGCAGAGGACAGAGCGCAGTAGATAAAACAGCCCAGGAAAGCAGCCACCATGCCTCACCATTAAATGCCCCCCTTAGGGACCGAGTCGGGTGGAGATGTGAACAAGTGCACAAGTGCTCGGGAAGGGAGGTGAGCAGGTCTCCGCCTTGGCCGTGGGGAGGCAGGGAAGACCTGGAATCCCGGAGTCCTTATGGCTCGTGCCTTTGACTTGGCATCCTGGAGAACCATCTGCTGTTGGCGGGAAGCCCCTGCACCCTGTGTGCAGCTTTGTGAGCTAAGCCATAAAGCTCCGCGAAGGCAGGACTCAGAAGACCTTACCCGGCTGTTAGACATCATTGTCCTTATGGAGGAAATTGGAAAACACCTACCAATACATTATCTCATTTGATTCTCACCACACCCTCAAGGAAGACAGAATGACCCGCCATTTTACTGATGGAGAAACTGAGGCCCAGAGAGGGAAGGTGACTTGCACAGAGGGAAGACCACAGAGCTGCGTAAGGCAGGGGAACGACTGGAACCACCTGATGCCCAATGCAAGGCTCTTTCTATTTCAACATCCCCTGGCCCGGAGCAGTTGCCCAATAAATATTTAATCAATCACACAATTGAAATAGGTTTGGGTCCCTTCGTGGACCTCTCTGGGCGATCGCTGTCAGCCTCGGGTGCGCCCCGAGGGGTCTGGCTGAGCGCAGAGGGAGGACCCCCCGCTGGGAAGCGTGTTGCGGCCCAGATCCCCTCCTCTGCTGGACCCTACACAGCCTACTTGTCATTGGTCATAAAATCATGCTGCAAAAGAAAAGAAAGGAAAGAAAGAAAGAGAGAAAGAGAGAAGGGGAGGAGAGAAGGGGAGAGAGAGAGAGAGAGAGAAAAGAAGAAGAAAGAGAGAAAGAAAGAAAAAAGAGAGAGAGAAAGAAGAAAGAAAGAAAAGAAAGAAAGAAAGGAAAGAAAGAAAAGGAAGGGAGGGAGGAAGGAAGGAAGGAAAGAAGGAGGGAAGGAAAAGAAAGAAAAGAAAGAAAACGGGTCCCATCAGTTTTGTTCTCTCCCTGTGTGTGGATGAGCCTTGGGAGGCTACACACCGTTTTCAGGTGGCACCTTTCATCACGTGGGCACTGAGTGCTGAGGCTTCCAGAGTGCCCAGTTCATGGGGCCTTCTGCAGGGCCGTGCCCCTGCCCTGGCTCTGTGTCTGGGGGGAGGGCGCGGAGGAGGAGGCAGAAATGAAGAGGATGTGGCCATTGTCTCCAGCACTTGCAGCCAGCATGGAGGCTGAGCTCCTAAACTCCAGCCAGTTCTGTAAAGCCTTTGGTGGGGGCGGGCTATGACCCCTACTCAGCTCAGGAACTCCCCTAGGGGCTAAGGTGGCAGGTGGGAGATGCACCAGCTCCAGGGCAGGCAGGTGGGCCGCTCAAGGATGGGTGGTGTGCCCAGGACAGTGGGAGGGGTGGGGCGCGGAGGCTGGGGGAGCCGGCCTGGGTGGGGGCAGGGCCAGAGCAGTGCTTGAGGAGAAGCGACGGGTCACCACTGGTTTCTGAGCGGGGACCATGGCAGTTTACAAAGAGATCAGCCGCCGGGGACCCTGAGGGGTCCTGGATTAGGGTGGGAGTCAAAAGTTTGAGGACAGAAGGATTACCTGGGGGCCTGGTCAGGACTCTGGCCAGCCGCGAATATCCTGCCCACAGAGCTTGAAGCCAAAACATTGCACCTGTAGAAGGGTGGGCAGGGCTGGGCCCGGGGAGTCGGGGGTGGGGTGGGGTGTCCCCAGTCCTGGGGAGCTGCTCACTTGCTGTGTGTGTGTGGTGGGCGGTGGGTACTGGGGCTCCGGGGGTGCATGTGGGAGGGTGGGTGCGCTCCTGGGTAACCTGCAGGTTCCCCGGGGTCAGTTTCCATGTGGGGCTGTTGGGAGGGTCTGGCAGGTATGAAACTAAAGCAGTGTCTGGCAGAGTAAAGACAGAAGAAATGTTCAAGTATTCAGCCCATTTAACAGAAGCAGCAGCTGAAAGAAGGTGAAGAACTTGCCTCATTCGCACAGCCATCAGGACCTGAGAGTGCTGCGGGCGCAGTCCTTTCCCTCTGTGTGGGCTAATGCCCTCAGAGGCCCCGGGGTGCGCCCTGCCTGGGGCAAACAGCAGGTGGGTGGCCTGGGCCCCCTGCCCCTAATTTTCGGCAGGGGAGGGGGACATGCTGCTGCATTTTGCAGGATGTACCAGGTTTTGCATTGGATGGCAGGGTTGTGAGCGGAGAAAGGGAGAGTATATGAGGAGGGAACGGGGCGTGCTGAGGCCGAGCCAGGGATACCCTGGGAGGGGTAGCTGTCTGGGGGGGGGGGTGGCGGGAGAATGAGGCTGAGGCTGCAGACTAGGACTCCAGGTCCAGGTCCAAAGGTACCTCCGTCGGCTGCTCAGGAGACCCTCTGGAGCCCAGGGCAGGGAAGTCCAGCCCCAGACCCCACTGGCCTGCGTGGGAGATTGCTCAGCGCCTGGCCCCAGAGGAAGCCGGGAGTCGGGAAGGGAGTTAACCAATTTCTCACTCCAGAACCAAGTTTGTGATTGAAATGCTCTCACTCAGCCATCAGTTTTGTTCTCTCCCAGTGGGTGGGCCTCGGGAGGCTACACACCCTATTTACGTGGAGCCGTTCGTCACGCGGGCACTGAGTGCCGAGGCTTCCGGAGTGCCCAGTTCACGGGGCCTTCTGCAGGGCCGCGCACCCGTGGTCCTGAGCATCAGGCCATCACCATCCCACCTAGCCCTGCCTCCCTCCCGTCTTCCCCACAAAGGGCCCGTCTGCTGCTGGGACAGGAGCTGGTCCAGGGGGCAGGGGGAGGTTGTGGTTCGACGGGGTGTTTGTCCTGACCTCCCTGACCGGTCCGGAGGCCCCCCTGGGGTGGCAGGGATGTGCTCTGTCACCCTGGCCCCGGCTGACAGGTGTCGTCTCTTGGGACAGAGGCACAGAGCTTCGGCCTGCTGGATCCCAAACTCTGCTACCTGTTGGACGGGATCCTCTTCCTCTACGGCGTCATCGTCACTGCCCTGTTCCTGAGAGTGAAGGTGGGTCCCGCTGGGCTTTGGGGAGAGGGCATGGCCGCCCCACTCAGGGACGTGCACAAGGGCCTTGGTCTGGGAACGTCTCAAGTGTGGGTGGTGCCTGGGTAAAGCAAGTGCGTACGCCAGGGAGGCTGGGGGGTGGCAGGGCTGGCTGAACCAGGCAGGGGAGGGAGAGCCTGGAGTTGGGTGCCTTGGTGAGCCCCGCAAATGTGTCCTGGGGCAGGGGTACTGCGGGCAGGATGGGGGCTCCGGGGTCAGGCCATTAAGAGCAGAGAGCTGGGCTCTGCTGCCCAGCAGCTGATGCAGGACCGCCAGCGTCCTCCCGAAAGCCTCGGGCTTCCCCACAGTGGGCGGGCCGGCCCAGAGCTTGGGGTCTCAGCGGGGGCCCTGCGGACCCTGATTTCCTGGGGGCCCAGGGCGGCTGTGGGCCGGGGCGGACGGACCTGCGGACAGGAGGCTCCAGCCCTTGCTGCCACTTCAGTGCCCCACCCCTTGCTCTTTTGGATTTCGAACTTTGGCTAAAGATTTTATTTGAAAAAGAGAGTCTTACTGATTTTCTTCTTTTAAGTTTGAACAATGCTGCCCCAGACGATCTGTCAGGGGTCTGCAAGGCCCCGCACTTTGGCTGGGCGGCATGAGCTGAGGGAGGAGGCGGTGTTGCCGGGGGCAGGTCCTCAAGGACACTAAGCGGGGCAGTGCGCGGGGTCAGGACGGGAGGGAGCCTCGCGCAGCCGCTGTCCTCCGGGTGTCCTGCGGGCGGCGCGGGGGAGGGGCGAGGCCGGGGCTGATCGGGGCGGGGCCGTCGGGGGCTGATCGGAGGCGGGGGCGGAGCCTGGTCGGGGCGGGGCCGGCCGGGGGCGGAGCCTGGTCGGGGCGGGGCCGGCCGGGGGCGGGGCCGGGAGCGCTCCCCGTAGCCTCGCTCTGCTCTCTTGCAGTTCAGCCTGAGCGCGGCGGCCCCCGCGAACCTGCAGGCCCAGACCCAGCTCTACAACGTGAGTGCCCGCGGCCGAACGAGGGGGTCCCCGCGGGAGGGGCCCCGGCTCCAGACCCCGTGCGTCCCCCGAGGGCCCCCCCCGAGGCGCTGCGGCCCGACGGCCCCCTCCGGAGCCCCACCCGCAGGCGGCGCGGCCCAGCCGGAGGCCCCGCGGGCTGCCCGACGCCGACGCTGTCTGTCTTTCAGGAGCTCAACCTCGGCCGCCGGGAGGAGTACGACGTTTTGGATAAGAGGCGGGGCCGCGACCCCGAGATGGGGGGCAAACAGGTGGGTCCCGCGTTCCGCCGGCGCCGTGCGAGGGGCCTGGGGCCGAGGACAGGGGCCCCATCGCCACCGCCTGCCTTCTCCTCCGTCCTTCGGCGTCACAGGCGCCCCCTGCACGAATGGGGCCCCCACCCCAGGCCAAGCTCCACTGCTTCCCCCAGGCCGGCCCTTGGCCCCTGAGTGTGAAGAGGCCCCGCAGGGAGGCAGAGGCCACGGGGCAAGGAATTCTGAGTCCCAGGCGCCCTCCCAGTCTGGTGGGCTGGGGTGCGGGGGGCTCTGCGCCCTTGGCTGAGGCCCCGTGCCCTATGGGGAGGGGAGCGGCTGGAGGAGGCCAGAGGGGGGCCTCTCAGGAGCGGGCTCTGCCCAGAGGACCCGGCTGTGCCGGCCTTTGACTCTCTGGCGGCTTGTCCCCAGACTCTGCGCCCTGTGTTGGCTGTGCTGTTGCCAGAACGAAGGGGTGGAAGGAAAGACCCCCGTCCCCCCACCAGCCTCAGCTGTCCCCCCTCTTCTTGCCTGGGCTGGGAGGGACGAGCAGGGCTTGCTGGGCAGTGGCTGGCCCTGCTCCAGTGACCCTTCTCGGCACTTTTTGTCTTCAGCCCGAAATCCCACTTGTAAGTCTGTGAGGAGTTCGTCCGTGTGGCAGCAGGTCTGCCAGGGGACAGACAGACCTGCCATCAACAGACATCCCCAGGGCCTGCCCTGGGCAAGGCTGGGCCGGAAGGCCCGGTGGGGGGGAAGCCCGTGTGCAGGCGGGACAGCTGTGGCCGCAGGGGAGCGGGGAGCGGGCGGGTGCCCCACCGCCCTGGCTGCGTTCCTGTCTCTCCACCTCAACACCTCCCCTTTCGTTCCCAGCAGAGGAGGAAGAACCCGCAGGATGTCGTGTACAATGTGAGTACGGAGGCGGCTTGTTTGGTCTTGGGTGAGGCGGCACGGAGGAGGTCTCTGCCCCCCAGCACGCTTTGCCCCTGCCCCAGGGCCTTTGCCCACCTTGACCTGAACTTAATGAAGGAGTCCGGGGACTCCCTTGCATTGTCTGACATTCATGGCCTGTGGCTAGAACTCCACATCTTTGTGAACCTAACCTGAGCTGCTCAACCCAGTGCAAAGGGCCGGCAGCCCAGAGAAGATTCCAGAGGGTTGAGGAGGAGGGTGGGGTCAGGTGCTTGGGTGAATAAGGCCTGGACCCCTGCCTGTGGGAGCCCCTTGCCAACGTGGAAACTGAGAGGCGTCCTGCTGCAGGGGGGCCTGCTGTCCCCCACATCGGTCGGTGAAACCAGTGTCTCCGCCCCCTTCCTCTCCAGGTGCTGCAGAAGGACAAGATGGCGGAGGCCTACAGTGAGATCGGGCTGAAGGGGGAGGTAAGTGGGGGGCGGGGAGGCACCCGGGGAGCCGCTCCTGCTCCTGCAGACGCACCTTCCCTAGGCCTCCCTTCCCAGCCATCTCCCACGCCGTCTGCCAAAGCCCACGCGGTGGCCCCGGGGGCCCAAGTTTAGGCTAGATCTCACCGGCTCCATGGTGTGTGAGACCCTAAGGAAAGGCTGATGCGCTAAGATCTTAGGATTCTAAGATAGCCTAAGTTTTGCAAAAGTAGGTAAAATCCCTTATCATTGATAACAATAATTATCAACCGCTTAATGCATGCCGCTGTGTGCTCAGTGGTTCGGATTTTGGGGCCCATCAAAATGAACACGCGGGGCCCCTTGTTCTTAAAAGAGTACAAATTTCCTGTCCCTGGGAGTGGAGCACCGGGCCCTCTGCAGGGGCTTGCGCGATGGTGTGTGCTGCCAGCCCACAAAGCCAGCCTGCTCAGTGGTGTACCAGGCAGATGGCGCCACGTATTCAGCCGAATGGCTGACTTTCCAACCCTTCTCTTGTCTCTGTCCCCAGAACCAGCGGCGGAGAGGAAAGGGGCATGACGGCCTCTACCAGGTAAGGCTGATGGCAGAGCCTCTGGTCCACACCACAGGCCCTCCATCCCAGCGTGGTGCCATCTGATGATGGGTGAGGTCAGGCTCCCCATTTTGCTTGCTGGCTGGCCCCAGCTCCTGCCAGTAGCCAGGCAGGGCAAGTTCAGGGCACCCGTTCCAGCCCGTGGCGACGCCTCTGCCTTTGAGGGCCTGGGGCCAGGCTGGGGTTCAGCCATGCGGGCACGTGACTGGCCCCAGCCGGTAGGCCATGGGAGCCCTGGGCACGGGCCGTGCGGACCAACCAGGCCAGCAGCAGCTGCCCAAAGGCCCACCTTCTGGCCCGAAGGGCAGGTGTAGGCAGAGGACGCCACCCACATGCACCATCCCTGCCTCTCCCCCACGACTTTGGGCCCTGGCCAGTCCTGCTATGCCTCATCTCAGACTTAGTCAGAGGGGTGGGTGCATGGAAAGGTTGAAGGAAAAAAAATCAAGAAAAATAGGAGCTTGAGTAAGAAAATGTTACTGCAGTTAAGTGCCTGGTTTAAGCAAATGAATGTCATTATGCAAACTAAGCAGAGGCAACCTACTTCTCTAAAATAAAATACCCGAGGGTCTGACTTCCCTTCTGGCTCTCACAGCTCGCTGGGCTAACTGCAGAGGGTCAGGCTGCCCGGCTTGCCCCGGCTTCAGAGTGACATCAAAGGGCCCCTGGATTGACGACCGTGTGTAAATCCCCAACTCTCCTGGACCAGGGAGAGCAGTTCAGAGAGATGGGGCCCAGCCTGCCTGTCCCCTGACAGTGTCACTGCAGCAGTGGCCTGGGAAGGAGGCTCGGGGAGGATGGCAGAGGCCAGGGAGTCACTCACCCCTGAGGCCCAGGTCTCAGGCCCAGCAGACTCTCTGGAGCAGGCCTGGGCCCTTCCTCCTGCTGCCAGCGGTGTCCGGGGGGGCTCTCCTTCCGCGTCGTCCACAGGAGGTTGGCTCACCTGAGCACTTGGGAGCGGGAGGAAGGTGAGACTGGCTGGAGAGGGATGCTCCAAGGCTGCTCCCGCAAGGCACAAGCCGGTCTCTTCTGCCCCGAGGGTGGCCCGAGGGTGTGCTTCCTGGGCCTCTGACGCTGCGGGGGGGCGGTCGCAGGCCCCCCTGCAGAAGGCATCTGTGGGTGCCCCGCGGGCTCCTGACCCACTCTTTTCTGGTTTGCTTTCACCAGGGGCTCAGCACGGCCACCAAGGACACCTATGATGCCCTCCACATGCAGGCCCTGCCCCCTCGCTAACTGGACGGGCACTTCACCAGGCACAGGCCGGACCCACAGAAGCCAGACTGTTGGACACAGGAAAAAGCATTTACCCTGTCCCCTCCTCTTCCCACCATCAAAGCAGTCCTCTCTGTGAACAGGGTGCTTCCAAGTCGTAACATTTGGCCACACCCAGGACCCCCCACCCCCCACAGAACAGCGTCCCCGGATGCTCTAAAGGGTGTGTCCCCAGGTGTGGCTCCGGCTGAGGGGCCCACTGTGAGCATAGCGTGACCTCGGGTCCCCTGGTTTGCGGGAGGCTGTGGGCGGCCCCCCAGGGGCTCTGAGCTTACCTGGGACCCGGCTGTGCTCCTCACAGCTGAGTTAGGTCTGTGTCTGTAAAGTCCCTGAGAAACCCTGAAGGTTAGCGACGCATCCGAATGGTCTGTATTGCTCTGTCAGTATTTGAGTGGCTTCGCTTCTGCTGTGACTTTGGCTTCTGTCGTCAGCCTACCCCCACTTCAAGGGCACCTGTAATTTTCATGGTTGGGCGGCGGCCGTGCTGCCTCCCTGCAAGGCCTGGGCAGAGGGGGAGGTCTGGGAGCAGGGGCGCCACCTCGGAGGCTCGGCTCGGGGCCCGGGGCCCGCCTGAGTCGCCAGGAACTCCCCGTCCCGGAGACTGTGTGCCAGGCACTGTGGGGCCCCAAGGAGCAGCCAGCCGCCCCTGCCATGTGGAGCTCGTGTTCTTAGAGGGGCGGGAGTCGTGAGCTGATGAAGACGGTAGCGTCAGCACAGAGTGAGAACAGCGCATGGGGGGGGCAGGAGGCTCCCCACTTCACAGAAACAAACCCATCATTGCGAGAGCCTCAGGGGAAGACAGCACCGCCCAGATCTATGAGGTCCCCAGAGGACGGTGGCCTGGCCCGAACAATTTTTGACCTTCTGGAACCCTGCTATGTCATTAAAGCATGTGGCTGAGGGGGGAATCCCTGCCTGTTCTGCTTGTTCTAATTTATACTGGCTTGCTAAGCCTGAACTTTCTGCATAATAAATACTCCAGTGAAAACGTTTTCCTCAGATCTATTTTAGCAGTCAAGCCTGTGCTGGTGACCCAGGGACAGGAAGTGGGCAGGCGGCCCTCGTCCTCGGGGCAGGCCTGCGGGTCCTCAGGGGGCCACGGGCTGGCCCGTGGGGCAGTGCTCAGCTGACAGCGCGTTGGGGTGGGCCGGGCCTTCTGCAGACTGAGCGAGGTGGTCAAGGGGCCTGGGCGCAGAGCCCGCAGCCTGTGCCAGCTTGGGGAGGGCAAGGCGCGCGGGAGAGGCTGGCTGGGGGTTCGGACTGCTATTGATGCCACAGCGGAAAACCTCAGTCCCGGGGGCTTGGGAGGGATGGGGGGGCCGCACGGTCTTTTAAGTCAGGTTCCCTTACCAAGGGTGGCTCTGCCTATGGCAGCGTTTCCTCCAACTGCGGTGACAGCATGGAAGGCCCCAACTCAAGCCATCAATTAATACTGGGCCAAGACTGAAATCAAAGAAGTCCAAGGCCTTGTCTGTTAAAGGCCCCCGAGCACGTGGGATTCCAGCTCCAGCAGGAGGGACGGGCATTCTGCTGGGTGTGATGTAACGACTCGCATAGAAGGTGATTTGTGACCTGGCCTCGGGGGACTCCGTTCCACCCAACAAATACCCAGCCCCAGCCTCTTCCGGCCCAGCATTTTGCAAGCTTCAGGGAGGATGGGAGCTACCATCACAGAGTTGGGGACTTAAAATTTTGTCACCGGGTTTCAACCAGCTGAAGGAATATTAGCCTCACACTGCATGAAACAGGATAGGCACGTGGACACAGCCCAGGGGCTGCCCGGGAAGGGATGAAGGGCCTGGCGAGGCCAGGAGGCAAGGAGCCGGGGCAGGAAGGGACCCTGAGCAGGGGCAGACGAAGACCCGCCTGCGGGCATGGCTTGGTGTTGCGGCGAAGGAGCGGGGATCGGTGTGTTGCTTTGGCTGCCACGTCACTGGCCTAAGCTCGGCAGACCTGTGAGCTGCTGCTCCTACCTTCTCCTCACTGGCTTTTTAAATCTCAGGCTGGTTAACCTATTAGTCCAAGTGGTAAGCCTCCACCTCAGACCTAGTTTAAGGTCGGTTGTTACATACAGGCTACATGCACAGAATGGCTGGCTTAAGAGTCTGAGCCAAGTCTGTGAGAATGTGACTCGCCAAGAGGAAAGCCGCCAGTGGGTTGGGGGGCTGAGCTGGCCTGGGTTGGGCAGGCAAGAGGACTCACGGTGCACATGCCGGCCATCCCCAGAGGGTGAGGGCGGGAGGCCCAGGCGGGCATGCCCAGACCCGGGGGGAGGCCATCCCTGGTCTGCGCTTGAGGCCTGGCGGTTCCCGCTCCAAAGCACACTGGATCCTCTCGATCTCAAGAAATTATTGTGTAAGACCTGCCGTCAATATATTTCAAGTAAAACACTCCACTCCACATAGATACCCATTGTAAGATACAGCCCCGTCTCAAACTACGAAGATGTGTGTGTCAGAACCAAGGAAGCGCGGCATTTTACTTGCACTAAGGAACCAAGACGCGTATGTGTACAAATTAAGATGGAAGCTCTCAGGATTTCTTGAAACATCACTTTGATGTCACTGAACTCAGAGGTAGGATGGGGATATTTTTGATCAATCCTTTTTCTTTTTGGAATATGACTCAAGGCTCCTAGTTCCTAAACAGAACAGCAGTCACACACTGAAGCCAAGGTTGGCAGGTGCAGACGGCAGAGGACCAACTCAGGCTCAGCGGAAGCTCCAGCAGCGATCAGGGCCTGGTCATCCGGTCAGCTCTCTGGCTGCAGACTCGTGCTGTCCGTGGAGAACTCAGGACGCAGTTTGGCAGCCTGGCCCTGGATGCCTCTGTGAACCTATGACTAAGATGCAAGCCCAGATGTCTGTGACTTCAATCCCAGTGTTGGGAGACAGCAGTGAGCAGACGATCATCCTCTCAGGTAGCTCTGCTTGGCAGATGCCACAGGAAGTGGGTTAGCTCACAGCCTTTCCAAGAGGACTGCAGGGTGAGCGCCTCTCATCGGCCCTTTATCCTCACCCCTTAGGAGGTGACAAGCAGATGCTGCTTCCTGAAGCCTTCTGCGTGCTGCTGAGCATGCCACCGTCAACACTGGACCGGACTTCGTGAAACACCTGAAGTGGTTTTAAGGAAATGACTTTACAGACTTTAGTGCGAGCTGTGAAGACGAGGAGGATGGAAGAGGATGAGACGTCGTTTGACACAGGAGCAGGGAGGAGAGGAACCCAGTATTTGCCTTCCCGTCTTGGGCCCCTGACAGGACAGCAGCCTGCACGTTGGTGGTTCAAGGGTGACCACATCAGATTGAGTCTGCACACGAGTCAGAGGGGAGCGCCTCCCACAGCTCTTCAACAAGCTGAAGCTTTCCCTCTGTGGGAAATTCACTTTAAGATTCAAGTTTTCATGTCATCAATTAACGGCCCCGAGACACTCAGCTGAGGAATGTGACACCCTAGAGGGAGTGGAGTTTGTACCACAGGCGGGCGGACCGGACGCACGTGCAGGACTAGCTTCCCTCAGGCAGCGGTGCAGGGCTGCCAGGGGGCGCGGCGGGAACCGTGCTCCGGGAGAAGTAGGCTCTAGCGCCAGCTCTGCAGAACCGGCGGGGGGCCAGGGGACTGACGGGGAGGACTGCTACTCAGGGTCCCACTAAGCCCCAGGCATCTAAGCGGGGTGGTGGTGGGGGGGGACAGATGTGGGGCCACAGTGCCCTGCAGAGCAGCGGGAGGCACACGAGGAACCATGCCTATGGTGTTTCTGGGGATCCTGGAAAATAAACTTGATTCTGTGTGGGAATGTGTGACCAGCACAATGTCAAAGAAACTCAAACAATGTGAAAACACTTGGAAAACGGTTTAATGATGTTTTACAACAGAAATGAACTGTACAATTACAGTAAGTTTAATATATATAACAAATTACAGCAGACAAATGCATCTACACAAAACCTACCATTTCACTCTGATTCCGGGTCACCTACTGGCCTCCTGCAAGCCCGGCCCCTGCAGGCAACCCCAAGAGGGGACCCCGGCCAGGGCACTGTTAAAGAGGCAGCACCATACTCCCCACCACCTCTGGCCTTGGGAGGTGTCAGCTAATTTCCCCACAATGCAAAACCGCTTGTGTTTTGGGCTTTCAAAGCCAAGAAAATGTGTTTCCCAGGGACCCAGATAACAAGGTCCTGAACTCCAAGTTGTCAGCTGATTCTTATGAAATATAAAATATCTATCAGAGGGAAATGGCTAACCAGGCACTCCAGGGCAGTGAGGCTACAAGACAGCCACCCAGTTCTCAACGCCATCCAAGGAGAAACGTAAAAGGACTCCCCCAAAATACCTACCAATTGTCACTGCCTCATTAAAGCTGTTGGGCGATTTTGGAAAGAATCAATTACACCACATCTTAAGTTTCCACAAAAGAGAACTCAAACTCACATTTTAAAATTCATAAAACAATAAAGTTTTGGGAGGCCAAGGGGCCAATACCCCCTCTGTCCCTCCCCTGACAACAGTGGAAAAACACCCTGAATCAGTATTAAAAAAAAGAGAAAGGCAAGAGAAGAAAAAGGTAGGGGGAATTAAGATATTTAAAGACAGAGAGAAAGAAAACATCTTTAGAAAAACACGATCACTGTCTCTTTAAAACAAAACAAAATCCCACCTGGGAACGGGAACAGCAAATATGCAACCAACATTGAACCTGGTGGAATTTATTACTGAATATTATGTACACTTGGAACTTTTTCATTTTCTTTTTTATTGGGAACACCTAGGCAGTGAAAATTTTCATGTTAATACATACATAGACACACACCCAAAACATACAAAAATACTATATTTCAAACTACTAAGAATAGGACAGTTCAGTTATTTTCATGCTATGACTTTAAAAGCATTACACTGAAACGAACAAGAAGTTAAACAACATTTTTTTTAATATCCCAGAAATATACCAAAATATACATCTAAGCTTTGGAATTACTGAGGTTAGACTAATGCAAGTGCTGGGTAATCGTACTTAATACACAAGTCTAAGGTTCTGCAGGAAAGAAATTATCTTTGGTATCTGCATCAGGCTAATATTATTAACATTTGGATTTTGCTTTGGGATAGAGCTTGTATGACCCTAGAACCAAATACCTCCCCCCTCCCCAATCAACTGAGATTAAAAAGGTCCGTGTAAAAAGTCCCTTCATTTGCAACCCCCCCACCCCCGAGTTAAAAAGCCCCAGGCATCTAACGAGCACAAAAGGTTGTGAAACACGAATGCATAGTTGCACGGCGGTGCTGCCAAAAGGAAACAAAACTATGGGAGAAACGAAAAGCTTGATAATCATTCTGTGTTTTCACACAAACAGGACAGCCACTTCCAAGCAGTTCCAGGAAAGGGAAAGAGAAAGAAGGCTCAGAAGGGCACGCGGGCGAGCACTCTCCGCCCTGGCCCGGAGGTGGAAGCACCCGGCAGAGCAGCCAGCCCGTGTCTGCAACTTCCCCCACTCTGTGGAGTCGCGGCCACCGTGCAGCCCCCACCCTCCTAGGCCCTGCGCTGACCGTGGTGGTTGCGTGGATGAACGTGGTGATGGGGTTCTGCAAAACTGCAAATGCCAATTTGTTCCAGGGCACGTTCCCACACGGGCAAGAGCCACAGGGCCTGGGTGCCCACCCCGGCCAAGCCTGGAAGGGAAGCCCGAGCCCCCTGCCCTTCCGGTGGGTCAGAGGCCCCTGCCCGCCCGCCCGCTCCTCTAAACGCCAGGACGCCACAGACTGGATCCATGCTGAACACTTCCCTTTTCTTTGGTTTTTTTGTTTGTTTTGAGTTTATACAATCATTAAGAAATCTTTGGTTTTGGCTGGAAATTTAAAAAACAAAACAAAACAAAGAAACCCCCCTCCCCTGGCTTATAGCAGCAGTATTAAGACCTGGCAAAGCTTTTCCTTCCAACACTGGGGGTGGGAATTGAAGGCTGGGAACTACATTCAAAGAAAAGGTGAAAGGGATGGGGACGCAGCTTCTAGAGAGCCCACTGGATACAAGATTGTCAAATAATAGTAATAATAATAAAAACTTAAATATTTGGATTTTTTTTTTTTTTGGTCATGTCAAAGGAAAAAAAGTGAAATGTATATGCAGCAGTCAGCGTAAAGGAGCCTTTGGTGTCTTTTCCTTTCCACCCAAAGTCCTGAAAATAAGCAGAACCCTGAGGCCTCGGAAGAGATGAGGCAGTGCCCAGTGACCTGTGGCCAGCGGTCAGGAACAGAACACGGGCGGCAGCCCCTGCAGGAGGGAGGCCGGGGAAGCAGGTGGCAGGAGACCTGTGAAGACCCCTTGCAGCAAAAGGAATCGAAGATTGCAATTTGCCCTCGGTTTGCAGTAGCTTTTCAGCAGCGACATTCAGAGGCTTTAGGGGGTCCCACCCTAGGCTACAGGTCCCGTGATGCTATAGGCCAGAGCTCAGCATGGCTGAGGGGAGGGCGGACTTGGCAACTCTGTCGGGTTTAGAGAAAGTTACAGCAAGATTCTCAGTCACGAGTTAGGCATGAGGTATACGACAGCTCCTGGACGTGGTGGGTAGGAACCCACGCTCACTCACCTAGCCTTCACTACTACCACAGACGGGAGGATCCGGCGGGGCTCCTGGGGAGGAGGGCTTTCCTGGGAGAGACCGACTGTGGGCAGAGCAGGCCCGCAGGCCCACTCGGGCAGAGGCGCAGAGCTGGGGGGCGTCTGCCCTGCCCACAGCAGCCCAGTGGTAGAAGCCAGCGCCACAGTGCGGTTCCCCACCTTGCCTCCCTCCTTTTTTCCCCCTCCCAACTCCTTCGAGGTTTTAAACACAGCCAGGCTGGCCTCGGTCTGCTCTCCTCTTAGAAAAAAGTATGTGCCTTCTGCAGACGTGCAGCCCTGGAACAGAGGATGTGGGGCCCTCCCCGCCTCGGGCTACAGCCTCTCCTAACACAGCTGTCACTTTAGCTTCTGAAAGTGCATTTCATTTCCTGCTCTACTCTTCAGACTCTGAGATACTGTGAGAGCTTCGGGGGTGGGGGGAGCACAGTCTTCTCTACTGGGCTCTGTCCTTTTCATTTGAAGGAGATCCCCATTTTTAAAGAAGTATTAAGATGTGTCAACGGCACCGTATCCAGCTGTCTGCCTGCAGACCTGGGATATAATGGTAGAGAACACAATGCCGCTGCCTAGTTAGGAGAGAAGCCATAAGCTGCTTCTGTGAGGTTGTGGCTGATTTAAAACAATGATGAACAAGTAAACAAAGAGAACACAGGGAACTTCTTGTTTTCTTATTACAGTAAATCCGTTTTGGGGTTTGAATCCAGAGATGGTACTGGGTGGCAGAGCCCCGTGCGGCGTGGTGGGCCGATCAGGGACACAGAAGTGCAAGCCGCACCTGCCCCCCCAGACCTGGGATTTCCCTTCTGTGCTCCAAGTGGGGTTCCGTCGTGCACACCTCGCTTTCCCATAACTTGTTTCAAGTGCTCTCATCTTTAGTATCCCTATTACCTACTTACAAACCTACCTAGCGCTTTGAAGAGTCACACAATATTATTAACATCACTTTTACAGAATATCAGAACAGTGAGATTATTAGTAAAGCTTTCATGAAATTCTTCAACCTGATCATTTTTTGATGGAATATTAAGAGAGCAACACATTTCTTTTCCCTCTCTCCCTTTCTGTGTCCTAACAATAATACACCAAAACAACAAACTACTGAGCTCCTTAGAGCCTGTGTATTAAAACGTTCTGGAACAATACAGCTCTGGGGGAGGATGACGGAACGTCTCGGTTTTCCAAGTAATCGTGCTCTTGAAAATGCTTCACCTTCCCAAGTGACAGAACAGAGACGGCACATCTAAACATCATCTGAGCTCAAACAGGCTGTACTGGTTCTATGATAAGTGTTAATAAAGGGAAATAAAAGAAAAACTTCGACCCCATCTTTGCCCTCCCCGAGTTTCCCAGCAATCCCAAGACCGTTTCTGCTGCACCAAGCGGGCCTGCCACCCCCCAGAGCCAGCGGAGGGGAACCGCACACATCTCTCTGCAAGCAGGACAGCCAAGACCTCCTTCAAAAAGTGGGGAAGGGGGAGAGGAAAAGGGAAAGAGACAAAGGGAAGCTTTTCCAAATGTCAGCTCCTTTTCGCTCCCTCTCCCTCCGCCTGTCTTCAAGACATCAGGATGAACAAGGACATAGTTATTACAACCAAATCCCATTCAGCTCTGTGAGCCGGGCTGTTTATTTAAAGACAGCCGTTCTGGGTCAGCCTGTACCTGAACTTGGGGAGCCAAGACCGTGGGCGGGGACACGGGCGCTCGATCGTCCCCACGCCAGCATCCCTTGGCGCTCACGCTCCCACCCAGAACCACGCTCCCTTCAGTCTCGGCAGGCAGCCAGTCCCTACAAGTCACACCCTGTCACAGGTGTGAAGCGAGCAGGCTGGCTTTCAACTTCTCCGTTTGGTTTTGTTGTTTGCGTTTCTGGTCTAGACAGAATTAGCCTTGACATGAAAAGAGGAAGTAAGGTTCCAAAGCGTTGCTGTGCTACCAGCACCTCCAACAGCATGGCCGAGGCGGCACCAAGGGCCTCCCCGGCTTTAGTCTTCCTGGATTAAGAGGCATCGCTACTCATCTCCCCAGGGGCACAAGTCCCTTCCTGCCTCTGTTGACCACACGCCCACACAGTCCCACATCCATCCGCTGCCTAAGCCCTTGCTACATACAGAGGTAATGAATCCCTAGGACAGCTAGCAGGGCCTGGGGGGCAGGGCAGCCACAGGACTGGACGTAAACACCCCAGGGGACCCTGAACCTCATATGCACAGCCCATGTGACCTGCACGCCACCACACTGCAGCGCAGGTCAGACCACAGGCAGGCAGGCCATGGGCAAACTGTCCCAGGGATGGTTAAGTTCCCTTTGGCAAGACAGGTAAGGAAAAACGAACAGACACGCACGAGCAACATTTTCCTTCTAACATGATTAACGCCTCCTCTTCCCCCACCCCAACCCTCCCCAACCCTATAAACTGTAACCTATAAACAGGATTCCAAATACACACAGCATCAATCATGTTTTATCAATCATAATAAACATCAGTTCAACTAAATGCTACAGCTAGAATTATTTTCACTATTTATAAAGTTATTTTCTTTTATTTATTTGGCTTTCAGTTTTACACCAGTTCTGCAACAATGCTAAGCTATGCTGAGGTATTTTATGAAGGTGCCAGAAGCTAGCTGTTACCCACCAGCATTATCCTCGTGGACTAAGGTATCGCCATTCAAAGAGAAAAGGCAGAGAAGGAAGGGAGGGAGGGGGATCCAGATTTCAGAATCGACAGAAGACTCACTCAAGCTCACTGCTTTTAGCAAAGGCCAAGAGCAGAAGAGCCAAACAAGGTAAGGATGACCGAAAGAGAGCGACAGTTCACAAACTGTATGGAAACACGGGTGTAAAATGGACAACTGAGAAAAACCTATTCCCTGCCTCCTGCTTGAATCCTATCAGGTATCTTACTGGAAATCTCAGGGGTGTCCCATTTACTCTCTTTGGATTAAGAAAAGAATGAGCCAGCGAGTATTGGCATCAGTCTTTAAACAATGGAACTATTTATATGTCCTGTTTCCGCCCAAGTTCACGTTTGTATTGTGTGCGCCATCTACGCAAACCTGTGTAATAGCTGATCTTAGTTCTTCTTAAAGGAATAGCAAAGCAGAGTTTTTTTTCCTTCTCAAAAGTGAAGGTAAATGTTAAGAAAGATTTACTATTTATAAAATGTCGCCCTCAAAATATCTGAAGACTGAAAATGACTTCACAATGGCCAGGGCTACGAACACTGCCACATATTAAATGCTTTTCATGCACATAGACATACAAATGAACTCATATGGGTTAGCACCAAATTGATCCATTAATTCTTGCCCATTTGAGTAATTTTAAATTTCAGGTCTTTAGTCTTTTTCTCCATTAGTATTGATGGTCTTTTAACATTTTCAGGTCCAATAAACATGCTTTGAAGAATAAACAAACTTTAAATTCATCAGTTTTGAAGCTGATATAGTAAGAAAACATTTGAGCAAACTCTTGTAATGAACTGTTGAAGGCTCTTCTTTACCTGGGGCTCTCAGACTGCAGCCTGACCTTGGGGGGCACGCGGCACAGCGCAGGCCCCCTGCCTTCTCTTCCCGGCCCTGCTGCTCCTGGGCGGGCCCTTCCTTCTCCCTGTCAGCACTTTGGTCTTCCTAGCTCCATGACTTCACTTTCCTCTTGGTAAAGGAGTTTTGTGAGGACAACATGATTTGGGAACAAGTGTACACTATGAACTACAAAGAGTGTCTGTCTACTGTAAGCCAAGTGTTTATTATCACTAACTGCAATGTTTATTATTGGGTTTTATAAGTCTAGAAATTTACATTAATTTCCTCTATTTGCAAATGTATCCAGCTTTCCCAGCAATTTAAATAGAAAATTTAATTTTAAAGATTGCGCTGAATTTAAATATTGTGTCAAGCAAATATCTGTGCTTCTGAATAACACACAAAATTTTGCCCACCTTCCCAAATAAATGAGGAAAAGGACAAAATAACATAAAAAGAGGTACAATTGTGCTTTTTCCCTCAACAATTAATTATGGAGAACTGGCAAGAGAATCTCACTAAAAATCTTTCATCTTATTTTCCCTTAGAAAAAAATCCTAGTTTCTAACAGTGCGACCATGAAATACAAACAGGTGAGGCTGACAAAAATTGGATTCCTTCGGTTCCGTTTCTTGAGTAGTGAGTCAGTGAATTGGGAAGTACTGACCCTTATCAAAAATAAATAAAAGGAATTGTGTATTGTATCAGGTAATGGATATGAACTTGTTTTAATTCTAAAAAGCTGCCTATATAACTTCAGAAACATTTAAGCTAATACAGCACTAAACCTATTTCCTAAATCAGAAACAGTGATGCTGTTTCTATGAGAAGTCCTTTTCAAGGTATTTCTGCTCTGTCCTTCAGATTTATTCAGGGCATAAATAAAGTTCACCACTGAACTGCCTGCTTGTGACAAGCAGGGTTCAGACAAGTCCACTCACCAGTCCCCAGGGAGGCCACCACAGGCAGAGAGAGCATCACATGCATCCAGAATCAGTCTTTGGCTTAACACAAGCTAACCAAGTGCAGGGGTGAGAGAAAACTTGCACAGACATTATGGGAGGGACAGAACGACACAATGATTCATGATGCCTATCGGCCCTTCTACCTAGAAATGCAGGGACTCTGCCAAAAGCCTCTTTGGTCAAATGCCCCCCTTGGTCCCCAGGCTCTCCCATATAAGGTGGCTGAAAGTCATGTCTGAAAACCCGAGCTCAGGCAATTCATTCCATTCAATAAGCATTTCTTGAGATGATAAAAAAAGGTGATAGGAAGTAAGGAATAAGGTTGAGTCATGAGGCAGTGTGATCAGCAGACTAAGGACATAGCTGGGGAGCTGATTTTAACCCAAACACCTGTCAACAGCTGTTTTAGTGTTTCACATTGTACATGTACAAATGTACCTTTCATTTCACAATCTGTTTTTAAGTAAGGGAAGAGAAAAATAAAGTTACCTTTGTCTAAGGATTTATTTCTTCTTTGGACACAGATTTTTGTGCTGGTTTAAGGTTTACCCTCATCAAGTGATCTACATACACGCAAAGGCAGAACCTCCTTATCCCGAACTGACTAGAGAATGCAGACAGGGCAGGGAAGAGAAGACCATCGCGCTGACATTTAAAGCTTAGTATCTTTTTAACTATTAAAGTCTGTGAATCTCATTTGGGAGAGGGAACATCTTCTCAGTCACACAGGCAAACAAAGAAACAAGACAGCCTTTCCTTGGTCCTTTTCATAATCCACTGGGCTTGAGTCCCGGGACTGATCACTTGCTTTGGTAGAAATCTGGGGAAATTAATGCTGTTAACCTCTAATCCAGTACGGGGGTCTCAGCATTTCCCTCCCTGAATCCTTCCTCCTAGCTTACCGCTCCCAAGGGAGGGGCTCATTCCTAGGGGCCCCTAAGCATTGTTGACAGCCCTAAAATCATTTGCACAGACTAGAGTTAGAGATGTCAAGGCAGGATAAAAGATTAAACTTAACTACACCAGTAAAACAGCTGGAGGGAGAGGAGGAAAATGAGTAACTGACACTGCCATTCTATTTACACACCAAACTAAATAAACTACCTAAAAATCAAGTTAATGTCTGCCCAGAGGATATTAAAATTTACCAACATAAAAGATTAAAAACAAGCAGCAACTTTTATATAAAATTAATCAAGACAAATGAAAAAAGAAATTGTCAGTAGCATCTATCTCCTCAATGTGTCTGAACTGCACGTTATAAACTAGTCCATTAGTACAGCAGCTCACTAAAAAATTGACTTTGGTTCAAGCTTAGTTAAAAAAAAAAAAAATTAAAAACACACCACACATAGAAAAGGTGGATGGACATTTGTTAGTTTCCCTGCTTGCAGTTCACTGATTTTGGAGGGATTTTAGGGAAGGTGAAGGGTGAGGAGAGGAAATTTAGGGTGGAAATTAAATATTTTGTGAAATAAAATGGGAAGACAGAAGAACAAAAGAAAAATCAACCAGGGGACTAAAATGTCTCGGGCCTTCTAATATTATGTGCCTGTCTCCTGCTTGGATGACCACAAACAAAAATACGCACTGTACCTATGTCCGCGGCTTCCTGACACGGCGCGGTGCCGAGGCACGCACAGACCCGAGTTCCCTCGCAGACGCAGCGGACGGCGAGAACGGAGGTTACCTGTGACTCTCTCGGTCCCCAGCTCCGAAGGGGGACAGTGCAGCTGCGGGACCACCAGACGTCAGCACGTGCCCTAGACCCTGGCGGGGCCAGCGCTCCTGTGAGAGGGGCTCCGGGGGCCGCGCTGCCCCAGTCTTCGGGGGGTGTTCCAGCACAGACGCATACTCTAATGATGGTACCCTGACAAGAAGGGGACTCTAATTTCCAAGTGATCCTCATTCCTCCTCATCTACTTTCACCAACTCCTCTGCTTTCCATGGGCTCATTTCCATAGTCTAGAAACACCGCGAATGCAAATACCACTCGGACGCCCCGGCGGCAGCCCCACTACGGACCCGGCAGGCGGGCGGGGTGCGCGCGGAACCCCTGCCGCAGGCCTTCGGGGCGCACGCCTCCTGGTCAGAAGGCTGAGAGAGCCTCAGGGCCAGGGCTTTGTCAGCCGCCTGGGAAACGAAGTCTGTGGCCCGAGGAACGGGCGGCAGCCCCGGACTCCCCTTCGGCGGTGCATATGGAGGGGCAATGGAGGCGAGTTCCGCAAGAAAACAGAAGAAGGGAAAAGGTTCCCAATTTCAATAATCAATCTGTTCTTTGCCAAGTCAAAGGAAGTTGGGATGAAAAACTTCCACAAAATGGAAAAAATAAACACACACACCAACAGTAGGAGCATTTTTCAGGAGATAAGAAGTCAGGAGAACCACCCAGTCAGGTGTCAGCAGTAGTCTTTGCTCTTCGGAACCCAATCCTGCCCCGCGACGCGCACAGCACCCCCCTGAACACGGCAGGGCCCGGGCGGCGGGTCGCTCGGCGGTCTGGGAGAGTGAGAGCTGCAGTTCAGCAGGAATTCCTTCCTACACCAAAGTGCTCCAAAGGCACCACCTGATGGGCGGGCGCGTGCGCAGTGGGGGGCGCGCGCACACTGCCTTCGGCTTCTGCACCGAGCCTCTTGCATAAGTGGCCAAAGAAAATAATTTTCTAGCACCTCTGTAAGAGTCACCGAGGGTAAGGAACCAGCAAGAACATTCCCCGCAGTTAAGAACCCAAGTCCCTCCCTCCCCACAGTGCGGGAGCTCACTGAAATAGGATCCAGGAGCAAGAGATAAACATGTCCGAACTCTCTATATATATAAAAAAACAATAACAACAACCATAATAATAGAGATACAGTAATACAGGCCTGCCTACATTGTACCAGTTAGAAAGGAACCCCCAACGCAATTGATACGATTATAAACACCTTGTTATGACTTAATGGCCTGTACAACAGACCCATAGAAATGATTTTCTTAAGAAGAAAAGAAATCCGGACAAACAAGAAACCCCCTTCCTGTACTGAAGTCGGTGATCCACCTTGACCTGTCACCCTGCCGGCTGGGAAATGGTAAGCAGTCCTTTCACTTTTTTATGTTTGTTTTTGATTTTTTTGTTCCTTTTTTTTTTTTTTAATTTTTGGTTAGAAAGTTCTCCAATCCATGTAGCAATCCTGAAAAGACAGTGTTTTATTACAAAATTAGGCAAACGCTGTCCCGTCTCCAACCATACTTTTTCCTTCTCTGTTGCCCTGGCAGCGTGGCAGGAGAAGCCAGGCCCCACTGTTCGGTCTCGGCCTGGCTGGCAGCCGGGCAGCTCACTGTGCCTTGGAGGCGGTGGTGGTCGTGGAAGCAGCCCCACCAGCGGAGGCCGCAGTGAAGAGGGAGTTCTGGAGGGACTCGGCTGTGGTGGAGGCGGCGTGAAGGCTGGCTACGGGCCCAGAGCTCCCTGCGGAGGCGGCAGCCGCAGAGACCAAGCTGACCGGGTTGCTGGTGAGCAGAGAGAGGTTCTGAGGGTTCAGGAACAGGGGGGCGGTCACGATGTTGGGGGCTCCTCCTGCATTGGCGAACACCAGGTTCCCAGTGGCATCCAGTGACGTTATTGGGAGAGGGCCACCGGAAGCAAGAGCTACGGACAAAACCCCCCAACAGGCAGGGAGGAGAGCGTTAGCGTCATCCCGGAGAAGCCCGACGACGCGTCCTGTGAACTGAGCTCTACGGTCTGAGCGGAACCGGGGCAGCCCTTCTAAATCACTGCTATCCTGTCACCAACTGAAGTTTATTCGTGATTTTGAAAGAGCCTAAAGGACTGAAAAGTCTAACTTACTTGATAAGCATGCCCAGGAGAGGGGAGAGGGTGATTAACTGTCTCCTGCATCAGTGACGTTTTTATCTTAAAATCTCAACTTCAGTTCATCTACCTAGACGTATTTGCTAAGTTCAATAATTTTTTTTTAAAGAAGATTGCTGATTTTAAGTTACCTCCATTCAAAAGACAAATTAGCTACAGGGATTAAGGCATGAAAATATAGTTAGCTTTCACCAAACCAACTGGCATTATTGATAAATGTGAGTGCTTCACAGTATGATACACGAGAGGAGACCTTCTTTCAAAAAGGCTAAAGTTCTAAAATACATTATAGATTAGCAAATAAACCAGAATGTGGTTAATTTTCCACTTCCTGAGGCTAAACATTTGATTTCCACAACTTGCGCCATGGAGCCTACCCCGCAAAAGCACAGACACGCTGGGGCTGCAGGTGCCTAGGTGGGCTGTCTGAGGTCAGGACTTGCTTTCAAAGGGAGAATTTTTCTATGATGCTCTTGCTTCTCCACAGAAAGCACCACTAAATTTTCTTTGCAATAATTGGGCTCTTATTTAATATCTTTTCTTGTTATCTGACAATTTCCAATAAGGCCCCACCCACATAGCCACACTCCCTCATGTAGCTTTGATGGTTTTTCTAATAGCATTATATTTTGGTGATTTCTTACATAATATATATACATGGAAAGCTCGAGGAACTAAAGGGACATCCCTGACTCCAGACATGATCCTAGAAGGAGTAGAGGACAGTGAGACCTGGGGCAGCTGGGCGTTTTCTGGGACTCCAGGCTCAGGGGCCAGGCCGGGGCTCGGTCTCCCCAGAGTCCCTGCTCTGCACTCGCTTGTGCCCTGGGGAAGGCTCATGCCCCTGCAGCATCCCTACAGCCCAGAGACAAACCCTAAGGCAAGAGAGAAGTGACTTATCATACATCTTACCCCAAAACAAAACCTGGTATGACAAAAGCTTTACAGATCTCGCCATCAGTTTCACGTATGATTCAGTCAGGGAGAAAGTCAACACAATGTGTGATAATCTAGGTCACATCTTGGGTTTGTCTCTAACTGGTGTTCTACACAATATACTGCAGAGATTATGAACCATGAAATACTAATCTTAACTGAAGATGGCTAACAGTTTATTTTTGGTCCTAGGAACCCTCATTGAAGTACAAACCACTCTAAGAAAAACCATCCACTGGCTAACAGTCTCAGAAATCACTTCTCCCAACCACAGAACAGCAAGTGTCTTCAGACACAGGGCTCAAGCGGATCCTGGCAGACTCTTCACGGCCTGCAACTGACTGGGGCTCCCTTTCATCCCTTTCAGCTGGATATCATGCTAAGGCCCAAAGGAACCATCTGGGCTTGGAAAAGAGAGGTTAGAATCCAGGAGAATATATGCTCTATAATGGCGGGAATATACAAAGGGCAGAACCTAGTAAGAATCGAAAGCATTCTTGAAATCTGCATGCCGTGCCCCAGTGCTGACTCACTGCAGGACCTCGCTGGGACGGCTCTCTCGGGGCTGGGCACTCCTTCCTTGGTCGCGTTTGCCTGGGGACGGGTGTTGGGTAACTACCTGGACAAACTGATTATCAGGAGGAAATTCTACCTCTAAGTCTAGCCACATAGGATAAATAACAGCACAAAAGTCCTGGTTTCTCACAATACACCACTAAGTATATTTCCTGTTTTTACTCACAAACTAACACCTAACCTTCTTTTACAAAAGATTTTATACAAGAACATTTTCTTCATCTTCAACGTAGGCAGCATTATCAACTCAACTCTCTCTCTACATTCCCTTTGCCTCTAGCCAAGCAGACTTCCTTCATTTAAAAAAAAAAAAGCTAAGAGAGGAAACAAAGCCTACTGACCTTGAATAGTCGCCAGTGTACTGTTGCTCATCAGGGCCGGGCTGAGGGCGCTGCCAAGGGGCCCGGGGTTGAGGCTGAGTAAGGCACCCCTGCAAGGCCGAAAGAGCGGTCACTTAGCACAGGGCGCACACCTGTCGGCCCACAACACCCGCAAAGCCCTAAGGTGCAGGGATCCAGCTGGGGCCCGTGGGAACATTTGTCGTACTCCTCATCACAGTTACACTCGTTCGGAGCGGCCGCCATCCTGGCTGCCTATGTGTACCAGGCAGAACAAGCCTGCGATCTGCACAAAATAGCAAACTTGCACATTCTGATCCTTTGAATTATTTCACTCTTTTTTTCCCCAAAAGAAAAAAATGCCAGAAAAAAGACATAATCACAAAGTAATTCCTATATGTCTGATAATAGTAAAATCGGGAACCTTTTCACTGTTTCTCTTGCTGATATCTGAGAATTAGAAGCAGACAGTTGAGAGTTTAACGCAGACATGTGATGAGTCAGGCCTTCTGGGGGCTGCTCCCAGGCCGACCCCTCAGTGTCACCAGGGGCCTGGTACCCCCTGTCTTCAGCTGAAATAAAACTGTGATAACTGCCCTTCCAGGGGCTTAAGGAACTAAAGCCCAGCTATACGCCGAGCTCTTGCACTACTACAGAGCTACCCATGTCAAAGAGATTGTGGCTTCAGAGTTTTGCTTTGTTTTTTTGCGTTTAAGAAGGTGATGAAAAGTCACCCCTATAGGCAACTCCAGAGATGACCTCCTAGATGTTTCTCCTGTGAATCAAAGCTTACCCAGCTGCAAACTGTGAGGGTGCCATCAGGCCTGGGTTCAGTCCCGCAGCAGCGGCCATGGCAGCAAGACTGGCATTTGCTGGCAACTGAGCAGCACCTTGCAGGGCGGCAGCCGCGGCTGTCTGCAACCCTGGTGCTGTCACCATCACCTGGCTGGGCGCGAGTGGCGAGGACAAGGGTGCGGAGGTGGTCTGTGTTGTGCTGGTCTCACTGGCACTAGATGCTTCACTGGTGGAGGCCGAGGCGGACGGGGAGGGACTCAGTGAGGGGGATGCAGCTGGGGCGGCTGGAGGCGCTGTGGAAATCACGGTGGCCGTGCAGCTGGAGGTGGTGTCGGTAGTGCCTGCAGAGAGATCCCATCACAAAGTGCCCTCTGTCAGGGCTTCTGGAAGAATACTGGATTTATTTAACCAACTGAGTGAGTAATCCTCCAAGCAATAACCTCGAAATGTGTCCTTTTTAATTAAGTAGCTTAGTAATGGAAATTAACCACAAAAGCAAACTTTTTAGAACTAAAGCCACGAACCCCGCTTTAAGAGGCAAGAGCAACAGAGGAACTATGAAAGAAACAACAGTCTTCCCATTTCTAATTTCCTACTCAAAAAATGAAGCATAGAATCACAGACGCTCTCTAGGAATACAACTGTTCTGGGAGGGAGGAACATAGAAGCAAAAAACCCCTGCTTCTGAAAAGTATTTTCATACAGAAATCCCCTTAGCAGTCCCTATAGAAACCCAAAACAGAACAATGAAGGCAAGAAAAACTGAAAGCTACATATTTTTCTAAAGTAAGTGTCAATAACAACATTTGCAGAAATAGTATGAGAATAACTTGAAGCACGTGTCTACGTGCCTTCCTTTGCATTAGAAAACTTAAGCCATTCTGCAGTGAAATCCAGCTGCCCAAAAGCCTACTGTGTAAATATTTTCTTACTTATGGAAACAACAATATCCAATGAAAGTATGAGTCTCCTCAAAGCCAGCATGAGAAAGGAAGATCTAGGAAACTGTTATTTGAGGGGCCTTTAAAGAAAATCAAGATGCCCCAAGTTCTCTTTGGAACAGTAAACATTTGGATACAAACGGCTAATTGATGTTAAAAATATCATTACTGAAAACTGAAGCACATTCACTGGGATTGTTTAATGTTTGAAAACAATGTTGTCCAACAGAAATATCACACATATAGTTTAAAAATTTCTAGTAGTCCTATTGAAAGTAGCAAAAAAAATTTTGTAAGTGAAATTAATTTCAATATTATATTCTATTTAATCCAATATATCCAAAATACTATCATTTAAACATTAAATAAACATTAAAGAATTATTTTTCTTCATACTAAGTCTCTGAAAGTGGTGTTATTTTACACGAGCACATCTCAAGTTGAAAGAGCCATACTTTATACGCCTCAAAGTCACGTGTGGCTAACGCTTACCACACTGCAAAGCACAGCTCTAAAATGTATCTAAAAGTTAGACCTGCTGGGTCCCAGAGGCAAGTGTGACTTAAAGAATGTCAAGTCCCTTTGCCTAAAATAGAAATGACCCATAAGGCAATCATAGGATAACCTTCTACAGAGCAGGAGATGCCAGCTCTCCACAGCGATGTAACTGTGCTGCTGCCTATAAAAGACAGCACAGAACAGGCCTATTTCAGTTACAGGCCGTGCGGTACAGCATCAAACTGGCCACCTAACTAGCTGGCACTTATCACTGACACTATGTGCTAGGGCATAATCAACCACATATACTTGTAAAGCAGAACCTAAGCGGTACTTTCTCAGGATAGAGAACTCGAAAAAACAAAAAGCATCTATAAATTTTCAATGTAATGCTTCTGTGAGGTATAAAAGACTTGATACATTATAGAAGAACTAGATTAATCAAAATAAGTATTTCACACCTAGACACATATTGGAAAAAAGATGCTGTGTAAAATAACTTTTTCATGATAAAATCTTGCATAAGGCTCTCCTCTTTCACAGCAGCCTTATTACAAAGTGAGGCAGTTTCGTCCTAAAATCTATTTCGAAGCCTTCCTCCGGTCTATGCTAAGGACACCTGGGACTTGACTCTCCTCCTGCTGTGCCGCTAAGGAGATGGTTCTCCCACATATCGCAGAGCTGGGAGAAAACCAGACGTCATTCATTTCCGTACCACCTCCTCTCTTCCCACCCCCATCAATGCCACACAATGTAATACCCCTCTATCGCTGCTGCCCCTACATACAGTTGCACCTTTGTGGCTACGATCAATCACAGATCCATCATTTCTTCAGTCTGAACCTATCAGCTTGGTCTCCAGCACTGGGCGTCCGGTGCTGGGTGGGGCCCCAGGCTCGGAAGATTCATGCATACTCATTCACTCTGACTCTCCTCTCCTGAGCCTGCCCTCCTGCAGAAAGGTGAACATCTTTCCTCGTATCTCTTTGGCTGCGAAACAACTTCTATGTACTTTCCATCTTTTCTAGACCAATTTCTCACTCTATTTGCATTACTTGCTTTTCAAAGTTCTAAAACTGAGATTACCCATTTTCTTAAGACCCCATATCTCGAGGTCAAAGTCTTAACATAGTCTTTTCTTCCCATTCTACCATCAAATTCAGACCCTTAGTATCACTGTCTAAAAATCCAATCCTGTATGTACACATCTTAAATGTGAACTCAGGGCTGGCCTAGGGGCAGATGACTCCAGAAATGATTCAAAGCTGTTTTTCTGGGTGTCCTCCATATGACTGTGATATGAGCATTAGGCTGTATTAACTCAATATGATCTTCAAATCAATTCTCCTCGTCAATGAATCAGATTTTAGTCACTATGTATCTTTTATGACCTTCAGTTCTTGGCAACTTCATTTCTGGGAGACTTTGATCAGGTAACTGATTTTCGCTGAGCTCCAATATCCTCAACAGTGGAGTCAGATGCCGTTACCACCATGTGGGGTTGGTAGCAAGACAGAGTGCACAGGGCCAGCCGTCCTCTCACTACCCACCTTGTCTTTTTAAAACAGATTCATCAAGGTACAATTTAAATGCCATAAAATTCACCCAATTTAAGTGTAAAACTGAATTACTTGAATTACTTTTGCTATATTTATAGAGTTGTACAACCATTACTCTACACCAATCCCATTTATGACACTTCTACCACCCCAAAAAGATACCTTGTGCCCATTTGCCAGCCATCTGCTTTTTGTTTCTGTAGATTTACCTTTACACATGAATGGAGTTGTAGGACTTATAGTCTTTTGCATTTAGTTTCTCTGAGTCAGCGCACTGCTAGGCTTACCCATGTTCTAATGCAAATTAGTACTTCCTTTTTCTGGCTGAAAAGCTTCCACTGCATGGACAGTCCATGTGTTGTTTATCACCAGATGATGGGCACTGGCTTGTTTCCAGCTTTTGATTATGACGAATGATGCTACTATGACCATTTGTGCAAAAGTTGTTGTAGACCTGTTTTCATGACTTTTGGGGAACTGCCGGGTGGGATGGTTAATTTAACTTTTAAAGATACAATACTGCTAAAGAGTTTTCCAAAGTGGCTGCACCATTTTGTACTCCCACCAGCAGTGCACGAGGGTTCCAGGTCTCCACGTCTTTGCCAACACTAGTTACTATTATTTTTTTTATTATAGCCATTCAGTGAGTATGAAGTAGTAGTTCATTATGGTTTAATCTGCATTTCTCTAATGAGAAATAGTGTTGATCATCTTTTAAGGTGCTTTTTAGTCATTCTTGTATCTTCTTTGGTATAATGTATATTAAAATCCTTTTTGCTTTTAAAAATCTAGGTTGTTATATTCTTACCATTGAGTTACAAGAGTTCTTTAACAATTCCTTTGTCAGATACAAGATTCACAAATGTTTTCTCCCAGACTGGTTTGTCTTTTAATTTTCTTAAAGGTATCTTCTGAAGTACAGAAGAGTTTACTTTTGATGAAGTCCAATTTATCATTTTTTTCTTTTATGGATTGGGCTTTTGGTGCTGTATCTATGAACTCTTAGGAACCCAAGGTCTTGGAGATTTTCTCCTTTTTATTGAGAAGCTTTCTTACATTGTAGGCTTTTTGTACTTTCTAGTTAATTTTTGTACATGGTATCAGGTAATGATCTAAACTCATCCTCATGAATATATCCAATTGTTCTGGAACCACTGGTTGAAGACTGTCCTTCCCGACTGAAACTTGCCTTGGGACCTTTGTCAAAAATCAATAGAGCAGGAAATTAAAGGTTTACTTCTGGACTCCCAGTTCTGTTCCATTCATCTATAGCTCTCCTTATACTAGCATCATACTGTTTTCATCACTGTGACTATGTAATAAGTGTTGAAATCACGATATGGCAGTCCCCCAGTTTCATTCTTTTTTAAAATTGTGCTGGCTATTCTGAGTCCCTTCCATATATATTTTAGAGTGAGTTTATCAATTACTGAGAAAAAAATGCTGGAATTTTGACATGATCATATAGAACCTATAGATCAATTTAGAGAAAACTGCCCTCTTAAAGAATATTGAGTCTTCCAAACTATGAACATGGAATATTTCTCTATTTAGACTTTAATTTCTCTCAGCAAATTGCAGTTCTCACTGTATGAGTCCTGCACTTCTTTTGTTAAATTTATCCCTCAGTATTTTAATCTTCTTAAAGCAACTGTGAACAAAATTATTGTTTACTTTTAGACTGTTCACTGATGGTATATACAAATGCACTGGTTTTCACCTTGTGTCTTGCAACAACACTGAATTTATTTATTAGTTCTAGTAAGTTTCTTGGTGTGTGGATTCTTTGGGATTTTCACACATACAGAATAGTGCAAACAAAAACAATCTAACTTCTCCCTTTCTAAATTGGATGTTTAAATCCCCCCCCCCCCCATTAAACTGGCTATAGCCTCAAGTACAATGTCATTAGAAGTCTACAAGGGCAAACATTCTTCCTTTGTTCCCAAACTTAAGGTGGGGGAAAGCATTCGGTCTTTCACCATTAAATATGCTGTTAGCTGTAGCTTTTTAGTAGATGCTCTTTATCACGTGAGGAAGTTTCCTTCTATTAGAGGTTTTTATCCTGAATTCATTTTGGATTTTGTCAAATGCTTTTCTATATCTGTCGAGATGACCGTGTAGTTTTGGTCTTTTCTTCTATTACTACATTAAACAATGTTCAGTCACTAAACCAACCTTGCATCCCTGGGATTAATGTTCATTGGTCATGGTGTATGAACATGTTGCTGGATTTGATTTGTTAGGATTTTGTTGACAATTTTTGTGTTTGTTTTCATGAGGGATGTGAGTCTGTAATTTTTATTCTTGTGGTATCTTTGTCTACCTTCAGTACCAACATAATATTGGCTTCATACAATGAGCTGTACCTCTATTTTCTGGAAAAGATGTTAAAGATGAACTTTATTTCTTCTTTAAGATCTGACAGAATTCACCACTGACGCCATCTGGGCCTGGGATTTTTCTTTTGGGAAGGCTTTACATTAATGATTCATTTACTCTACTTGTTTTTCTATTTCTTTTTGAGTCAGTTTTTGTAATTTGTGTCTTTCTCAGAATTTATCCATTTTATCTAAGTTGCCTAATTTTTGGCATAAAGTTGTTCATAATATTCCAGTACGCCACACCACATAATGCAGCAATTCCGTTCCTAAGTATATACCTGAGATCTGAAAATATGTCTACATAATATGTACATAAATGCAGATTCAAAATGGCCAAAAACTCAAATGTCTAATAACTCATGAATGATAAACAAAATGTGATATATCCATATAATGGAATATCATTCAACCATAAAAAGGAACGAAGTACTGATATTATTCTTCAACATGGATAAACCTGGAAAATACTGGGCTAAATGGAGGATGACAGTAGACCATATATTGTATGATTCCACTTATATCACATGTCCAAAACAAGCAAATCCCTACAGACAGAGCAGACTAGCCATTGCTGGAAGCAGGGGGAGGCACGATGGTGGGGCACTGGTAATGGGGATGGGGTTCATATGGCTCATTGCGGAACATTATTTTGGGAAAAATAATTGGGGGTGAGCTTGTTTAGTTGAGATTCTGTAGAATTTCTGCATGTTATGGGGACACATCAGAATGTGTCTTTCTGGAACGGTAAAGCCATGATCATTCTTCCATCTATTCTGGGAAAGTCTACCAAGGACCTATTTGTGCCAGGTACCATGCTAGGTACTGGGGATAAAAATAACCATGGCATCCAAACAAGATTTCTCTTGGAAAACAGCAGACTGAAGATATGGGTCTTTCCTTCATTTCTAAGATCCTATTCCAAATGATGGGAGTAAAAGCTCTGATGACGGATACCAGCAGACCTGAGATTTTGATAGACTTGTAGAAATGAGAAAGAGGTTGAAATTGGGTGGTAGAGAAACCAATCAGAGACCAGAAGGGCACAGCAGAGAACATGGCAGAGGTGGGATTATTCACCCCAGCGGAGCTCCAAGGGGGTCCCAGGCTGTCAGACACTGAGGTAGAAGTAGGAGCTGAAGGCAGAAAACAGGGTGATTAAAAGACAGGTCATGTACTAGCTCTGTGGGTGTGCCTTTCCTTCCCTCTACCAGACTTCTCCTCTGAGTAGAAGTAATGTCATCTACTACTCTCCAAAGAAAATAAAGTTTTAGTTTGGAAGCCTAAGGATTCTAGGGTAGACACTAGTATGCATGAGTAAAAACACCTCTCATTTTAGCCAAGCATGAGGGCAAAGCCTAGTCTGCCTGCCTGCTTCCATCCATATGCCAAGATGAAAGTTGGCACTTCTCCACCCACATTCATGGCTCACAGTCAGCCTTCCAATCAGGGGAGGATTGTGGGATCATAATAATTTCATAATGGCAGAAAAAGTCCTTATAAGCTACTGATAGTCATAATATGGCTTTGCATTCATCAATGACTAAAAAACCAAAAGTCACCAGATAATGAAAAAAATCAATAGCACAAGAGAAATGGAACACAGTGAATAAGCAGAGCTAATACTAGAAGAAACAACTTAAGTACAATCCTAATTTGTGCTGCATCTACAAAATTGATGGCCATAAAAAGTAGGAATAGAACAAAGAAAATTCTTAGAAATTAAAAATATGATTTGAAATAACATGCAAATGACAATAATAAAATAGAGAAAATAGGAAGTTAGATAAAAAATTCAGGGTGTATTTCCAAGAAGTAGTACAAAATGGAAAATATAGGAGAAAAGTTAAAACATATGAAGGATCAATTTAGAAAATTAAAAAATCTGTTTAAAATATATTCCAGACATAAAGAACAAAGATAAATTACTAGAGTTGAAGAAAGACATTAATTCAAGTTGAAAATGCCCACCGAAGGCCTGGGATGTCCAACTTCACTTACAGTTAGAAAACTGGAAACAAAACTACACTGAGAAATAATTCTCACACATCTGATTGGCAAAAACCAAAACGTGTGACACCACATTCTGCCAGGAGGCTATGGGGGTCTGGCCCTCTCCTGCTGTTTGTGAGAATCACCAAGGCAGGCCTTCTGTGGGGAGTTTGGTAATATCCAACATGGCTATATAGGTGTGCAATGCTGGCCCAGCAATTTTACTTCCAGAAATTCACCCTGAAGACACACTTCCAACAGTACAAAAATACATGGCACAAGGCAGTTTCTGCATAGTTTGCAATTACAAGTTATTGGAAAGCAAACTCAAATGCCCACACAACAGGAATGGTGTTAAATGAACGGTAGTACATCCATACAATGGAGTTCTCAATAAAACAGAATAAGGAAGATTTCTATGAACCAATGTGGTGTGATTTCTAGGATATTTTGTTAAGTGAAAAAAATGAAGTACAGAGGAGTACCTATAGTATGACAGCTTTAAAGTAACAAACAAGGGTAATAAAAAATACACATTTCTTTGCTCATTTGTTCAAAGAAACAGAGGGCACAAGTGGGAATGGGATGGAATGGATGGAGAGAATTATGAGAGAAGGGAATGACACTTTTCCGAAGAGAACTCCTTGTATAATCCTGACTTCTGTAGCCATGTTAGTCTCGCATATACTTAAAAAAAAAACAACCCAAGAATGAGAGGAAAAGCCCAATATTGAATAAAAACACAAAAAAAGAACTGAATTCCAAATGAATGATGTAACTACACTAAAAAGGGTATAAAAAGAACCCAGATAACTTCTGGACACAGTACATGGACTTTATGCCAGCCTTCAGGTCAAAGACAAGAACTCTAAACATACGCTGTGCTCATTTGTAGGACTTTTCTTTTCAAAGGCAATGAGTTAGCAATTTTGAAACCACTTTCTTTTCACTATAGGATTCAATAATTAAGTAACTATATTGTTGATATGGAAGCCAGGTTTCTCATTGTCACTGAGAAGGGAGTTAGAATATGCAAAGAGGTAAGGGTAGAGAACAATGAACTATAGGGGGCTGGATTGGAGTGGGAGGTAACAGTATGAACTTGTGTATTTTAATATAAGTAGGGAGCTAGATAAAATACATACCGATGTGTGTGGATGTGTATACGCAAGGACATAAACACGTGTGGTGCATGTGTATGTAGAGGCACGCCTGGTTCTGTTGAGATGTCCTAGAAGCAGTGACAACAGAGTATCAGTGAGTATGTCTAGTGCCTGGATCTTAGCTTCTAAGCACCTTTCCTCACCAAAAGAAAGTAGACATCTTTGGAGAAATGGCTGATCCCAAGCCTTAAGATGAGGCTGAACATCTTGTGCCGCCAAAACAAGGGAGCACACAGGGGACGCCGGGGACAAGCCAGGAGGACACAAGAGCTGCCTCCCGGGGCTCCCGCCGCACACGCCTGGGACAATTTGAACATTAAAACAAAAACAGGAGGATTCTAACCTATGGACTACAGAATTTCCGCAGCCATACTGACACAGATAGATGCATCGGGCAAAAGGAAGCGTTCATCCTAGCAGCTGAAGGCCAACTAGCAGGAAAGGCGGAGTTACCTGAGAGCCACAACCAGTCCAGGCGAGAATCACCAGTGGACACTAGTGGGTGAAACGGGAGAAACAACTAGAAGGAAAGGCGGAGTTACCTGAGAGCCACAATCAGTCCAGGCGAGACTCACCAGTGGACACTAGTGGGTGAAACGGGAGAAACAACAAGAGAGTTGTGCCGTCTCGAACTCCCCACAACACACTCCCTGACTTCATATTCAGGTCAAAGACGAGATCTCTATCACACACACACTGTATGACTGTAGGAACCACACACCGAGAAAACCCAGCAAATGCCGCCTAAATGAAACGATCCCGGTCAGTGTCGCCAGCCGTGGGACGGACCCACAGCGCGGCCCCCCGGACCACTCACAAGGGGACGCAGCGTGGCTTCCGCGGCATTCTTACCCAAAGGGTGTGATCTGAACATAACTAGGAGGAAACATCAGACAAACACAAATTAAAGGGTGGTCTACAAAATAACCGCTGCACTCTTCAAAAATACTAATGTCATAAAGTACAAAGAAAGATTCAAATGGCCTCAAATTAAATGAGACTAAAGGGACACAGCAACTGAACCCAAAGCATGATCTTAGATTTTCTTTTGCCCTAAGGGACGTTACTGGTATAGCAGGCAAAAATCTAAATGGAAGCTGTCTACTAGACATTAGTATTGATTCGATGTTAATTTCCTGATTTTTGATAAACTGTACTCTGGTTATATATGGTAATTTGTTGGTATTTTTCCTTAGAAAATATACAGTGAAGAATTAAGGGTAAAGGGCCATGTCTGCAACTTCCTTTTAAAACAGTTCAGGAAAAATCACACATACATCACAGAAAGGGAAACAGAAAAAGGAGAGAGAAAAGCAAATGAAGTAGGCGTTTAGGATCTAGAGGCTCTGAGGTGGCTTTCTACTACTCTGGCGACTTTCCTGGAAATCTGAAATGATGTCAAAATAAAAAATTAAGAAAAAGCTGTATATATTAAGGTGCTGATTACAGCATTATTTATAATAGTGAAAATATCATTCATTAAGTAATTAGTTACTGACTCTCTTACATTCTAGATGGTACGCTAGACACAGACACACAAGAGCAAAGGAGCAAGGCCGATCATGTGGCTTAGGTGCTGAGGGCTTCCCTGGGGGCAACACGCAACACGTGCAGGACTCAAGCTGGGAAAGGTGGTCGCCCAGGGGGAACTTAACCATGGTGGGGCCACATGGAAATGTTCAGAAAGTCAGAGCACAATCATGCAATAATGGCTAATCAAAAGTAGAAAAGTAAAAACTATCGTTAACAGGAGAAGATACTTCTTTGTAAGACGTTAAAGAAAGCGGGACACACTATAAATACTATTAGAATTGTACATGTATGGACATACAGAAAAAATTTAAAGGCAAAATAAAAGTAGTACTCATAGTGATTGTGTTTTTCCTAACAGTTTCCTCTGTTAAGTTTTTCAATAACTGAAGAAAAAACTCATTCCAAAAAATGTTTCCAACATTTCAGAAAACAGTCATAGTTACATCCACATAAATGGGCTGAGTGAGCTTAAGAAAATGTGACTGGTCAATTAGGATAATCAAAAATTGGTAAAATATTTTTAGCTAGTTTTTCCATGTTATTAGGAAATCCACAAAGCTACTTGTTCTTAATGTCTGAACTATTTGGAATTTTTCCTCAAAAAATAGGCACCTTTAGACTTAACGCAATATGACCTACAGTCTGGGGGAGGCCAAGTTCAGTTCTGATTCACTACATGATGTCGATCAAGGTAGACGGTAAGCTCCCCGCAGGGGCAGGTGACCTTCTCGGTGCCCCACACCATGGCCACTGATCACCAGCGGTTTGCTTATTAAGCTTAAGTGCTGCACAGATATGGCCTCAAATGCTGGCTCTTAACTTGGAATCTGTGGGCTCCCGTGCAACCCACAAATGGCCTTGGTGACACAGAGATTGATGGGAGTTGTCATTTATGAACTTCCTTATATTTTACTAAAAATTTTAGGCACGTCCATTTTGTGAGGAGAAAAGTTTAGAGCTTTCATCAAATTTTCAGACATCCAGACCCAAAAGATGCCAAGGAGTACTGTTTTATGTGAACAACCAAACTTGTGAGATTTTCTAGTAACTTGGAAATTTAATAATTATATAAAGCCATTTATTTGATTTTTACATCATGGTTAGGTCACAGAGCCAAGTTCAAGTGCTAACATAAAACATGAGTGAATTAAATCAAATCCCCCAACTCTAGGTTAAAGTCAAGCTTCCCTGTGAAATACCACACATGCATCCAAATGATTTACTAGCACATAATAAACCTGGTGAATAATTACAGAATGCCTTAAGCCTTAGGTAGCATTAAAAATTTTCTGATGACAATGCTGAGTTATTTTAAGCTAGGCCAAAAGAAAAAAATTTTCATTTTATAGTGGCTGTGTCAAGCACTAAGCTAGGAATTGAGATTTCAAAAAGAATATGCAGATCTTTTGAGATGCGCACTACTGGGAAAGATAGGAGTGTAAAAAATAACCATTTATAATATGGACAGGTGGTCTCCTGGAACGGTAAAGGTGATTTCCACGAAGAATTGATATGTAAGCTGGCGGAGTTTCACTGTCAAAAAGCAGCATAGCCTGAGATGGACAACACGAAGGGCTGTGGGGCACCCTCCTGTGTGCTGAGGACGGGATGGAGGAAAGACCAGCAAAGATAAGGTCCAGACTGGAACTGATGGATGGATCTGGGTATGTTCCTGAGCACAAAAAGCTGCAGCCGTGGAAGGCTTATAAGGAGAGGAGTGGCTTGAAAAACACTTGGTGCTGTCTCGGGGAACAATGTAGAAAATAAGACTAATGTAGAAAAGAACAAAAGAGATAAGAAAATCTTTATGTGAAAATGTTCTTTTTGATAAAATTAATTAAGCCTGTTTTTTTTGGAGTGCAGGTTTCCATAAATAACTTTTTAAAAAAGCAATACAGATCTTTAGTTAGAGCCTCAATTTGCAATTTAGTGGCAGATTCTCATAGAAACCTGTCCCAAGCCTGGCATTTTGCCTGAGCTGCACAGCCGGGCGCCACTTACCTGTAACAGAGAGATTAGTTACTGCAGCGCTGCTTAGCGGGAGGACTGGATTGACCGTTAGGGTAGTCGCGGCACTGCTCGTCACAAGGCTCGGCGTGGTTGCCACCTAGAGGCCAAAAAAGAAAATACGCAAAAGTATTCAAAAATCAAAACTTAAAAAATCTTATTGTAGACTTACTTTGCCTATAAGAATTTTTAAATTCCATATACAGTAGAATTAAAATTAAATTAAATTAAATTAATTAAAATAAGGATTAAAATAAAGTAAAATAAAGTCATTTCTCTTAGATGCTCATAAGAGAAATGACTTTATAATAATCACTCTTTGATGTGTGCACTGAGAAGACTGGCATATATCTAAAGTTTGCTATTGGAAGATGGTTTTTCACTGGTAAGACAAACGGCTGTGCCCACGTTTTAGAAAGAAATAATAAAAAGCACCCCAACATTTTAATAATATTTAGTCAGATATAATCGAAGGAAAAAACAACATACTAATCACCAACTTACTCTACACAAGGAAACTATTCAACAAGATCAGGGAATCTGGGGTCACTGTATTGGTTTTATTTTTTGACTTTGTGGGGGCAAGACTGTCTTGTTTTTGTTTTTAACAATTAGATTACGGAAAGAATATAAAGCAATCTTTAAAAACTGACAGTTTCTTTTTTAAATAATACAACATACTTCTACAATTTTGTAAGATATACTGTATTCCTTCTAGTATAAATGAATGCAAAACACAAAACACCTACATAAAACAAACTGTCTTTTTGATAATTACCATTGTGAGCTTTATGGTTAAAGCCCTACCGCTTAACAATCATATAGTCTTCACTTAACAAACTAGTATGTGCTCTTAATGATGACTTTAGTTTGAAAAGCTTCTCAGTATAGAATGATTAAAAAAAAATTAACAAGAAAGGATACAAAATGCAAACTCAACAACCTTTCCATCTTTGGAATCCTGCTTGGAAATGTGGAGTCACATTTACAATTACCCTTCAGATCAAGGGAGTCCATGACCACTCTATGTCCCTTCTGTCTAGGAATCCTATTGTAATATAAATAGCAAGTCACTCAGTGAGGTCATCCATGAAAAGCCTACATGTTTGAGAGTGAAGATCTGAGATGATCCTTTTAATACAAGTTCAGAGCTAAAGGTTACCTGGAAATTTACTGTCGATTACTCATATATATTCAATAATTTGGGCTTTAGGACCCAATATGAATAAACAGTAACTAAAGATTTTTCTAGAGAACTGGAAGCAGCAGCAAATTTAGAGTAACCTAATGAACTACAACAGAGAAGAGAAAAATGAAACTGCAGTGAAACAGAAAAGAATTAAAATTGCTCACTTCAAAAAAAGAAAGACCAAAAGTTCTTAGGTCAACATGAGATTTGATTACTTTGGTAACATGTAAAATATAAATTTATATAGATTATTCAACAAGAATATATATATAATCAATTCCTGACCATTATGATAACCTGGTTTCACAGCTCACTTGTAAGATTACTAGGATTCGCCCTGTGCTCACGTGCCCTCTTCCTTACCCTTACCAGTGAGGCTGGGCTGGGGAAAATTGCTTTGATAGGCGAGCTGCTGGTCCCACCGCTGCTTGGCGGGTTGATCCTTTTTTCTTTCTGGCGGCGGTTACAAAACCAAACCCGAATCACCTCCTTTTCCATACTGAGCTGATCAGCGATCATGGTGATCTCTTCCGAGGTAGGCTTTTGATTCTGAAGGAGGAAAAACATCTTTGGGAATAACTTTTTGAACTACTGACATAACCATGTCATTATAGGAATAAATGGGGAGGACAAGCCAGGAAATGAAGTTGGATATGACCGTATGGGCCCACTTTTAACAAAGAACTTATGTAGATAGACATTCTACTAAACATATTTAACTCGTTCTTGAATTTTTTTCATTTTAAGGGCTATTAATCTTGAACAGAATCAATCAACACAACTTTACATATTAGTAGGAATTAAAGCATCTTCTCAGTGCTCCACGCACATTTCACTTGGACCATGTGAGGCAGGAGGTAGACCTGGGGGGCGGGAAAGGCAGGTATTTTATAGATAAAGGGCTTCAGTTTAAGTAATTCAAGCAGTCACACAGTTAATAAAAGTGGTAGATCTGAGAAAGCCTCCGGATTCAGTGCTCTTCCATGGGGAGTTCTGCTGAAGCTCTGACCGTGATATTCCCTTGCACTGACACTTTACCACAGAGGGCGAAATACCTGTGAGGATGGACTTGCACTCCATGGCCCGGTCCGCAAGGCCTTTGGCATTCCAGCCCCAGACCACTATTCCAGGCACACCCACGCTACAGTCGAGCCAAGTCACACTACAGTGTCCTCCTGGGCGCCTCTGCTCACGCACTTCCATCTCTCCCTGTTGGCGGGATTCCTAAGCATCCTGTGTCGGCTGCTGCCTGTCACACTGAAGGCCCACACGGATGTGAGCCTGTCTCCTTAACCCCGAGGCACCCTGGCTCTGTTTCCCACGTTTTCTCTGAAACGTTACAAGTATCCATAAGGGCTGAGGCTTATGAGTCCACCTTTTACCATCTACAGCAGCTGGCACTGGTCCTACCCAGACAACCCACGTGCCTGAGAAACAAAACCCCACTGACCTCCAAGAAACTCTTCTCTAAGGCCACACGGATGTTGGTCTCTATGCTGGTGCGCTTCTTCCTCCTGCGGTTCAAGCCCTCCATTCCCATCCCTGAGGAATTCAGGGCACTCGGGCTGGAGATGGCCGAGTCAGACGAGAGGTTCTCTGGGAGAAAGACGGCGACACAGGGATCAGCTGAGCGCGATGCATGCACATGATGACGGGTATTAATGACAACAAAACCGACCCAAATAACTTAAGCTACAAGTGAGCATGAAATGAAAGGGTTTTCATAACCTAGGTTAAAGCAATGTTCACTGCCATGGCTCTTTCTACTGCTCTTGTTGGCATTCTTTGTCTCAGGCTGGTTGACTATATTGTCACCACTCCACCACTTTTGATTTCTGTTTCTGAGAAAGCAGATGTCTACTCCTAGCTTTAGACTCAGCTCTGCTGCTTCTGAATTGTCCTTATGTTTTGGTTTTGTTTGTCTATTCATTTATTAACTTTGGGGATCAAACGGAGAAAGCTTGGAGATTACTGAATGTTTGGTATCTGTCTTGCAAATAATCTCTCATGTTTTGGTATAATCCAGGGCACCGGCCCGCCCCCAACAAAACAACAGTGAAGCACTTCTAAATGCTTTTAGGTTTAAACAAGGTTTTGTCATTTGATAGTTTAACAACCCTGAGCGCACCAGGCATCGCCGAGTTTCTTTCCACTCTATGTAAAATGAGGTAGAGGAAGCAGATCAGTGGTTCTCACCTGTGGACGCGGTGAGATCACAGGTGCTGAGGTCTCACCCAGAATTACAGAATCAGTTTCCCAAGATGGGCGTTACAGATTCCCCTCTCCCTGAGACCTGAGCTTTGTTCCCGTCCACAGCGAGAACCACAGTCTAGGGGACCTCTACGGTTCCTTGGAGCCTGCACAGTCTAAGGTTCTGTGATTCAAAATCCACATTTTTCAAAAGGAAACCTCAGCACAAAACATGTAAATGAAAACTAGCAGCTTTACCTCTTATGTCTGAAAGATGTGGTCATTTTAATAACAAAAGCAGAAATATTATCCATGATGAGTTTACGGTAATTCGCCAAGGAAGAACCAATGAACTTGCTTTTCAAGTTCATCTAAATACACGAAGACCTCCTTGCCCTCCCCTCCAGCAGTCCTGGCCCTGGATTAGCGCAGCCTTCCGAGGCGAAACGCTACTGCTGGCTGTGAGCGCGCTGGTACCTGACTACCCGAATGCATCAGCGCTCTCCCCTATGCGGCCCTGACCGCAGCCATCTTTCCAAGACTGGTGAGCCTCAAGGCTCTGCAGTACCAGAAATACAATAAGAAACACAGACCTGAATTTATACAACAGTGTCCCCTGTAAAATTCCAATGGGCCATGAGGAAATTGCTTATAAATTCACCCACCTGCATCATTTAGCCACTTCTCCAAAAGTGGCTTTAATTTGCACATGTTCTTAAAGCTGAGGTTCAAGGCTTCAAAGCGAGAGATGGTCGTTTGGCTGAAGTCATTTCCATATAGTTTACCCATAGCGAGCCCAACATCGCCCTGCAGCCACACAGAGCAGGGAGGGGAGAGAGAGAGGAGACTAACCTCAGTAATGCCCACGATCCTCACCCTGGGGGCCACCCCAGTAGTGCTCTAGACAAGGAATCAACAATCACTCTACTCACTGGGTGCCACACCACCAACCATCCTTAAGCTGGGCACAGTATAGTGAGGAGGACTCTGCTAGTCAGGCCTTGACCCTGACAACACTCGGGCTGTCCCATACTCTCCTGTTTGAATCTCTCCTTGTCACCTTATGTAATAATCAGTATATCAGATATTTCCACTAAGTCTCTAAAAAGCATCTCAAAAACAAGCCTCTTATATGATGCAATCCAAGTGACTTATGTAATCTTTACAAATCACTTTACCTGTATCATCCACAGTGTTAATTGGTGTACCTGTACAGATATACTCAGGTATTTCTGATTTAACCACACTTCCAATAAAGCAGCACTTTAAAATCTAAAATTCATGCTTTTTTTTTTTACCCCTATACAGTATTTCTAGAAGCAGTGAAAAAATCCATTTCCCCCCTTAGTTTGGATTTTCAAAGTTGGTTACAAAAAAGAGGTGTCCTAACAGACTACTTCTGTAACCACTAGAGACAGAAGTCACAGTAGAGAGGTTTGACCCATTTAGTGAAGCCTTCATGCGCATCGGCACCTTGGTAACCTTAGAGCAGTAGAACAATGACTCCCTGAATATATTACAAAAGATGTCTTTCTCCAGAAACCCACAACCTTTGAAATGTATACCTGCTTTTCTTCCAGCTGAATCTCTCTTGTTAAAGCTGGAAAAAGCCGTATCTTAATAGTTATTCTATATACAGGTAATAGAAGCTCATGGAGTTTAAATGATTCAACCCTCATTTCAGTTAGTTTAGTGACATAGCAGAAAGCACCATTGTAGTTCAAGGGACTACATAGCTAATTCTACTATTAGCCAACTCAGAACTATTCTGGCAACACTTATTTTGAATTGGGATTATCCCAGGTTTCTTGATGTCTGCCCTACAATTCATCTTTCAGATGTAGCACCGTTTATTAGCAAAAGCATTAGGCAGTATTCAGGGAAGCAGAGGATTTTTTTTTTAACTTCATTTTCTTACTGGGAGTAACTTCTGATAAAAGTCTAGCAAGGAGAAATGTTGGAACTCTAAAATAAATGGAGGGACAGAGAGTACCTGAACTTCAACTCGTCTATATCCTGTGTCTTTACATGGGCCAGCTGCCAGACTCGTATGGCTATTTAAGTTTAAATTAATTCAGATCACATAAATTAAAAACTCAATTCTTCAGCCCCACCGGTCACCTTTCAAATGTTCAACAGTCACATGTGGGTAGTGACTATTGTACCAACAGCACATCCTTGGAACACTGCCAGCATCACAGGCCGTGTGTGCACAGCCCTGAACACACTACCTCTAAGCGGAACAGAAATGGACTGCTTATTGATTTCCTTCTAGTTACAGTAAAACTGAAAGAACCAGCATAGTGTGAGCAGGGCACAAATGCTATCCATAGATCTACATGCAAGCATATAGATACAGGTTTATCTTTATTGATATCTCTAAAAATTCAGTAAATCTTACTTCAACAGACAAATATTCACTCAGTGCCTACTGTGTGTCAGGCTCTAAACATGCTTTGTCTGTCACATATGCTCACGTCTTGGTCACTTTGTTAAGATTATAGCTTTCTAGAAAACTGGGGCCAACTACAGTTTGTAATTCTTGGAGTGTAAGACCTGCTGTACCAGTTATCTGGCAATAAATGTTTACTGACCATACCTGCATAATTTTTCACAAACTTCTGCAATACCTTTGTATGAAAAGTAACAACACTGACAAATAAAAATAAAACAGCTACTCAAAAATCACATCATCGTAAGAATAAGAAACCATGCTTTACGTTGGCAGGCCAGAACGAGGTCATGCTGCGGACCAGTACGAGCCACGGCGATAAAGGGTGAGCCGCTTGAGGTTTATGATGCGATTTCACTTCATGTTTATTTAGTGAATAAAAAGCAACACGTCCCTCAGTTAACACACTAATTTTCATTAATTTGATATGTGCTTGGTTTAGAGGTCTTATAACTACACATGGATTCTCCTTTACAAAAGCAAATGTTTTAAGCAATTGACTCATACATAATCTAAACTATTTTAAATCCCTTTGGGATTTTTTAAAAGAGTGAAAGGGAAAAAGGAAGAAAGACTGCAGTTGGGATATAACAAATGTCCCACAGGTGACAAAGGTGTTACCCTTTCTGATCATGTGATGACATCTCTCAGACAATGATATGACATCATATATCACTGTTAATAACCAATTATGTAATTGGAAAATTACTGCTTCAAATATCTACTAACATATATATCTAGAGAATTAGGATTTCTTGCTAGTTTTAATGATAACTTGAATGTCTAACCTCCCCTGTGTGTGTTAATAAACTGAATACTTTGAATAACCACAACTGAGGTGTATGACTTTATTAAAGGTTGATTTTCCAATCCTGCACCATAATACGTGCTTTAATCCACACAGGTAAATTTGTGAAATGTTGCCACTGCTATGTTGAAGGCATCTTGAAAAATAAGAGACAGTCATGCCAAACAATAGGACAAAACCATAAAGCAGACGCCAGGTCACAGCAAGGGGGCTCCTTTATATATACAGAGAAAGACACACACACAACACTGGCAATATGCTGGGTCAGATGCCACAGACAGGCAGTTTGGGTGAAAGGTAAAGATTTTATAAAAGCCTTAATATCCTCAGCATATATCACCAAGGCAACAATCTCCTAGAGAACCGAAGAGTATGCCGTGCAATTAGCCTAAAAGCTGAAGCACAGCTAAATTAAGGCAACCGTACGCTTATTTAAGCTTATGACCTTACCCCAGCATTCTACCTGGGTCTTTAGCTCTCTTTTTTAAAAACAAGCCAGATCATTTAGATGTTTCAAAAGTACTGAAGTCTTTCTGAATTATTATGTTTCTTCACAACTGAAATTCTTCACAAATACAACTGCTTTTTCTCTAAAATTATATTTATTTAAAAAAATCATTTTGTATGTTCCTGATACATAATTCATTCCTTTGAGAAAAAAAAAAAAATTTACCTAAGAAACAGAAGGAATAAAAGTCTGCTCTTAAAAACACAGAAAACACCAGGGATGTCATCTCTGGTTTTTGATCTACCAGAACAAGTGATTTATTACTATACTTTCAACACAAAATAATTTGGATAATATTTAAGTGGTGGCTTTAATTTCAAACAGTGTATTATTTATTCTCTGCAAAGAAATCATCAGGTTTCTTTTCTGATTCCACAAAAGCACCCAATCCAATCTATACTTCAGTAATTTTTTTAATCTAATGATCTTGTATCTTTTACATAAATGTCATTCAGTTTAATTCTTTTCTTGCTTTAAAAGTATGTGTGACAGGTTAGTTGGAGAGTAAGTCACTGGCAGTGTTTACAACAAAAATAACATATACCCAGGTGCCTGTTTAAACCATTTAACGTATTTTCCACTTTATAAGCCCTCTGCTAGTTGACATTAAAAATTTTTGGATTTTCATTAATTTGGATTTTTCACTTTTAGCAGATTCCTATTTAATTAGTTTCAGAGTTTGGGTTTATTTTGTGTGTGTCTCTCTCTACCACCCCCTACTCTCTCCCAAAAAACTGTTTTTAGGCAAGTCTTCCAAATGTTTCCTCTTTCAGCTACTCTAAAGACCCTGCACTCTACTCTCCATCACACATGCACTGCACTGTCTAGAACCACACGTTCTTCAAATAATGAACCCTCACTACAGTTGCATCATCCCCAAACATCTTTTAAATTTTCATTATTTATTAGTATAATTTCAGAGGCCTGTGTTCTAAAAGAAATAATAAAGGTTTTAACTTAACACTAATTATACGTGGACAACTAAATATATATGATACTAGCCTAAACTTGTAAATGCAGGAAACTGTTAAGTTACAGTTTGAAACTAAAAACCAACAAGACTGAGGAATCTATCATCCCTCAGAAGCCTCCTCAGACTTGCACAGCAAATATTTGGACCCAGCTGAGGAGGAAAATCTACCTGAAGGGTGGGTTTATCCTACCTGAGTGAATCCAAGTTTGATTCGTCTTTGTTTGAAGGTCTTGGCAAACTGCTCAAGCTCCTCAAGGTCACTGGGCTCCTCCAGGCTGGGAGCATCGATTCGCTTTGGTGCTGACTGGCTCTGTGGAAGGGTCTGAATTGGGGTTGCTGCTATTGTGCGCGTCGGGGTTGCTGGCTGTTGGAACAGGAGAGTCGCACACACAAGACACCTCAGTTTGTGACAGGAATGTGCTGCACGTCAACTCAAGGCAACAGCTATATTCAAGAAGAATCATGAAGACCACGTAATACTGTAGAAGGTACAACATATGTTTGGGGCGGAAAGCAGAGTGTGAAATTATGAATGCTGTAATCGCAGTTAGGGTTAGACATGTCAATCTGGGGGAAAAACTTGAATACACAAAAATAGAACCCATTACATTTGGATTTTCAAATGCCCTGAATATATGTATCTATACCTTTTAATAATTATTTCAAATAATCTATTTCCTAAATATGCTACTTAAGCTGTAAGTTTCAAGATACCCAGGGACCGTATCTGTCTTATCATTATCATATTTCCAAGTTGTCATAAGATTATTAAAACTACTTTAAAGGGGGAAAAATAAATCGCCTACAGTTTAAATAATCTATATAACAGCTTCACTTTTGTGTATTTCGAGTTTTCTTCCAGAGACCTATATTTTTCCCCTCTTATCCTGTTTTTAGTTTGCTACACTGTTTAATCTGTGAATGTTTCTTTCTTAAATTATAAGTAATTTCTAGATCTTCAATAACAATGTGTGTATCCCAGATCACTTTTTATGACGTGATTAAGGCGCTGGAAGGGACCCTTGCACACAAAATCAAAGCAGTAAACTTTTTAATTGAAGTATGACTGACATACAAAAAAGCTGTACAGTTTAATGTATACATCTTGACGAGTCTGAAGGTATCCACTCATGTATACTTTGTCACCATATGCAATGCCCTAAACATATCTATTACCTGCAAATATTTCCTCCATCCCCTCAGATCTACATTTTTAACCTTGACTGCAATTACAGTATGGGTAATTTTACACTCTGCTTTTCTAAACACTATGGTTCAACTTTTTTCCTATGGTGTTTCAGTCTTTATGATTTTCAAAGCCTGACTGAGGCAGTATCATCATAACTTATTTAACAATTTATTCATTGCTAGACTAATACAGGCAACACCACAATGAAGACCTTTGTGCAGACAGTTCTGAGATGAATTCACAAGTGCTTTTCTGTAAGTGGATAAAAGGAAGCCATAAACAATTACGGCTTCCGATACACATCTAGCACTGGTTCTCAGTATCCAGTGCTAGTTTCCGCCACATGATTAGTGTTAGCAGTTCTTAAAAATGTTTTGCTAATTCAAGCAGTACAATGGTACTTCAGTGTTGTCTTAATTTATATTGCTCTTATTACTCAAAGTAACCATTTTCCCATGTCAATTTTTATGTATACTTCCTTTTATATAAATTGGATTTACTTTCATAACCCATTTATATATTCATGAAATCCTTATTCTCATCCTTATCCTTAAAGAGCTCATCAAATGTTACAGATTAAGCCTTTCTGTTGTATTAATGCGAATAATTTCCCAGTCGGCCTTATTTCCTTTTATTTTTCAGTGTACATAAGTTTTAAATTGTCAAAAATTTGGGTGAACTTTTCTTTTTCCTTTCTAGTATCATTTGTTGCTTCAAATATGAGAAAGTTTTCACTTATTTCTAACTCAGAATTCCTTTCAGAATTTTGCAAGCTTCTTCTACATATTTTAGAATAATTATTTAAATCCATCTGTAGTTTACTTGTAGACATGAGGGCATAACTTTTTTTTAAATAAAATACTATATTTCCTTGTACACAAAAACAAGTCTCCTCTGTTTCCCTCACTGAGCAGAGCCTGCCTGTGTGAGCCTCACGAGTGCGAGACGTTGCCCTCGCCGAGCAGAACTGCTCAGTGACCCTGTTTGTCAACCGTAGCCCAGGTGAGAGACTGCAGGCCAGGATTACAGATGAAGTCTGTGGCTGTGAGGTTTCTTCTTGGGATTTAATGGGTCACAAACCTTACCTCTGACCTCATTAGCAATATCCTCTATGCACCTGAACTGGCCCCGAAAACGACACGGCGGGCATCACACAAGCCCACAGTCACAGGAGGCTCCTTTCCAGCATTCTGCTTCAATGTGGACAACACAGGTCATCTCCGGGACATGCTGACAGCTAACGAATCTTCAGCCTGACCACTCTGGAGGAGCCAGAGCAGCCCCGGTGGGGCTAGAATCCTCCGCTGCCGTGCCCAGTGACACTGGCCGGTAGGGCAGAGATGAGCCTCAACTATCAGACTGCTCACCTTCGGGCTTAAGTAGCTCTGTTCTCAAACAGCAAGACTAAAAATAGCCTGGGTACCTGTAGGTGGGGTGGTTACAAGATAAACTACCCAACTCCAGAAACCATGCTGGACTGGGCCAGATTTACCCACAGTACAACAGAATCCAGCAGGGGTCAGGAGGAAGCTACCACAGTCCTACCATTGTGTGTGGGACTTATTTTTGTATTTTTATAAAATATAATTTTATATTCATATTGCCTCAGTCAGGCTTTGAAAATATAAAAAAACCTTATACTCAGCATATTCACAAATAAATGTACCACCTAGAAGTGTACACTCTGATGTGTTTTGACAGTTGTGTACAGCCATTCAACTGCTACCACAATTAAGATACAGAACACTTCCTTCTCCCGTGGAAGTGCCCTGTGCTCTTCACCACCCACGGCCACCCCGAGCTCCCAGCCCCTGGCAGGTGCTGACATGATTCCTGTCCCTATGGTTGTGTCTGTTCTAGAATGCCACATAAATTGAATCGCACAGCATGTGGTCTTTTTTGTTTGGCTTCTTTCACTAAGCATATGCTTTTCAAATTCATACATGTTGTTGAATATATCAGATGTTCATTTCTTTCTATTCCTGAGTAGCAGTCCATCATATTTCAGGCCAAAATTTATGTCATCTATTTACCAGCTGATAGACAGACATTTGGGTTGTTTCAAACCATTTTGGGGTGATTATCAATAAAACTGCTATGACATTCATATACTGGCCTTTGTGTAGACATACACTTTCATTTCCAAGAGGAAAATCGCCAAGTCATAAGGTACATGCATATTTAACTTTATAAGAAACTGCCAAACCATTCTCCAAAGTGTCTGTATCAATTCACAATACGACTAGCAACATGTAATAGCTCTAGTCACACTGCATTGTCTCCAACACTTGGTACTGTGCAGTCTCTTAATCTTTGTCCATTCTAGTGGGTAATATTTCATTTGCATTTGCCTGATGAGTCATGATTTTGAGCATCTTTACACATGCTTACTGGGCATTCATGTACCTTCTTGGATGAAGTACTTTCAAATGTTTTTTAAATAAATCAGGTTGTCTTGCTATTGAGTTGTGTGAGTTCTTTATATATTCTAGATGCAAGCCTTCCATCAGAAAGAAGTTTTAAGAATACTTTCTTCTGGTCTATCGCTCTTAAAGGATTCTTTCAACAGAAGTTTTTTATTCATACGGCATTAATTTTTTCTTTTATGGTTAGTGCTTTTTGTGTCCTAGTTAAGAAGTCACTACCTTATCCAAGGACACAAAGACTTTTCCCTAGGTTTTCTTCTAGAAGTTTAGGTCTACAACCCATTTCAAATTAACCTTTGTATATCATGAGAAATAAGGATCACGGTTCATTTTTTTTGTCTATGGATAGTGAATTATTTCAGCATCATTTGTTGAAAAGACTTTCTTTTTCCCACCGAAATATGTGGAAGATCAGTTGGCCACGTATGTGTGGGTCTACTGGACCTTCTGTTCTGCTCCATTTCTGTCCATGTGCCATTATCATGTTGTCTCCACTACCACAGCTTTATAATAATTCTTAATAATCAGATTCTTTTCAAAATTAGTTATTCTATGTCTTCTACAATTCCAAATAAATGTATGAAACACCATGCAAATTTTATTTTTTAAAAAGCCCACTGGATATTGATTGGGATTGCTTTAAATTTATACACCAATCTGGAAAGAACTCACATTTTAAAAACCTGTCTTCTGGGTTGATTCATGAATACACTGTATCTTTCCATTTCCTCAGGTCTTCTTTACTTTCACTCAGCAGTATTTTGTAGTTTTCAATGCATAGGTTTTAAAAATATTGTTAAAATGTACCCCAAAATTCTATAAATATTTTTCTTCTTAATTTCAATTTCTGAATGATCACTGTTAGTATATAGCTTTTTGTATACTGACTTTGTACTTATTACTTCCAGGAGCTAGCTTGTAGATTCCTTAGGATTTTCTATATAGACAATTATGTCACCTACCAGTTAAGTCAGTTTTACTTCCTCCTTTCTAACCTACATATGCTTTACTTCTTCTCCTACTGCACTGCTAGGGTCTGAAGCACAAAGCTGAAGGAAGTGGTCCCAGTGGACATCCGTGCCTTGTTCCTAATCTTAAGGGGAAAGTATTCATCAGTCTTTAGGATGTTAGGTTTTGTTCATAGATGCCTTTTACCAGACTGGGAAAGTTACCTTCTATTCCTAATTTGTAAGAGTTTTTATCATAAACAGATGCTGAATTTTTTCAAATATGGTAATGTGCTAAAATTAAGTGATAACTTCCATGGTAAGAGACGAAGAGAATCAGAGCTGGAAGAGGGATTCAGGATCAGCTGGTTCAACTGCCCAATTTACAGATGAGGAAATGGAGGTTCAGAGAGGTGGAATAACCTGTTCAAAGACAGAGCTAGGAAAGAGGCAGAACTCAGAGCTTAAACTTCTGGGTGTCTAGACCTGTGCTTTTCATACAGTTGAACTTTGGCAGAAATGAGCTAAAGCAACATCTGAAAGTTGAGAGGAAAAACCCCGAGATCAGAGCTTCTTTGCAGTTTCTGAAAAAGAGCAAAGAGCAAAGGGCAATACGGGTTTTAACGGAGGCAGTAGGTTTTTTAGTTCAACTGATAATCTCTACTGTCAACTGTGGGGGGAGGGTGGTCAAACAGTCAGAACTTAGCACTGACCTGCTGCCAGCACAGTTCTTTACAGACGTGCAACAGGGTCTCCTTAAAGGTTTTCAAAGACTACCTTATTTTGGCATTGTTTTTTCAAGCTGATTAGCCTAGCTTTGAATTTTGGTCAGTTTTTTTAAACTACTTGGATTATTTTTCTTTGGGTGTTATGGAGTATTTTTTGTTTTTGTTTAATTGAACAAAGCTTAAAGGTTCCACAAATCAACAGGATAAGAGAAAGTGACTCTCATGGAAGAAAAATGACCTGGGAGGTGAGGGTGATGCTTGGCTGCGGCTGAAGGAGGTTGGCTTGGCTTTGCTGAGGTAGTTGCGTTAAAAGATTTTGCGCTTGCAGGAGACCTGTAAAATACAAACAGTGATGTCAGAAACATAAAAGATTACTTTGAACTTATGGCAAAAGAAAGAAGGTGAAGTGAAAATTTCCAACTGATATCCTGATAGTCTTATTGGTCTTAAAACTCTTAATGTCTTATTTGCCTGAAATCCAATCTTGTTAAATACAACTTGGGCAAGGAGAGATGACACACTAAACTAAAACTGATACATGTCTGCAGTGTAACCTGAATAATAACCTCTCTGATTAGCCAATTCTTTTTAAGGAATGGATGCAAATGAAGAAGTATTCTAAGTGGAAGCAGCCTGCAATTCCAAAAAGAGCTCAACTTCTTAACCCAGAACACCCAAGAAACTGTGTATGTTGGGCAAGAGAACTGTCTTGGTCATGAAAGGAGCTGCCTGCTGTTAAGTGGAGTAGGTATTTATACGACAAGAGATTTTGGAACAAATGATCAAGAAGAAAAAGGCCAAGAAAAAGAAATGGTGAGCAACTGGTACTGCTGCACTGACGTCCCTCCTGCTGAAGCCTGGACACCCTGACACAGGCAAGACCTCCATGAAGCAACCTTACCAACATGCCAGAACTTCATCATTTCATAAAGAAATTAAAAGGCTGCAAAGATTCTTTGTAACTCACAAAGTTTGCACAATTTCTAATATAATATTCTTTCCTCAAAATTTAAAATAAAACAAATGACTGATGGAAACATATACTTTCAGTGCTCCACCCATATATATTCTCTGAATATGTTCTCTTGAAAAACTATCAAAATACTAGAAGGAGCTTATCCAGTTTATGTGCAGCATGTTGAAGGATTTCATTTAGACTCCCAGCCAAACTCCTGGTTTCTCCTGGTATGAATGACAAATATTTATCTTGACAAGAACACTGAGTCTGCAGTTCCCTGCAGATTTGGCCGGGCCCGTTCCAAGGGCACCCCAGGGGCGGCCGTGCCCCCCTGCGCTCACCCTGCTGGCCCTGCGGCGGCTGCGAGATGATGAACTGCGCAGGCTGCAGGCTGGCGGTCGGGTGCACCAGCACGAACTGCTGCAGGTTCAGGTTCTGCTGCTGAAGGTGCTGCAGCTGTTGCAGGTCCTGGAGGAAGAGACCAAAGGGCGGCTCAGGCCTGCGGCTCCCGGCCAAGCGGCACGGCGGTGCCCATACAGCGCGCGTGTACTGTCTTTCGGTGGGCACGTGTCCCCACCAAGCCAAGCCCCATTTTCGGTAGGTCTGTAAATTTCCCTCAGGACAAATGGTTACTGTTGTGCTTTTTAACATGTGGAGACCTGTGTTAGTTTTAAAAACCAAGTGAGAACACTTGACTGATTTCTAAAGTAAAACTTGAGAGTGCTATATCTGAATTTGCATCAAAAAATTAAAAGATTTATAACGATCATGAAATGTGGCACCAGCCTATAGCTCAACTGAGAAATCAGTGTAAAAAATTAATTTTTAAGTAGCCAACCATATAAAAGTCTGATCCATAACCTATTAAACATACTGGCCCAGTAGTTTATAATTTTCAGTGTGCATTATCTTATTAGAATCATGCTAACATAGGGTCTCACTGAAAACATTCATTTAGTGATGAGTAAAAGTGGCCAAAATGAAAATATGTTGATGAAAATTGCACTTACTAGTCATAAAGATCAGTCTGACATCTATTCTTTCCTCATGTAGTTAAGTTAATCACTTCTTTTATAATGTCGTCAAACTCAAGCTACAATTTAAGTTCATTTCTGAGTCTTCCCTGGGGGAATACAGACAACTGTCCAGCACTGGACTCATAACTCTTCGTGATTTACTGATATGACCACTTACACTCTTCTCATCATGCCCCTTTTAGATAAAGGACTTCTCTTGCCTTTCCTCCTCGCAAGGGGTCTATGCCTTTCAGCACACCTGCCCATCTGTGGGCACTCTCCCGCACAACATTCCCGTGCAGTTATGCACAGAACTGACGCCTCTGCAGAAGAGACGACTGGCTCTCCCGGAGCACGCGGGGCACCCCATGCCTGGCGCAGACAGCTAATTCAACAGTCATCCCCTGCCTCGGAAATATACAGCTAATTATTAACGAATTGTCACTTATCACGAACAGTTATTCAGATCATCAACCGCGCGTGTGGCGCCGGCTCCAGCGGGCAGGCTGACGTGCCCCCGCGCCGCTCGCTCACCTGCGCGATCTGTATGGGCTGCGACAGCGGGATCTGCGTCATGGGCGTGGCAGCGGAGGCGGAGATGGCGGCCCCGGCGGCGCCGTGCTGCTGGCCGGCCGAATGCTGCTGCACGGCGGCCGCCAGCAGCTGCGCCTGCGCCTGCGCCTGCTGGAGCAGGAGCTGCTGCTGGGCGGGCGTGAGCGCGAGCTGCGGAAGAAGGCACGCACGTCGGCACGCGCGGTCCGGGCCCGGGCGCTCAGGCCGCGGCCCCCCCCCACCGCCGGCGGGACACGTACCCCGGCAGGGTGGTCCGCCCTCTGCCCTCAAACCATCGCTCAAGCTTGTCCAGGGCCCTTGGGCCCGCGCAAAAAGTAATTAACTGGTAAGCGGAAAAAAAAGAACGGTTGCTGACAGGATGGGAAAGGAAATTCACACCCAACAGAACAGCAAGTGATTAAGTCAGATGATGAGCAACAAGGATGCCGGACCTGACCAGGGAAGGAGCCGATAAGGCCCAGCTGCTTCCCATCAGCACGAATCCGGCCGTATTCCATCATTGTCATTATGCCCTAGGATAGCACTAAGGAATATAAGCTCCGTGTGTTTCTTCTCCAAGGCTCCCTACAGCCCCTCCCTGGCACAGTCTTTTCTGGTGGTGAAAGCACTGGGTCTCTGCAACTTTACATCCTCTTTCCAACACATTATCTCTGTGAAACAGGTGGTGACAGCCGGCTCTGTTTACATGCAAATGAATTCTAACACCCAGATTTAATAAATGCTCCAGCCACGTGAACCTGGAATCACAAGTGTCCCTTACTATTAGCAGACGCTAGACACCCAAAACAAAACAAAACAGGAAACTATTTACAACAGATCTAAACTTGCTTTCAAATGCAACTTATTTCAAGCACTTAAATAAGCGTGTTTTACCTTCCTTTTTGTGACATGTTCTGATCAAAGAAGAATCATGAAATAATTCTTAAGTGCACAGTCACTTAATGGCACAACACTCCTTCTAAAAGGGTTCAATACAATTTGTGCATTAGAGGTGTAAGAATCTACCCTTCAGGAGATTCATGTTTATAAATATTTTATACAATATATAAACATATTAATTTCTACCAATGGGGTTTTGTAAACAATTTTGTAACAATTCTTAAAACTGCTTTCCAATGCTAAAACATATGTAAGTGAAATAAAGGAAATAAAAAATTTTGTGGGTTGATATGATGTGAATTGATTAACAAATAATAACTCTTCCTTACCACTCCTCAACCACCCCTCCACCTCACCGTGCCAATTTAATAGACAAATTTCAACACTGGAACAATATTTGAATGGGTGTTTTAGAGCAAAGACAGATTAAAAGTTAAAAGCTTACTATATTCACACAGGCCAACTCCCTACCAATACAAATAAATGACGTTAATTGACTGCTGGGTGCCAAGTACTGTTCTAGGAATTTTACATATACTATTAATCTTTATAAAAATATTGTGAGACAGGTATTGTCAGCATCTCCATTTAGCTGAAGGAAAACCTAGGCACAGAGAAATGAAGTAATTCGCCCATAGAGTAAATTGCAGAGCCAGGATACGAGACCAGAGGTTTCATTTTAGAACACTGCACAGGAACCTACAGAAAATGTTTTTCTTCTGTGGGTACTAATCCATTCTACTACTTCTACTCTGAAGTGATGTCATTACTGCCGCACTGACAACTACACTTTCATTAATGTAATGGCCTCAACCATAGGGTAATAAACCCGCTACAAGACGAATCAATAGCTGAAATGTACATTTTAAGGGTCCTTGGTTTATCCGAAGCATCTGCAATAGTAAGGAAAGATACCCTGAAACTTATGACTAAGATAATTCCTCCTTCAGATCTGCCTATACTGTAGAAAGTTCTTAAAAGAATAGTGCCAGGCCCAGCCATGTTACCTGTCTACAGTCTAATCAGATAATAGCCAATGGCAGTTCTGACACAGAGAAAGTTTATTACGATTCTCTCAGAGAAAACTTACCCCAGTTATCTGTCCTCCAGCCAGCATAAGCTGGGTCTGGGGGATGGCCGCCTGCACTGAAGGCTGCTGGGTAGGCTGGCTGGACTGCTGTGAATCCCCCGATTCTTCATTAGACTTAGACTGATGTGGGGAGCAGGGCGGGGAATAAGAAATTTCATAGTTGTTTAAAAGAAACATACTTATAACTCTGTATTTTAAGAGCTATTTACACCAAGGCCTTATCCAATCATGAGCTTTCTGCTTTCACTCTTCTCCTGTCTTAGAAATCTTTGTACTTTCCTAATTTCACGTATTAAGTTTCTAGACTTTTTGTACCAATGCCAGCAGAGCTTCAATTACAATTTTTAAGAAGAAAAAACAGTTTTGTGTTCCACAAGAAAATCGGAATTTCTCAGAAACCCAAATTCTCAACTCTGGAAATGGGGAGGAATGGAAGGGCACATTTTCAGTCTGCCTCTACATTAGATCCTCCACTCCAACATCGTGACATATATTCAGTGGTAATATGAACCTTCCTTATATATCCTTTCAAAGACTGATTACTTGACCCAGGAACTTTTCATCTAATACTACAAAGAACTGTAAACTTAGCATCTCCCATCATAGATCAGAAGGAAAATGCGGCAGTCAAGAGGGAAAGAGAACACACTCTTGAAAGGGGAACCGAGCGAAGATTTTATGGTAATTAAAACTGGTTATGCAGAGCATTAAAATTCTGCATAGATTTGCATATTTTCCACCACCTGTTTTGGGGACTGCAGCAAGGCTAATTAACATAAAGACTCTGATTAATTCTGCCAGTCATTGAGAGATAATTACAGTGCAGGACTGTAAACATTCTGCACTGGAGATCCAGCCTGTTTGCCAACATCTCTCTAAGGGATGAAAGTTTACCATGGCAACCAAGGCGATTTGCTGCCTCCTCTCCCTCAGAAAGGAAGGTCACAGTATCTCCTTTTCTTTTCTCTTCTTCTTTCCATGTTACTAGGTCCATATTCCACTGGGTTTCATGGAATGTTCAACCCAAGGTCTTTAGTCATTAGCAACACTGAAATCAATCTTCAAGAATACTGCTTTTCCTTCTTGACTGTTAAGTTTACCTGAACACTATAATGAAAGATGCAGCAGGTCGACTGAAATATTAGGGAGTAATGCATAATACTTGACCTTTCCATGTTTTGCCATATGGTTTGTAGAAGCAAAAAGTAGCCAGATTTAAGTTTGGTTTTTAAAATTTTGATGTATGAAGCGCATCAATGTCTATAAACAGGTTTAATTATAACCCTTAGAATCATAACATTTTATAGCAGAGAGGAAGCCAGACAATTCTCTAACTTCCCCACTCTATTGTATAAAAGGAAAAGCCCTAGGAGGCTGAGTGACATGCCAAAGGTCACACGGCTTGTCAGTAGCAGCGTGGGAACGCACACCCAAGACCCCATCTCCGCCTAGTGCTCTCTCCTCTACACTATGTTTCTCCAAGACATGAAAAAGATAAATGAAAAGACAATGGAAACAAAAGGGCATTTAAGATATTATTCAGCTTTGTTTTAGGCATGTGTTACAGCTGTATAACTTAGAAACATTTTCCTTCAGCTTACACAACTTTGAGATTAGGCTGTTCTTGTTCACATTTGGTCATTCACAGTAGCATAATATAAAACTGATTTTCATTAATGGCAAAGAATAATCATTATTTGGATCTTTAAGAGATTCAGTAATAAAAAAGTAATGCTTCTAAGTATTTCCTATTATAAAATTATTATATGCTCATTAAAGAAAATTAGAAAAATATGGGAAAAATAAATAGAAAAACTGATGCATAATTCCATGTCCCGCTTACCTGTACATTTAAAGACTGCGCGGCGGCCTGTAAGGTTGATCCAGCGAGCTGGACCTGCAAGGAAATCAGGGAAAGTTCTAGTCTAATACTTGGACATCCATTATTAGGGGTTGTCATCAGCAAGTATTTCAAGAGCCTGTACTAAATGTGTGTCACGGAATTAAACTGAGAATATGAAGAGGTTTATCTCATAAGGTCAAAACTTTACGGTCAAGTTCACAGTCCCTCCACCTCCCACTGGAAAATGCTGTTAACATTGCTTCTCTGAAGATGTTTGCCCACACTTAGCGCCATTAGTCATGCCACACTTGGAGCAGCCATTCCTTATATAACATTCTGTTCATGTTCATATGACACTTCAATTCTAAAAACGTACTCCATCTTCTACACTGTGTTAAAGAACACAAAGAACAAAGCTACTTATGTACATTTTTACCACTATAAACAACCAGAACTATCTATTCATTCTAGTTTCAAAATTTTCATGTATACATCAGAGTTGAAATCCTATATATATATATGTGTACACACACACACCTACACAGTCAAGTACTTAAAACATTTATGGTCATAATTTAAAACTACTGGCTGAAATAAAGAATCTACCCTAAAAGCCACACATGAGAGTCCGTCATAATATTTAATACCTATTTCATACACTCAGAAAATTCAAACCGTGGTTATATTAAAATAAGGACAAGCATTTGGCAACCATGGTGATAACAGGTTCAGGCCAGCATCACCAATGGATGTGCTAACTAATGGGTGACATTTGAGGAATAATATGGCATTTAAACATTCTCAACTATCTCTCCATAGATACTTATTAACTACAAAGGGCAAAACAGTAACTTCACACTGGGAAACCGGGAAAACCAAGTGATCACCAAGTCTCCAGTAATGACACCCGTGCCTTCTGGCGGGATGCATCAAGAAAGGACACAGCATCCCTTATGTTTGCCCCCTTCTCAAAGTGTGTGACCTCAATTTAATAGTGATGAAACAGCAGATAAACCCAAACTGAGCAAGACTGTACAAAATAACTGGTCTTTACTCTTCAAAAATGTCAATATCCTGAAATGAAAGAAAGACTGGGTAGGGAAAATACATATATAAACTAGGGTAGTAGAAATAGAAGTCTGAACCAGAATGGCAGCAGTAGGAATAAAAAAGTAGGAAACACGAAAGGCATTGCAAGGTACTACACAGGATCCTGGCAGTTGATTGCGTATAGATGAAGGAAAGAATGAATTATTCCAGGGTTCAAATCTGGGAGACTAGAAAAAACGGCAGCATCATTAACAAGAAGATAATGAGTTCCATATTGGATATACCACACATAGTATCAAGATTTCCTAAAGTGAAATACAAGGGTTGGTATAGAGCTCAGTAAGAGTTCAGAACTAAAATCAGCTGATTGCTGTCATGACTTTTATTTAAAACTGACAGTCTTGCTTCTAGATAAGAACCCTCAAAATCCAAACCAAACCAAATCACAGCAAACATGAAATGCAGAGACTTAGAACACATTCAGATACAGTGTAGTCAAGGGACAACTATGTGAAAAGATAATGTCTAAGACCCTAGCCAAAGAGCCAGAGGAAAGAAGTTTTACATACAGAGATTTAAAAGAAATAAAGTTTCCATGTGATTTTATTTAAATCATTAAGTTTCTGGGCAGAAATTTGTTGAGAAGCAGGATATTTACAAGTGTTAAAGTATCTCCTCATGGATTATCCACTAATTATAAAGATGAAGAAAGTTACCTTTACAGTAGACAAATCTGAAACTCCACCTTAATCAAATGATCAAATTTAGCATCACAGTAACAGGACAAGGTAATATCTTTTTATTATCTTCTGCTGTATTCCTGTCAAAAACATGTAACTTGAATCCAAACATTAGTTCAATATCAGACAAACTCAAACTGAGGGACCTAAAAAACAGCTGTTATCTACTCTTCAGAAACATCAATATTATGGAAGCCAAGGATAGACTGAGGAATTGTTCAAGAAAGAAGACTATATAGACATGACAGCTAAATGCACAGTATGGACTGGATCATGGAACAGAAAAAATTTAAATATAGACTGTACATTAAATAATAATATTGTATTAATGCTAAATTTCTGGATTTTGAAATTTGTACTGTAGTTTATAAGAGAATGCTGTTTTTAGGAAAAACATGATGAGCTATTTAGAGGTAAAAAGTCATTATGCCTGCAACTTACTCTGAAATGATTTAGCAAAAAAAAATAAGTGTGGGGTGTGTAACACATCACACACACACACACACACACACACACACACACAGAAAGCAAATATGGTAGCATAGCAGCAATTGGTGATTCCAAGTGAAGGGCTTTCATTTGAAAATTGTCCTATTGTTAAAACTTTTCTGTAGATTGGAAAGTTTTCACAGTGGAAAGTTGGTAGTAAAAAGTGGGAGCATCCTTTTGCTGCCCCACTTGGCTTCCTCCCAACATCCTTCAGAACGGAGCTCAAAATCACATGGCCTCTCTATGATAAATGCTTTGGTTGTACAGCTTGAATGAATCATCTCTCCCTCTGTATCCCATACATTATACCATCATTTACTCAACACATGATCACTAAATACCTACTATGGTTTGGCTCTTTGGTAAGTGCTAGGATAAAGGTAAGTAAGAAAAGTTTCTCATCTTCATGGAACTTCAGACCTAAAAAAATCTCCTTTTATAGTGTGTACGTATTTACAATCATGGTAAAGTTTAAGGTACCCCCTGGTCCACAACGGGGCTAGAACGAGGTACGTGTCACAGTGTTTGTTAATGATGTGTCTGATCAGACGGTGAACAACCCCACAGGGACTTGCATCTTGGTGGGGGACTCGATGATTTCAAGGTTCCGAATAAAATTCTTGGGTTCCTAGTCCTTGGTTTGGGGGTCCTGGAGGTTCGATGACTCTGGGAATCAGTGGCTAGATCTGGAGGCCCTGGAACTGATCCAAGAGCCGCACCCCTTTTGGAATTTGGATACAACGGAGAGAAGATGGCATATCATCTTTTTTAATATGCTTAGACCATCACAAATGTAAGCCAGATAAAGAAGCTTAATATGTACAGGCCACATAATTGACTGTACTCATCAAAAATACTATTCCTCTAAGAAAACTTGTTGGAGACCGGAGTGTGTTCTTAGAAGAGAACCAACATGAAAATAACACTTTTGCTTCTCTAAAATATGTTCTCAAATTATATTAGATGTTAAATTACCTTAGTATTTTATTTAGAAGTTCCACAGACGTTTCTCTACTTTTAAAGATATTAAAACAGCCATGCACCACAGCAAAAGCATGGCGACTAGGATGCACTCTCATGGGGGCGCTGACTTTTGCCCACATAGTATCCCTTTGAACTTAAGAACAAAGAAATAGACTTTAGAAAAGCTTTCTAAAATTTCACCTGTTTTCAAGTAGAGAAGCTTCTTCAATAGTTTAGATAGCCTGAAGACATAGTCTGATGAAAAGATGAGAGTATTACTTTATATACACATACATACACACATAATTCTTTATATCTGTATGTCTATAATAACTACATGTCCATATGTAATCTTTAAGTTTTATGCCCACGTGTGCTTTCCACTGCATCACTGCCACCATCAGGCACCACTATCAGTAGAGCCATTATGACCACACATTTTTGAGCATTAAATTAGGTCTAGGCTGTAAGTGAGGTAGAAACCACTAAGGTACGTAGTTCTGCTCTAATACATACTCATGGCAAAAATCAAGGGGTTGAGACACTCTGATAATCTATCCTCCAACTGTTTTCATCGTTTTACTTTCCATTTTCAACCGGTTCCTATATCCCCAAACTCTCATGGAGCCAATGTTTGTTTTTATATTCTGCTTCCCTCTATATTATAGCTAAAACATGGATGAATAGAATCCATTTTCTATTTTAGACTCAGGAAAAATTCATGTAATGTAAAGGTAATAAAGTTGAGGCCGATCTTTTTGAACCCCACACCAAGGGTCAGTCAAGCAAAGGCTCTGAGTAGCTGCCCAAATCAAAATGGTTTGAAACTGTTTTAAAGCAGGGATGTGAGCTCTGAGCTCAGTGCCTTACACAGCAGGTCTCTGGCAATGGCGGCTATGCCATTTTGGGGGACTTTGTAATTTACTATACCTTCGGTGAACCAATACGGACTCACACTCACAAAAACAGTAACCCAGTTGTTATGTACATTCCACTCACAACAAGGAATTCTTTTTCTCACACAGCAGTGCAGTCACAGCCAGCTGAACTACAGGATTTCCACTAACCATTCCGAAGGACACAGGCAGATGCGCTTAGCACCAGGCTTTAATCAACTCGAAAAGACCCACATTCTGAAATGACTTTGCCAGACCTCGTGTTTCAGACCTCCGTTCTTTACTCTCGCTCAGGGCTGAGCAGCACAGTCTACCTGGTGGAGATGTCCGAGGAAAGCCTGGGCCTGGGCTGTGGAGACTGCCCCTCCCACGGGCACGGGCTGCTTCTGGAAGTCCAGACCATTGGTTTGTGTGCCTAGAAAGCAAGCAAAATAATAAAACTATTAAAAACACAAACCACTGAAGTAAATCACCAGACTTCAGTTACCAACAGTTATCAGGCACCTATTTCATATAAGCACTTTTCTAAGTAACTGCAAGGAAAGGGATTCAAAAGAAAATATGGTAAAATGATTTCAAGGGTGGGACTACAGGACAAGTATGTGAACACAGACAAAGCTTAAGAAACAGAAACAGAAACATAAATATAAATAACAAATTATAATTGTAAGATAGTGTCAGAACCAGCATGAAACCTCAGGGGCTGTGAGGAAGGGCTTATCCCCATCGTCACCGCTGTAAGGATGGCAGAGACGGAGTTCCCAGGAGGCACCAAGGCTCTCTTCTAGTCCCACCCTTCTTGATTTGGACAGAAGACATTCACCAGTGATTCTGCCAAGCACTGAGACAGATTTACTCGTAAAATTAAATGCTTTACTTAACTTTAAGTGATAATATGATGGCAAAAGCAATGATTTACATGATAAAGTAATTTTGCTAGTTTCTTCAATCCCAAAGGATAGATCACTGCATATATCTCATTAGCAAGGGCTCTGCTGTAAGTTTCTAAATGTTACGCCACTGCTTTTCAACCCACTTCTGCTATGATCTGATGTTAAAAAGAACTAATTTATGGGAAGACATACCTCTATAATACCCAGAATTATTTTCTAAGGGATATAACACATTGTTTTCAAATACTATGTGGAGATTCTATTTAGAAGTGACCAGAATGCTCTGTACTGAATAAAATATAATGGACTACAGGAACCGAGAGCCACACTGCAGCACAGCATCCCATGCACCCAAACCCCACTCACCCCCACCCTGTGAGCACACAGCAGACCACCCAGGAGAGTGCAAGCCAGATCCTTAGAGCAGTATTTCTAGAAGGGTGCTAACTTCTGCCATCATATATCCTAATTCCTAGCACTGAATCATGTTAGCACAAATTATTAGGTAGATCACATGACTCAAAAGAGCTCTTTAAAGTTTCACTGAGATAATTATAAAAAGAGGGTATATCTATTTTACCTCCTTAAAACATCAGAGTGGTCCAGCTCTAGCTGGCGATGCTTAGCAAGATTTTATTTGTCATTATATGGGGGTGTGGGCAACTGATTTGGAAAGGAAAAGTTTCATTCTGCATAGCATCGCAATCCACCTTCAGACTGGCCGCACTGAAGGAAAATGAAGAAACACTGCGTGGGTTTCCCTTGGCCACAGAAACAAAGCAGACACAGGGAACAGGACTGCGGGAGGGGTGATGGGAGCTGAGGGCTGGGGGGTGAGACATGCGGTGTCCCTTGTGAGCCATTCCCTCAGAAAGCCCTACACAGGTGTTACCTGTCCCAGCCATGTCAGAGCTGGACAGCTTTCCAGAAAAAAAAATTATAGTGACCTCATTATTTTTTCCTACAGTTTCCCATAAATAGGGAACTGTAGAACTACCCAGGCATATCCAGTTAATGAAATTACAAGGGTACATGCTTGTGTCAAGGAGTGAGACACTAGTATGAAATACAATTTAAAGTAATTAGGGTCACTTTCATAAGCCACATACAAAGTGTCATTATTTTAAAGTTCCACATTTTGCCATTACGGGACTCTACCTCTATGCAGTAAATCATTACTTATGTTAGGATTTTAAGATTGTGCACCATTAGAGAAATATGCTAAAGATATGCTAAATAAATCAACAAGGCTAAAAGAGGAAGAGATTTTGAAAAGCAGAGACAAGCACTTAAAAGATGCACACATCACCAATTTAGGACGTCTTCCAGAACCAAACAGTCCATGGAAACCATGAAAATTCTACATACTGGTTCCCCTTTCAAGTTCCCCCCAAAATGGTAACAAGCCCCTTGTAAATCACAAAGTACTATAAAACACAAGAGTGATCGACCTCTGGCACCCCTGGCACAGAGCTTGCTACAGTGGCCTATGGGCAATACTACTGAAGTGCCTGGCCCTGTCTCTTGACGGGGATGGTGCAGAAGTATGGTGTCCAAAGCTAGTGAGGGAAAAAGAGCACTCTTAGACAACAACTCAGAGATTTAAGATGGGAAGGCCAGCATTTTTTTTTTTCACGAAGTGCTAAGGCTTCCCTGGGAGGTGAGGGGTGGAAGAAAGTAGATATTACATAGATATCATTCTTGTAGACATAAAGACCTAAACTGGACTAAGAGAAAGGAGAGGGACGGACACAAAGACACACAGACACACACACAACCCCAATCAGACTTGAGTATGAAGACAATACGGAGAGATGAGGATGGAGATAGGAGCTAAAGTCAAATGTATGCCTGAGAAAATAGGAAAATCCAAATAAGGAGGCAGGGAAATTAACAGGTTAGGGGAGAAGGTGAATTATGTAAGAAGGTTAATACAGGATACAAGAGTTTGAGAAACCCCAAAACATCTAAGAAAAGTGACCCAGAAGGTATTCAGAAATGACAGAGGCCAGAGCTAAAGATGCTATAAGGTTGTCACCAGAACAGTATCCCCAAGATGAACCTCAGAGATCCTGTCACCAACCTCCTTACTTTATTGGTGAAGAAACAGAGAGATTAGGGAATCTTAACATGTAATTGCTCAAGATATCATGGCTACTTAGTGGGAAAGCCAAGGACTGGGTCCCTTGATTCCACTGCTCACTCACAGAGAAAGTAGAAAAAGCCTATCAATTAAAAATGAAGATAAGAGAAAAGATGGTGGATGGCAAAAGGGAACCTCAACTAGGAGACGTAAAGACAAAGGGAGCCGGAGAGGGAGCAGCAGCTAGAGAAGCGGAAGAACGCCCTCCCGCCCAGGGTGCTCTGGAGCCAGGGACATGAAAGCCGTAAGCAGGAAGGAGCGGCAGCAGCACAGCAAGGTAAGGACCAGCACTAAGCGATCGATCCAATGGAACAGAAAGGCAACAGTAAAGGTAAGCCCAAAAATCAATGTGTCAGGAGAAAAAAACACAATGGAAAGACCAATTTGGTTCTTTCCAAAGAATCATGTAACTTACAAACTCCTGGTAGGATGGAACAAAAAGGAGGAGGAGCACATGATTTAAGGGTAACAAAGAGCATGATCAGAAAATGCTGCATAGAGGACATTGTGAACCAATAAAGTTTATGCCAACAAATATTAAAACTTTGAAATGAGTAACTCTTTAGAAAACCTGACTTATCAAGAGTGACCCAAGAAGAGAGAAAATTCAGAGTTCACACAGCATTTGAAGGAATCTAATTAGTAAGTAAAAATCTTCCCCAAAAGAAAATGAAAGCCTAGACAATTTCACTGTCTGCTTCCACATATCCAAGGAACAAATAATTCCCATTTTACACAACTTTTCCAGAGTTGGGGGGGGGGGGGGAGAAGCACTTCCTAACTCATTTTATGAGGCCTGTATAATCTTGATACCAAAACCTGATATATCAGTGTGGGGAAAAAAAAACAAAAAAAACAAACCAAACCAGTTTTACTCATAAACCTACATGGAAATATCTTAAATAATAACAGCAAAAATAATCTAATAAAAGAGATCATTCTGACTAAGACGGCTCTGTTCCACAAATGCAAGGTTGGTTTGGGGTTAAACAAAATCAATGTGATTCACCACCTTCATTCTTAAAGAGGGGAAAATCATGCAATTACCTTAAAGGATGAAGACAACTCACAGATAAAATTCAATATACACTTACGATTAAAAATTCCATGCATAGGAATAGAAAGAAACTTCCTTAACTTGCTAAAGTCACATGAAAAGCATTCCCCTGAAGACTGAAAACAAGGTTAGGGTACCGGATGGAAGGCTCAGGCAGCAAAACAAGGCAAGAAAAGACGACACGAGTTTGAAAAAAAAGAAACAAAACTTTCTTCTCAGATGATTTTATTATGCATATAGAGTATCCTAAGGAATCTAATGATTATTAGAATAAAAGAGTTTAGTAAGGTTGTAGCATACAAAATCTACTTAAAAACTGTCCTTGTTAGACATCGAATGAAAAAAAAATTTAAACAATTTTATTTATAACACTTTGAAAATATAAAGTCCTGAGAATAAACCTATCCAACTATAGCAAGTCCTAACAGGTGGAAAATTATACAACTTTATTTAAAAACAATAAAGAATGCATAAACAAATGCTCATTTATTGGAAGACAACATTTTGAAGATACTGATTCTTCCCAAACTTATCTATGGAGTCACAACAATTTCATATCAAAATTTCAACAAGTTATTTTCTTTCATTCTTTTTCTCAGGGCAGGAGGCATTATGTAATTGACAGGCTGATTCCAAAATTTGAATAGAAGGGCAAAAAGCCAAGATGCTTTCTAAGAAGAACAAAGGGGAGGGACTTGCACCATCACGGGCTCAGGACTTACAGAGCAACAGTAATCCGAAGAGTGTGGTTGTAGCACAGGAATACACAAACAGACCAGAGGACAGAGTCTAGAAACAGAGCCACACAAAGCTTTGAATCCTTGAAATGTGACAGAGATGTTTCTGCAGCTCACTGAGGAAAGGAGGGCATCTCCAATGAATGTACACACCAAGTATCCATTTCCGGGGAAAGAATTAGACTAGATGAGTTCATACCATACCCCAACCACCAAAAAAAAAAAAAAAGGAAAGGGAAGGGAAGGGAAGAAATGAGATGAGAAGAGAAGAGGAAGGAAGGGTGGGAGGAAGAGAGGAAAGAAAGAAAAAAAGGAAATTTCAGGAGGATTAAAGGCCTAAATATAAAGTGCAAAACTATTACATTTTTAGGAAACAACATAAAAGAGTATCATTATAACCTTGGGAAAAAGACAGATTTCTCTATCAAGACACAAAAAAATGAAGAAAACATAAATTCAACTACTTTAAAATTAAAAGCATTGTTCATCAAAGCACTACATAAAGTGAATGAAAAGGAGAAAATATTTTCAATACATAAAAGCAACAAAGGATTAGTATTTATATAAAAGCAACAAAGGACCAGTATTTATAACACATAAAGAATTTTTATGAATCAATAAAAAGTCAACCCAATAGAAAAAACAGGCAAAAGAAATAAGAATTTCACAAAAGAAATACAAGTGGCCTAGAAACAGAAGAGAAGATGTTCAAACTCCTTGAAAACTAGGGAAATGCAAGTTAAAATCCCAATGAGACACCATTTTACACCCATTAAATTGGCTAAAATCACAGAGTTGGTTAATAGCAAATTGGCAAGACTAAACTCTCCTGCACCATCGGCAGCACTATGAGCCGGTACAAACGCTCTGGAGCTGGCTGGGCAACAGCGCCGAGCCGCCCCGGAACAACCTCGGCGGTTACACTAGCAAGCAAACGCTGGGGATGTTTTCACATATGTGCATCAAGAGGTAAGTACGAAATTATTTTATAGCAGTGATGTTTGTAACAGCAAAAGTCTAAAAATAACCCAAGTGTCCATCAATAAAATGGGATATTTTATCAGTTGAAAATGAATTATAAATACATGCCCTACGATAAATTTCAAAAACATAATGTTGAGAAAAAGAAACCACAGAATACATACACTATGATTCAATTTATATAATGGAAACAGGTGAATCTAAGTAATGTGTTATTTGAGGATAATAAATACATAGATGAAAAAAATTTTTAAAGAAAAACAAAATGACCATTAACACTAAATTAGAAGAATGGAATATGACCAGGTGGCCTTCTGGGACATGGTAACATTCTATTTTGTGGTCAGAGTAGGAGACACGTGAGTGCTTAAACTATACAAACATGTTTACATACAGGTTTTTGCAACTACTGCATTTACATTATAAGAGGAAGAGAAAAACACTGACAATGACAAATAGTTGCAGCAAAATTTTAGGGACACATCCAGATGGCAAGGAGCGAAGGAAAAAGTGGATGGATGAGGACAAGGTGGGGAATGGAGCTTATTCCTTTAGTGTCTGACAGTGGTGGGGGTGGGAGTGGGAGAAGGTGATGGTTACAGTGGTAGATAGGGCGGAAGAAAAGGCTCATAGGGTGATAAACCCGAGTACACTCAAAGACGGAGGGGAAAGATTCTATGGGGATACACTGAGGACATAAGAACAAGAAAGGAACTTAACCCAATTTGTGTAGGTGATCCCCCTTGCAAATGCACCCCATCTGAAATTCCATACCACCATTTATTATTTGTAATCTATTCCATTAATCACTACTTTGAAATATGGATATAGGGATTCTTCAGCTGTTTGCTAAACTGTTAACTTCTTAACCAACAGAATTGTCCAAACTTAAAATTCGAAAGAAATTTCTCCTTTTGAATGAACAGTTTTACTTTTGCAAGCAATAGCTCCCGATAAACCTGTTGTTAAGCCTATATTTACAGAACTTATGACAGAATCATCTCTTATTTGCAGTGAGACAATTCCTTTTGCTTATGTGAATTTTCTACTTTTACATAATTCAGGTATAAGCCACACCAAAATGAACTAAAAATACTATGTAGAAAAAAGATCCTGCTCTATGAATAAATGCCACATCCAACAAACATTTATTGAGCATTTATGTGCCAGGTGCTGAGTTTATAAAGATGAAGACATCACAGTCCTTGCTTTTAAGCAGGTCTCAGATCTATTCATTTGCTTGTAAAGAGATACTTGAGCATCTATGTGGCAGATACTATTCTAGATGCAAGTGGTAGAACAGTGAAGGAGAGAGACAAATCATGTCTTCACAGAGTTTACATTCTAGTGTAGGGAAATAATAAAGAGGAAAATACTGAGTATTAGAAATAACTTCTATGGAAAACCAAAAAGGACAGAGGGATAGCAAGTCTGTTCAGGGTGCAGAGATGAAGGTAAAATTTGATTAACTGGATATGGGTGAGTGGGGGAAGAAAATGTTATGCATTTCTATACTTGTAGTACAAGACTATGCACAAGTTAAAACATAAAATCCAGGAACCAAACTAACAATTCTAGATAGTCTGTTAGGTCCTCAGTTTACAAAGATAAACAAGTCATGTTCCTGTACCACAACTGCTCACACGGTGACAGACAAGAAATAGTTATAATGTGAAAGATAACTACTGAAAAAGGTTATCTACAAAGATAAGGTAGAAGATAGACCACAAACAAGAATCATATAATGTCCCTGCTCTCAAGCAAAGCAAGGTAGAGTATGGTATTTCCTCTAAGGAAGGCACAAAGTGCTTTGAGGGTTCTAGCATGGCTAAGAAGAGGGAACCATGAGGTTATAAAGGTGGTTCTGAGGTTACAGAACGAGGCATGAATCAACAAGGTGAGGGGGGTGAAAATCTAATGATTCAGAAATAAACACACTTTATTACCATCCACTGCTCATCTCATTGTTACAAGACATTCTGACCATAATACAGAGGGAGATGCACAAAGACACTGTTGGAAGAAGGGGGATGGATTCAGTTTCTAATATTATTTCCTGAGCAAAAATGAGTACAGTGTTGCTACTTTAAAAGTATATTATTTGCCCAATGTGACAAGCCCACAGTTAGCATCATACTCAACAGTGAAAAGCTGAAAACTTTTCCTCTAAGATTATGAACAAGACAAGGATGCCCACTCTCACCACCTGCATTCACCATAGTACTAGAAATCCTAGCCATAGCAATCGGACAAGCAAAGAAATAAAAGGCATCCAAATTGGTAAGGAAAAAGTAAAACTGTCACTCTTTGCAGATGGTTTTATATAGAAAACCCTAAAGACTCCACCAAAACCAATTAGAATAAATGAATTCAGTAAAGTTGAAGAATACACAATCAATATAAGGAAATCTGGTGCATTTCTATATACTAATAATGAACTAGCAGAAAGAATAGTTACAAAAACAATTCCATTTGCAATTGCATCAAAAAGAATAAAATGCCTAGGAATAAATTTCACCAAGGATGTGAAAGTGAAAACTATAAGACACTGATGAAAGTAATTGAAGATGACACAAATAAATGGAAAGATACACCATGCTCATGGACTGGAAGGATTAATATTGTTAAAATGTCCATATTGTCCAAAGCCATCTACAGACTTAATGCAATCCTCAATAAAATCCCCATGGCATTTTCACAGAACTAAAACAAGTAATCCTAAAATTTGTATGGAACTACAAAAGACCCCAAATAGTCAAAGCTATCTTAAGAAAGAACAAAGCCAGAGGTATCATGTTCTCTGCTTTCAGACTATACTACAAAGCTACAGTAATCAAAAACAGTGTGATAAAAATAGACAAGAGACCAATGGAACAGAACAGAGAACCTAGAAATAAGCCCATACTTATCCAGTCAATTATTTTATGACAAACGAGGCAAGTATATACAATGAGGAAAAGACAGTCTCTTCAATAAATTGTGCCAGGAAAACTGGACAGCTACATGCAAAAGAATGAAACTAGACCATTTTGTCACACCATACACAAAAAAAAACCTCAAAATGAATTAAAGACCTAAATGTAAGACTTGAAACCATGAACTCCTTAAAGAACACATAGGCAACAAACTCTTGGACATTGGCCTTAGCAATTTTTTCCCCAGATATGTCTCTCCAGGTAAAGGAAACAAAAACAAAAATAAACAAGTGGGACTATATCAAACTAAAAAGCTTCTGCACAGCAAAGTCAACAAAACGAGAAGTCAACCTACCATAAGGGAGAATATATTTGCAAATGATATATCCAGTGCAGGGTTAAAATCCAAAATATATAATGAACTCATACAAGTCAAAACGAAAAAAAAATCCAATTTAAAAATTGGCAGAGGAACTGACAGATATTTTTCTAAAGAAGACATATACAGCTGACCAAGAGATACATGAAAAGACATTCATCACCACTAATCATCAGGGAAATGTAAATCAAAACCACACGGAGTTATCATCTCATATCTGTCAGAATGGATAACACAATATAAAAAAGACAAGAAACAACAATGGCAAGAAGATGGAAAAAAGAAAAACCTTCAGGCACTGCTGGTGGGAATGCAGACTGGTGCAGCCGTTATGGAAAAAGTATGGAAGTTCCTCAAACAGACATACCATATAACTCAGTAATTCCATTTTGGTTATTAACCAAAGAAAACAAAAACACTAACTTGAAAAGATGTATACACTCCTATGTTTATTGTAGCCTTGTTTACAATAGCTAAGATATGGAAACAACCTGTGTCCATCAATAGATGAATGGATAAAGAAGATGTGGTGTACATATGTGAGAGAGAGAGAGTGTGTGTGTGTGTGTGTGTGTGTGTGACTAAGACATGAAAGAGAATGAAGTCTTGCCATTTGTGACAACTTGAATGGACCTAGAGGGTATTATGTTAGGGCAACAGAGAAAGACAAATACCGTATCATTTCACTTATGTGTGTAATCCAAAAAACAAAACAAACAAAGAAAACATAAACAGACTCAAACACAGAACTGGTGGTTGCCAGAGGGCATGGGGGTGGGCAAAACTGCTTAAAAGTTAAAGAGGTACAACTACCAATTGTAAAATAAATGAAGTCATGGGATGAAAAATACAGCATAAGGAATGTAGTCAGTAATATCAGTAATATTATAGTAGCCTTGTATGGTGCCAGATGGTATCCACACTTATCATGGTGAACATTTCTTAATGTATCAGTATAAATCACTTAGTGAATGTATTATTTAATGAATAACTATTTTGGACACCTGAAACCAATATAAATAAGTTAACTATATTTCAATAAAACAAGTGTATCATTCAACCTATTAGGATGACTATAACAGGGGAAAAAGGAATATTAGAAGTGTTGGCAAAGATGTGGAGAAATTAGAATCCTTATAACATTGACTGGAAATGTAAAATAGTTCAGCTGCTGTGAAAAATAGTTTGGTGGTCTCTCAGAAAGTTAAATATAGAATTACTAAGTGACCCATCAATTCCACTACTAGGCATATACCTGAAAGAACTGAAATCAGGTACTCAAAACAAACCCTTAGACACGAATACTCCTAACAGCACTGGTCAAAACTGCCAAAAAGTGGAAACAACCCAAGTGTCCGTCAACAGATGACTGGAGATAAACAAACTGGGGTGTGCGTGCGTGTGTGTGCGTGTGTGCACACACACACACACGCACACACACACATACACAATGGGATATTATTCAGCCATAAAAGGCATGAAGCACTGATGTGCACTACAGCATGGATGAACTTCAAAAACATTATGCTAAATGAAGGAAACCAGATGCAAAGGGTCACACACTGTATGAACCCATTTATATGAAATATCCACAACAGATAAATCCATAGAGGCAGTACACAGACTGCTGATTGCCAGGGCTGAGAGGAGAGAGGAATAGAGAGCAACTGCCTGAGGTGAAGGTTTCCTTTTGGGGTGATGAAAACATTTTAGAACTCGATAGAAGTGGAGGTTGCACAACACTGTGAATGTACTAAATGCCACTGAATTGTTCACCTTAAATGGTTAATTTTATATTACATGCGTTTCACCTCAATTAAACAAAAATAAAAACAATAACAAATCTGCAGCTTCAGGACAAATCTGACAGTACGACTCTTACTGCCTGTCAGTTCGCTTGCCTATAGCACCCAGCCTTGTCTGTCTAACTGGCCACTTACATCCTGCTCTAGGCCATGCTGTGTGAGATTTACCCCTGGGGGAATTGTGTGTGAATATAAGAATAACAATTTCCTGAATAAGGGCCTGAAAGAGTCTGAAACCTGGAGTTTGTGAACACTATTTTTCATCATTGACAAGCTGTGTTTTGGATAATACTATAGTTTAATCTGTAATGAAAAAAGTATTATATACTACTATTCAATTAAGCCTATATAATAAAGAAAAAAGTATATGTTCATAGATTCTACTTGTCAACAAACTGAAGACAGTTAAAGAAAATTTACCAATAGCCTAAATTTCAGACGCCCTAGAGGAAATAATGAGAATGGCTACCCCTGTCACTATGTAAGTGAGCACAAACTCCAAACGAAGTTCACAGAAAGTCAGGCAACCGTGGGGCATAACTAACACAAATAACATCTAACAGATCAAGGAAGAGTTAGCTTCTGCTCGTGTGTGTGTGTGTGTGTGTGTGTGTGTGTGTGTGTGTGTGGTTTCTTCCAAGTGAGTCACATAAAATAGGAGGAATCTACGATAATGGAAATCCAGAAAGAGAATCACTTAAAGCTAGAAATGCCGTGAACTACAAAGCAGGCAGTGTCATGAGAATCATGCTGCAGACTGTCACAGGCTGGGGGACTGTCCCGCACCTGCTGGAGTCACACTGCTTCGGAACTGCATAGTCTTCAATAGCTAAGTCATGGTTTAGGTTTTATTTTTTTGATTGCTTGTATATATTAACTTGTAGATGACTGCACGTCAGGGATACAAGACAAGATTTCTAAAATGGTTAATGTTCGTCGGATTGTTAAATCTATCTGGATGAAAGGTACTATTGAAACAGATTTTTGTTAATTGTATTCAAAATAAAAGAATACAATTTTGTTATTGTATTCTTAACTGTAGAAAAATAAATGATTGGTGACCTACCGGCTATTCAGGCCAAGTCTTTTTCAAATATCTTGAATATGTCACAAATAACTTCAGTGTGTCACATAAAGGGATACTTTGAGGACCATGAAGGCCTTTTTCTGAAATCTAATATCATATTAACATTTTTGTTTGACAAAGAAAAATTTACCAAACTTGTACACTTGTCCGTCTTTCTGCTGCCTCCTAACCTAGTCAAATGTTCCCCATTTATCTTTATCTTTTAAGATGTGAACCAGTTAAGTAATAGCAGTTTCCTGCCTTCCTTAGAAACACACAGGCCCTGAAAAGCTACAGTATAACTCCTTATCCTCTGATTCTGTTTGATGTCCTAGCTTGAATTCTGGCCCTTTGCTACCAACCCTTCTTATATTGTTTGTTTATCTGGCTAAGCTCCGTACTCCTGGACTTCTTTACTGTACTCTATTCCCTGGCTTCATTTTCCCAACATCACAAGACATCCCTAACTGCCTCTGTTCCTAACCCTTTCTAGAGTATTCTTTCCTTCCTTTCTTCCTAAAATCTTATCTGTATCTTTCACTCCTTCACTCTTCCATTCCTTTACCTTCACAACAAAGGGGAGGGACGGCCTGCTCTCAGCTTCCTCACCTACCAGTGCTCTGCAACCTAACGCCTCCTTCTCCTCGAACTCCGCCTGCTGCATCAGCCATCCTCCCTCACCACTCCCTCCTACTGGTTTCCCTCCTCAGCATATAAACAGACCTGACTCACTCCCCATCCCTTCCTTCCCTTCACTCCATGTCATGAGCATCATACTCAGAGTCACAAAAACACTTAACAATTTGTGAGCCCTTGCTGAGCCACACATCTACTTGCTTTCAAAGTACATATTGATTCTATGCAACAGGTTATTATTCTCTCTCTCCATCTTACAGCTAAGAAAACTGTGGCACAGAAAGAGAGAATGTGCCCAAGGTAACATGAGTAACTAGTAAGTGACACAACCAGGCTGTGACTGCAGCGTCTGGTCCCAGGGCCTGAGCACACAGGTGCTGGGCTACACAGCCTCCCCCAGGGCTCCTGTGAGGGTGACGGCCTTTGCTGCTTTCCCCTCCCCAACCGCTCACTTGTCAATCCACAGCAGTTTCTTTCTCTAGCACTTACCTAAAACCTTTTAAAAGGCCTCTAAAACTATTAGCTGTCAGATCCAAAGGTCACATTTTCAGCATCCTGTGTCCTGACCTGCCTGCAAGACTTGCCTTCACTGAGCGCTGACGCCATGAACTTCACTGTCCAGGGCACTTCTGGTCCCATGGCTGCTCTTCCTTAGTCCACTTAAGCACTGTCCAGGAAAAATTTCTGCAATGATGTAAATGTTATAGAAATGTGCTATCCAGTAGGGTAGCAGCTCACCACATGTGGCTGAGCACGACAAGTGTGGCTAGCAGGGCTGGGTTTTCCACTTCGGCTGATGTCAATAACCACGTGTGGCCTGGGGCCGTCCTGGACAGCGTAGGGCTGCCTCGTGCCCTTCTTCACGCTGGCCCCCCAGTGCCGTAGACAAGCCTGTCCCAGCCTTCTCAGGCCACTCCACTCGTCCTGTGGCGCCCCGCCGGGGACCCGCACACCCACAGCAGCACCGATTCCTTTCCTCAGGAACACCTCCTCATCAGTGCTCCTTGCCATCTGCAGGTACTGGCAGGCACCCCACAGGCACGGCTTTCAGGGCTGTGCCCTCGGCATCAAGTACCTTCCCGCCTGGGGGCAGCACCGCCTCCAGCCTGGCCCGAGCCAGGGGCAGGCGTTCCTGTCAGAGCAATCCCGGTCCTTCCTGCTTTTCTCACCCCTCAGTCACCTCTCCTCACCCAAAGGCTCATTAGACCCGATTTCCATGGTCACTGTTCTAAACTGGGATGCATATCATGGATCCAACAGAAAGACCTGGAGCGGAGCATTTTTGATTCAAGCAAGATGTGAAGTATAACATGGCTGGAAAATTCTTTTATGCTTGAGAAAAAAAAAATCACAAAAAAGTGACTTGACAGGATACTAAGCTGCCCTCTAAGGGAGAAAGGAGAAAATGACAATCTCAGCATCTGTGCCTAAAGCAGCCTTTTGGAAACAAATCCTCTTATTACTGCTCCAAATTCCTTAAGGTAACACATAAAAATGAAAGGGATACTACCTTTAAAACTCTGAATTTGTTACTGGGTTTCCTCTTGGTGGAAGGATCACTTGCTCATCAACTCATTTAACAAAAGTAAATTGTAACTCAAATGCCACTTGGTATTCTCAGTTTCAGTAATTATAGCTCTCTGCCCCACATAAATTAAAAAAAATTCCTACATGCACCAAGGGCATGACCAGGACAAGTTTCTCAATAGTAAGGATCAGAATCTCTTAAGGATCAATCTCTTAGATGCCATATCCTGCAACTGACATCTATCAAGCCAAGTACGGGAGGGAAATCCACTCCTACAGGTGTTTGCTTTTTGCTCCTAGACCTCCAAGAACAGAGTAATAGTATGTTTTCCACTGTACTCCGGAGGCTCTCTAGACATGCTGCAGCCCATTTCCATGGCCCATGGAACTACCCACTATTTAAAACTTCATGATGAAGAAAATCCAGGAAAAGTCAGGATAGTTATTTCTACTCTCAGGCTTATGAGAGCACTTCGGCTAGTGCAGGGTGTAGTCCACACAGTAAAATATGTAAGAAATTAAAAATTATACTACTACTAATAGCAGTAAGAATATTAGAAATAGCCCTTGGATAAACATAAGTTCAAAGGGTAAATAGCCCTTTGGAGTATAAAATCTGCAATTGTTCTACTCTGTTTTGATGAAAACTTTATGTGAGGCTGTTACACAGTGAATTTCTGAGACTTCTCCTGAAAACACTGGTAATGTGTCCTAAAACTAGTGTTGAGGAACCAGGATTCTTCAATACTAGGAAGAATAGCCAGTATGCTCCCTGTTGCTCTGATTTTTCATGATCCTTCCTCTTACCTGGGAGAAAATGAGGTCTGATCATGCTCTGTTATGAATGTAATTTCTAGCATCAGCCATGGCACTAATAAATCCCACAGAATGATTACATCATTGATTGCCAGGAACTTCCGATGATATTTTTAGAATGTTACTTCATAAGTGTACATTAGGTTGCATTAATAAATTTCTCTGGCCTTGTCAGTTGCCAAGAAGATCTTGGTATTATCCTGGGGGAAAAAATCATCTGAATGAAAAATCAAGTGAACTAGGACAGGATAGGGGAGCCTTAGTTCAATCATTCATGTGAAAAAAGACTGACAGTTAGCTGACCACAAACTCAATGAAATGAATCAACAGGTTGAGTCAGTTGCTTTGAAATAAAATGTTGTTAATACTTAAAGACAATTAAATATCATGAGAAAAAATCGACATTTTATATTTAAATTTTTAAAATCTAATGTCATTTTTACCTTTGTTAATTAAATGGAGACAAAGTGTAAGGAACAACATAGCTCAAAGGATAAGAGAATGGCTATGCTCACTTTTATAGATGTGTGTGACACATGTGACCTTTGTCAAGTGACAAAGGCTCTCTGAGCCTCAATTCCCTGATCTATAAAAGACAAAACAGTACCTCATACAGTTGTTATAAGAATTAAATGGGATCATCTCTACAAAGTGCTTAACACATCTAGTAAATACTTACAGAATGAGAGCCAATAACATATTACAGTATAAATCATTACTTTATAAGATAATATTTTATAACAAATTACTGCTTTATGATAAATCACTTTATAATAAATGCCAAATAAGTGGAGAGAGTTAAAATAGGACAATGACTTCCAGAAGAGCTTTCATGTTTTAAAAGATGAGGAAAACCATTTTATCTGTGTTACTCCTAAGGGCAGAATTCAAAAGAATTAGATAACAGAGCTGCACAACAACAGAACAGGATGTATCAGAAACTACTGCTCCCTGTCAGTGGATGGGCCCAGACACAGGGCGGATGACCATTTGTCAGGAGCAGGGATGAAAGAGGGCTGCACTTTGATTAACAGTGAGGAAGGCTTTAAAATTTGTTCAGTGTTTCTCTACATCAAAAAAAAAGTTTAAAAAACTTTTTACAACTTATTTTTCTGACTATCATCTATAATACAGCTGATCAGATTTAATTTAGGATAAAGTACTGTGGTAGGCAGAACAACGTCCACTCAAAGACGTCCACACACCCTAATCCTCAGAAGCTGTGAACAGTTTTCTTACATGGCAAAAAGGATTTGCAGATCTGATTAAGTTAGGAGTCTTGAGATAGGGAGACTTATCCCGATTATCTGGGCGGACATGCAATACAATCCCAATGGTCCTTGCATGCGAAAGAGGGAGGCAGGAGAGTCAGACAGATGTCATGACGGAAGCAGGGGTCAGAGAGACAGACGGGACGGGTTTGAAGAAACTCTGCTTCTGGCTTTGAAGATGGAGGAAGAGGCCATAAACCAAGGAACACAGGTGACCTTTAGAAGTTAGAAAGGCAAGGAAATGAATTCCCCATAGAGCCTCCAGAAGGAACTCAGCCCTTCCAACACCCTCATTTTAGGACTTGACCTCCAGAATTGTAAGATCGTAAGTCTGTGTTGTTTTACTCAGCAATTTCACTCCTAGTTATATACCCCAAAGAATTCAAAACAGGGACTCTAAGACACTTGTGCACCAATGTTCACTGCAGCATTATTCCCAATAGCTAAAAGGTGGAAACAACCCAAATGTACAAATGAATGGATAAGCAAAGTGTAGCATATTCTTACAATAGAATATTATTCATTCATATATGCTAAAATACAGGAAACCTTGAAAATATGCTAAGTGAAGTACATCAGACACAAATGGGCAAATATTATATGATTCCACTTACATAGAGTAGAATAGGCAAATTCTATTTCAGACAGAAAACAGATCAGAGGTTGTTATCCAGTGCCAGGAGGAAGAAAAAATAGAGAGTTATCCCTAGGGGAAGCATCGTGTCCAAAAAACTATGGTATAAGAAATGTCATTACTATTCCCCCTTACCCAGATAGTATTATGTTGAGTGGATTATTGTTTTGGCAAAATAACCCAATTTTCCATTTTCTTCACTCCTGATCTTAGACTTCTTGAGCTACACTATGGAAAGGTCATACCATCTTGTTGGTTAGAAAAGCTACCCATTTGTTTTCTTTAATCTGAGTCTTACCCACAAAAAGCTTGTTAATTCTTTTTATTTATTTGTGTTCATCAATTCCTTAAAGATAACTATGTCAAGAATCATTGACTCTACTCAAACCCGAAATCCATTTCATTCAATCTTTGAGGCAGTATGAGATAATAATGAAAGGTAATGAAAGGTTTTTAGTAATCACAAATTACTAAATGCTTCTAAGTATAGTTTCTGTATCTGTAAAACAGCCATAACTTACCTTATAGAAGTATTTTAATGATTAAAATATAAAATATATGTAATAAGATGACTAGCTATGCACATACAATAGGAATTCAACAAATGATCATTTCTGCCATTATTATTACTGTTACCGCTGCCTTCCTGTCAGATGACCACCTCAACTACTTTAATGAGAAATTAGAGAAATGAAGCAATCTAATGTGAATTATTCTTCATTTACTTCTCCCTACTCCCTCAATTTTTTGTCATTGTTTAATCTTCTCTCCAATTTTAGGAAAAGGGGTCTATCTTCTGCATTTTCAAAGTTAACCTCCTGCTCTGTACTCTTGGTCCTGGCCTTTCTCCGCTATCTTGGTTCCATCAATTGTTTTTCTTTCTTCAAGCTCTCTCTCTCTGACGGTTCCTTCCACTTGACCTGTAAACACACTCAAATTTCCTCAAAACATTATTCAAAGTTCTAGCCAGAGCAATTAGGAAAGAAAGAGAAATAAAAGGCATCCAAAGTAGAAAGGAAGAGGTAAAATGGTGGACAACATGATATTATGGATAGAAACCCCTAAATACTCCACCAAAAAATTGTTAGAACTAACAAACAAATTCAGCAAAGTTGCAGGATACAAAATTAATATACAAAAATCTGTTGTGTTTTGATATGCTAGTAACAAACTACCAGAAAGAGAAATTAAGAAAACAATCTCATTTGCAATTGCATCAAGAAGAATAAAATACCCAGGAATAAATTTAACCAAGGAGGTGAAAGATCTGTACTTTGAAAACTATAAACACTGATGAAAGAAGTTGAAGACACAAATAAATGGAAAGATATTCTGTGCTCATGGATTGGAAGATTTAGATAGTTAAAATGTTTGTATTACCCAAAGCAATTTACAGATCCAATCCCTATCAAAATACCAATTGTATTTTTCACAGAAATACAACAAACAATCCTAAAATCTGTATAACAGACCCCAAATAGCCAAAGCAATCATGAGAAAGAAGAACAAAGACGGAGGGCTTCATGCTGTCAGACTTCAAACTACACTACAAAGCTTTATTAATCAGAAAAGTATGGTATTGGCATAAAAACACAGAGATCAATGGAACAGTATAAAGAGCCCAGAAATAAACCAATCCACATATGGTCAATTAATTTGTGACAAAGGAGGCAAGAATATCCAGTGGGGAGAGAACAGTCTCTTCAATTAATGGTGTTGGGAAAACTGGACAGCCACATGCAAAAGAATGAAACGAGAACACCATCGTAACACCACACATAAAAGTTAACCCAAATAGATTAAAACCTTGAATATAAGACCAGAAACCACAAAACTCTCAGAAGAAAACACAGACGGTGGGCTCCCTGACACTGCTCTTGGCAATACTTTTTTTTGGATCTGGCTCCAAAGGCAACGGCAACAAAAGCAAAAATAAACAAATGGATGACATCAAACCAAACAGCTGCACAGAGAAGGACAACCACCAATAAAATGAAAAGGTAACCTACTGAACAGGAGAAGATACTTTGCAAATCACACATCTGATAAGGGATTAATACCCAAAATATATAAAGAACTCATACAACTCAGTAACAAAAAAACAATCCAATTAAAAATGGGCAGCAGACCTGAATAGACATTTTTCCAAAGACATACAGATGGCCAGCGGGCACATGAACAGATGCTCAACATCCCTAGTCATCAGGAAAATGCAAATTAAAACCACAGTGACATATCACTCAATACCTGTCAGATGGCTATTATAAAAAGGACATGAAATAACAAGTGCTGGCGAGGACGTGGAGAAAAGGGAACTGTCATGCACTGTTGGTGGGAATGTCAATTGGCTCAGCTAATATGAAAAACTGTACGAAGTTCCCTCAAAAAACTACAAATAGAACTACCACACAATCCAGCAATCCCATTTCTGAACATTATCTTAAGAAAAATGAAAACACTAATTAGAAAAGGCATGTGCACCCCTGTGTTAATGGCAGCATTATTCACACAAGCCAAGATATGGAAACAACCCAAATGTCCATTGATGCATGATCGGATAAAGAAGATACACTATATAGTCAATGGAATACTATTCAGCCATAAAGAAGAATGAAATCTTTCCAATTCCAACAACATGGATGGAACTTGAGGGCACTATGCTAAATTAAGTAAGACAGAGAAAGACAAATACTTTACAATCTCACTTATATGTGTGATCGAGAAAGCAAAACAAATGAACAAACATACTATAGATGCAGAGAACAGACTGGTAGTTGTCAGAGAGGAGGGGGGTAAGAGTAGGTATAAAGGGAGAAGGGGATTAAAGATACAAACTCCCAGTCATAAACTAATTAAGTCATGGGGATTAATGTATAGCATGTGACTATAGAGTCAACAATATTGTATTGCATACTATATAAATTTATATGATGACCAGGGTAAACTATATTTATTGTGGTGGCCATTTTGAAGGGTACACAAATACTGAATCATTTATATTGTACACTTGAAATTAATATAATGTTATATGTCAATTATACCTTAATAAAAAAAATTCTCAAATTTGCTTACACAAATACCACCACGATACTTTTCTATACGTGCTCTTAAATTACCATAATCTGTCCTGAAGCTGTTATCTGTCATCCCTTAATGGCTACTAACTTCCCAAAGACTGAGGGTGTCTCATCTGTCTGCATCTTTTAAAGACAGCAAATGCAGTATTTTACGTGTAAGACACGCACTTACTGAATATTTAAATGAACAGACCTCAACTGTAGATTTTCTGTGATCATATAAGGGCTATCTGACAGAAGCACATTATCAGATTTAGCTGCTGAACTTAAATATAAATCACTCTGGCAGAAGAAAGGCAATGCAATCAAATAATTTTACAATATCATTTTTAAAATGTCCCAAATAAAAATTTTATTTTCCAAAAATGTTTATAAGTATAGTAATCTACACACAAGTAGTCCAAATCCAGAAAATGTGAGTTGTAATAAGTTTTATTATAATGCTAAGGGTTCTTTTTTGTTTGTTTGTTTTGTTTACTTAAATTTATTTTGGTATCATTAATCTACAATTACATGTGCAATATTATGGTTATTAAACTACCCCCTTCATCAGGTCCCCCTCAACAACCCCATTACAGTCACTGTCCATCAGTGTAGTGAGATGCTATAGAATCACTACTTGTCTTCTCTGAGTTGTACAGCCCTCTCCGTGCCCCCAACATTACATCTGCTAATCGTAATGCCCCTTTTTCCCCCTTATCCCTCCCTTCCCACCCATGTTCCCCAGTCCCTTTCCCTTTGGTAACTATTGTTCTATGAGCCTGCTGCTGTTTTGTTCTTTCAGTTTTTTTCTTTGTTCTTATGCTCAACATATGGGTGAAATCATTTGATACTTGTCTTTTTCAGCTTGGCTTATTTCACTGAGCATAATACCCTCTAGCTCCATCCATGTTGTTGCAAATGGTAGGATTTGTTTTCTTCTTATGGCTGAATAATATTCCATTGTGTATATGTACCACATCTTCTTTATCCATTCATCTACTGATGGACACTTAGGTTGCTTCCATTTCTTGGCTATTGTAAATATGCTAAGGGTTCTTTCAATTGAAAATTTTACTTGTTGTCCATAAACTAACAAAAACCAAGAACCCATATATTCTTTACAATTAAACAATGCAGGTTTGTTAGTTATATTTTTAAATAAAAATCAGTTTGTAAGTATGTAACTATCTAAATAAACCGTAATTTTACATCTAATACACTAACCATGGAAATCTAACATGTAAACTGGAACTCAAATGAACTTCTATATTCTTCACTTACAAACTGACATCAGTGGGAAATGCTAAGAATGTAGTGACAGACTCTTAACATTTGAGGAGCTGACAGTCAAAGCCTCCAGTTATCCTCAGGTGACTGTGACGGGCCGTGACTGAGACAGCAAATGTTGCAGCTGCTGTACGGGAGCTGAGCTGCTCACCCCACAGTCAGGATGATTGGTCATTTCACGCTCGATCCCCCTTCTAAGTATCACTGCGTTAGCAGTTAATGCTTATGAAAAAAGTGATGAAAGTTTTCTCTATTGGTAGACTAAAGAGAAATCAATCACTATTCCTGGTGATGAATGTAAATAACTCTAAGAAAGTACCAGTTCTTGGCCACAAAAATCACAGTTTTAGAGACCCTGAGAAGTAAGACATCTAAATTGGCACTGCTCCGCTACATGATGAGAATGAGTTTGCCATGCATTCCATGACAAAACAGGACAAGAAACTCATGGGTCTACTTCAACAAGTGCTCTAGCTAGTATGTATATTATGTGGAGCTCTGTAAAGGATTTAAGACCTGAACATACGCCAAGTATTGCTTGAATTTTCAGTTCTTTAATTGCAGTTCATTAAAGAAACCATAAGCAACGTGTAAATCCAGATTCTGCCTTTACTCCCTGGTTTGCCTCAGGGATTTCATGCCTCAATTTGCCATGCCTTGAAATAATGACTAACTTGGAGCGTCATCATAAGGATGCAATCTGAAATCAGGTAATGGTACAGAGCTTTGTTTTTTTACTAATATTTTTAAAAACACATCATCTGGGTTTTATTAAATGTAGGTGCTTCACCAGCATCACTCTAATACTAAAACCAGGCAAAGACACCACAAAAAAAGAAAATTACAGACCAATATCCCTGATGAACATAGATGCAAAAATACTCAAAAAATATTAGCAAACCGAATTCAAAAACAGATCAAAAAGATCACCCATCATGATCAAGTGGGATTTATTCCAGGGATGCAAGGATGGTACAACATTCTATGAACTTCATCCACCACATCAACAGAAGAAGGACAAAAATCACACGATCATCTCCATAGATGTTGAAAAAGCATTTGACAAAATTCAACGTCCATTCATGATAAAAAACTCTCAGCAAAATGGGTACAGAGGGCAAGTACCTCAACATAATAAAGGCCATATATGACAAACCCACAGCCAACATTATACTTAACAGCAAGAAGCTGAAAGCTTTTCCTCTAAGATTGGGAACAAGACAAGGAATCCCACTCTTCCCACTTTTATTCAACATAGTACTGGAGGTCCTAGCCACAGCAATCAGACAACACAAAGAAATAAAAGGCATCCAGGTCAGCTACGAACAAGTTTAACTGTCTCTGTTTGCAGATGACATGATATTGTATATAAAAAACCCTAAAGAATCCACTCCAAAACTACTAGAGCTAATATCTGAATTCAGCAAAGTTGCAGGATACAAAATTCATACACAGAAATCTGTTGCATTCCTATATATTAATGATAAACTAGCAGAAAGAGAAATCAGGAAAACAATTATATTCACAATTGCATCAAATATAGTAAAATGCCTAAGAATAAACCTAACCAAGGAAGTGAAAGACCTATACCCTGAAAACTACAAGACACACTTGACAGATATCAAAGAAGACACCAATAAATGGAAATATACCCCATGCTCGTGGGTAGGAAGATTATTGTCAAAATGGCTATCTTGCCTAAAGCAATCTACAATCCCTATCAAAGTACTGACAGCATTATTCAACGAACTAAAACAAATAGTTCTAAAATTCATATGGAACCACAAAAGACCCTGAATAGCCAAAACAATCCTTAGAAGGAAGAATAAAGCAGGGAGGATTACGCTCCCCAACTTCAAGCTCTACTGCAAAGCCACAGTAATCAAGACAATTTGGTACTGGCACAAGAACAGACCCATAGAACAATGGAATAGAACAGAGAGCCCAGATATAAACCCAAGCATATATATGTGAGAGAATGAAACTGGATTACTGTCTAACTCCATACACAAAAGTAAACTCGAAATGGATCAAAGACCTGAATGTAAGTCATGGAACCATAAGACTCTTAGAAGAAAACATAGCAAAAATCTCTTGGACATAAACATGAGCAACTTTTTCATGCACATATCATATCTCCTTGGGCAAGGGAAACAAAGGCAAAAATGAACAAGTGGAACTACATCAAACTAAAAAGCTTCTTGACAGCAAAGGACACCATCAACAGAACAAAAAGGCATCTTACAGTATGGGAGAATGTATTTATAAATGACATGTCTGAAAAGGGGTTAACATCCAAAATATATAAAGAGCTCACACACCTCAACACCCAAAACGCAAATAACCTGCTTAAAAAATGGGCAGAGAATCTGAACAGACACTTCTCCAAAGAAGAAATTCAGATGGCCAACAGGACACATCACTAATCATCAGGGAAATGCAAATTAAAACCACAATGAGATATCACCTCACGCCAATAAGGATGGCCAGCCTCCAAAGGACTAATAACAACAAATGCTGGTGAGGATGCAGAGAAAGGGGAACCCTCTTACACTGCTGGTGGGAATGTAACCTAGTTCAACCACTGTGGAAAGCAATATGGAGGTTCCTCAAAAAACTAAAAATAGAAATACCATTTGACCCTGGAATCCCACTCCTTGGAATTTACCCAAAGAATACAACTTCTCAGATTCAAAAAGACATATGCACCCCTATGTTTATCGCAGCACTTTTTACAATAGCCAAGATATAGAAGCAACCTAAGTGTCCCATCAGTAGATGAATGGATAAAGAAGTTGTAGTACATATGCACAATGGAATATTATTTAGTCATAAGAAAGAAACAAATCCTACCATTTGCAGCAACATGGATGGAGCTAGAGGGCATTATGCTCAGTGAAATAAGCCAGGTGGAGAAATATTAAGTGCCAAATGATTTCTCTCATTTGTGGAGTATAACAACGAAGCAAAACTGAAGGAACAAAATAGCAGCAGACTCAGAGACTCCAAGAAGGGACTAGTGGTTACCAAAGGGGAGGGGTGTGGGAAGGCAGGTGGGGAGGGAGGGAGAAGGAGATTGAGGGGTGTTATGTTTAGTACACATGGTGTCGGGGGTCACGGGGAAAACAGTGTAGCACAGAGAAGGCAAACAATGAATCTGTGGCATCTTACTACACTGATGGACAGTGACTGCATTGGGGCATGGGTGTGGACTTGATAATATGGGTAAAAGTAGTAACCACGTTGTTTTTTTCATGTGAAACCTTCATAAGAGTGTATATCAATAATACCTTAATAAAAAATTAAAAAAGAAAAAGAAAGAAATAGGTGTGTTTTTAACTATCTACTAAAACTATCATAATTTCAACATAACTTATATTGACTGTGGGGTGGATAAGTTTATATTTTGATTAACACCAGTAACAAGAGCAACTTTTTACTGAAGGGCAACTGTGTAGCTGGCACATGTTTCCTTTAATACTAACAATGACCTGTGAAATATCCCCATTTTATACGTGAATAAATTGAGTCTCAGAAAGACTGTGGAAATTGCCTAAGTCACACAGCAAATAAGCAGCAAATCCACAATTCAAACCCAAAACTACAAGAAGCAGCAATGCGCAGAAGGAAGATAATCTTAAACAGGGGTAAACTCAGTTCCTGCAAGCACTAAATTGTATTTAACAACACAATACTCAAATTGGTCTTGATTTGGCAAATATGGGTCATAGGTACCTGCCAAGGCTTTCCTTTTATGTCTGTTAGGCCTGAGTTTCACACTGGGCCTGAGAATGCTCTTACCTGCATTGCCGTCCCCACTCTCCATAGACGGTTTACTTGTTTCTGACGGATTGTTCATTCTTGAGTCTACAATAAATCAGAAGTGAATACGGTTTTTAAAAAATTGGAGATGTGGTTAGGGAGCAAAATTGTGGCAAAGAAAAGGGTCAACATTGACTAGTGTTACAGTTCTGCAGTTCAAGGAGAGTGTCAGCACTAAAATATGGGAAATTGCAATAAAAGTTTATCTGAAATAAATTCAGGACTCCTTAACCCTGAAATGACCCACAGATAAATTGTCTTTGTAAAGAATTTTAATATTCTTTCAAGAACAGTAACAGAAATCTAATCAAAACAAAAAAACTAAGAAAGAGTCTACTATGTAAAAGGAGTAAATGCTTCACAATATGAAGCACAGAATTATAAAAACAAAGCTGGTGGGGAAGTACCTCACAAAGTAAAACATGTTATTTCCAAATAAAGTTTCTTTTTCTATAAGTAAAGATCTTCATTAATTATAACCAAAACAATCCATTGGTAATCTTAATAGACTGTACAGAAACTCAACCTAGCGGAATAAAAAGACAATATGTCTAAGAAAAAGTATCTCCATATTTAGTCCCTTCCCCAAAACCAAATGTTGCAAAGTGAGAATATGTCGAATTCACACCTCACTCAGAAACCAGTACAAGTAGTTGCACGACAAGACATTACAGATAGATCTAATAGTTTTGAGACTGAATCACAACCACAACAACTTAATGATCACAGCACATTGATACCCCAAATGCACCTGCTGACATGGGTTTCTTTTTTTTAAGGTTATCTGTTTAATGGAAAGGTTTTCATAATAAATAGTTTCCATCAAACATTAGGTATTAGGTATCCCAGAAGATATGCAAGAGAGAAGAACAAGTCTGCCTCTTTCCTAGCTCTTTGAAAGGTAAAACCTAAATATACACTTAATCGTATTCTACTTCTATTATAAACTCAAACTTAGCACATTTATAATCAACCACATTTGCCTTTTCCACCAGGTTAAGAACCCTTTCTCTATAATTATTAATAGAGATAAATACTTAAATTATTTTTAATTTTAATTTTTTGACTGAAGGGCACATTTTGTCATCTGCTTAAACGTTTAACTAGGAAATCAAAACAATGATTATAAGTCCCAACCAAATTATGAAGTCACATTATCCAAATGCACTAAGTGGTGGGAAACAATCAGGAGACCTCCCACAAATTTTATTTCCAACCTGGAAGTTGGGTTATGTCTTTTCTAATATAGTTTTGAAACAAATGCTTGTCTTATGGGCTTAGGCAGTTCTACAATATTCATACATCTGTGGTAATAAATGAGGGTGGTTTTACAACTTCCTTCCCTTTACTGTCCAGAAAAATTTAAATACCACCTGAAAGCATACTAAGATTTGAAAGGAACAGGTGTACAACTAAGGAAAAATCAGCTTTCTGAATGACTTAACCAAAATCTTGTGAAAGTTCACAAACTTTTCAACAAATGCAATAGAATATACCATTAAGCATGCATGCTGCTCAACGGCTTCCTTCATAATATGCTTTCAAAGCAGTGGGAAAAATGATGAACCAGTTAGCATTCATAAAAAGGGTAACAATTTTTCCACATATCATAAAGAAGTGGGCATAATTCTTAACAAGTCATCGGCCTGACCATGCCCAATTCATACCCTAATTTCCACATCTATAAATTAAAGACTATGTCACATGTATTCTATGTAAATCTAAGCATTTTCTATGAATTGTCAAGAGTGTCAAAGACATTTAACAGAATTAAACACACACAAATATTCTGATTAACTATAAATATGGGAAGACTTTAAATGTTAGTAAACTGAAAATAATAGAGAAATAATTTCTAATTCTAAAATATAATGCTAACAATTTTTCAGGAGGTTATTTTCTTTCCTTTCTTGAGTTCCCAACTTAGCAGATATAAAAGAGTAAATACAGTAGGTTCTATTTTGATGTCAGGTTTTTTTCCTCTCTGGGCACATTAAACTGACTGTATGTGAGTTTAACACACAGTCTCAAGTTGCTCTTGGATTGAATTCTTGACATGAGTTCGTTTTTTAAATCATTCACCCTTTTCAAAGTGGCCTGTATCATGTTGTGCAAATATTACTGCCACCTTGGGTTTAGGCCATTCCTTCTGCCTAAGAAGTCAAGCATTTTCAAAATATCATTTTATCCTTGGCAACTGTAACAGTGATGCAGGCAGCCTCAATTTTTCAAGCAGGAAAAATGACATACAGGAAAAAAAATCACTTGGAAAGGTTTTAAACTGAAGATATGAAAGTCCTGTAGTTCATACCATCTGACTCTCTAGGTGACCAAATTAACCTAAAGAGGTTTCAACAATTTTGCTTATACACAGACAAAACCAAACACAACATGTGGCCACTATGAGCCATAGAATGTCTAAAAACCAAAGAGCCTCAATCTATTTTAAATCTTAGTCACCAAAGACAACTTACATATTCAAGCCACATGTCTCCCTCCCAAAGTCTTGTTGACTATAGGGAAAACTCTAAGAATAAACTTCCCAGTACTTAAAATTGTTCTCTGAGGAACAGAAGTTGATTTTCAAAAACAAAAAAAGGCTGCCATCAACCAAAATTTGAAGAGTTAATAGTTCCTAAACTCTGGAAACCAATCAATAGTCCGTCACAGTAACTACCGAGACCACCCTCTGCATCAGTACCTGTGGGAACAATTCTGCACCATGGCTCCACCTTATTTTTCACTAAGCACTTTTGGCTTTTATATAAGACACTCACATTATGTATGCAAAACACTTTTATTAATATGCACATATTATTTAGGCACACTTTATACCTTGTTTCAGATTTAGAGTGTTTTAGAACTACATGAAATGCTCTGAATAGAAATTTTCAAAAAGCAAAAATGTCCTCCAAGTTGAATTCAAAATCCACACTATTTACTGAAAATATCCCCTGAACCAGAAGAGCTAGTGGCAGGGAGGGACGTACTGCAAATTCAAGTATGTTCGTGCTTTGCAAATGCTTTCCTCCTTCCCTGCTCGATCCACCTCTTCCCCCTCCCCAGAGTTGGCTGCGTATGAGATTAAGCACTTCTGCATAGTCAACCAACCCCACACCCGCTTTTTCCATATTAAAGCTTGTAAGAAAGAACTGTGTGGGTACCCACCTAAAATACAGTCACTGCAGTCCAGCATTGCTGTGAAATCTTCTAGAGGTTCAGACAATCCAAAGCAAGGAAGAAACAGGTAGCACGTCTGGGGTGGGGGAAAGAAGGTACTACTATTTCTAACAAATCTACACTATGTTCTTAAGAGAACCAGGGTGGGAGGTGGAAAGCGGATTAGGGGGAGAAGGAAAATACAACTTCAGTTACACCATAGCAATCTTCAACTGAATAAGGAAACTTCGGTTGCTCAGAGGAGTTTTAGTCTCTCCTACCAGAGAGGACTGACATTGTCAAGGCAACTGAAGCGTGAAAAGTTCCCCTTTTTGTAATAAAACAGAAACAAAGATTGCAGCTGGCAGTTTCCATAATGAAGCTTAATCAGTATGCGAGTGATTAGGGCCTTATGCAAATCTCTCCTCGTTAGCACAGCAGCCAGCACTTTGAAGTCCACGAACAATTCACCAACAGAATACACTGAAAGCACTCCCTGCATAATTTAAATCACTACATAAATATTTATCATACATTTGCATATTAATTGGCAGTGCATGAAGGGAAAAATTATCTCCCGAGTGCCAGCATAATAATTAGGAGGATAAAAGTGAGATTTCTTCCAAAGGCCTGGCTTCTCGGACCCAACTTGAGATAGCACTGGGGTAGAAGGGAGGGACGGGAGACAGAGTTCTGTTAAAATGCCACTGAAATGACACGTACAAATTAGAAACAACTCTACGGATTTAAGCACCTTTAATCTTATTCCCACTGGCAACAATGACTTCAGTAATAAGAGGATTTGCAAAAAGCTTTCTACACAATCCAAATAATCCCAAGGAAACAATTAGCAAGGTAGAAGCAGAACACAGGCTGTCAAGATGGTGTTAGCCCACTGATAGGGAATTTTCCAAATATTAACATACACTGTCAGGGGAAACTCCTACTTTAAAATCAGGCAACAGTATAAATCCGGAAGCAGCGCAAAATCTGGAAAATTACCTTCAAGAGGATGGCAATTCATTATCCACAAATCTTTTTATACTACCAAATTAACAGACTAGCTTAGCTGGATGCCACCTATTACGCAGTATCCTTTCCCCAGCATCCATCTAAAAGCAGACGGCTTGTTACTTACAGTATTGATCACTGAAAACTGGGTCATGTGAATTGTAGAATTACAATCAACCCTTGAACAATATGGGGGTGGGAGCACTGACGCCCCACACCGTCAAAAATCCGAGGTTTTGACATCCCCAATAAACTTCTGATTTCCCCAAAACTTCACTAATAGCTGTTGACTGGAAGCCTTAGTGATAATGTAAAGTCGATTAACACGTATTTCTTATGTTATAGGTATCAGATACTGTATTCTTACGATAAAGTGAACTAGGGAAAAGACGTTTTTCCAAATTGTCACAAGTCTCCAAAAAATTTCCCAATGTATTTATTGAAAAAAATCTGGGTGTAAATGGATCTGTACAGCTCAAACCCATGCTGTTCAAGGGTCAACTATACTTAGTATTTTCATATGAATTTCACTTAGTGGATATGAACATATTTATAATCTTACTAAAGAATATACTGATTTAATTTAAAGCAAACTTACGAGGCAAGATATCTACCAAGAACTTTTCAGGGATTACAGTATGACAACATTCCACTGCAATCATCATAGACAATTCAGGAGAAGACATAAAAACCCCATGCAGCAGGCATCACTGCCTCCTTCTAAACACAAGGAAGCCGAGGACAGAGCTAAGGCAGTGTGCCGGGGAGACACGGGTACCTCGGAGTTGAGATTTAAAACCAGGTTTTTGCGGTCACCAAAATCTGAGCTCTTGGCTATTACACACAATGGACACAGCACACACTGAGGGAATCGGCAGGGCCCAGGGGCTGAATGGGCAGCAGACCGTGATGGTCTGTGTTCAGGGCAGCGAGAAGATGAGCGCTGGGCGACAAGGACACCTTGTCTGAGGGCCGAGCCCGTGCGGACACGCAGAGGAGCGCACCGGGCTTGAGGACAGCCCCCAAGGACACCGTTCTGATAAGAACTGCTTTTATTCAGAACTATCTTCAAGCAGGCCAAGTATCTGATTTTTTAAGATACATATGTACCTTTTCCCAACATTAAGGCTGAAATTAAACTCAATTTGTATGTGAGGAAATGAAGACAAGGTGTCTATAAGGGACCTTCACAAAGATTTCCTTGCAAGTCAATAACTTACCAAGAAACAGAACCAAAAACCTTTAACTTTGAGATGAACACTCTACTTATATTGTTAGTTTTCTGTTTTACAGAATTAAAAAATCCTCATGAGGAGAGGGTCTGGGGGAGAAATTTAACACCACCATTTAGGGCCTGTGAGACTTTAAGTTCCTTCCCTTGCTGGGCCTGAATTTTCTCATCTGTAGAGTGGAAAGTCATGTGTTTTTCCCCAGGCTGCCATGAGGATAAATGTGCCGGTGCTTCTCAGACTGGTCACAGCCGGGAGCATGAGGCAGCTGTGCCGGGGAGACACCAGACACACGGCAAACAGGACACAGCTTTCCAGCGCACCAGTTTTATTCAATATGATTCACAACACTTTGTACTAAAACAATCAGAGAACAAAATACAAAATTCAAATGAGTTTTTAAGGTACAATGTATTATTGGACTTACGAGTTCTGCCAAGTGGGAAAACAGAGAAGCAATGATAAATGTCACTGGAATACAGTAGATGTCAATTAATGTTTCTTCCCCCTCTTCTGCCTTCATAAATTTTTATATTTACTGCGTGCACTTACTATAGAATCTCTCTGCACCTGGCCATCGACCTTTCTGTACTGTGTACAGTGACACCTCTAAACCGCCCTTCCTATGCGGTCTTCGATACACTGCTAAGGATGACCTGGAGTGACGGCGGAGGATCATGGGCCACGGAGTGTAGGCTGGAAGGTGTCTTGCAGGGGCAGAGCCCTGGCGGCACGTGGACGTCCCCCTCAGACCAAGAGAGCCCAGTCGGGGCCTGTCTCTCACCAATTCACCCAGGCTGCTACTCACGGTGGACCCCTCCCCTGTACTGCAGCACTGCGACCTCACCGGCCTCACTCCAGGACGAGGCAGGAGGCAGTGTGGGGCGCAGGAAGCCTCATCCAGGCAGCTGACTTATTCAAAGGGAAAAGCAAGGAAACCACCTTCCTGCCACTCCTGATCTGGGCCCTGAGTGCATTCTAGAAGGTCGGTGTAAGTACTACAAGGTCGCCAGGGCCTCTACAGACTGGGGGACAAACAGCCACCACCTCTCTCATGCACACCTCCAATATGGCACAGTTAGATCTAAAAGAAGGGGACAGATAGGTAACTTTCCCCCCAAAGCTCAGATGTTTGTTTCATTTGGTCCTGGCCAAAATATCTGATTATAACTTAAGCTAAAAAGAATACCCTTTTTAAAAAAGAAACCCATTTTCTGGGAATTTCGTAGGATTGTCAGTCATTCACACTTCAGCATGAATTAACCCAGTTCAACTGCTTTCCTTTAACACCTGGTCTGAGAATTAATTAGTGAGGTACTGGTTGTTTCCACCGGAAAAGAGGCCAATAAACAGTCATAAATGTTGTTTAGTGCTACCCTGAACTGGGGGGAACAGGTGTAGGGGCACAGGGGTCACAGAAGGTAGAAAAGAATAGGAAATAGTAACATATGGAACTACAAAAAGCTGAAAAGGCAAAGTTAAAATTCACATATTTCAAAATCATGCCTAAAATCAAGCCTTTTCTCTAAAAGAGGGGAAGAAATGCTTTTCCAGGACCCAGAATCCATGGCTAGCATTAGCTGTATTGAATTATTTTTCATTCATGGTCTTGTGGGCTAGTCTAGGTCTCATTAGAAAGACAACTGAGGACAATGACAACTGAATTACAAACTAGCTTTTTAAAATGCACCTTTTGTGCGTGAGTGAACTGAGGTCGGCCAGTACTCTACCAAATTAAGGTCAAATTCCAGTCTGGTCCCATGACACATGAACAACCATGTGTACATGCTCTTCTGGACCGACAGTGCGCCTAGTCCAGTGGGTGGAAATGCCTGGGCACAGCCTTCTGTCTCGTGGCGGGATGTTCACCCACAGGACCAAGGGTTTTCCCCAGGCAATCTCAATCGCTCCCCAATATCCTTTTTAATCTTCATCTCTTTTCCAACTCTATCTACCATTGCGCTAGTGTCCTTCTTATCTTGTTCACAGAAAACCCTTTAGTGACATTGTTTCAGCAAATGCTCAGTAATAAAAATATTTTAGTATTGCAGGAATTTTAAATTGTTATTTTACAAAAAGCTCATCCCAAAGCCCAATGCCCCCAGACAGCCTAAAATAACTTACTACTGCCCAAATACAGAACATTTCAGCATATAAAAACTTCTCAGACCCAGAATCCAGTGATGGGTGTTAGCACTGCCACTATTCTTACATCGCTGGGTGTCACGTCAGTGTGGACAATGCCTCCCTCTTAAGGCAGCAATGTGGTGCCTTCCGTGCCTTAAGGAAAAAAAAAAAGGTTTTCAAAAAAGCAACATCTACTGTTTACTAAAAATCAAGATGGGCAAATACCAAGAAAGAATTTATCTCTTGGGCTATCAAGCACTGCCAAATAACTAGAGATCTGAAGGATAATCTCATTTCACAGAAAGTAAACTGAAGCCTAGAGAATGTTTCTTAAATGATGTCCCTTTTAAGAGGCAAAGACAGCAGGGGAGTAGGGGGGCTGAAGACATAACACAGAGACATGGGAGGAAGACAGTAAAATAAAATACGCTGAACTGTTACCCCCACAACATGAGATCTGCAGCTGGCAGGTCAAAAAGCCCAACTTTAGGTCTTATAAAACCATTTTATACATACCTTAAACATTTCATTTTGACACAAAGCATACAAATATATATTCATTCACCAATCTTTTGATGTTAGACAAAAGCGTTGCTTTAAGTCTGGATCCACTAACTTGAGTTTCCTCTTTTTCTTGGGTAAATCATGCCTTTAATACAAACTCTAATGCTTCCAGTCTCAATTTCTTTAGCTTTGTTTTCCAAGCTTTTTACAATTTACATTGTACAAATATGTACAGAAGAAATATAAAAACCTCAAGAGAAGTTTCATCAAACTGTTTCTTCCTGGATGTAATGCACTCCTGTATGTTCTATATTGTCTTCCTTTTTAATTGCTGATCTCAACCTACTAAATTGACTTCATGACCCACAGATTGAAAACCTGCTTTCAAAGGTAAAAACTTAGAAGACATGTGATGCAATCTGAGTGCAGAAATCTTTTTCTCTTTTTTTAAAGAGTGGCTTAGCCCTAATATTTTACAGCTCTACTGTTAACATCTATTCGGCAGTATTTTTCAGTAATTACCCTTTATCATATCTTTTCAAAGCATTCAATTTAACTTTTCACAGAAGTATCATCTCCCTTTTCCTGTTCTCTTCTTTGGTTTATATAACAATTATTTAAACTATTAAAATAAGAAGTATTACCAGCATGAACAGGCCCGGGAGCACAAAAAGTGACTTTTACTAACCATACAAGGCGACAAGCAAGGCCGACGTGTGCAGACATGCCGAGGAGTAAGCGCCCGGCACGCCACAAGGGCCTCAGACTGCACAGAGCGGCGATCTTCAGGGCGTCACTGAAACACATGTTCCTTAAGAAAGCTAACATGCTACACAGAAGCCAGTAGCAGGTGGCCCTTGCTTGCGGTCATTTCCTTAATGTGTGCCATCCTGTAGTTCAGAGCGCATCTACTGTGCAGTCTACACTTTGGCATCATTTAGGAAACATGATTACAAAATCCGATCCTGAGTTTCTTAGCTGTAAAAGCATAAATCTTGTACAGCTCTACTGAAGTTTTACCATTACACTAAACACATCTGCCTAGCCTATCAATCATCCTGTTTCTTTACTGCTGTGACCATCTTTTCTTCATTGTAGTTGACAGTTTTGCAGTAACTAATTCCATGCACTAACACATCAACAAGTGTTGACCAAGTGTGGCCAGGCACTGGGAGCAGACTGGGGGACACAATACTGAGCCACAGAACACTTGGAACTGAAGAGCAGAGAGAAATACTATGCAGCCATGCAAATACAGGATAACAAGGTGTGAAAATCCCACAAAAACTGGTGGCTGCACAGCTTCAACACAGGCTTCCAACTTGTCTTGATATCCTTGGCTAATACTGGAGGTTTCCTACTTTAGCAACTGGAATGTGACTTCTTCTCTGATTCCATTTCTTACATCCATGAAAAAACAGGCTTTGTTTTACTTAAAGCCACATGCTGCTCTGATTATTCCCAGCCACCCTTTCAACTACTGTTTCATTTCTGATAGTGGTCATTTGTGTCTTCTCTCTTTCTATCTCTCTCTTATCTCAGGTTTCATGAATTTATGTGAAAAAAAACAAAGGTAACAAATATTCCAGAGTTCTATGTGAGTAACAAAATTTAGGGACACATTCCTCCACTCAACTAATTAAAATGTTCTTCAGACTAATTGAATATTAGTAATATATTAATAATATTAACAGTATAGTGGCAGTCATTCCATAAACACTTAATGAACTCTCAATCTGTCTAAAACTCTCTTCCTCTCTATATCAACTTGTGAAACATCAACCTATCCAGTAAAGATAGATCTTGCTACATTCCTCTCATCATGTAACTATTTACTTCTCTGAAATCCTATAGCAATAATATTCCTCTTTTGTTTTTACCTTTCTATTTTGAAGTAGTTAGAAATCCACGGGAATTTGTAAAGACAGGTCCCACACATCCTTCACCCAGTTTCCCCCACTGGCTATATGTATCTATAGTACTCTACCAAATCTAGGACACCGACAGATATAAAGTGCATGTAATTCTAGATCATTTTATTGTCACATGTGTGGATTCATGTAATCACTGATACAATCAAAATACAGAAAACTTTTATTAAGAATTCCCTCCTGCCATCCATTATAGGCACATCCACTCTCCTGCTATTACTAATCCCAGACAACCACTAATCTGTCAGACGTTTTTATAATTATCATTGTGAGAATATTATACAAATGGTATCATACCACATATAACCATTTGAAGTTACCATTTTTACTTAACACAGTGTAGGGTATTCTAGACTCCAAAAGAAAATGCCTGAAACGCTGAATCATTGTTAAGATGATGCCTGCCAGATGTACAAAGGGCGCTGCTCTGCCTGCTTTAGAAAGGAGGGTGATTTTCTGCTTAGGCCTGCCTCCCGCTCCTGATTGGCGACTCAAGTCTTCCGCCAACGTGATCAGCTCATTGACACCATTTACCTGTATGATGTGCCTTCCTGCGTGAAGGGCTTGTGACTGCCTAACCTTTGTGCTGATTGGCCCATGAGTACTATATATGCCTTGCTGTTTCTGCAGTAAACGAGTTCCTGCTTTGACTGAGCTCCGTGTCGCGTCTGTTTGTCCTTGAGATCGGGGGCTGGGGATCGGGCGGACAGCCGGCACTTGCCTCTCCCGACCTGCCTTGCCGGGGCGTGCTCTCCCCTCACTCCTCTGCAGGTTCAGGGGGGGTTCCATGGAGGGCTAAAAACTCCGACATCTGGCGCCCAACATGGGGCATGAAGACTCGGTTGACAAACCGAAAGTACTGGCGAGTCGGGCCAAGCGTGGTTCAAGGTAAGTGCACCCCCGAAAAGATGGGGCAGGCAACCTCTAAGGATGAACCTGTGCTTAAAGCGCTGAGATACATGCTTAAAAGCTGAGGGTTAGAACTCTCAGATTCCCAGGCTGAAAGAGTCTGGGAGACCTTTGTGAGGGTAGCCCCCTGGCTCCCTGTCAGTAACCCTTTTGATTATTCCACCTGGGACGATGTAGAACGACTGATCAGAAAGGGAGAGATAGACCAGGGTGAAGATCACCCTCTGGGAGTGTACCCTACGCTGTCAGACCTTAAGGCATGTTTCGGGAACACTCGATCTTTATCGCCCCGCTCGGCAGGTCCCGCAACGAGTCCCAGCAAACAGGGAGCTAATAGGCAATGCCCAAAAGAACCAGATAAACCAACTCCTAGGGAGGCGTCCGTGCCCCCAGAGGAAAGGGAATGGGAATGTTTTGATGAGGAACGTCTCTGGCCACCTCCTAAGCTCCATCCTGCCCTGCCCAGGATGGATATGGATCCCTGGGCCGCCCCGACCCATCAGCGTCTATCGCTGAGAGGCCGCCTGACACCGCTCTGCCGCCATTTTATCCGGCATTTCCGGCGACCATTAACTCCGGTGGGAACGGGCCAGCACCGCCATCTTATCAGGCATTTCCGGTAAATGTTAACCCTGGTGGGAACAGGCCAGCCGCGTGGTACCCCTGGGAGACCCAAGAGCTCAAAGAACTAAAGAAGGCAGTCTCGGAGGATGGGCCTAGTTCCCCGTGGGCCGAGACCATCCTCCTAGGGTTAGCTCGTCAGCACTGCACTACTCAGGATTGGAAGAGCTTGACAAAGGCAGTCCTTCCTGGTCCCCTGTTCCTTAAGTGGTGTTCCTTCTTTAGGGAGGAATGCCCATCCAGGCAGAGAGAAACCGATCTGCAAACCCTCCGATTCCCGTTACCTTTGGGATGCTCTTGGGGACCAGTGACCAGTTTGCTACGGGTCTCCAGCAGGCCGCCATTCCCGTCCCTTATCAGGAGCAAGTAAGGGCCCTTGGGCTGGCCGCATGGAAAAAACTGGAGGAAGGCCCCTCGGAACCGCCGGTTTCTGGAATCACCCAAAAGCCCACCGAGGACCTCCCGTCCTTTGTAGACAGGGTGGAGAAGAGCTTGCAGTGTAAATTTCCCCCAGGGCCCTTGCGGGATAAATTTGTTAAAATGTTGGTTTGGGAGGGGATGACGACTGACCACAAGTTGGCCTGTGCAGGGCTGAAAGATAGGTCCATGGAAAGGTGGATAGTCGCCACCAAAGACGTGGGCACCCAAGCCCATCAGTCTCAAACCTTGATTGCCGCCTTGCAGGCACAAACGGCTTCCTTAACGGAGGCCTGAACTACAGCCCTCTCTCTTCGGCCCCAAGGGAACAGAGCCCCAAACCAAGGAGTGAAAACCCAAACCTGTTTTGGGTGCGGCAAAACAGGACATTTCAAAAGAGAGTGCCCCAATGACTACGCCACTAATGGCGGTCAAGGAGCTTCCATAATGCCTAAGAAAAACAAGCTCCCACCTAAAATGCCTTGCCCTAGATGTAAGAAAGGGTTCCATTGGCAAAAAGACTGCAAGTCTAACTTTGACATCGAAGGCAACCCTTTAAACTAGAGGAGGGGCAACCTCCAGCCCCGTTAGCCCAAGGAGGGAGGAGTTCTCCTGATTCCCCCAGGGCCCATTGGACAGTGCCCATAATACGGGGGGTAAGACCAAAGATGGACATGTTCATATGGGGAAAAAGGTTCCGCTGCCTAATTGACACTGGGGCAGACCGAACTGTGCTTAGAAAGGAGGAAGTTCCCCTCCACTGGAAGCTAGTCCCGGGACCCCCTTTACTAGGGGTTGGAGGCAATGCGACCTCTGAGGAGACTAAGGACTGGCTTAAATGGGAAGACATAGATAGCAACCATGGGGAAGTCAGACCCCTCGTTGCCTCTGGCCTGACAGCTAACCTGCTGGGCCAAGACATTCTAGGAGCAGCCGATGTCTACATTACTAATGATCCTAAAATTCTTTATGAAGACATATTGGGGGAAGAATACCAACGACAATCTGGTTGTTCTAAGAACCCGAAGTCTAGATTCAGTGATTATACGGGGGACCCTTCCTTTGAGGCTTCAAGACCTAATATGCCCCTTCCCCAAGTGAAGCTGCACCCCCAATCCTAAAGGCCACTGCTCCGATAACGCCTGCCATTACATGGCTCCCAGGACCTCCAGTCTGGGTGGAGCAGTGGCCATTACCACAAGCTAAGCTTCAAAGACTTAAAAGAAATTACCCAACAATTAAAACTGGGACACATTAGACCTTCCCTAAGCCCATGGAATAGTCCTGTTTTTGTTATTCAGAAGGCCTCCGGCAAGTGGAGGATGTTACAGGATTTAAGAAAGATCAATGAGCGGATGGTTCCTGTGGGCACGCCCCTGAGGGGGTTGCCCTGGATTCCATCCATTCCAAAAGATCTGTCCCTCATTGTGATTGATATTAAAGATTGTTTTTTCTCCATTCCCCTCAACCCTGCTCATTGTGAGAAGTTCGCTTTCTCTGTACCTTCCACCAATTTTCAGGGGCTTGATGAGCGATATGAATGGACAGTGTTGCCACAGGGCATGGCTAACAGCCCAGCCTTTTGCCAACTATATGTCTCTCAGGTTTTGCAGCCCCTTCAACAGTGGCCAGGGGTGGTCCTATATCCATACATGGATGATATTATTTTGGGAGCATCCACTATCCAACAGCTGAGCTCTGCCTACCAGAAGCTCCAAACCCTCTTGAAACAAGGGGGGTTACATGTGTCTAGCAACAAGATTCAGACCGTGCCTCCCTTTGAAATACTGGGAGCGAGGCTTCACCTGGACTCTGTGTGTCCCCTCAAACCCCAGCTATCTATCAAGGACTCCTCCTCCCTAGTAGAACTACAAAAGGTATTAGGGGAGCTTAATTGGCTACGACCCTGGCTCCACATTACAACAGAGGATCTTATCCCTCTCTTTGAGTTGTTAAAAGATAAAACCCCATCTGAACTTGTTGTGCTGACAGAGGGACATAAGCAAATATTTAGAAGGATTCAACCAGCCCTTGATAATGCCCAGCTGGCCAGGAATCAGTCCGGCTGTGAACTCTGCCTGTGGATCCTCCCTGGCTCAGAGTTGCTCACCGCAGTCGTCACCCAGCAGGGTGCTCCCCTCCAATGGGTTCACGCATCGATGGGGGGGCCCCTCGAGTGTATGCCCAACTGGATCAATTGGCAGACCTCATAATTAAGGGTAGAGACATCACACTAAGACTTTATAGGAAAGATCCAGACAATCTGACTGTTCCCTACCGTCTGTCTGACTTCGAATGGATAGGGTGAAATCATAATAGAGTATCTAATGCCCTGACTGGTTTCTGGGGTAAAATTGTTTGCCATTACGGGCCTAATAGATGGGCTACCTCCTTCACCAAGCTGACCTGGACCGCTCCTAAGCTCTTTCTGAGTAAACCCCTCACTGATGCCCTGAATGTTTTTACTGACGGGGGAAAGGAAGGATCTTCCGTTGTTATCCTCCCCCCACCCTCCTCCCCGAGCAAGCTGGGAGAGGACAAATACTTCAAGAGGGTCAATGGATCGGCTCAATTTAATGAGCTATATGCCACTGCAATGGCTCTAGACAAAATTCACGAGCCTATGAACCTCTTCTCTGACAGTCTATATGTTGTTAACCTACTCCCTGCCTTGGTGTCCTCTCACATTCGGCTAGATAAAAATCCCATAACCCCCTTGATGATTCAAGTGAGGTCCTTGTTAATAGGATGATCCAGACCCATATTTGTGCAACATCTTTGAGGACACCAAGGCTTACCTGGACTCCTCTCCTGGGGGAACCTGATGGCTGATCAATTGGCATCCTCTGCTGTTCAGACCATATCTGCACAGCAGACTCGAGACCTCCAACAAGCCAGCCCAAGACCTCCACGACCTTACCTTAACTGGAGGGGGCTTCATCACAAATTCCCCCATATTCCCATCAAGGACTTAAAGAAAATCATTAGGACCTGTAAATCCTGTTTACCATTCCTGCAAGTTCCACGCCTGCAATCCCCAGGAGTTAACCCAAGAGGTCTTAAGCCACATTGTCTCTGGCAGACTGATGTCACTCACTATGCAGCCTTTGGAAAACTAAAATTTGTGTTTGTCTCAATTGATACATACTCCCATGCTTGCTGGGCTGCCCATACGGGAGAAAGAGCCAAACATGCTCAAAGCCATTTTTTTGCAATGCTTTGCTAAACTAGGCATACCACACCAAGTAAAAACAGACAATGGCCCCTGCTTTATTAGCAAGGCCTTGCAAGAATTTTTTGATAAATGGCACATAAGCCACTCCACAGGGATCCCATATAACCCGCAAGGCCAAGCAATTGTAGAGCGCCAGAATAAAACGCTGACTTATTACAAAAACAAAAAGGGGGAACAAACCACACGACCAACTGCGAATGGTTCTGCTTACACTAAATATTTTTAAATTTTCAAAGGATCTATCCTTAACGGCTTTTCAGAGATATTGGACAAACCAAACACCATATGCCAAAGTTGAAGTACGCTGGAAAGACCAGCTGACTGGGCAATGGTGAGGACCAGACCCACTGATAAGTATGGGCAGGGGATTCGGATGTGTATTTCCTATAGGAGATCCGAATCCGATTTGGATTCCTGCCCGCAATTTGAAATTTTGCCCACACGTGAGCAATGACCAAAGCCCAGGAAGAGACCAAAATGGCCAAAAAACAGACTAAGACCTTATCTAATAGACAGAGAAAGAAATTATGGTGGCTATGTAATCACTTTAGCCGCATGCTTACCCGTCCGCGGCACAGGGGAAAGGGAAAACAAAAAGGAAAACCCAAGAGCGCCGCCCGCTCTTGAGGGTCCCCTTGTGCTTCTCTTCCAGAAAATGTCCTTGCCGCATCGCCCTTGGTGGACGCTCTGCCTGTTAGTGACTGGCTTCGCTGACTGCCGCTGCCGCTGGACTGATCCTTTACAGTCTTCTGGGGGACTTGAAGCATAACAACCTTACTAGAGACTGAAGAGTCCATCTCCACCCGGCCCACCCTGGACACCTCCAAAGAAATTCTCCGAAGGACCCAGATTCAAAGAGGACTTTGAGATAAGATTCCAGATGTCCCCCTTTATTGTTGTTGTGTTCATATTGACTATAGGGGCACCTACAACCCAGGCTTGGGGCAATTGGTGTCAACAATGCAATGGGCGCACCTTTGGATTTATTCCATCTACTCGTTATATTACTAGATATAGCTGTGTTGCGGGAGACAACTATTATTTTGCTGCAGTCCTAATTAAGAGTACTTCTATCTTTCTATTACTTTCCTTTGGTCCTTGTGTTGTTAATAAGCTGACTGGGTTCACAAAAAAAAAAAATAGGATGAATGCTGTACATCTCATGGTACTTAGGCAACAATATCAATCCCTGCGCAACAATGCATGGGAACCATATGAGAATGGCTTTAACTATCAAGATGTTGAAACTGTAGTCCCATAGCCATGATAAAGTTTTACACTAGAGGTCGATTGGCCCCCGCCACTGATATATTGGCCTATTGAGGTTTCGCAGCCTACTGGATGCTGACACCCCACACCGTCAGAGTCCCACCTTCGATAAGGTGACTCTGGTAGGGTTCGCTCCTCTCTGGCTAGCGACTAACCTCCATACAAAAACAAAAAGGGGGAAATGTAGGGTATTCTAGACTCCAAAAGAAAATGCCTGAAATGCTGAATCATTGTTAAGATGATGCCCGCCAGGTGCACAAAGGGCGTTGCTCTGCCTGCTTTAGAAAGGAGGGTGATTTTCTGCTTAGGCCTGCCTCCCGCTCCTGATTGGCGATTCAAGTCTTCTGCGAACGTGATCAGCTCGTGGACACCATTTACCTGTATGATGTGCCTTCCTGCGTGAAGGGCTTGTGACTGCCTGACTTTTGTGCTGATCGGCCCATAAGTACTATATATGCCTTGCTGTTTCTGCAGTAAACGAGTTCCTGCTTTGACTGAGCTCCCTGTTGCGTCTGTTTGTCCTCGGGAATGAGTGCTGGGGATCGGGCGGACAGCCGGCACTTGCCTCTCCCGACCTCGCGTTGCCGGGGTGTCCTCTCCCCCCACTCCTCTGCAGGTTCAGGGGGGTTCCGTGGAGGGCTAAAAACCCCGACAAACAGTACCTTTAAAATTTTCTTCCCTAAAACTAGCTTGACAATCATAATCCTACAAGTGTAAACTAAGATACCTTCACCAAACACATTATTTATTTATTTTTTTTTGGTGGAATAGTCAGAACACACACAACATTTATGAAGTTTGCCATCTGGTATGAGCTTGGTTTGTGGTATCCCAAAACAATTACAATAGTAGCATCAAAGATCAGTATAACGCAAATAATAATGAAATAGTTTGAAACACTGAGAATTACCAAAATCTGACAAACAGGCACAAAGTGAGAAAATTATGTTAGAAAAATGACAATAATAGACTTGCTTAAGGCAGGGTTGCCACAAACCTTCAATCTGTAACAAACACATTATTTTAAACTTGCACACTATAGCTCTTTGCCATGTTTCCTTATTCAGACGGCTGCAGTCTCAGGCATTTTGCTCCTGGGGCAGCACTCCCAAGCACTCCATGCACATTTTAAGTAAGATCAGTCTATAAACAGATTCTGGAGAACTGCCTGACTTACATTTCTTCATTTAAACCAGACCCAAATAAAGACTAAACGCTCCACCCTCCTCCTATGGGGATGGAGTCTTAAAGCATGTAAGGCAGTCAGCCTGGTGAGATGGGGGAAGGGGGGCGCTATTTATATGAATTCCCTTGATAATATGATTTGCATTAGCGTTACCTGGCACTTCAAAAGCACTTAACAGACGTGAGTCCCCTGTGTTGACTTTATGGCTACCACACTCACACACGAGCACACACATATGGACACTTAATAAATGCCTTTAGGACGAGTACTGTTTGAAATCTAAGAAGCTTATAATTTAGCACAATTAATTTCATGGAAGGGGTTAGAAGAAAGATGGTCCTTTTTATGCTTAGTTAGGACTGCAAAAAAAGGTTAAGAGTGTAGAAAGAATATGCAAAGGAAACCATCTCATTTGAAAAGGGAAGGAAGGCCAAACATTCATAAATGCCTAAAGTAAAACAATTTTACAGTAAAGAAAAGCAAAATGGGTTTGTAACACACCTTGTCCCTTACCTTTAAAAGAAAAAAGTAAGGGTCATGTGAAAACCTAATGCCAACCATCTTTTTAAAGGTAACTGCCCCAGTCCTGGTTGTACCCTAAGTCATGGTGGCTGTCACTGGCAAAGGGCAACTGACTGTAGACGGAGTTCTGCTGAGAGCCTAACATGTTCTTGAATGCAAAATGCTCAGAATTATTTCTCCCCATCCTCTGAATGAACAAACTAGCTATAAAAATTTAATTTAAAAAAAAACAAAACAATAGTAATAGTATAAAGTCTCTTAAAAAAAAAAACACGTAAATGCAAATACCAACCATCTTTGCTACTTACCACGTCCACTTTTATTAATTCACAGGACCAACAAAGGAAAATTTTTATACTATATTTTTATATACACATCATTTTATGAAGTCAGAATTCTTAGCCTATTTTCAAATATAGTTTCAACTAATCACCTTTTTCACACTCTAGACAAGTGAAGGGGTTCAGAACAGGCCTCCCTAAAAGTGCCACTTCGGTGAGTAGATTATTTTGAGGTGAAGATTATCACAGCCCTAAAGGTACAGGAAGAGCTTTTTATTTTATTAACATCCCTGCTAACTGCCTCTAAAGATTTAGACAGAAGACCTGGTCCAAGAGAGCTACCCAGAGAGAACTGATGAGTAGGTCTCCGTGGCTGGCTGGCAGGCTGGGGAGGCAGGGCCTGTGGGTTCAGATGCACCTCGGCGGGCATGACACACTGGCTGGTCGAACATCAGCTCTTCCTGTGAACAGTCTTCTCCCTTTAAAGTCCCAGGCCTCACCTCTTTTCCTTAGCTCACGATGGCATATTAACCTCAACTGAGTGTCTTGGAGCCTCTCATCTTTGTGGGGCTCCCATACATACAGAATTTAATTTGTTCTTCTACTGTTAATTGGTCTTACGTCAATTTAATTAATAGACCAGCCAAAAGAACCTACTAGGGCAGAGGAAAACTCTTCCCTCCCTTACACAAGAAGCCCACCTGCTAGGGCTTCCGCCTAGTCCCACTCATCACCCCCAGCTCCCATCAGTATTTGTGCCCTTTGGAACATTTATGCTGTAGTTCCCTCTACCAAGAACTGTGTTTCTCTCCCACTCAACGTCATGTCTCTTCTCATCTTTAAGTATTCCTCAAACCCTTATATCTAAATTATCCAGTATTTCTGTGTTTATCCAGGTTGCCAGGGCAGGTGGCAGGTTAGTCCCTTAACCCTGGCACATGTTCTACCGCAGCAGGGAGGCCATCTATAAGAAAAGGAAATGGTTCAGCATAAAGCTACATTTGAAGACTTGTAACAGCTCTTGGTCTATATCCCAAGGCAGGGGTTAGCTGTATTATACTTGTAAGACAAAGGATTGGATTTCATCTATGTTGGATCTTTTTTTTAAGTCATGTTGCTAAATCTCATCCATCAAGGACATTTGTTATAGACCACCCCCCCCACAGATGTCTGGGAAGCATTCTATAGGTAATTCATATTCATTAAATGCCACGAGGGTTATGCTATGAGCACCATGTACCATTACAGTGAGCGGAGACAGAAGAACCAGGGGACACAAAGCTCGTTCTAACAGCACTTGTACACTTTAACATGCACAATTATGAACAAATTAAGAGAATTTATCTAATCAGTCAAGTGAAAAAATACCTTTTATTTTACATTTTATTTATAAAGTGCTTTGCCTAAAATAAGAATCATGCTCAAAGACCCAAATATGTACCCATGTGAAAGAGAGTTAAAAACCAAATCTAGATTTAAAATTACTTTAAATGAAGGGGGTGCCCTCAAAAGTTTGGCTGAACTAAAGCAAAATCCTTAAGTCAGCAAGTCTTCTTTTAGGAAACATGCCAGGGCAGGTAAAACAGAGTTCCCAAACAATCTGAATAGACTGAATTCCAGCTCAGAAACTAGATGTTTTTACTGGATCTTTAGTTTCTAAATTGTATTGAATGATAAACATACTATAGTTATCTTTGAGGCCTAAACAGATTACGTTGTACCCTAAGATTTCTTCAAAGAAAAATTTATGGGCCAGTGATGGATAACTTGAGTCTACAGGAAAGACAGATTCTAGTCACTTAACCACTATTTATTAATTACCTACCACGTGCCAAGTGCTGGGGATATTAAGTGTTCAGCAGTGAGTAAAACAGACAAGGTTCAATCCCTCTTGGGAGTTTTTAGCCTCATCACAGATATATATATATATAATGACAGATTATGATAAATACTATAAAGGAAAAGAACAGACTACTATGCGAACGTTTATATCAAGAGGCAGTTTTTCTATGGGAACTGTGTTTGTGCTGGGGTCGAAGAACGGAACGGGAATTGACTAGGTAAAAGGGGATGAAGACGGTCAGAGCATGGTACCTGTAATTATGGATGTAAACAACGGCCTAGGGGCTCAAGCACAAAGAGAGGTGAGAGAGGAGGCTGAGGAAGCAGACACATCACGAGCCGCGGGAAATAACTTTAAGCAGGAGAATGACATGACTGGATCTGTATTTTCAGAAGGTTGTCCCAGCTTCAGTGCAGAGAGCAAACCGAAAGAGGGTTACGGTAGACCACTGTCATGCTTGAGGCAGAGGATGACCACGTAGGCTAAGGTCGTGGAGGATATGGACTGAGAAATGGGCAGATCTGGGAGATGTTAAAGGATGCAGAACAGGCCTTGTCATAGTAAGGATCTGGGGTGTGAGGGTGGTGTGAGGGGAGTGTCAGGATGAGTCCCAGGTCTCTGGTTGGGACATCTGGAATGAATATGACGCTCTAGACTGAAATGCAGCACACCAAAGGATGGCACCGAGCACTGCAAGCAGCAGCTGAAGCCAGGGGGTGGGTACATCTGCTAGGCTGTGAAAGAATATAGGAGCCTAGGACGGAGCCTCACGACCTCCCATCTCTAAAGGTAACAAAGGTAACAAAGAGGAGCTACTGAAGGAATGAGAGGAAAACCAAGAGAGCGTGGCATAGCAGCTGCCGGGGGGTGGGGTGGGGGGAGTAAGGTTGCAAGAAAGAAAGAGATGTTCAAAGGTCGTTTAAGAAAAAGTCTGGGAATATGTCCACTGGGTTTTATGACCGAGGAACCACTGATGATCAAGCAAGAGTACTTCAAAGAATGGTGACTTATTTCACAGCTCACATCAGCAGAATGTGGCAAGACTTGTGACTCACCTATTAAACACCTCGTTTTCCCTTCCTATTTCCCACTATCTTTTCTTATTTTGCACCCTCTCCCCAGACCTCAGACTCATGGGGGTTGGGGATTGGGAGCTGATGGACAAATTTAGTTGCTTTTACTTACAAACTTTAAAACAATTTCTCTTACAGGGTATGTAAATGGTTCAAATAGGAAAGGATTTCCTAAAGAATGGACCCTTCTTGCCTAAGAATAGTCCCTCTAGTATACTAAATATTTTGCGCCTATATCACTAACTCCTGGGTGTTACATGGTCAAACTACCATCTCTGTTATAAATTATAAGATAAGCAAACTATTAACTAGGATTCATCAAAAGTAGTTTCTCCTGAACACTTTCAGGGCACAAAGGTATTCTTTTTTTTTTCTTTTTTTTACAATTTATTTTATTTTAGTATCATTAACCTACAATTACATGAGCAATATTGTGATGATTAAACTACCCCCTTCATCAGGTCCCCCCCACCAACCCTATTACAGTCACTGTCCATCAGTGTAGTGAGATGAGAATCACTACTTGTCTTCTCTGAGCTGTACAGTCCCCCCCGTGTCCCCCCACCCTATGTCTGCCAATCGTAATGCCCCTTTTACCCTCTGATCCCTCCCTTCCCACCCACCTCCCCAATCCCTTTCCCTTTGGTAACTGTTAGTCCATTCGTGGGTTCTGTGAGTCTGCTGCTGTTTTGTTCCTTCATTTTTTTTTTTTTCTTTGTTCTTATACTCCACATATGAGTGAGATCATTTGGTACTTGTCTTTTTCGGCCTGGCTTATTTCACTGAGCATAATACCCTCCAGCTCCACCCATGTTGTTGCAAATGGTAGGATTTGTTTTTTTCTTATGGCTGCGTAATATTCCATTGTATATATGTACCACCTCTTCTTAATCCATTCATCTACTGATGGGCACTTAGGTTGCTTCCATTTCTTGGCTATTGTAAATAGTGCTACAATAAACATAGGGGTGCATCTGTCTTTCTCAAACTGGGCTGCTGCATTCTTGGGGTAAATTCCTAGGAGTGGGATTCCTGGGTCAAATGGTATTTCTATTTTGAGTTTTTTGAGGAACCTCCATACTGCTTTCCACAATGGTTGAACTAATTTGCATTCCCACCAGCAATGTAGGAGGGTTCCCCTCCCTCCACATCCTCGCCAACATTTGTTGTTGTTTGTGTTTTGGATGTTGGCCATCCTCACTGGTGTGAGGTGATATCTCATTGTGGTTTTAATCTGCATTTCTCTGATGATTAGCGATGTGGAGCATCTTTTCATGTGCCTGTTGGCCATCTGAATTTCTTCTTTAGAGAAGTGTCTATTCATGTCCTGTGCCCATTTCTTAATTGGGTTATTTGCTTTTTGTTTGTTACACAAAGGTATTCTTAAATAGAAACTAAGAACAGAAAATAATTAAGGCCTAAGTGGAGTTTCACAGAACCATCAAATCAATGTTTATTAAAGCTTCACATTTTTCATTTGCTAACTTAACCAATCATCATTCCTTACCCCATCCTTTTATATAGGAAGGGGGTAGAATTTAAAACCCACCATTACTAGGACAGAATGCTAGTAGGCACAGTATTTTGAGATGTCTTTAGTTTCTTGCCCTAAACCTCCAAACTCTTTCAGGTAGTCTTCAAATGTAGAAGATTCTGTAATTGCCTACGTAATTAGACTCAAGCAAACCTTAACACTTTAAAAAGTGGGAATGGAAAACCTGGACAGTCTTATCAAAAACTTTAGAAAGACAATCGAGAGATTTCATGGCCACCATGGCCTACTATAATATTACTGCAGATTGACATACACTTATGATTATAATAGAGTTTTAAAATAAACAGAAAAATACATGTCTGGTGTAAGCATGGTCTCTCCTCACCGTGCTGCTGCCTGCTTGCTGGGAAAGGGCAAGCCTCAGCTACGGCTGCTGGGGCTGCCTGCAGTGACAACAATAATGACCCCTACCCACACCCTGCAATGCCTCATTCAGTCCTCACAGGGACAAATGGAGGGTCTAGGACTCCAAGGCCACAGAATCAAAGGCCAGAACCACAATTCATTGTCTGGCCCCGAGTAATGCTAGTTTCCTCAGAGACCTCTCCCTGCTATCTGAACACCATGCAGACACCTATCCTGGCCTGCCCTGAGCTTGATGGACCGCTAAGCCAGTTCTTCTACACCACAGTCACAGATTCAGATTTTACTGGCTAATATTGAATGATATTTCTATCTTAATTCCTCACCCTAATCCACTTAGCTGATATCCTACCCTATCCCATCCCTTTGCCCCTTACACGATTATCGCCTATGGTCAGGGATATGTCCCTGGCACACACCCATTCTCTAGCAGAGGGGTGAGTTTATGTGGGTCTGTTCTACTTATTTTGGGATGAAGATCTTGTGATTATATGAAATGAGCTCCCAGGCAAAAGCACAACTATGATACAGCTAACATCATACTTAATAGCGAGAAGCTGAAAGCTTTTCATCTAAGATCAGGAACAAGACAGGGATACCCACTCTCTCCACTGTTATTCAACATAGTACTGGAGGTCCTAGTCACGGCAGTCAGACAAAACAAAGACATACAAGGCATCCAGATTGGTAAAGAAGTAAAATTGTCACTATTTGCAAATGACATGATATTGTACATAAAAAACCCTAAAGACTCCACTCCAAAACTACTAGAACTAATATCTGAATTCAGCAAAGTTGCATGATACAAAATTAACACACAGAAATCTGTTGCTTTCGTATACACTAACGATGAACTAACAGAAAGAGAAATCAGAAAAACAATTCCATTTATGATTGCATCAAAAAGAATAAAATACCTAGGAATAAACCTAACGAAGGAAGTGAAAGACCTGTACTCTGAAAACTACAAGACACTCCTAAGAGAAATTAAAGAGGACACTAACAAATGGAAATGCATCCCATGCTCTTGGCTAGGAAGAATAAATATTGTCAAAATGGCTATACTACCTAAAGCAATGTACAGATTCAACGCAATCCCTATCAAAATACCAACAACTTTCTTCAATGAACTGGAAAAAATAACTCTAAAATTGATATGGAACCACAAAAGACCCTGTATAGCCAAAGCAATCCTGAGAAGGAGGAATCAAACAGGGGGAACTATGCTCCCTGACTTCAAGCTCTACTACAAAGCCACAGTAATCAAGACAATTTGGTACTGGCACAAAAACAGACCCACAGATCACTGGAACAGAATAGAAAATCCAAACATTAACCCAAACATTTACAGTCAATTAATATTTGATAAAGGAGCCTTGGATATGCAATGGGGAGATGACAGCCTCTTCAGCAGCTGGTGTTGGAAAAACTGGACAGCTACATATAAGAAAATGAAACTGGACTACTGTCTAACCCCATACACAAAGGTAAACTCAAGGTGGATCAAAGACCTGAATGTAAGTCATGAAACCATAAAACTCTTAGAAAAAAAACATAGGCAAAAATCTCTTGGACATAAACATGAGCGACTTCTTCATGAACATATCTCCCCGGGCAAGGGAAACAAAAGCAAAAATGAACAAGTGGGACTATATCAAGTTGAAAAGGTTCTGTACAGCAAAGGACACCATCAGTAGAACAAAAAGACATCCTATAGTATGGGAAAATATATTCATAAATGATGCATCTGAGAAGGGGTTGACATCCAAAATATATAAAGAACTCATGCACCTCAACAAACAAAAAGCAAATAATCCAATTTGGAAATGGGCAGAGAGTTTGGATCCAACTTTTATTAAGTAATGTGTGACATTTTCTACCTCTAGATGGTGTTGCTAAAACTAATTTGTAAGGAGCTCTATTTAATTGGCTTAAAAATAAGAACTTAGAGGATTAAAGATGGCGGCATGAGAGGTGAGACAGAGGCTTCCTCCTAAAACCGCATATAATATGAAAATAAAGCTACTACAACTACTATTGAAAGAGCAACGGGAAAGAGAACTACAATAAACTGCATACACCTGGAGACAAGAGCAGCCCTCACAGAAAACGGTAATGTACTAAAGCTGTGGTCCTGCGGGATCCAAGCCCTCCCCCCACCCCAGCTCACGGCAGGAGGAAAAGGAACAGAGCAGAGAGGGAGTGCAGAACTGGGACTGCTGAATACCTAACTCTGGAGATCTACTCTGGGAGCACAGGCCTACATTTCATGGTGCTTGCATGACACTCTTGTAATTAGGAGCTTGGAAAGCTAAGACAGGTGGAGTTCCTGGAGAGACTAAGATTCCGGCTGCTTGTGAGATCAGGGATCCATACCCAGCTGCTCTGGGATGGGGGAGGGTCAGGCAGTCTGAGAGACTTCCAGGCAGGGAGGACCTTGGAAGGAGGCCTGCCGAGAGGGCAAGGACTGCACGGAGCTTGCTGCTCGGGAGAAAGGACAGGTGGACAGGATTGTCCGGGTGTACTCTGCCCAGCAGATTGGGGATTTTCTGATCTTCAGGTGTGCCAGCTCCCTGGCTGCCTGCACGGCTCCAGGAACCCCTTCTGTGACAGGCAGACTACTGCACCTTTCGCCTGGCCAGCCCCACCGGGCTTGCAAACCTGGAAGCCCTTCCCTGGTGTTGGGCCAGCCGGAGGGAGGATCTGTCTACAGCAACTAAAAAGGCAAAGCACAGAGGCTTATACCTGTGTGCTCAGCCCACCGGTTCAGACAGTGGAGACAGGCATAGCAGCCAGGAACCAGGAAACAGCCCTTTCCTCCCCTGAGGCACCAATACCACTCCCCTACAATCCCTGACATTGCTTCAGGGGCTGAGCAGCTCCAGAGAGTAGAGCTTCTGGGCACTAGAGGGCTCCATACACAAATATGAAACGCCAAAGGAACCTGGTCCAGAGTAAAATTATGAATACAACTCCTGAGAAAGATTTTAATGATATGGACCTTATGACTCTCCCTGAAAGGGAGTTCAAAATAAAAATCATTCACATGCTCATGGAGGTACGGAAAGATATTCAAGAACTCAGGAATGAATTCCGGACAGAGATCCAATCCTTGAGGAACACAATGGACGGTGTTAAAAGCAGATTGGATACGGTGGAGGAGACGATAAATGAAATAAAAACCAGAGAAGAGGAATACAAAGAAGCTGAGGTACGGCGAGAAAAAAGGATCTCTAGGAATGAAAGAATATTGAGAGAACTGTGTGACCAATCCAAACAGAACAATATTCGCATTATAGGAGTACCAGAGGAAGAAGAGAGAGAAAAAGGGATAGAAAGTGTCTTTGAAGAAATAATTGCTGAAAACTTTCCCACACTGGGGAAGGAAATAGTCTCGCAGTCCACAGAAGCCCACAGAACTCCCAACACAAGGGATCCAAGGAAGAAAACAGCAAGACACATAATAATTAAGATGGCAAAGGTCAAAGATAAAGACAGAGTATTAAAGGCAGCTAGAGAGAGAAAAAAGATCACCTACAAAGGAAAACCCATCAGACTATCATCAGACTTCTCAACAGAAACCTTACAGGCCAGAAGAGAATGGCATGATATATTTAACGTAATGAAACAGAAGGACCTCGAACCAAGAATATTGTATCCAGCACGATTATCATTTAAATATGACGGAGGGATTAAACAATTTCTAGACAAACGAAAGATGAAAGAGTATGCCTCTCATAAACCACCACTACAGGATATCTTAAACGGACTGCTCTAGAGGTAAGCACCCCTAAGGTTAAAAAGATGTCACCAGAGAAAATAAAATCATAGCAAAGAAAGCAGACCATCCAAATACTAACTAAAGGCAAAGAATAAAACACCCAATATATAAAGAATGGAGGAGGAAGAATAGGAAGGGAGAAATAAAGAAACATTAGATGGCGTTCACAATAACTTAACAAGAAAGTTAAGTTAGATTCTTAGATAGTAAAGAAGCAACCCTTGAACCTTTGGTAACCACGAATCTAAAGCCAGCAATGGCAATAAGTACATATCTATCGATAATCACCCTAAATGTAAACGGAATTAATGCACCAATCAAAAGACACAGAGTAACAGAGTGGATAAAAAAGCAAGACCCATCTATATGCTGCTTACAAGAGACTCACCTCAAACCCAAAGATGTACACAGACCAAAAGTGAAGGGATGGAAAAAGATATTTCATGCAAACAACAAAGAGAAAAAAGCAGGTGTTGCAGTACTTGTGTCAGACAAAACAGACTTCAAAACGAAGAAAGCAGCAAGAGATAAAGAAGGACATTATATAACGATAAAGGGGTCAGTCCAACAAGAAGATATAACCATTATAAACATATATGCACCCAACACAGGAGCGCCAACATATGTGAAACAAATACTAACAGAATTGAAGGAGGAAATAGACAACAATGCATTCATTTTAGGAGACTTCAACACACCACTCACTCCAAAGGATAGATCAACCAGACAGAGAATAAGTAAAGACACAGAGGCACTGAACAACACACTAGAACAGATGGACCTAACAGATATCTACAGAACTCTGCACCCAAAAGCAACAGGATACACATTCTTCTCAAGTGCACATGGAACATTTTCCAGAATAGACCACATACTAGGCCACAGAAAGAACCTCAGTAAATTCAAAAAGATTGAAATCCTACCAACCAACTTCTCAGATCACAAAGGTATAAAACTAGAAATAAATTTTAGAAAGAAATCAAAAGGCTCACAAATACATGGAGACTTAACAACATTCTCCTAATGAATCAATGGGTTAACGACCAAATCAAAACAGAAATCAAAGAATATATGGAGACTAATGACAACAACAACACAAAGCTACAACTTCTGTGGGACGCAGCAAAGGCAGTTCTAAGAGGAAAGTATATTGCAATCCAGGCCTATTTAAAGAAGGAAGAACATTCCCAAATGAACAGTCTAAAGACACAATTATTGAAATTGGAAAAAGAAGAACAAATGAGGCCCAAACTTACCAGAAGGAGAGACATAATAAAGATCAGAGAAGAAATAAATAAAATTGAGAAGAATAAAACAATAGAAAAAATCAATGAAACCAAGAGCTGGTTCTTTGAAAAAATAAACAAAATAGATGAACCCCTAGCCAGACTCATTAAGAGAAAAAGAGAATCTACACACATAAACAGAATCAGAAATGAGAAAAGAAGAATAACGACGGACCCCACAGAAATACAAAGAATTATAAGAGAATATTATGAGCATCTGTATGCTACCAAGCTGCAAAACCTAGAAGAAATGGACAACTTCTTAGAAAAACACAACCTTCCAAGACTGACCAAGCAAGAAACAGAAAAACTAAACAGACCAATCACCAGCAACGAAATTGAATCGGTAATCAAATACCCAAGAACAAATGCCCTGGACCTGATGGATTCACCTTTGAATTCTACCAGACATATAGAGAAGAAATAACACCCACTCTCCTTAAAGTTTTCCAAAAAATAGAAGAGGAGGGAATACTTCCAAACTCTTTCTATGAAGCCAGCATCACTCTAATACCAAAACCGGGCAAAGACCTCACCAAAAAAGAAAATTACAGACCTATATCCCTGATGAACGTAGATGCAAAAATACTCAACAAAATATTAGCAAACCGAATTCAAAAATATATCAAGAGGATCATACACCATGATCAAGTGTGATTCATCCAGGGATGCAAGGATGGTACAACATTCGAAAATCCATCAACATCATCCATCACATCAATAAAAAGAACAACAAAAACCACATGATCATCTCCATAGATGCTGAAAAAGCATTTGACAAAATTCAGCATCCATTCATGATTAAAACTCTCAACAAAATGGGTATAGATGGCAAGTACCTCAACATCATAAAGGCCTTATATGACAAACCCACAGCTAACATCATACTTAGCAGCGAGAAGCTGAAAGCTTTTCATCTAAGATCAGTAACACGACAGGGATGCCCACTCTCTCCACTGTTATTCAACATAGTACTGGAGGTCCTAGCCATGGCAATCAGACAAAACAAAGACATACAAGGCATCCATATTGGTAAAGAAGAAGTCAAATTGTCACTATTTGCAGATGACATGATACTGTACATAAAAAACCCTAAGGACTCCACTCCAAAACTACTAGAACTAATATCTGAATTCAGCAAAGTTGCAGGATACAAAATTAACACACAGAAATCTGTTGCTTTCCTATACACTAATGATGAACTAACAGAAAGAGAAATCAGAAAAACAATTTCATTCACAAGTGCATCAAAAACAATAAAATACCTAGGAATAAACCTAACCAAGGAAGTGAAAGACCTGCACTCTGAAAACTACAAGACACTCCTAGGAGAAATTAAAGAGGACACTAACAAATGGAAATGCATCCCATGCTCTTGGCTAGGAAGAATAAATATTGTCAAAATGGCTATACTACCTAAAGCAATCTACAGATTCAACACAATCCCTATCAAACTACAAACAGCTTTCTGCAATGAACTGGAACAAATAATTCTGAAATTCATATGGAACCAGAAAAGACCCCGAATAGCCAAAGCAATCCTGAGAAGGAGGCATCAAACAGGGGGAATTACTCTCCCTGACTTCAAGCTCTACTACAAAGCCACAGTAATCAAGACAATTTGGTACTAGCACAAAAACAGACCCACAGACCAATGGAACAGAATAGAAAATCCAAACATTAACCCAAACATTTACAGTCAATTAATATTTGATAAAGGAGCCTTGGATATGCAATGGGGAGATGACAGCCTCTTCAGTAGCTGGTGTTGGAAAAACTGGACAGCTACATGTAAGAGAATGAAACTGGACTACTGTCTAGGCCCATACACAAAGGTAAACTCAAGGTGGATCAAAGACCTGAATGTATGTCATGAAACCATAAAACTCTTAGAAGAAAACATAGGCAAAAATCTCTTGGACATAAACATGAGCGACTTCTTCATGAACATATCTTCCCTGGCCAGGGAAACAAAAGCAAAAATGAACAAGTGGGACTATATCAACCTGAAAAGCTTCCTTACAGCAAAGGACACCATCCGTAGAACAAAAAGACATCCTACAGTATGGGAGAATATATTCATAAATGACGTATCTGATAAGGGGTTGACATCCAAAATATATAAAGAACTCACGCACCTTAACAAACAAAAAGCAAATAATCCAATTAAGAAATGGGCAGAGGACATGAATAGACACTTCTCTAAAGAAGAAATTCAGATGGCCAACAGGCACATGAAAAGATGCTCTACATCGCTAAGCATCAGAGAAATGCAGATTAAAACCACAATGAGATATCACCTCACACCAGTGAGGAGGGCCAACATCCAAAACACAAACAACAACAAATGTTGGCGAGGATGTGGAGAAAAGGGAACCCTCCTATATTGCTGGTGGGAATGCAAATTAGTCCAACCATTGTGGAAAGCAGTACGGAGTTTCCTCAAAAAACTCAAAATTGAAAAACCATTTGACCCAGGAATCCCCCTCCTAGGAATTTACCCTAAGAATGCAGCAGCCCAGTTTCAAAACGACAGATGCACCCCTATGTTTATTGTAGCACTATTTACAATAGCCAAGAAATGGAAGCAACCTAAGTGTCCATCAGTAGATGAATGTGGATAAAGAAGATGTGGTACATATGCACAATGGAATATTATTCAGCCATAAGAAGAAAACAAATCCTACCATTTGCAACAACATGGATGGAGTTAGAGGGTATTATGCTCAGTGAAATAAGCCAAGCCGAAAAAGACAAGTATCAAATGATTTCACTCATATGTGGAGTATAAGAACAAAGAAAAATACTGAAGGAACAAAACAGCAGCAGACTCACGGAACCCAAGAATGGACTAATAGTTACCAAAGGGAAAGGGACTGGGAGGATGGGTGGGAAGAGAGGGACAAGGGGGAAAAAGGGGCATTAAGATTAGCAGATGTAATGTTGGGGTGGCATGGGAGGGTACAACTCAGAGAAGACAAGTAGTGATTCTATAGCATCTCACTACACTGATGGACAGTGACTGTAATGGGGTTGGTGGGGGGGGACCTGATGAAGGGGGTAGTTTAATAACCATAAGATTGCACATGTAATTGTAGATTCATGATACCAAAATAAATTATAAAAAAATAAATACCAACAATGGGGCATCCTAGGAAAGATGTGACCAGAACTCCCTAAAAGTATCAAGGTCCTCAAAACCCAGGAAAGTTTAAGAAGCAGGGATAGCCAAGGGGAGCCTGAAGGAACAAGACAACTATATACAATGTGCTATCCTGGATAAAATCCTGGATCGGAAATAGAACATTAAGTAAAAACTAAGGAAATCTGAATAAACTTTAGTTATATCAATACAGGCTCAATTTTAACAAATGTAACATACTACTGTAAGATGCTAATAAGAGGGGAAAGTATGTGCGGGGGTGGGGGCTGTATATATGGGACCTCTGTGCTGTCAATTTTTGTGTAATAAAATTTTTCTCCCCCCCCCAAAAAAAGCACAACTATGGCCTCTGATGTATGAACACAGCTGCACTTATTCAACAAGTATTCTGAGCACCTACTATGTGTTCTGTTCATAGTCCAGGTGCTGAGGACACAGCACAGAAAAAGCCATCACCTGTGTCCTCACAGAGACTAGATTTCAGTGGGGAAAACTGTCCTATTTTTTTAAGTGCATATAAAAATAAATGCTACATAGAAAAAAAAACTAAATCAAAGGAAATGAAGCTATCAAATAATGAGACTAGATTTCTTGTGTTGTTTAATCAGTCCTATTACTTTATCACAGGCATATCAAGGGAAGTTGCTAAATAGTAAAATGAAACCCTTAATTTGCAGGAAAAAACACAAGACAGTCATTGCAAGAATGACAACATTACATTAAAACTAACTGCTCCTCTATGCACTTTACAAAGTACTCCCATGCCTCTGCTGGGCTGGGAAACTAATCACGCCCCTTGCCTCTGCCAGCCTTACTCTCCTGTTGCGATATGTACAAGTACTTCCAGAAGAAAAGAAAATAGCATTAGTCTCATCGGAGTTCTTCTGCCACCAATAATTATCACATTCGCTTCACTGAGGCCAGTCCTGGGATCCATCAACTGAAAGTCACAGGACTGAAAAGAGCATATTTCGGAAGAAGATCCTTGAGAAGACAAGGATGAGACGGAGAACAAGAAAGACCTGCAAAGTAAAGTGAGAGGATAGCCAGTATTAGGTGGAGATATTGTCGCTGATGAAAAGCGAGAATTCTTGCAGAAACTGGATGTATAAGAAAGCATCACTTTACCGTGATTTCTATAGACAACTGAACTTATGAACAAATAAGAACCCAACTATCTTAACTCCTCAATCCTTCAGGTAGCAAGCTGAGTCTACAGAGAAGTAAGCTTACTAATTAACAAATGTATTAACTATGTTAAAATTCAAAGTAGTAGATAAATATCTGTTTCTAAGGCAGAGAAGAGTACCAAAATATACAGCAAATCATCTAAAAGCAAGGTCAGTGAAATAACAGGAACAGGTAACTTCTTATTCAAAATCAAACCTGCCTCTTCAATATTCCCACATTGCCTACAGAAATTTACCGGAGAAGGTAAATTTCAGGCAATACTCAGAAAGACCTACAAGCATAGAAAAGAAATTTTGGGAAAGGAATTACCTAAATAATCAAATTAAATAGTACTATTCGTTCTACAGCCACGTGGGTTTTTGATGGCTTCAATCTCTATCCAAGCATGTTATAATAAAACTTCTTAAACTTTACCTAAGGGTGGGGGTAATGACTAGGAGACAGAAGTGATGGATTAACTGCAAATTATTACTCCTAAAGATCATAGCTCTAATAAGTGAGGAAAAAGATGTCTACATAACTGACATAAAATATTTTTAAAAATCCTTTATAGAGTAGCACAATGTGAACCACAACAAAGTAAAAGAAAATATCAACCTTATCACTACTTGGATATGATTAGAAACAAAAAAGCCTACTTGGGGGGAAAATCGCTTAGTTTGCAACTGGAGGTCATTCAGAATAAATAAGGAGTTCAATCTATGAAAACTACATTTGTTTTTTACACAGTCATGAACAATGTGCTCCTCATTCAGGCTCAATTATTAAAGAGAAGTAGGAAGACAAGAAAATTAAATAACTTATTTTTTACTATGATTTTTATAACTTTATTAAACCCAGTAATTTTTCTACGACATTTCTAAATGTCTAATTTTTTTGTCCTAAGCATGTGCAGCTCTGATAGGAGGGAGGAAAGTAGGAAGAATCAGAGGAAACAATCTATTAAGTCTATGTGCTACTCCCTCCTACCAGGCAAATCCATAAATCATAACATGGGTCATCCTAGCTTTTCCTCTAGAAGTCCTTGAGAGGAGAGCTCCCAGTGACTTTCCCAGTAATGGCCACACTTCTAGTCAGTATAAAAGGGAAAGGACAGAAGCTTGTGGCCCCGAGAACAGAAGAAAAGTCAACACTTTAAAACCAAGTCTAGAATGCAGTCCTCTTAATACATCTTGAAATGGCTGGTGCACATATTTTGTAAGGCCAAAAGCTTTCAAGAAAGATTAACTGCCCATTTCAATGTGACTGGCTCAAATGGGACAAAACATATCTGTAAATCTAAGTTCTCCAGCTTCCCAAACAGCTATGTCACAAAAAGTGCTACAATGGAATCCCTAAGCTCTAAAAGAGAGACGGCAACAAAGCTCTCAGCCGGCTTGGGAGTTGGACTGAATTCTGAATATAGCTTGATATTCTGAAATGTTAATGGGCAAGTAATATATTTAAGGAGCCAGAGTAAAAGCATCTCCCCTCTCCAAAATAAGGAGTAGTATCAAGCCAAAGAAAGCAAAGAAAGTAAGTTTACTACTTTGGTGTTTGGCGGAATTATTGAAACAATTCACTAGACGAAGCTTACAAATGGCAAACCTTCCTAGTCTTAGGAAAAGCTCTACCGTTCTCCCTAACATATTGCAGGTAATCCTTTACTGAAGTAAACTTGTTCTATAAAGGGCAAGCCAGTAAGCGTTTTGTTTCTATGAGCCATTCTTGGCCTAACTACTCCACTCTGCTACTATAGCCCCAGTGCAGCCGTAGATGCTATACAGGTAACACAGAGGCAAATGGGTGTGGCTGTGTCTCAATAAAACTTGGTTTATGGACACAGAAACTTCAATTTCACATAATTTTCAAGTGTGATGAAATATTATGCTTCTTTTAAATGTTTTCCCTTTAAAAATATGAAACCCGTTCTTTGCTGTAGGACCACTGTGCACCTCTCCCTGCGTTATTCCCCCAATGTTTTTGCAGAAATAAAATCTACACATCCAGAACAGTATTTTCTTTCCTGGTATTTCATCAATTTGTTTTCTCCATTCCCAGTTCCCAGACTCCCAAAGAAACTTTCTGAAGCTCTGATTTCATCAGACTCCTTCCCTCCTTGCACACCCCTCTCCTTATGGAATAGCTTGCCAGTCACTTGGATGTTTTTAAATAAAACCTATCCGTCAGAAAAAAAAAGCCACCCACCACAGTTTTGTCTAATTCCTAGTTCCTCGAACTACTGTGAAGCTCCAGACCTTTTCATGCTCAATCTCTCAGTAAACACCGGTCTGACCGATCTTGCTTGGCTTCTCTCTGTTGGCCCTCCTTCAAGCCCGGTGCTGTTCAAGGAGACCTGGGAGGTTGCAGCAGGTGGGCCGCCTCACTGAGAAGGCAGCTTTTAGCCACAAATACATTTAATGTTTAAACTCTTGCCAGCAGTTATTCAAATGCCTTCTCAGGAAACTCAGGAAAAGAGCTGGTCTATTACTTTAAATTGCTTTTCTCTTCACTTTTCCCAGTTAGGTACTCTTTTTTAATTTTTATTTAAAAAATTTATTTATGTTATTATTTTTCTAACTACTAAGTACTGTTATAATAATAGTAGTAATACGTTTAAAGTGTATTAAAAACTTACATCTCTTTAAAGCTTCTAAAGTGTTTAATTAAAACATAAGCATGCATTTTACTCATATATTTGAAATATGTTAAAATGAATACTAACTTGCAAAGGTACAATCATAAACATGGAAAGTGTCAAGAAATCATTAATTTCATAAAGGTGTCCATAAATGTGGGAAATGTGTCAGTGTGGAGTCTGTGGAGCAGGGCAGCTTTCAGATTTGCACAGAAACGTTTGGTAGTTGGTGGGGACCATGCTGGGGAGGGCAGGCAGAATTGTGTTTTTGTTTCTGTTTTAATTTAAGTATCGTTGATATACAATCTTATATTGGTTTCAAATGTACAACACAGTGGTTCGACAGTTACCATATTATTAAATCCTCACCCCAAAATTGTGTTCTCAAAAGGTGAAGGGCTAGGGATGGAGCATTCAATAAAGAATGAGATGCCTTTCTCCATCTCTCCCCATCCATAAATAACAAGTGTTTAATTGTGCCTATATTAAAACTGTTCTCAGTGAATTCAGCATAACAGTAACAGCAAAAATGCCACAGTTCAGCAATCTATGTTTGACTGTGAAGTGATTTCTCCTGAAGACAGATGCCGCCCCAAGGAATGAAAGAAGGAAAACAATCCAATGCACGACCAGAGGCAAAAGCAAGAAAAGATTAGAATTGCAAGTCTCTCCCGCTCCTGGGATTCTCAGGCTCCACTTCAGGACGTGCTGACACCCTGCAGACAAGAGAAACGGTAATTTCCTACCCCATACAAAGCAAGAAGCTTTTTGCCCTTTTTCTGCTGCCAAATACATAAAGCAAAGAACTCCTTGCAAACTACTATCCCCCCAAAACAAGAAACCAAATGTATATGGTTTCAGGATGCTGTTCTTGAAAAGCAACAGTCAAGTCCATTAAAGGTAAAACATTTCCTCAAGTAGTTAACATATTTAATTTTTTTTTTTTACTTCGAGTGTACTAGCCAAGTTTTAATGTTGAAAAAAAATCCCTAGGACCAGGAAAAGGGGGTTGAATGTCCTACGTATTTTTATGTGAATGCCACCTGGGGAAAAAAGTAGAAATACCATACTAAAAATTTCCTTATTAAAATTTTCAAAACAAAATGTTCTACTGCTCCTACAAAGGAACTGCTTCACTCATCTCATGTTCTTTCTAGTCCTTCTCATTCACTCCTATGACCCTAAAAAAGGCAGACAGCCTCACTACATAAAAGTCACAAACTGCCCACCATTAATTCAACATCACATAAAAAGAAAACATTATTAAATCAGAAATTTGAATCTTGCTCTTTACTGTATTAAAAATTAAAAATAACACTGGAAAAGGAAATAATATTCCTTCTCACCTCATCCCTCTTCTCTTTTGCTGCCCCCTAAGCCCTACTATGAATCACTTACCACCCGATTTCTTTGAAAGGATAAAAATAAATAAAACCATAGTTCAAACCTCTAATCATCAGATATTTCATCTTTGCAGGGAGCTATGGAGGTCTCCAGCTATTTCAAAAGACTTGCTAACCTGGTAATGTTTTTCTCAATGATTAACAGTAGGCAAATATCTAGGATCATCACTCCTTTGCAACCGACCTTTGTCAGCAACATTAAAACTTTTCCATAAGTAGGCTAAACTTGAAGTGTGCAGATCATGAAATTTCAGTAATTTTTCTCTCAAATTTTACATCTGGTTCTACACAGGTTATTCCTTTTCTTATTTCCCATTTCCAGTTTTTCCTGTTATTCCTCAGTTCCATCCCAGTGAAAAGTAACGTGAGACGACAAACCTACTGCCAAGCCCACACCGCCAAAGCGCAAACACCCTATGAGAAGTAGATTAGCAAGCATTTCTCATTATTACAAGTGTTCTCAGCAATTCAATTTCTTCCAATTTGCCTGTTTTGTTATATAGACAAAGAGAGGAGAAACTAACTCACCAATCTATAGTGAATGTCAATCAGTTATTATTTTTAAAATACAGGACATTTAAAAGGCGCAGAGAAGAATAATAGCAAAGTCTGCGGTTCCTTCCACCTGCCCTGGACTTGGGCTGCAGCTCCTCTACAGTTCATTTTCCTCTCCTTGTGTGGTTTTACTCGTGTGCACTGCTCTCCACTCCCACTTCTACCCCCGCAGTTTTTTAAAAGGAGATACAGCAACTGTACAAGAATGCCTGAAGGCATCAAAGACCTAGAGCTCCCCTGGACGTGTGTGGCACAGGAGGAAGAGGCGGCGGCCGCGGTAACGAGGCTGTACCGTATTTACCTTATGTGCAGGGCATGGGCAACAATAGGACCCATGCAGCGCGCACGTTTGGTCAAAAAAGAACATGGCAGCCTAATGGGAGGCCTTTGTTCTTCAAAAGGGTCTCCTTTCCCCCTTTTGTGCTTCACTTAATTCAAGGCATCTGAGCTGCTCTTGAACTTGACAGACTGAGAGAAAGAAAGGGGGAAGAGTGGAGGAGTCAGGCACACAAAGAGAAGGGAAAAGGGAGGGCTTCAGAGAGAATTCATTTGAAAAAATTAGTTCTCCTGCCAGTTTTGATGAAGTTTTGGAACTTTAAAAGAATTTGAGAGTATCATCCAGGGCTGAAATACATTTTCTCAGAGACTGTAACGAGTAATACAGTAGACAAATAAGGAACACAATGAATTATGTCCTACGAACCTGTTACAATTTTTTTTCTGCTACACTGTATTTCTTGAAATAATAGTAAGAAAACACCTGATTTTCAACAATTATATGAAAGACAGCATTCTATCAGCAGGGCAAGTAATTAAATGATTTCCCAGTTTAGGGGAATTTTACCAGTGATGAACAGTGACAAGGAGCACCACAAGGCCACCAGCGCCACCTGCAGGTACAGATGAGCACTCTACAACACAATTCAAAGCCTAGGGTTTTTTAAAACAAAACGTTCTCAACTAACCTTTGATACTTCCCCCTTTAAAGAATTTTTTCTAATTTAAAGCAGTGAATAAATTCAGATGAAGAACAAATTTGGTCAATTTTAGGTATTCATGAATGTAAATACAATACTGAAAGACCGTTAGCTATGTTTGTTATAGCATATACCCAACAGATCTTCAGCTGTATTAAGACAAAAGGCAGCTTTAAAACAAAAAAGATCGGTTTTAAAGTAAGATGATTGTCCCATGCCTTTAAAGTAGATGTATTATTTTCTCTGATTATAAAACATAAATTCATTATAAAACATATCTGAAATATAAGAAGCTACCATACTCCCACTGCTAGATTTAGTATTTTTACTTCCAGGTCTCTTTTTTTTTGTGCATATCTTATGTACAGTTTTGTACTGTACACCATACGTATGCCCCTCCCCAGTTTTTTTTTTTTAATAATTCCCTCCCTCCATTCAGTATATTCTATAGCTCAGGTCCTTCAGGGTTAGTCCACACAGCAAATTTCTTAGTGGTATACAGTATTCCATTGCAAGGATATACTAATAGTGACCAATATGCTGTTGTTTGTAAAGTGGAAAAAACAAATCTTCATCCAATTCTTAACCTTCACCCCATTCTACAGCCCTCAGGGAATATGGCAGCACCGGCAGACACAGACTTAAAAAAGAAAAGATTCCCTTCCAGTTATTAACATATTACTACTAGCTAATGATGTTACATGGTGGCTTAATGGAGAGGCCACTAAATTTGTGAGGTAAAAACCTGAGTTAAAAATCATTGCAAACTGTCCTGTTGACTCTGTCTCTAAGATGTACCTGGAGTCCATCTTTGCTCTGCATCTCCCACAACCGTCATCATCTCCTGTTTAGACAGAGGGCCTTTGCCTGTTCTCTCAGCTTCTACTGTAGACTCCTCCAATCATTCTCCAGCCACTCATTCTACTAATATTTACTGGGGTCCAGCACACTCTATACTGAGAATTCAAGCGTAAAACCCTTTCAAAGTCTTTTCCTAGGAATCTTACATTCTAATATAAAATGTCAGAGGGCATTAAGTGCTTTGAAAAAAAAAAGCAAGTAGGGAAAGGCGGGCAGGGGTGGGGTGTGGCGTGGCCGCTGACAGACTCACCCATATCTGAAGGCCTGAAGGAGGTGAGAAGCAGGCTGCGCGGCCATGTGGGGAAAGGGCCCTGGCGGAGGGGAGGGCAGCCAGTGCGGAGGCCTGCGGTGGGCGCACGCTGCCTTTCCTCTGTGCCCAATGGAAACCACTGGACTTGGAGCAGAGGAAAGCCATGCCCTAGCATTTTAAGGAAACACTGGCAACATGCCAAGAGTGCCCTGTAAGGCTGCAAGGGTGGAAACAGAAACCATTTGATTCATAGGAGATTTAGGGCAGACAGGGACAGCAGAGGTAAGAAGTGGTTGGATTTGAGATATGTTTAAAACTAGTATTGGAATTGTGTCATTCCTCAAATTAAAACCCTTTAATTGCTACTTTCTTCCCATTGCCCTTTAGATAAAATGAAACATTGTCATTACCGCCTAAAGGGCTCTGTAAGATCTGGCCCCTCCATGATCTGCAACCTCATCTTAGTCCTCAATAATCAACGTATGTTCCAGCTACACTGACCTTTCAGGCCCTTTACTACCTGAACTCTTGTCCACACGTGGGGCCCTGGCACCCACCCCTCGCTCAGCCTGGAGTGCCCTCCTCACTGGGCCTTGCCCACACACTCGTGCTGTCCCATTTCAGTTCTAAGCTTCAAATTCACTTCCTCAAAGACGCCTTCCCCGACATGTCACTCTGAATCAGCTTTACTGCCCTCTCCCACTCTGTTCTCTCCGAGTGCTTTTCCTTGATAGGACCCACGCAGTTAGTAATTAGAACACTGCTCTGATTATGTCTAATGGTTACTGTTTGCCTCTCGGGCTGGAGGCTGTAAGAGTGGGGACCACTTCTGTTTTACTTGCCATTGTACCCTCAGGGTATGGCATAATGCCCGGTACACAGGAAGTACAAAAACTACTTTTTGAACAAATGACAGAGCTTTCATCCCAGCTCTACCAGATATGAGCTAGTCACTTAAGTTCTCAGGACCTCAATCTGCTTTTCCCCCCTTTAATCTTACAACTCTAAGAGGGTCAACAGAAACTTAAGTAAATGAAACAGACACAAGAAATCTCAGAGAATCCTAAGAGCAGCTTTTCTGAAGCAGTCAGGGAGCGGCAGGGCTGGGAGACTAATGAGGGAGGACCTGGACTGTCGGGTCATGAAGCTGAGTTTCCATTCAGCAGCCGCAGGGAGGGTGTCAGAGGCTTTTGTGCAGTACGATGTTACAACCACAACTATGCATCTGGAAGGTTAATCTATTGGTGGCATGTAACTACCTGAAGGTCTGAATGCAAAAACTTACTTAGACTCCAACAGGTGAGTAGGACCGGCATTCATTATAAAAGGCAGTTGAATACAGAAACACAAATATATATTCTTTCTTAAAAATTAATGAAAACACTTGGCATTATTATTTAATAACTAAACTAAACTTACATTTGTTTTATTTAAGTTTATACAGGAAACAAGAGTGATGTGATGATGGAAAGTATGTTTGTTTCTCCATTCCTTCCTCCCTCACAATGGGACCAGGCCAACCTTCCAGAAGTGTAGTTCAGATCGTGTCACCCGACCCCGTGTGGCTCCCACCGCCTACAGAAGTAAGTCCAACACTTCAGCCTGACGTTTAAGGCCCTACACAAACTGGCCCCAACGTGCTTACCTTTACTCCCCGATGTTCTGGCCAAACTGACCTACGTCCTTCTGACATGCATTCCCAACCCCTCACTCCCAGTCCACCTGTCAAAGTCCCACCTTCCTTGCGTGGGACCCAGCTCCCATGTTAACTGTCACCCTCAGCGTCTTTTGTCAGCCCCTCAAGAACAAAACAATTCCTCGCTCTTCTACAGACAGTGCTTTGGAACGTACTAATTCCATCCTGAATGACTTCGTCCTTCTGTATGATGTCCCAATTAAAGTATCAACGACTTCTAGCCTCCTCCTCTGTGAAACTAAGATGGCTACATATGTACAGAAAAACAAACAACTACATTTATAATTTTTAAACGTTCCAAGGGCCTATTCATTTTGAGGGCAAGAATTTTCTGATTCATCTTTCATTTCCTGCAATGCTTTGGACAAAGTATGTACTTAAAAAACTTTGTTGAATAAAACACTCAAAAGTTTAAGTTGACTATAAAACTTGCCCATATTGCTCAAGTCTTACAAGCATTTATTAAACAACTGAGCTGGAGAATTAGTTACTGTGCTAAGAGGCTGCTGTGATGATTAAAAGTTAAATATAAAAGACAAAGGCCATCCTGTCCTAAGAAGCTCATAATACTGTTAGGAACAAAAGACACATTCCCAAAGCAATCAGAAAAATAATACAAGCACTATTAAACACAATCAAATTCTAAAATGAATTTCAAAAGAGCTGGTATAGATAACAAGAGCCATGGGAAATCTAGAATTGAGAGATCAAAGTTGGCTAGCCTCCATGAAGAATGCTTCTGAGAGGCCCGGCAAGAAGGGGCAAGTTCTCCCAAACACCACGTCCTACCAGGTGGTTCCGACAGCTAGGCCAACCTATATATCTTGGTTTTGAAAAGAAAACGCATGCAGGGCAGTGCATCTCTGACCTATAAATGTTCATGCTCACTGGCCCCATTCTCTGTACACGGAAGTCCTCTACTAGTGCCCATATGAAAAATCCAGAAATCCAAAAACACAACAATCATTTACCAGAACACAAAATCATTTGCTAAATTATCCTATGGGTGAGCTATTTCCATAGTGATGAGGGTGGGGAAAATCTCAAAGATGACCACTTGAAGAAGTCAAATTAATTTCTAAAAGCAAATTGCAAGAACTCTTAATGGCCCCTGCCTGACTCATTCTAATAATCACCTCCCTAAACATCAATAATTGGACAAATTTTGATAGGTTGCATAGTTGACTAGAAGCAGCTCTCACTTCTGTTTAAACGTTTCAAATTAGAAATGTTACTTATGTACTCATTCAAATGAGAGAGAGTACAGCATAATGGTTTAAAGTTCAAACCATGAAGCTCGGTGGCCTGGGTTCATAACCCCAGCTAAGCAGGTTGCCTCTGGGCCGCAGCTGCCTCATCTTTCAGATGAGAACGGAAACAGCTCACCCACAGCACTGTCGCCAGGCTAAGTTGCACCAAGGTAGTGAACATCCAAAGGAAGCAAGGCCCTGACTGAGCCAGGACACAGTCAGACTCCAGCAGCCATACCCCACCACAGAGGGGGCTTTCGAGGCCCCCAGTGGACGCCGAAGGCACAGCTCGCTCCAAACTCCAATACACTGTTTTTCCCTATACATACAAACCTATGACAAAGTTTACCTTATAAATTAGACACACTAAGACATTAACAACAATAATAAAACAATCACAGCAATACATTGTAATAAGAGTTATGTGATTATGGTCTCTCTCTCTCTCTCTCTCTCTCAAAGTATCTTATTATACTGCCGCCTTTTTGTGAAGATGTGAGATGATAAAATGCCTCTGGATGATGGGGGCAGTGCAGCAAAGTCTTCGGCTATTACTGACCTTCTGAGGTGCCTGGAGCATCAACTGCCTCCGGACCATGGCTGACTGCAAGTAACCGAAACTGGAGACCGAATCCAAGCACCAGGGGGAACTACTGTAGTAAACAAAAATGTCAGCTCCAGCAGTAAAAACTAGACATTTCTATATATGAAATTAACTTAAAGGAAATGCAGAACCTATGATCACATGGAAATTCAATGTAAGACAGAGCTGGCATTGCCTGAAAGCAGAGGAAAGGAAAAAAAAATTTCAACAAATCTTGTTGGGAGAATTGGAAACCAATATACTAAAGAAAAAAGAAGAAAAGGTCCTGACCTCACACCATACACAAAAATCAATTCCAAGTAGATTAATGACCAAAAAGTGAAAAACAACTTTAAATTTTGAGAAATACAAAGGAGAGATTTAATAAGACATAAAAAAGTACAAATCATAAAAGAAAAGACTTATGAACCCAACAGTATTAAAATTACAAACATTTGTTCATCAAGAATCCAGTTAAAGAATGCGAAGAGAAACCACAGACTGGGAAAAAATATTAGAATACACATGACCAACAAAGGATTAGAACCAAAAAAATTCCTGCAAATCAATGAAACATGAAACAATTCAATAAAAAAATGAATAAGACATATTAACTGGCAATTCATAAAAGGAACACAATAGCCAGTAAGCATGTGAAAAGATGCTCTTCTCGTTAATAATAAAGAAAACACAGATGAAAACTTCTGTGAGATATCAGTTCACATGCACGGGGCCGGCCAAGACGCAATGCAGCAGCGTCACACCAGTAATGGGAACGTGTCCTGGCCACATGAGCGAGACAGATGTGCACACCCTGCACAACGAAACAACCCCACTCCTCGTGTACGTACACATGCCTTAAGGAAACTCCCGCTGCCCGTGTACACAAGGAGATGCACAAAAGATTATCCCCCAGCACTGCTTCTGAGCACCAAGCCCTGGAAAGAACAGAGATCTATCAACAGAAAAATGAATAAATCAGCTGCAGCATATTCAGTCAATAAATACTATACAGCAGTGAAAGTGAACTGTTTGCTAAACTGGCCGCAACTACTCCCTCCCCCATATCCACAACACTCTGTCATGTGCCTTGGCCGCTCCTCCACCAAGAGCTGCACCCCTCAGAGCTGGGATGGCCTCATCCCAGAATGCAGTTAAGAGCAATGTGCCAGCACCAGTCAGCAGCCTTGTGCACTTCCTCTTGCTCTTATAACCCTGCTTGGCTGCCTGGTGAGTAAGACTGGGCTAGCCTCCTGCAAGATGAAAAATGTGAACACAAACAAGCTGCTGCCACTGAAGCATCTTAACCTTCAGCCATCCCAAAGGCTGCTGGTCACAGGTATGTGAGCAAGCCAAGCTGTGGTCAGCAGACTCACCTGGCTGACCCACAGTCTCATGAGTAAGAATAGTTATTTTAAGTTAACAATAGTTTGTTACAAAGCAAAAGATAACTGATACATAAGCAGATTAACGCTCAACACATCAATATAAATCTGACAAATTTTTTAGTGTAAAAAGGTACACAATAAATAAATGTTATATTGTGTATATAATGTTAAAAAAATTGTTTAAAGATATACTATGTTATTTATTAAAAATGGTGGTATTGGGAGGGAAATAAATTTCTTCTACCCCTCGAGGTTCTTCTAGCTGGTTTAAGAATCAAATTGACATGAGACAGATTAACAGGAGAAACAAACAAAATATAATTAAGTATGTGTGAGGCACCACAGACATGGGTTCCCGAGACAGGGAGAATGAGGCATATATGGCATTCTGCCCCAAGGGAGGGGGTAGGGGTCTGAGACTTCAAAGGAAAAGGGAAGCAACTCCCAGGAATATGAAAGAGTAAATGTTTGGTAAACAGATGTTTGCTGTGCTGCACAGAAACACTGGAGCCAAAGAGGAGTTTTAACAGACTTGGCACCGCCCTCCCTGCCTGCCACCCCAGGCCACACCGTGACACAGCCATCCAAGGGGACAGCTCTCATTCTGGAGCAGGTCCTCTCAATTCTTTTCATACAGTTGGGGGTGGGAGAGGTCAAAGTTACTGAGTCTTTCGCACCTTGATTGTTTTCAACCCTGAAATAATCTGCATGTCACAATGGCACATCTTGAGGCGGCCTGCTCTTGAGTCCTACAGTTCACTCCTCTGAAACTTCCCTAGAAGTTTCACATTAAAAACTGAGGTGAGAAGAGAGAAGGCAAATAGTAAATCTGTGGCATCTTCCTACACTGATGGACAGTGACTGCAGTGGGGTATGGGTGGGGACTTAATATGGGTAATGTAATGACCACATTGTTTTTTCATGTGAAACCTTCATAAGAGTGTATATCAATAATACCTTAATAAAAAAATTTTTTTTAATTGAGGTGATAACTGTTCCATCTCATTGAATCACTAGGTCAGTGCAGTTGAGTGACGATGCAGGTATGGTCCCAAAGTTAGGCCTGTGGTTCAAGTAATCAGGTATTAAGTGAGACACTTCTATGGAAATAAAAGTAAAGGTTAACGGTTGGAACAAATTATAAACCCAGTGCCCAAGTACTGGGTACTGTCAGAGAGATTTCTAGATGTCAGGCTTGAAGCACCATCAGAGAGAGCAGGTGCAGGCAGTGGTTTTCCTGGTTTGTGGTTCGCTGTGGCTGGTGAGCCATTCAGCCCACACGGCAACAGGCAGGAAGACTGCCTAAACATGTGTTGCTGTGATTTCTCTGAAGTTCCTATCAAGACAGTTCGCCTTCAGTTCGCACAGCTTCAGGAAAAGGGCACTTTCAGTTCTCAATGATTTCAAGTCATGAGGGGAAAAGCTGAGAATGTTAGTTAGGAGCACAGGAGCCGGGCACTGGAGGAAACTGGAAGAACGGAGGACCCGGCCCAGTTTACAGTGAACAGTGCTGGAATCTAATACCCATAGAGCAGCACTACTAAAACATCATTTTTCTCTTTAAAGTCACACTCATTTTTATTAAAGGGAACCATATTAAGACTAATTTGCTTGTAAAATAAGTTCAGTTTCAAAACAGTCAGCCTGATTATTTACATAAGAGCAGCAAGAACAGCCATTGATCACACAGGCTCTTTTAATTGTGCTTTGCTGGAACTTTTCATAAGGAATTTCAGACTGAACTTTTAAAGGCCTCTCAGGGCCAGGAAACCCAAGCCAAGGACTTCCGAGAGATTTTGTCTGCAAATGCCTGTAGATTTGGGTGACTTCCTCTCCTCGAGGTTCTCAAGGCATTCTGAGGTTCCCGTGCCTGCCAGGAAGTGACCTTCCTTGCTCACCTAGTGAGGAACCCTGTATGCAAGGTACCAGGCCAATTCTTCCAACAGGCTTTATTGGCTCCATGAAATCAATCTTAGTTCCTTAAAGCCATCTGATCATATCTGAGTCTGTGCACGTCTCTCTCAAATATGACAGTCCAGGTAAAGCCTTGGTAATATAACCAATGATTCCAACTGTGTCCTGTTACAAGGAGAACAGATTCTTACTGAACTTATGCAAATAAATATACTGCCATAAAATGTAAAAATACTCATTGAGAGTTTCCAAATTCTGGAGGCATCAGGCAGAGAGAAAAACTAAATGTTTCAATTCTGCTTACAAAGGTATAACTTGCCAAACTACTGTAAGTCATCTTAAGAGAAAAAGTTTCCTTAAACCTGGAAAAAAGAACATTTCAAACAAAAAGTCATAAGAATTAAAATCTTCTCTCTTAGTTCGTTCAGTCCTATGCTGCTGATTCTTGTTCTGCTTGAATCCAGTCTTCCTCTAGTTTCAGAAATTCTTGCCCAGGTCAGGCTTATGGTCCTAAGGCTATCAGAAATGCCTGTATTTGTCAGAAGTCTCCTTGAAGATGAAGCTATTTTGCAAGGACACTTTCATAAAAGCATCTGAGCAAAACAGTAACTGTCTATAAATGACAAAAGACTTAAAAATGGCAGTGGTTAAAGACCTGATGAGAGTTCATTATAGTACAAAGAAATCTGGTTATTTCTGTAATATATAACATTCCAATAATCAGAATTACAAGTGATAACAAACCAGGGCATACCATATTTCTAGGAGTTTCATATGACTTCTAGGAAAGTTATTTTAATAACATATTTCTGCACAAATATAATCTAAGGTTTAGCATTGCTTATCTGACAATGCTTCCTATATAGTTTAAGATACCAAATAAATAAGCCCAATTTACCTAAATCTCTGTTTTTTTGAGATGAAAATTCTCTGGACATGTTCCAGGGGCCCTCTGGAAAAATCTCAGAGTTAACTAGATGTAAAAGGGACCTTTAGAATTTGATTTGGGGAAGTTGTCAAAAATATCAAAAGGTTTGAACAAAATAGGATCACAGATCATTATGAAATCAATACTTACTCATTTAACCAAAGTGACAACAAAAGAATTTAAAGGCAAATACAGAAGGCTGCAGAGTTGTTAGCAAAACTTAGCTCTTTCAATATTTTTTGTTTTCTTAACTATCAAAGACCTGATTCAGACAACATGAAGCACAAGAAATTATTCTGATAAGACAATTAAAAAAATCCTTCTACAATTTCTTGATATTTAAAGAGCAGACCAATAATTCAAGGAAACTGTCCTTTTTACAAACAGAAAACAAAATGTTAATCTTGTGGTGCACATGATATTAAAACTTTACTTCAATCTCACATGCAGGACCACACATTAATCTCCTTTTCCACAAGCCTTCTACAACTTTTTACATTCAGCTTTTGTCCTCAGTTTTCCCTTTTTAAATAACCAGCCTCTCACCTTTAGGACAAAAATACTTCCTTTTTCCCCCTCAGTAAAAATCCATCTCCATTCCCCATTCCTCTCCTTACCACAAACACCCCCTCCTACCTTTTGTGCATGCAGAGATGCTCTCTTATTACTTTTGCTTTAATTACATGTATTAGAATTCTTAGCTTTCAGAAACCTGAATTTCTAGTGAAAACTAAGTAGTAACCAATTGTGAACTGTTTATTACACCAACATTCTCTAAACTGGCAAATTTATGATACATTTCAGACTCTTTTAGTAAGCACAAAACATGTTTACTAACAGACCCAAATTTGCCTTTAGTTTTTCTGTAATAAGCCAAAAGTAGATAACGCTATGTTTAGTAATGCAAAACTTTGTTTCAGGTTACCAAAAAGATTTAAGCTGTTTTTAGGTACACATAGCTTAACATAATTATATGTATATATAGTGTATATATATAATGATAAATATACACCTATTTAGTTTATTTGTTTTCAACAACCATGCCATTCTTCCAAGCCCTTTTTAAAAAAAAGATTTAGATAATGTCAACTTACATGACTTTAAATATTCTTATGCTTTCAGGTTTTAATTCTAATGCTGATAACTTTAAAGATGTGCCTATTTTAATTAAACAAACTTGTATTAGCATTAGTAACCTAATACTTTCCCAGATCACGTTAACTTGAAAAACTAAGTTAGTGTCTATCAAGATTTGAGGGTTCTGGAATGCTCAATTTTCACAAGCACTTGTCTTTAAACCAATTAATTTTACCAATACCATCAGAGAAAATAATCTCTCACTTATAACATCTAAGGATACATACACAAACATACAAAACAGATGCAGAGGTTTTCTGGTTAGTAATGTTTGTGATTATATTTATGTAATTTCTAGTTTCTAAATACTTCCTTTCTCTCACTCTCTCCCTTTTTTACTCAGATGAGAAACCTTTCCCTGTAGTTAGTATTGTAAAGAATGACTCAGGTCCTAGAGAAGATGGGGCTAGAAAATTTACATCACAAAAGCAAAGTATCCCATCTTTTCCAAGGTTGAGTCCCATGTTGGTGAGGCAGGGGACATATCTATTATCAAAAGTCTATGGTAATATTTAAATGTTTCCTTTAAGTCTAAGACAATCCTGTTTTCAAATGTCTTAATCTTTTATAATATCTACAAGCATTTTAAGATGAATAGGCACGATAGGACCTAGGCTTTAAATTGCTTTTAGACTCCCCATCCCTGGTCTTATAAAGACTAAATTTGCATAACAATGACTGATATATCCATCCACCTACACTGAAATGTTTTCCTTTCCCTCTGGGTACATTCAGCTTAGAGAAGAAAGCCTAAAATAAATTCTATCAGTATCTGAGTATCAGTTTCCACTTTGGCCAAAAATGCTTTCATAGGAATTAAATCCTTCTAAGCACAGTGTCAGATTTCAGCTGGGATGAATGGCAAATATTTCTGGCAGATTAACCCCATGGACCCAAGAAACATCCTCAAATGGATGCAAAAGATATTCACAAGACCAAGAGTTACTCCCAAAGATAATCAAAGAATGAACCGACAACCTGCGTGCACCAGGCAGGCAGAGAGCCAAGGAGTAGAGCTATGCCAATGGGTCTGGGTCTTCCACAGAAGGGGCGTCAGGAAATCCCCTTTCCCTCCTCCGTCAGCCCCAGAACACTGGTGCCCCGTCAGTCTTCTGCAGGAAGGCCTATTGGATCTGTTCACCAACTGTTTCCTCCTTAAGGGGTTGTAAATAGTCACCTTCCCTCTAATTTTTATAGGATTTCCTGAGAGTGGAGGTCAAAGGGTTTTTATAATTTAAATTTTGAGTTGCTACAGAGGGGACTTGAAAAGAAGTTTTTTTTTCCCCCTCAGTGGAGACGTCTAGGATATATCTGTAAAGGACAGTGCATGGGAACGCCCGAAGCTGGTGGCTCACAGAGCCCTGGCCGGTGGCGGGGGCAGAGCGGGCCTTGCTGCCAGTCTCAGGCGCTTATTAGTCACTTCCCGGTGCCCAGCACTTACACGAGTGACCCGCATTCTCTGGGCCTGGAGATTAGGTCGCAGCATTCCTGACACATGTACAGGGAAAGGAAGTTAACACATTCACATGGGGCTAGACTTTAAGGGGGATTTATGTTGGATACAGACACTAATTTCTGTTCTAAGCCTAATTTCGGTTCTTTTATCTTGCCAAAGAAATCTCTAAGGCTGGCCATTATCCTACTAAGACAACTGAGAGCTCTTCCAGAAAGAATTTTCCTCTTTGGCCAATTTAAAGGATCCTCTTCCAACCATGACGAGTAGGATCTAACAGTAACTCAAACCAGTAATCCTTTCTATGGGAAGACCCAGAGGGAACTTTCCAGGCTTAAACTAAGCAAGCAAGGGGCATCCCTAGAGGGCACAGAGACGCAGCCCCACGATCCACATAGTTCAGTCCCATAGTCTAAGAGAACAAAGACCTCTGCTGCCCAGGTGGTAAGGATGGTGTGTGGGGAACTGCCTTTGAATCTCAGCCTCACCATGAGGGTGGCTGCTGGGAACTGCCTTTGAATCTCAGCCATGCCACAAAGATGGCCACTGAGAACTCAGCCGCGCTGCAGGGGTGGCCGCCGAAAGCCCCCTGAGGTTCAGCTGCGCCCACTCCGGTCCGCTTCTTACATCAGAGACAGCTGCGCATGCGCACAACTCTGTGCGTGATTTGGAAAAGTGAAAGTCACCTTATTAGCATAGGTGACCGATCAGGAGAGACTTCACCCTATATATCCCGTGCCCTGAGCCCCAATAAACGAGTTCTTCCTTCGAGTGAACTTCCTGTCGCGTCTGATTGTCTCCGGCGAAAGGCCAGCGGCCAGCGGCAAGTGGCCAGCGGCAGCAGCGGCTGGAGCGGCGCAGCGCCGAGTGCCGGAGGCTGCGGGAACGGGCGGACAGCGGCGCTTACCTCCCTTGCTCTGCCTATCGGGGCAAGCCCCTCTCCCTCCCTTCCTCAGAGGGTTACGGAAAGAGCTTGCAACAGAAAGAGCTTGTAGCACAAAGAGCTGTAGTCCTGACCGAGAGCAGGACCGGTAGGGGAGAGGCTAAAAATCCCGATAGATGGTGTAGCGGGAAGAGCATCTCTGGTCTCTCACAAATGTGAGACGCCTCCAGTCACAGCCCGACTACTCTCACCTGCGACACCAGGCATGTGATACTGGAATGGACTTTTCTAGAGCTAAGCAACCAAGGCTGGGATGACAGAAGTCCCTCAGGGGCTAGCACCTCTTGTGACAAACTCCCCCGAGAGCTGGCACAGCCAGACAAAGAACATGCTTTGGTCTCCACAGCCTGTGGGGCTGCCTGCCAGGCACACCGGTTCCTGCACCCTCCAGGTGGCAGAGGCCAGAGAGGATGTCCTTCTGGTCACAAAGCCAGGCAACAGGACACAAAGGAAACGGACCTTCACAGATGGCTACAGCCAAGCATGTGCCTTCTTGGAGGCCAAACTAACTCCAAGAGGGACTGCGTAGTGTTCAGTGTGCCTGTGGCCCAGAGACTTTCCTGAGGTGGGTGGGTGACCAGGTGCCCACTAGCCCATTCCGTGACAACCCGTCGTATCAGAGGAGCACTCTTGAGGGCGAGCACTCTAGAGCCTTTCCCTCCTCCACCCGCGCCCACCAGGTCTGCAGCCCTGGCTCCCACGCTGTCCCTAGGCAACAGTCTTGACCTCATGTGCACATTTACAAATGACACAAAGAAAACATATGTGGGAGGAAATGGATCAAGAAAAACTAAGAGTCCTCAACCAAATTTACCAAGAGTCACCAAGGCCAAGGCGCCAGCTCCACAGCATTTCTCCTGCTAATCAAATTCAGAAAGAAAAGCTGGAAGCCCCTGTGTATCTATCTCTCCCCAGCAGCATTTTCCTCCCTCCAAACTCTGAGGTAACCCTGTAGGGGCTAAGAGCCAGGTGCCCCAAGATGTGCCATTTTGACATACAGGTTATTTCAAAGTTGAAAACAATCAAGGTACAAAAGTCACAGAAACTTTGACGTCTCCCCACCCCCCTCCCCCCAACTGCATAAAAAGAATTTAGATAGAGGATCTGCTCCAGAAAGAGATCTGTCCCCTTAGATGGCTATATTATAATGTGGCCTAGGGGTGGGTAGACAGGAAAGGATTCTCACCATTCTCATTCCATCAGACCCTGCAGACAGAGATTCTGGGAGGCTGACATGGTAAGAAACCTTACGTTCTGCCGGCTGTCCGTCAGATGTCCCAGAATCTCTCAGCTGCAGCAGCCTGGAAGTGAGCACAGACCAGTGAGTCAGTCTCCCGCCGACTACGCCAGCTGTTGGGGAGGAAGAAATCTCTACCCCTCGAGGTTCTTCTAGCTGGTTTAAGAATCAAATCATGAGACAGATTAACAGGAGAAACAAAATGTAATTAGGTCCATATGGGAAAGCCATAGGCATGGGTTTTCCAAAGCCCATCAGGGAAATGAGGTACGTGTGTCATCGTGAACCAAGGAGAAGGGGTAGGTCTGAGACTTCAAAGGAAAAGAGAAGCAACTCACAGGAATAGCAAAGAGTGAACGTTCAGTAAACAGGTGTTTGCTGGGCCACACAGAAACACTAGGGCACAGACAAAAATTTTTAAGTCTTGGCTACATCCCTTCCTGTCTACCACCCTAGGCCACATTATAATATAGCCATCTAAGGGGACAGATCTCTGTGGGGAACTGCCTTTGCATCTCAGCCTCGCCACGAGGGTGGCCGCTGAGAACTGCCTTTGAATCTCAGCCATGCCACAAAGATGGCCACTGAGAACTCAGCCGCGCTGCAGGGGTGGCCGCCAAAAGCCCCCTGAGGTTTAGCTGCGCCCACTCCGTTCCGCTTCGTACATCAGAGACAGCTGCGCATGCGCGCAGCTCTGTGCCTGATTCGGAAAAGTAAAGTCACCTTATTAGCATAGGTGACCGATGGGGGGGAGACTTCACCCTATATATCCCATGCCCTGAGCCCCAATAAACGAGTTCTCCCTTCGAGTGAACTTCCTGTCGCGTCTGATTGTCTCCGGTGATAGGGGCGGCCAGCGGCGAGTGGCCAGCGGCCAGCGGCCAGCGGCGGCGGCAGCAGAGGCTGGAGCGGCTGCAAGTGGCGGCGCCGCCGAGCGCCGGAGGCTGCGGGAACGGGCGGACAGCCGGCGCTTACCTCCCTTGCTCTGCCTATCGGGGCGAGCCTCTCTCCCTGCCTTCCTCCCCTCCGCTGGCTCGGAGGGTCGCAGAAAGAGCTTGTAACACAAAGAGCTGTAGTCCTGACCCAGAGCAGGACCGGTGGGAGAGAGGTGAAAAAAACCCGATAGATCTCTTTCTGGAGCAGATCCTCTATCTAAATTCTTTTTATGCAGTTGGGGGGAGGGGTGGGAAGACGTCAAAGTTTCTGTGACCTTTGCACCTTGATTGTTTTCAACTTTGAAATAACCTGTATGTCAAAATGGCACATCTTGGGGCACCTGGCTCTTAGCCCCTACAGGGTTACCTCAGAGTTTGGAGGGAGGAAAATGCCGCTGGGGAGAGACACACAGGGGCTTCCAGCTTTTCAGTGCACCCTTCCCTAGCCCCCCTACCTATAACTGCAGTCCTCCCAACTCACCTTATCCTATATTCCCTTCCCCACTGTAGTTTTCTACTTAGTGTTTAACATCAGCTAATTACATAAAGGCAGGATTTGCATTGTGCCTGTAATTGCTTCCCCAGCAACCAGAACCATGACTGGCAGAAATTCGAAGGTAACTGTAATGAGCATCCTATCCTGGACTGGAAACCGCTACTTTGGAAGAGTAAGTGGCTGGCAGAATCAGAACAGGGGCTGGCCGTGAACACTGAGAAGGGACTGGTGGTCACCATGGGTGAGGGTCTGGTGGGAGGAGGAGGGGGATGAAGGGGCACAGAATTCTCAATCATAATATAAGCTGGTCATAGGGATAGTAGCACAGCATGGGGAATATAGCCAATGGTTCTGTAACACCTTCCTCTGTTGACAGACAGTAACTGCATTAGTAGGGCAAGGATTTAATAATGTGGGTAAACTGTTGAACCACTGTGCTGTATACTTGAAATCAATATAAGATTGTTTATCAATGACACTCCGACAACAACAACAAAAATGAATAGGAGCTGGCAAACTACGAACTGTGAGCAAAGCATGGCCTGCTGCCTCTTCATATGGTCCCCAAGCTACAGTTTTTACAGAAGAACATTTGCAACTCAGCTGATGACACAGAACACTAACTTTGAACTCCAATTAAGCAAAATGTTATTTCCCTCCAAAATAATTCTACACTTTTCATTAATAGACATTATAAAAACTGTTACATATTTTATATTTTCAATTTCATCAATTAAGAATGTATGGAAATTTGTTTTCTCTCATTACCTAAATATCCACACCATATCCTTTAGTCTGTCTCTTGGCTTACCAAGTCAAAGATATTTACTATGTGGCCATTTGCAGAAAAGGTTTGCCAGCCTCTAATTAAGAGCAACACCTATAGATGTTGAATCCTGTTCAATTTAGTTGAGTTCTCAAACTCTCTATCCTTAGTTTCCTCATCTGTATCTACCTGAAAGAGCTGCGGTTAGAAAGAACAGAAGCAATATATATAGAACACACCTGGCCATTAGGAAGAGCTCAACAAATACTGGATTCTATTATTAGTTGAGGAAGAAAACAAACCAAAAAAAAAAGGTAAAAGAAGTTAATACAACCACACAATTTTTTGCAGTTTGAACCAAGGGCTAAGAAGGAAATAAAGGACTGAGGCAGGTGACAACCAAGGTGCCCCCAAATGCCCAAGAACCATGCACAGCGTGGCACACTCAGAAGGGGAAGGTATGAAGGGTGAGCTGCTGATTCCAGTTCCCTCATAAGTCACCCTCCAGGAAAATGGAGATATACCCAAGTTATGAGAAAGAGCAGAAAATGAGGCAAAACTTTATCTGTGGTCATTTCCAGGGTCACACCACCACTAGAATGGTGAGCATAATGGTTAAAAAGTAGAGCACGAGAGTCAGTTTCCGAGGTTCAGATCTCAGCTCTGACCCTCAGATTAGCTTTGAAACCTTGGGCAAGTTATTTAAGCTCAACTCCTCTTCTGCAAAATGGGACTAAAAACACCATCGCCTTCAGTCTCCTGACTAGTCAATAGGATAACAAAGTGCCTGGCACATCAATGCTCAATAAATGTTGGTCAATATTATTACAACTGGTTGCCAAAGTCTTGTCTAAACAGATGTTTTAGTATTTCCTACAAAGCCAATCATTTATAGCCTACATTTTCCATTTTCTCCAATACTCTTCTGCTTCAAATAGTGTTTATTAAAGCTTTTATTTCACTTCGAAGAAACTTTTTTTATATTTGAAGCTACATATTCTCAACCCTATATATTTCTAACACTTTCAACCCAAAATTGATATTGAGGCTCAAAAGAAAGCTATTTTTCCAGGAGAAAGAATCATAGGAACGGACACTAGGCCAAAATACCAGCCACTTCCCATCGTGTAGACAGAGGTGTGTGCAGTATTTCTGCAGGGCTCTTCTTCATTTTTACTCTCCACAGAAGAAATAAAAAAGAGCCAGTGCCTCAGAAGAAGTTGTTTTTAAGTTACCTTTCTCGTGCTTATATGAGCATTTGCTGGTTTTCCTGTTTAAATCAAAGAAAAAGTGGTGCCAATGTCAGATTTTAAAGTGAGAGACCATTCAGTGCCCAAAATGAGATGCGATTCCTCAGCACTGTCTGGTCGTGTGCGGAACAATAAATGGTTCCCTGCAGGCCAGTCCACAGCTCACCCACCCGACTTAATGACAATCTGACGTCCAAAAGTACCTTGAGCAATAGAGAGCATCAAGAAATGGCTCTGTTATAAATTTAGGAACGAAACTAAAGGTCCTAGGGAGCCATTTTCCACAAGCGCCCCAGCCGGTGAAAAGGCCCGCCCCATTCAAACAGGACTCCCCTGCCTTCTAAGTATCTCTTTCCCTGTAGCAACTCAGAATTACAGCTGGCTCACAATGAAGATTTGTGTGGCTATAACCCATCCGCCAGACCCTAATGTATCAGCTGACGCTCAGAGCAGGGAAGTCATTGTATTCTATACCCCAAACACGTTTCGAATATAACACCCCCTAAAACACCATCTTTCCCTTTACACACTGGCAGCTCATCTGAAGACCATCATTTCTTCACTTTTCTATTAGCATTATGAAGACAATTTGGTATAAACCTCCCTGAACTGCAAGTCCGAGATCTTAATCCTCCTCTCAGCTATCACTTACCTGACACTTGACCTTCAGCAAGTCACAATCTCAGTTATTTTCAACATTCCTTAAGAACTCAGAGTTATCTGGTGTCAAGAGCCTCACCAATTCGCCATCATATTCATGTTATCCCCACGGACTATTCTCCTGCCTCAATCAAAGAACATTTTTAGCATTTCTCCACCAGTTAGGACCCTATCGATTTCAGGGACAGCGTGGGTAAAATTTAACATTTCCAGAATATCTCGCCAGGCTTTAGTACATCTGCGTATCAATAGGCATTCAGAGGTGGAGAGAAGTCCATCTCCATATCAGTGGGTACTTACCTGGGCAGGGAGGGCTTATCTGTACCCGAGAGGTGGGGGTAGGGCCGGTTTTGCTCCTGCTGGAGCAGGAAAGAGGGAACACCCCGGACTGGAGTTTGTAAGCAATAAATGAGTTCTAAACTTTATTTCTCCCTTTGACTGATTTTGGTTTTTAGAGGTATTTTGCCCCAGGATTTCCTCTCCCCGGACTTACAGACAGAAAAACAAACCCAAACCAAGAAAATGGGGGTAAAGGGGAAGGGTATTTATTGGCTCAAGTAACTTAACAGCCAGACGTGACACAGCCCAGGAGACTCCCCGGCAGCACGCTCAAGGCTGATTTCTTTCTCTCCCTCCTGCCCACCCCAGCTCCGTCCCAAGCTTGTCTCTCCTATTTTGACTTTATTTTCAGGCTTCACATGGTGGCCAGATAACGCAACCACTCTTGCCTTTCATCAGCCTAGGTTTGAGTTCAGCAAGGAGGCCTCCTCCGTTGACTCAGGCAGAAGCAAAAGCTGCACTGGGCTCCGCCTGAGAAACTGTGCACCTGACCAGACCACGTGACAGAGGATGCGGTCATGACCGCCCACCTATCAGCAACTGTCCGAAAGCCGGAGGGAGCCCGGAGAAGACAGGCATGTTCTTTGCCCCTCCCCTCCCACGGCAATCACCACTGAGGACCAAGCAGTTATACACCCTGCCCTCATTATCTTCTGCCAAAACCTACTCGTCCCCTGGAAGCCTTCACCTTCACACCTGCTGCATCGTCCCTATTCCTCTTGTGAGTGAGAATTCACTCTCTTCCTTATCTCCGAAATCCTACCAGTCAATTCGCAGATTCCACTTCCTTGCCTGCTTTTTTCCAATCCTCTTCCTTCCCAGCTGTGTGCAACTGCCTTCACGGGGGCCTCACAGCACCCTTGCCTGATTCGTGTGACCACCCACCCCATCCCAAACCATGCCCCATGTCACCAGTCATCTTTCTAAAGTGCAAGGCTAACCTAACCTTATTTCCCTTTATACTTTTTAGCATCTTCTTGTTCCTACAGCATAAAAACCATCTTGTTTCTGATATTGTCACGTTACAGTTAATCATGCCAATTACTTGCAAGTTCCACAATTCAGCAAGCTCTCCTTACCTGTCCTTTTGCACACGATGCTTCCCAGACCGGAATTCACAGGTGCCACTCTGGATTAAGGTATTCCCCCTCCTTTAAAACACCTGGTTGAACAAGATGCAGCTAAGGCGTTTCTGCCTTCACGAGGCCTTTCTGAGGCCCCACGCAGAGTTCTTTCTTTGGGCCTCACCATCCCCAACACAGGTCTCTCCCACAGCACCTGGAACACCTCAATGCACTCACCTTTACAGGCTTGTCTCATGCTTTGGTTCTCCAAAGCCAACACGCCTTAGGATGATTTGAAATGCTCTATAAAAATACAGATGCCTGAATCTACCCCACACTAAACATACCAAACCAGACTTAGGGCCCAGGCAATGTATATTGTGAAAAAGCTTCCCCCAGTGATCTAGGTAAAAACCACTGAAAGATGGCAATCTGCTTAAGAAAAACAATACCTATTAAATACAGCTGGTTCTTTAAATTGCTCCTGACAGTAGGGAAACAATAAATGTTATGGACTGTTAATCAGTCTTCCAAATTGCTGTGAACTATAGTCACCAAAATCACCCAATGTAAGAAAATGAACCAGAATATACCATTTTCAGGCATTCCAACTAAATAAAATTTTGTTATACACTGGGTGGGCAGATGGGGAAAGGGACAGATGAAGAAATTACCTGAACCACCTTTTCCTCTGATACTCAAGAACGAACATTATGCTGTAAGTTCAATCGCCAAAGCCAAGAATAAATGTTTCTGATTGTAGCTTCAAGGTCCTCTGTGGTTAATCAGCCAGACTCTAAATAGTAATTGCTGCTTTTCAACAATGAATAAAATTAATACTGCCTTCTGCATTAAGTTTCCTATGTGGCAAGAATCAAGATGCATGTAAACACAACTGATGTGAATTATACTTAGGCAAGACACAAAGAAACATAATTTCCACTGTGTCAAATCAAATCCACTTTCTGCCTACCTTCAGGGCCTGGTGCCAGTTTAGGTTTCTCAGTAAGGTGAACAGGCACGGTGGCTGCCCTCAGAGAAGCTACCACTAACGTATGTTACCAATGCTGCTCATATTTACATTCAATAGAATTCAAACTGCCAAATGTTTTATTTGTATTTCCATCATAACCTTTATGTCAGATCAGTCCTTTTATCTTCAAAAAAAATTTTTAAAGAATATTAAGGCATTTCCTGGTTTGAAGTGGTGTAAGTCCAGGGAAAGGAAATCCCGGGGCAAAATACCTCTAAAAACCAAAATCAGTCAAAAGGAGAAATAAAGTTTAAAACCCGTTTATTGCTCACAAACTGCAGTCCCGGGCCGCCTTTCTCCTCTACTCTTGAAGAAGCAAAACTGGCCCTCCCCTCACCTCTCAGGTACTGATAAGCCCTCCCTGCCCAGGTAATTGCCCACTGATATGGAGATGAACTTCTCTCCACCCCTGAGAAATGATGCAAATACACTAAAGCCATACTTCTTTCCACCTCTGAATGCCTATTGATATGCAGATGTACTAAAGCCAGGTGAGATATTCTGGAAATGTTACAATTTTACCCACAAGTGGTAATATCAAGTTTTCCTCTTCAAAAACTGAACGTGAACAGTCTTTAAAAACCTAAAAGTGCTATTGAAGCAATTTAATTCAACACATTACACAGGAGTCAGCAACTGCCTCAAAAGTCCCTCCCAGCAAAGGGCACAACCAAGCCAAAAGAGATCACACTCTACATTCTAATCAAAAGTCAAAACTGGTAAAACTTTCTAGATGAAGCTAGAGTCTCAGTGTTACTAAGTTGCCTTTTCCCCCCTAGTTGAATCATGTAAGGAACAAATATAAAAAATGAAATAACACACCAAAGACATAAAAACTGCCTCGGCCAACATTTTCTATCCTTTCTTCACTGACACTGGCAAACCCAGCACCACGTTAAAAAAAAAAAAAAAAATCTAAGAAGAATTTTGTTTAAAAAAAAAAAAATCCTTAAACTAAATACAGTTCTAAGCTTCACTCTGGAAAAAAAGAAGCCTAGGAAAATAAAGGATGAAACATGATAGTGGGGAAAAAAATGACACCCTTGTTGTACAAGAGAGTTAGCAAATCATTAGAGAATTCCCAGAAGCTGAAAGTTTTGTTTCTGACCCTCAAGTACAAACTCTTGGACTGATGAGAGATAAAAACATAGTAATTCAAACCACTAGAAGTAAATACAGCAGGTTTTTCTTTGAAGTGAAACTCTTCTGGTCTCCTCAATGAACTCCTCTCTTGATAACCGAGCTTGCCCAAGTTTCAGAAGTTCATTAGCAAACTCGGCATGTGCTCTTTCGGCCATCCCATTTTAAAATATAATTGTAATGAACACTATACTGCAATAAAACAAGGCCATTTTTAAAAAACCGAGAGGCCCAATTAGGTGATGTAAATTTGAATTAAATGTATACATAAATCAGTCATGCCCAAAGCTCCCGGCACACCGCCAGCCAACAGTCTCGGCATAAGAAATATTAGAAATGCTACCCAGGAGGGATACCTGTTTATACATCATATTTAAAGCTATAAACTAGTCATCCTGTTAACACAACTCTACTATGAACAAGAAACTTATCAAATTCAGTTCCATTTTGAAAGAATTTCTTTAAGCTCTTCTACTGGCTGGGAGACTGATTCATTTTGCCACTGGTGGCTCAGTTATGAACATTCTTTGGTTTGTAGTTTGCAAAAAAGTAATAAAACCAGATGTAATAAAAGCTGTAACTACACAATTGCACAAAATAATAGGCAATGATCTGGTTTGTGCTCTCCAATTGTCAGCAACGGAGTTTATTTTGGTGCTGGTTCCCCTTCACAGGGAGAAAAAGCTAATGCTAAAGATATATTTGGGGGTCTTAAGTCCCCCTATAAACACTTCCTATTAGTAACTGCTGCACAGGCTTATTCAACACAGAAAACTATGCAAGGATAAGTCTGGATAGCACTTTGGAAACAACCACTTGAATCCCTCAGTGCTTCAGGGAGGAGCCCACGAGGCTGGCTGGCTCTTGCCCAGGCACCCATTCTACAAAGCCTGCAAACACCTGTGCTTCCTCACCTGCAAGGACAGAACACGGAACCTGGCCTCTTGGTCAAAATATACCCTCTACAGAGGTCTGGTCAGAAAACCCTAAGAACAGATAGGATGGTCTTCATTTGAGGGATCCTGTTATGAGATAAAAGGTTAGAAAACACCCTTAAAAACAAGAAAACTGCCAACCCTTAGAAAAGAAATACATCTGATTTAAACAATCAATATATAAAGAAGAAACAGGAAAATTTTTAATATTATCTTATACCATACACATTTCTCATAATTCTGAATAGAATACAGATAATTTATTTTACATTATCCACCGTAATGCCTTTACCACCACACACTCAGTGACGATGAAATGATACGGTGATTTGGCCCACTTTGGGAAACGTGGGTCAAGCAGGAAACAAACCGTATATAATTAAACCAGTAAGCTCATATCAGGAGAACTCTCAAGAAGAATGAGCTTTTAATGGAAAAATGACATTTCCCTAATACTCTATACAGAGAGAACATGAAAAACAAAAATCCCCCATTAATATATTTAAACTATTTCTCCAAACTCTATTTCTCTCCACACTCAGCAAATATTGATAAATATTGGCCCTAATTCACAAATGAATTCAAGATTAGTTTTAAAGCTAAAAACCTCAGTCTGCTCATGACATTTTCTTGTAATGCTTCTCTCACACACACACAAAATTTCATTATTTATCTGAAACTGTTGCTAGTTCAATCTTTACTGATCTCTTGAGCAATATAATTCTGAAACTACTAAAATACTGTATTAATTTGCTTTTAGAACCCTAGAAAAATAAAGTTTGTATACACATATTCATTTTTAACCTAAACTGAACATAATTAGGAAAGGTAACAAAATTTGAAGAAATAAAACAACTTACAATAAAGAAGACTGGGTGCTAAGATATGTTTTTAAAATAATGTCCTAGTATACCAGGAAACTTATGTAATTATACTCCAGGCCCTTCGATTTCCTGTTTATGAGATTACTAGAAACTATATTTTTAGAGCCAATTTGATCCACTCTGTTGATTAAAAAACAAAGATACTACTGAGACAGGGACCGTGGATGTAGTCAGAGTATGGTGAGGGCCTCCGGAAAAAGCAAGGCAGGATATTTGCAGTCAGAGCAATGTAACTACATGCAAGGAAACCCCCTACCAAAACTCTGTATTAAACATTAAGCTCTAGGGTCATTCTTTAGTAAGACCAGTTAATGTTCCCCAGACAAAGAAGAGTAGCACATGTTTTTATTATGCTAATTATTTGCAATCACGTGTAAGACTCACTTTAGCACGCTAAAAGGCCCAGGCCTATGTACTTACTGTCTTTCCTCTTTCAGATCTGATGGGGTAGTTTTGCAAACTGGGCAACTAATTTAGCATGCAGACCCAGCTGTAAACAATGTAGTAAAAGGCAGGAAAGATTCCACCTTAAAGATAAGATTGCATTTTAACTCCCAGTAAGTTTGGGAAGCAGGATTCTTAACTTGCTCTTTAGCAAACAGACAACACCTCAGCCCACGTGGGGGCTGGGCAGGCCGCCTTTGATATACCCCTAGACCAGGACACCAGTATCCAGGAGAGAGATTGGGGTGGGAAATTCCTTGTGTTAAGTTAATTCTGAGTGTTCAGATATCACTTAGCAAGTTCACACCCCTAAGTTCTTTTCATGTTCTCAAAAAAATCCTCATTTTGCCTATAAAACCCCCAAAGAACGCACCACACCGGACTCTCTTGTCCCCTCTTGGCGTGAGCCGGGAGCTCTGTCCTTTCACTTTATTTCTACCTTGGGTGTTTGCTAAGCTCATTCTTCGGCTTGGTGAACAAGAACCCCAGCATCACTACCTTTGTTACTTGTATACATCAATGTTCAGCCCAGAGCAGATCCTCTCCGGAATGCTAACAATAAACTAATTCTCTCAAATGTAAGATTACATTTTTTCCCGATGTTCCTGTAGTGACAGCCTCAAGAATAAAATACTTTTAAAGCATCATTTTCCATTTTTACCTAAAATTTAAGCACCATAACTTAAATTGAGAAGCATCTCTAGCACTCCGCCCACCCACAGTCAAAACAAGAACTGAAAGAAAACAATAGTATCTCCTAAGTGAGCACACGATCACTGCTCGCTCTCTACCTGACCCAGAGTGGACATCCCCAAAATAGCAGCATAACGTAAACCCCCTGAACCAAAGATGAGGGTCCATCCATTGGTTCTTCATCTCCTTTTTTTCTTCTTTGTTTTCTGGAAAGAAAATGCCAGAACATATTGCCCAGAATGACAGATAAGGCCAAAATTCTACTAACATAAGTACTTATGCAAGGAAATATACCAAAAAGAGGACATGTACCAGAATTTGATCATACAAATCATGCTCCTTTTCAATGAAGCCTTTGCATTATTCTAAGCGAACAAGAATAAAATGTCAATTACAAAGGCAAACATAACCCCTGTTAAGAAAATGAGTTTCTACCATCTGACAGCAAGCAAGAGGCAAAGATAGTGTGGGTAATTGTAACATTTCCAGAATATCTCGCCGGGCTTTAGTACATCTGCATATCAACAGGTGTTCAGTGGCAGAATGAAGTATGGCTTTAGTGCATTTGCATCATTCCTCAGGGGTGGAGAGAAGTTCATCTCCATATCAATGGGTATCTACCTGGGCAAGGAGGGCTTATCTGGACCTGAGAGGTAAGGGGAGAGACAGTTTTTGGCTTCTGCTGGAGCAGGAAAGAGAGAAACCGCCCCAGACTGCAGTTTGTGAGCAATAAACGGATTTTAAACTTTATTTTTTCCTTTGACTGATTTCGGTTTTCAGAGGTATTTTGCACCAAGACTTCCTCTCTGCGGACATACAGACAGTAACAAAGAGCACCTTACAAATCATTCTCTGAAGGCTTATCACTGCACCCACAAGGATCACCTTCACCCCAGGTGCGCCAGCATCTTCAACTCCAGGGACTGTAACACTTCAGTCATTCAACACCATGGTCAGATCCTGCACCCTACCATCATCCAGAACTGCTCCTCCTCTCAGACTTTGAACTCTCGCATGCAACCCCACTTCTGGACCTCTCACTCCCTACTCCCATTAAAGACCTATTCTCCAACTCATCTAGACCTCCTGCCCCTCCATTCTTCCTCCAGACCATCAATTCACTCCTGTTTTCACGTCCTTCTCAGGCCTACTGAGGCCAGAGGGCCCGTTACCGACTTTCCCGTCGATACCTTGCACTCCCCTGCTCCCTTGTCCTTCTGCTGTACATCCCCACAAAGCCCTGAGTCTGGGAGGATTCCATCGGATTGCCTTCTCCTTTCATACACTCTGGGCTGCCGAGCACTATGGGGAAAATCTAAACAAGAGAAGGCTCAACCCTACAGGCTGGTCTTTCATGACCTGGCAAGCTTCCTCATAAATCTCTTTAGAACCTACAATTCAATGGGTTATGGAGGGAATTACAAGTATAGCAGGGAAAGGAATTCAGGAGTTTACGTTATATTCAAAGAAGCTTGAAGGTAAGAAGGAAATGCTGGCATAAGGGGGAGAAGAAACAAAAAAGTCAGAGCATGCTGAGGGTTAAGAGAGATGGTAAGTAGGCAAAGTTGGAAGGTAAGATGATGATGAAGGACAGCAAGCATTCCTACAGAGGCAGAAAGAAATGGGTAGGATCCATTGCTTCAAATTTTATTAAAATAATACATTTGTTTCAGTAATAGAAGGTAACTGAAACAGGTTTGCCTCCAATGCACCGCAGAGTTTACCTTCTCACACAGTGAAAGCCCAAACTCTGATGTGAGACAGCCTGGGCTTGAATCTCAGCTCTTCCGCTCCCCAGTTCTGTTATCTGCTAGGCAAGTCATTCCACCTTTCTGTGGCTAGGTTTCCTCACCTGTGAACTAGGAATAATGACAATACCTGCACACTAGAGTCACTGAGAATTAAGAGAGTGAATACACAGAACATAAAGCACTTGGAATAGTGACTGGCACATTACAAGAACTATACTAATGTCACCCATGATTCTGGCTAAAAACTTAAAATGCCCTTCAGATGTCGTTGTGTTCATTTTAGCACTACAAATAAATGTTAAATAAATGAATATTCAAACACTCTAGCAATAATGATGTCTTACACAAAACAAAAGTTCATCTACTAACTTAATGCCTATCGTTTTAAATGCACTGCAGTTAAATATTTAAGTTAAAAACATAAGCACCCCCTCAGCTCTTTAAGAGCAGTGCACTCAAAGAAATCACTACAAAGAAATACCTGACAATGGTTCCTAAACTCAGCATATACTCACATAATTCACACAGCTAAGTCTTTTCAAAATGCACCCAATTATGCGTTAAAAGAAGTAAAACTGCTATATACTCTATAAAGCAAAACTTATAACTTCTGACTACACACATTTTCATAAGCCGTAGGTCTTCTGATCCTGGGGAATGGGTGCCTCCCCCTTCCTGGTCGTCAGAAATTGACTGGTATCCACTGTCTTTCCCCCTCTCTGCATACAACCTTAAAAAAAAATAAAAGACAGCAAAATCTAAACAACATTCAAAAACTGGAGTGGCTTGATTGTGTGGTGTAGTTATCCTACCTGTACTTCCTGTTTAAGCTAACTTTTCAAAGCACATCTGTGGGTAAAACTATAATATTTCTAGAATATATCGCTTGGCTTCAGTATATCTGAATATCAACAGGCGCTCAAGGGTGGAGAGAAGTATGGCTTTAGTGCATTTGCATCATTCCTCAGGGGTGGAGAGAAGTTCGTCTCCATATCAATGGGTAATTACCTGGGCAACAGAGGAGGGCTTCTCTGTACCTGAGAGGTGAGGGGGAGGGCAGGTTTTTGCTTCTTCAGGAGCAGAGGAGAGAGATGGCCCTGGACTGCAGTTTGTAAGCAATAAATGTTTTTTTTATTAAGGTATCATTGATATATACTCTTATGAAGGTTCCACATGAAAAAACCATGTGGTTATGACATTTACCCATATTGTCAAGTCCCCACCCATGCCCCAATGCAGTCACTGTCCATGGGTGTACTAAGATGCCACAGATTCACTATTTCCCTTCTCTGTGCTACACTGTTTTCCTCGTGATCCCCACACTATGTGTACTAAAAACATAATACCCCTCAATCCCCTTCTCCCTCCCTCCCCACCCGCCCTCCCACACCCCTCCCCTTTGGAAACTACTAGTCCCTTCTCGGGGTCTCCGAGTCGGCTGCTATTTTCTTCCTTCAGTTTTGCTTCATCGTTATACTTCCACAAATGAGGGAAATCATTTGGCACTTGTCTTTCTCTGCCTGGCTTATTACTCTGAGCATAATATCCTACAGTTCCATCCATGTTGTTGCAAATGGTAGGATTTGTTTCTCTTATGGCTGAATAGTATTCCTCTGTGTATATGTACCACCTCTTCTTTATCCATTCATCTACTGAAGGACACTTAGGTTGCTTCCATATCTTGGCTACTGTAAAAAGTGCTGCAATAAACATAGGGGTGCATATGTCTTTTTGAATCTGAGAAGTTGTATTCTTTGGGTAAATTCCAAGGAACAGATTCCCAGGTCAAATGGTATTTCTACTTTTAGTTTTTTGAGTAACCTCCATATTGTTTTCCACAGAGTTGAACTAGCTTACATTCCCACCAGCAGTGTAAGAGGGTTCCCCTTTCTCCGCATCCTCGCCAGCATTTGTTGTTCTTAGACTTTTTGATGCTGGCCATCCTTACTGGTTGAGGTGATATCTCATTGTGGTTTTAATTTGCATTTCCCTGATGATTAGTGATGTGGAGAAACTTTTCATGTATCTGTTGGCCATCTGAATTTCCTCTTTAGAGAAGTGTCTGTTCAGATCCTCCACCCATTTTTTAATCGGGTTATTTGCTTTTTGGGTGTTGAGGCATGTAAGTTCTTTACATATTTTAGATGTTAACCCCTTGTCGTATATGTCATTTACAAATATATTCTCCCATACTGTAGGATGCCTTTTTGTTCTGATGATGGTGTCCTTTGCGATACAAAAACTTTTCAGTTTGATGTAGTCCCATAAGTTCACTTTTGCTTTTGTTTCCCTTGCTCAAGGAGATGCGTTCAGGAAAAAGTTGCTCATGCTTATTATTCAGGAGATTTTTGCCTATGTTGTCTTATAAGAATTTTATGGTTTCATGACTTACATTCAGGTCCTTGATCCACTTCGAGTTTACCTTTGTGTATGGGGATAACAGTAATCCAGTTTCATTCTCTTGCATGTAGCTGTCCATTCTGCAAACACCAGATGTTGAAGAGGCTGTCATTTCCCCATTGTATGTACACAGCTCCTTTATCATACATTAATTGACCATATATGGTTAGGTTTATACCAGGGCTTTCTAGTCTGTTCCATTGGTCTGTGGGTCTGTTCTTGTGCCAGGACCAAATTGTCTTGATTACTGTGGATTTGTAGTAGAGCTTGAAGTTGGGGAGTATAATCCCCCCAGCTTTATTCTTCCTTCTCAGGATTGCTTTGGCTATTCGGGGTCTTTTGTGGTTCAATATGAATTTTAGAACAATTTTGTCTAGTTCGTTGAAGAATGCTGTTGCTATTTTGATAGGAATTGCATTGAATCTGTAGATTGCTTTAGGCAGGATGGCCATTTTGACAATATTCATTCTTCCTATCTATGAGCACAGGCTGTGTTTCCATTTATTGGTATCTTCTTTAATTTCTCTTGAGTGTCTTGTAGTTTTCAGAGTGTAGGTCTTTCACTTCCTTCGTTAGGTTTATTCCTAGTATTTTATTCTTTTTGATGCAACTGTGAATAGAAGTGTTTTCCTGATTTCTCTCTCTGCTAGTTCATTGTTAAGTGTATAGGAATGCCACAGATTTCTGCGTATTAATTTTGTATCCCGCAACTTTGCTGAATTCAGATATTAGATATAGTATTTTGGAGTGGATTCTTTACGGTTTTTTATGTACAGTATCATGTCATCTGCAAACAGGGACAGTTTAACTTCTTCTTTGCCAGTCTGGATGCCTTTTATTTCTTTGTGTTGTCTTATTGCCATGGCTAGAACCTCCAGTACTATGTTGAATAGAAGTGGGGAGAGTTGGCATCCTTGTCTTGTTCCCTATCTTAAAGGAAAAGCTTTCAGCTTCTCGCTGTTAAGTATGATGTTGGCTTTGGGTATGTCATATATAGCCTTTATTATGTTGAGGTACTTGCCCTCTATACCCATTTTGTGGAGAGTTTTTATCATGAATGGATGTTCAATTTTGTCAAATGCTTTTTCAGAAACTATGGAGATGATCATGTGGTTTTTGTTCTTCTTTTTGTTGATCTGGTGGATGATATTGATGGATTTTCGAATGTTGTACCATCCTTGCATCCCTGGGATGAATACCACTTGATCATGATGGATGATCTTTTTGATGTATTTTTGAATTCGGTTTGCTAATATTTTGCAGAGTATTTTTGCATCTATGTTCATGAGGGATATTGGTCTGTAATTTTCTTTTTTTGTGGTGTCTTTGCCTGGTTTTGGAATTAGAGTGATGCTGGCCTCGTAGAATGAGTTTAAAAGTATTCCCTCTTCTACTCCTTGGAAAACGTTAATGATGATGGGTATCAGGTCTTCACTAAATGTTTGATAAAATTCAACCAGATGGTGAAGCCATCTGGTTCAGGGATTTTGTTCCTAGGTAGGTTTTTGATTTCCAGTTCAATTTCATTGCTGGTAATTGATCTATTCAGATTTTCTGTTTCTTTCTGGGTCAGCCTTGGAAGGTTGTATTTTTCTAAAAAGTTGTCCATTTCTTCTAGGTTATCCAGTTTGTTAGCATATAATTTTACATAGTATTCTCTAATAATTCTCTGTATTTCTGTGGTGTTCATAGTGGTTTTTCCTGTCTCATTTCTGATTCTGTTTATGTGAGTAGACTCTTTTTTGCTTGCTAAGTCTGGCTAGGGGTTTGTCTATTTTGTTTATTTTCTCAAATAACCAACTCTTGCTTTCATTGATCCTTTCTATTGTTTTATTCTTCTTGATTTTATTTATTTCTGCTCTAATCTTTATTATGTCCCTCCTTCTACTGACTTTGGGCCTCATTTGTTCAAATTTTTCTAGTTTTCTTTAATTGTGAGTTTAGACTGCTCGTACGGGATTGTTCTTTCCTGAGGTAGGCCTGCATTGCAATATACTTTCCTCTTAGCACGGACTTCACTGCGTCCCACAGATTTTGCGGTGTTGAATTATTGTTGTCATTTGTCTCCATATATTGCTTGATTTCTGTTTTTATTTGGTCACTGATCCATTGGTTATTTAGGAGCATGTTGTGAGGCCTCCATGTGTTTGTGTGATTTTTCATTTTCATTGCATAATTTATTTCTAGTTTCATACCTTTGTGGTCTGAGAAATTGGTTGGTTCAATTTCAATCTTTTTTAGTTTACCGAGGCTCTTTTTGTGGCCTAGTATATGATCTGTTCTTGAAAATGTTAAATGTGCACTTGAGAAGAATGTGTATTCTGCTGCTTTTGGGTGTAGAGTTCTGTAGATGTCTGTTAGGTCCATCTGTTCTATTGTGTTGTTCAGTGCCTCTGTCTCCTTACTATTTTCTGTCTGGCTGATCTGTCCTTTGGAGTGAGTGGAGTGTTGAAGTCTCCTAGATGAATGCACTGCATTCTATTTCTTCTTTTAATTCTGTTAGTATTTTCTTCACATAGTAGGTGCTCCTGTGATGGATGCATAGATATTTATAATGGTTATATCTTCTTGTTGGATTGACCTTTTTATCATTATGTAATGTCCTTCGTTGTCTCTTGTGACTTTCTTTCTTTTGAAGTCTATTTTGTCTGATACAAGTACTGCAACTGCTGCTATTTTCTCCCTATTAGTTGCATGAAATATCTTTTTCCATCCCTTCACTTTTAGTCTGTGTTATGTCTTTGGGTTTAAAGTGAGTCTCTTGTAGGCAGCATATAGATGGGTCTTGCTTTTTTATCCATTCAGTGACTCTATGTATTTTGATTGGTGCATTCAGTCCATTTACATTTAGGGTGATTATCGATAGGTATGTACTTATTGCCATTGCAGGCTTTAGATATGTGGTTACCAAAGGTTCAAGGTTAACTTCCTTACTATCTAAGAGTCTGACTTAACTCACTTAATATGCTATTATAAACACAATCTAAAGGTTCTTTTTTTTTTCTTCTTCCTCCATTCTTTATATATTAGGTCTCATATTCTGTACTCTGTCTATCCCTTGATTGACTTTAGACATAGTTGATTTAATTTTGCATTTGCTTGGTAATTAGCTGTTCTACTTTTTTTACTGTGGTTTATTACCCCTGGTGACAGCTATTAAACCTCAGGAACACTTCCACCTATACCAGTCCCTCCAAAATACACTGTAGAGATGGTTTGTGAGAGGTAAATTCTCTCAGCTTTTGCTTATACGGGTATTGTTTAATCCCTCCTTCAAATTTAAATGATGACTTTGCTGGATAAAGTAACCTTCGTTCAAGGCCCTTCTGCTTCATTGCATTAAATACAGCATGCCACTCCCTTCTGGCCTGTAAGGTTTCTGCTGAGAAGTCTGATGATAGCCTGGTGGGCTTTCCTTTGTATGTGATCTTATTTCTCTCTCTGGATGCTTTTAATACTCTGTCCTTATCCTTGATCTTTGCCATTTAGTTAGTATATGTCTTGGTGTTGTCTTCCTTGGATCCGTTGTGTTGGGAGATCTGTGCACCTACATGGCCTGTGAGACTATCTCCTTCCCCAGGTTGGGGAAGTTTTCAGCAATTACCTCCTCAAAGACACTTTCTATCCCTTTTTCTCTCTTCTTCTTCTGCTACTCCTATAAGGCGAATATTGTTGCGTTTGGATTGGTCACACCGTTCTCCCAATATTCTTTCATTCTTTTTTGTTTTTTACAATTTATTTTATTTTAGTATCATTAACTTACGATTACATGAGCAATATTGTGATGATTAAACTACCCCCTTCATCAGGTCCCCCCCACCAACCCTATTACAGTCACTGTCCATCAGCGTAGTGAGATGAGAATCACTACTTGTCTTCTCTGAGCTGAACGGTCCCCCCCGTGCCCCCCCCACCCTATGTCTGCCAATCGTAATGCCCCTTTTACCCTCTTATCCCTCCCTTCCCGCCCTTCTTCCCCAGTCCCTTTCCCTTTGGTAACTATTAGTCCGTTCTTGGGTTCTGTGAGTCTGCTGCTGTTTTGTTCCTTCAGTTTTTTGTTTTTTTTTTTTCGTTGTTCTTATACACCACATATGAGTGAGATCATTTGGTACTTGTCTTTTTCGGCCTGGCTTATTTCACTGAGCATAATACCCTCCAGCTCCATCCATGTTGTTGCAAATGGTAGGATTTGTTTTTTTCTTATGGCTGCGTAATATTCCATTGTGTATATGTACCACTTCTTCTTAATCCATTCATCTACTGATGGGCACTTAGGTTGCTTCCATTTCTTGGCTATTGTAAATAGTGCTGTAATAAACATAGGGGTACATCTGTCTTTCTCAAACTGGGCTGCTGCATTCTTGGGGTAAATTCCTAGGAGTGGGATTCCTGGGTCAAATGGTATTTCTATTTTGAGTTTTTTGAGGAACCTCCATACTGCTTTCCACAATGGTTGAACTAATTTGCATTCCCACCAGCAATGTAGGAGGGTTCCCCTCTCTCCACATCCTCGCCAACATTTGTTGTTGTTTGTGTTTTGGATGTTGGCCATCCTCACTGGTGTGAGGTGATATCTCATTGTGGTTTTAATCTGCATTTCTCTGATGATTAGCGATGTGGAGCATTTTTTCATGTGCCTGTTGGCCATCTGAATTTCTTCTTTAGAGAAGTGTCTATTCATGTCCTGT
>JAQQAC010002701.1:26907039-26917932 GCA_029783875.1 Phataginus tricuspis | reverse complement strand
TGTCTTTATTTGAGTGGGCTCTGAATGAGAGGAAAAAGAGGTAACAGGAGAAGATAAAGGAGAGATGACAGAAAAGACATTAAAGAAACTTGGTATTTCTGAAATTTTGCCAGTAGCCATCACTTATCACAGATTTGGCCATCCATTTTCTTCACACCCCAACCCAGGCCATCTTAAAGAATTTCAAAGACAGAACTTTCTTAATCATCTAATCCATGGCTCCATATTACAGATAAAGAAATTTTGCCCCAAAAGATTAAGACCACAGTAGACAGTGGCAAAACTGGCAGTGGAACCTTTAAAAACTTGGCCAAGAAACCAAGAATTCTGGCTTCTCATATCCCTCAAGATAATGCAAATATTAGTTAGATGCTATTCTCCCATCTTAGTCAAATCAAGTACCCTATGAATTTGATGTCAGTGCATTCTTTCTTACTACTAATGACACAGTCTCAATAACTCTAACAAAATTGTGCTTTGTGTTCTCATGGGAGCTCACGCTTCAGACACTTTTCAGTTTTTTTAACATTCATTATTCTCCCTGTCACGTCTGTGTTACTTCCTAAAAGATGCAGCGAGAAAACACCTATGTGTACAATATGTAATATGAAGATCCCTCTCTTCAGAAAATGAGGCAGGTCCATACAAATGAGAGGCTTTCTCCTCCTTTCATTTTCACTCCCCAAGCCCAAGACCTTGCCCTGGAGAACCCCTTTTCAAAGAAGATATTATTTCTCACACATTCCACCAATTTAATACATGTCTAGCTTTTGTATCTCAGGGCCCATTTACACTCTTAAAAATTACTGAAGGCTCTGTGGTGGGCAGATTTCTAAGACGGCCCCAGTGAGCCCACCTCCAAATATTTAGGCTACGTGTGTGCCCTTGTACAGTCCCCTCCCCTTGAATGTGAGCTGGACCAAGTAATTTGCTTCTAGTAAATAAGATACTGCAAAAAAGAGGAGAAACCACTTCTGTGTTAGGTCACAAAGGCTGTGACTCTAACGTTCCTCAGCCCCTTACTGCTGGGACACTCTCCTGCTCTTCTTGTGTGCTTGCTGTGAGGAAGCAAGCTGAAAAAGCCCACAGGGCAAGGAACTGAGAGTAGCCTCCAGCCAACTGTCCATAAAAAACAGAATCCAGCCAAGCACCATGTGAGTGAGCTGGAAAGCAGCTCCTTCCCCAGCTGAACCTTCAGAGGACACCACAGATCTGGCCAATACCTTGACTTTTAAGAGACTGTACCCTTTTAAGAGACTGTAGCAGGACCCAGCTAAGCCAAAAACTCCCTGTAACCTAAAATGCATTCCCAATTCCAAAGCCCCAGGACCTATATTCTCAAACTGCCCAGCCCTTCAACTCAGCAAGCCTTATCAGGGAGGGCCTTTTGCTCTCAGGATTCCCAGACCCAGGAAGAGCAGGAGACTGGCAAATGATAAAGCACAGGCAGACACAATTCAGTTCTTGAGATAAGATTTGGGTAAGAGGGCAACAGAAGAAATGGTTCTATGTCTTGGCTGCTAAGATCTGTGTCTTTTACTATGCCAGTTACATGGGAATATTAAAATGAAAGCTGTCAATCCTGAAACTGACTCAAGAAAATAATTTAATATTTACTCAATATTCATTATGAACTAAATACTATGCTAAAATGAGGTACTAAAATTAACAAAACTTGCCTTCTACCTTCAAGGAGCTCAAAGTCTAATGACTACCTGAAACTGGAGAACTTAAGAGGGAAATTAACATCTACTTTGCAAGAAATAAAAATATGTAACATTAAACATGGTGTTGACTTTGTTGTTTTACTTGATACTAATACATTTATCGCCCACAGCTTATTGCTTATTTACTGACATTTTTAAATCAAAGAAGCCTTGTAAAATATGGATAATCATTTGCTTTGCATGTTTGTAAATTTGTATGACACATTAAAAATTATAGCACTTGTTGAGGGTTCCAAGTCATCAAAAGATTTGAAAAAAATAATAAGAAATAGCATATATAAATCTGTGGATTCCAGGGTGGGGGGAAAAATTTACAGATCCCAATTTCTAGGCAACGTGCTCATCAATTTATGTACATTATCTCATTTAATCTTAAACATAACTATAATAGGAAGGATTTGTACAGATAACTTCTAAGAGCCTCTGCTTTCTTAAGTGCCTAAAATAATGTCTAACATAGTAAGCACTGAAATATTTGCTGAAGAAAGAAAATTACTACTCAGATATTCAAACATCAATTTGTCAGACTCCTGGGCCAGTATTCCTTTTTTTTTTTTCCTTTATATTAAAGTACCATTGATACACATTCTCATGAAGGGTTCACATGAGCAACATTGTGGATACTACATTCACCCATATTATCAAGTCCCTCCCAGCGCCCTACTGCAAGGTCACTGTCCATCAGCATAGCAAGATACCTGGGCCAGTATTCTTAATTACCATGTAATAAAGCCCCATGTTAACACATAAAATAGAACAACACAGAATAGAAGCAGGTGAACATTAAGTTATACAATGGCACTAAAAAACAACAGATTCTTTCTCAACGAAGACACACTTCCTTAAAATTCAGATAAGCCAAGTGAAGATAGAATTCATTTTGTGAGACTAAGGAATGAGAGACAGAGAAAAAAATTGCCCATATGTTTTGCATATTAATATGTATGGCTGATTCATTGTTTTCTAAATTGTGTCTATACATGTACAGATATATTTATCCTATGCAAAAGCAGATATTATAAATATATTACTGTACTTCAAGTATCACTTCACTGCAAAACAATTAGTACAAATTCCTGAAGGTTCTTCATTTTTTGCTACATTGTTAGTAAAAACAAGTAGCATTACAAATATGGAAAGTTAGGTCCATGTAAATTGGTTATGTTGTGACTTCTGATTTGGGTTAATTTTACATAAAGAGTAAATAAGTAAAAGTTAAGCTATGGAAGAAAGCATACATGTGTTTCTCTCACCTAGGTCAGGACAAAATCTCATCAATTTTATACCTAGACTATCTTGTGAAATGTGCTCAAGCATTTATTGGTTCAACATGTCACCATCACGAGAAAGCTGGTCTTGGAGTCTTTCTGTATTTGGGTTCTTATGCCATCAGCTTTTCATCTGTTTTTCGAATACCAGCTTTAATAATGGTTCCAAATCATCAAGGGCAAGCAGCCCGTGAGGTATGAACAGAAACCAACACACACACTTCTCAAACATCCTGTGGCTTCTCTTCTACTGCTGTTCATTGTGCTGGACATTCATTCAGGGCATTTCCTTTGACTTTCACTAGAAAGGCCGAATGACTCAGAACTGATCCCTCAACTCCAAAAGCAAAAAGTACTAAAACTGGTGCTTCTTAGTTCATACACAATACTTTACAAAACTGCTAAGGAGCAAGCAGCACTTAAATGCATAATTATTTCTGAGAATATTTTGCCACCCAATAGTAACTTCATTTCTAAAATTGACAACAACAAAGAATTTCTGCTATAAATACTTTCCTTAACCAATCAAATACGGAAAACTGAAGTTAGCTGAAACCCAGAATCAATACCCTTAAATTATTCTAAACTAGGTCAATCACTTTCTAGCTGTGTTAACTTTGGGAGATTACCAAACTTCCCTGTGCCTCAATTTCCACATCTACAGAAAGAGGTAACAATAACACCTACATCATTATGTTGATGTTAAGATTAAATGAGATTAATTGATGTAAAACACACAGGACAGTACATGGCATATGGGCTAAAAACAAACTTGATAACTTGTTTTTTATATTACCCAGAACCATTCCATCTTTTTTTTATATATAATTTATTTTGGTATCATTAATCTATAATTACATGTGCAATGTTATGGTGATTAAACTACCCCCTTCATCAGGTACCCCCACCAATCCCATTACACTCCTGTCCATCAGCGTAGTGAGATGCTATAGAATGACTACTTGTCTTCTCTGAGTTGTACAGCCCTCCCCGTGCCCCCCCAACATTACATGTGCTAATGCCCCTTTTTCCCCCTTGTCCCTCCCTTCCCACCCATCCTCCCCAGTCTCTTTCCCTTTGGTAACTATTACTCCGTTCTTGGGTTCCGTGAATCTGCTGCTGTTTTGTTCCTTCAGTTTTTTTCTTTGTTATTATACTCCACATATGAGTGAAATCATTTGATACTTGTCTTTTTCGGCTTGGCTTATTTCACTGAGCATAATACCCTCTAGCTCCATCCATGTTGTTGCAAATGGTAGGATTTGTTTTCTTCTTATGGCTGAATAATATTCCATTGTGCATATGTACCACATCTTCTTTATCCATTCATCTACTGATGGACACTTAGGTTGCTTCCATTTCTTGGCTATTGCAAATAGTGCTGCAATAAACATAGGGGTGCATATGTCTTTTTCAAACTGGGCTGCTGCATTCTTAGGGTAAATTCCTAGGAGGGGGATTCCTGGGTCAAATGGTATTTCTATTTTGAGGTTTTTGAGGAACCTCCATACTGCTTTCCACAATGGTTGAACTAATTTGCATTCCCACCAGCAGTGTAGGAGGGTTCCCTTTTCTCCACATCCTTGCCAACATTTGTTATTGTTTGTGTTTTGGATGTTGGCCATCCTCACTGGTGTGAAGTGATATCTCATTGTGATTTTGATCTGCATTTCTCTGATGATTAGCGATGTGGAGCATCTTTTCATGTGCCTGTTGGCCACCTGAATTTCTTCTTTGGAGAAGTATCTATTCATGTCCTCTGCCCATTTCTTAATTGGATCATTTGCTTTTTTGTTTGTTGAGGTGCGTGAGTTCTTTATATATTTTGGATGTCAACCCTTTATCAGATACATCATTTATGAATATATTCTCCCATACTGTACGATGTCTTTTTGTTCTACTGATGGTGTCCTTTGCTGTACAGAAGTTTTTCAGCTTGATATAGTCCCACTTGTTCATTTTTGTTTTTGTTTCCCTTGCCCAGGGAGATATATTCATGTAGAAGTCGCTCATGTTTATGTCCAAGAGATTTTTGTCTGTGTTTTTTTCTAAGAGTTTTATGGTTTCATGACTTACATTCAGGTCTTTGATCCACCATGAGTTTACCTTTGTGTATGGGGCTAGACAGTAGTCCAGTTTCATTCTCTTACATGTAGCTGTCCAGTTTTTCAAACACCAGCTGCTGAAGAGGCTGTCATCTCCCCATTGTATTATACAAGGCTCCTTTATCAAATATAATTGACTGTATATGTTTGGGTTAATGTTTGGATTTTCTATTCTGTTCCACTGGTCTGTGGGTCTGTTTTTGTGCCAATACCAAATTGTCTTGATTACTGTGGCTTTGTAGTAGAGCTTGAACAGGGAGCATAATTCCCCGTTTGATTCCTGTGGGGAGCTACCTTTGAATTGAATCTCAGGAGCCCCAAAGATGGCCTCTGAGAACTCAGACACGCCGCTGAAGGCTCCCTGAGGTTTAGCTGCACCCACTCCAGTCCGCTTCTTACATCAGAGACAGCTGCGCATGCGCACAACTCTGCGTGATTGAAAAATTGAAATTCGCCTTATTAGCATAGGTGTAACCAATCAGAAGAGACTTCACCCAATATATTCCATGCTCTGAGCCCCAATAAACGAGTTCCTGCTTCAACTGAGCTCCCAATCGCGTCTGATTGTCTCTGGCGAGCAAGCGGCGAGCGCCGGAGGCTCTGGAACGGGCGGACAGTCGGCTCTTACCTCCCTTGCTCCGCCTGTCGCGGCATGCCTCTCTCCCTTCCTTTCCCTCCACTGGCTCGGAGGGTTAAGGAAAGACCTTGCAACAGAAAGACCTTGTAACAAAAAGGGCTGTAGTCCTGATGGTGAGCTGGACCGGTGGGAGAGAGGCTAGAAACTTAGACAGCTGGCGCCCAGCGTGGGGCACGCCCGAGGAGGCATGTGAGGAACGCCCAAGTGGCTACGTAGAACGGAACAACGATCCCTCGGTTGACAAACCGAAAGTACGGCGGCGTGAGCAGTCAGTGATTACGTGGTAAGAGCATTCCCGGGAAAATGGGACAAGCAACTTTCTAAGGATGAACCTGCGCTTAAAGCGCTGATATGCTTAAGAGCTGAGGATTAGAACTCTCGGACTCTCAAGCTGAGAAGGTCTGGGAAACCTTAGTAAGGGTGGCTCCTTGGCTTTCTGCTAGTAATCTTTTTGATCACCTTTTATTTGAAAAACTATGACAGCATCTCTGTTTAGGCATGAGAAAATAGGCGCTGGAGTTGGATTTTTGTCTCTTAGTAGTAAAATAAAACTGTCAGCTGTTAGGGTCTATAAATTTGTCTATAGATTAGTTCTTTAAGACTGGCTTAATATGGACTAGTTTTTTTTGGAACCTGCAAGATGTAAAAAAACAATTTTTCTTCTTGAAAGACTTAACATTATATGTTCCAGCTCATTGAAAGCAATTAAGTATTAATGTTAATTGTATATAAACCTAAATGATAATCTTAAAAGTCAAAGTGACAGAATAAAGTTTACTTTGACCAATTTTAGTAGGTTACTGTATGTGTTAAGATCCAGAAGTAACCTTAAGTTTAAAATATTGAAATAGAACTAAAGATAAGGAAAACTTGTATATCTTGGGACAAAAGATATTCACATGTTAATAAGGCTCTGTTGAATGAGAGGTTTGATGCTAGCCTGATCTTCTCCTTTTCTGAGAATGCATAGAAGTGTTTCCTTCAGGATATCTTGCCATGTAATTGAATTCCAGGAATTTTCATTTAGTTAAATTTAAGAGATAATTTTATATATAGCATTGAAACAAGTTTTCTGACTCTTGGTAGTTAGTTCATTTTTCAGATTATATGCAAATTTCCCCAGTATTTATTTTTCTGCACAGAAATTAGTACAAAATCCTTTATTTCATTTCAGTTAGTATTTCATTTTTATACTAAGTTATTGTGCTTTTAGATTGCCTTTCTTGCAGTTTTTATTGACAAATAGCAGTTTCCATGCTTTTGAAGACTCTTAGTGATATTGAAAAGAGAAATACATCTAGAGACATCTTGTAATGCATGGAGCTGTCAGTGTGAGTTGTTTTAAGTTTATCAGTCATTTCAAAATAGTGCAAATGTTCCGAGAAATACCATAAAATTGCTGTTATTAGAGATTGAACAGTGTTTAAGCTGACCCTAGTAATTCCTGTCTATATAGAGGATATTTCATACAAATCAACAAAGCTTGGATTTGTTGTATCCAGATTTGAGTTTCTGATTGGTTATATCTAAGTCACTTAAAATCTGGAAATCAATAGATGCCATTGATTTTACATATATGGTGTTTTATTTGTAATATATAAGCCTTGTTTAATTCTAGGCCAGTTATATTTGTGCTAAGATTTTACATTCCTGTTAGGTTAAGCTCTCAACTATTATAACTAATAGTTTGTTGGTTTAAACAAGTATTTGTTAGCCTAGAAGCAGTGGCCATTACCACAAGCTAAGCTTCTCTGTACCTTCCACCAATTTTCAGGGGCCTGATGAGCGATATGAATGGACAGTGTTGCCACAAGGCATGGCTAACAGCCCAGTCTTTTGCCAACGATATGTCTCTCAGGTTTTGCAGCCCCTTCAACAGTGGCCAGGAGTGGTAGCATCCACTACCCAACAGCTGAGCTCTGCCTACCAGAAGCTCTAAACCCTCTTGAGACAAGGGGGGTTACATGTGTCTAGCAACAAGGTCCAGACCATGCCTCCCTTTGAAATACTGGGAGCGAGGCTTCACCTGGACTCTGTGTGTCCTCTTAAAACCCAGCTATCTATCAAGGACTCCTACTCCATGGTAGAACTACAAAAGGTATTAGGGGAGCTTAACTGGCTACGACTCTGACTCCACATTACAACAGAGGACCTTATCCCCCTCTTTGAGTTGTTAAAAGATAAAAGTCCATCTGAGTTTGTTGTTGTATTAACGGAGGAACATAAACAAGCATTTAGACAAATTCAATTAGTGCTTGATAATGCCCAACTAGCCCGGTATCAGCCTGACTGTGACCTCTGTCTCTGGATTCTTCCTGGCTTGGAGTTGCTTACTGCTGTTATCACGCAGCAAGGGAACCCTCTCCAGTGGGTGCATGCATCCATAGGAGGCGCTCCACGAGTGTATGCCCAGTTAGATCAACTGGCAGATCTTATAGTCAAAAGCAGAGACACCACCTTAAGACATTATGGGAAAGACCCAGAAATTTTAACCATTCCTTATCGTTTGTCCGACTTTGAATGGATCAAGCGAAATAACAATAGAGTGTCTGAGGCTCTGACAGGTTTTTTGGGTAAGATTGATTGCCATTATGGGCCTAGCAGATGGGTTGCCTCCTTCTCCAAGTTAAGTTGGACCACCCCTAGACTCTTTTTGAGTAAGCTCCTTTCTGATGCCTTGAATGTGTTTACCGATGGAGGGGAGGAGGGGTCTGCTGTTGTTGTCTTTCCCCCTCCTCACCTCTCGACCAAGTTAAAAGAAACCCAACATTTTGAAAAGGTTACTGGCTCAGCACAATTTAAGGAGTTGTATGCCATAGCATTGGCCCTAAGTAAAATTTCTGAACCTATGAATCTTTTTTCTGATAGTCTGTATGTGGTGAACTTGCTTCCTACCTTAGCCTCTTCTTATATCAAGTTAGATAAAAACCCCATAACCCCCTTGATGATTCAGGTGAGATCCTTGCTGATGGCACGATCCAAGCCCATATTCTTGCAGCATCTCCGAGGACACCAAGGTTTGCCCGGATTCCTCTAGAGAGGAAACCTATTAGCTGACCAATTAGTGTCCTCTGTTGCTCAAGCCCTTTCCATGCAACAGGCCCAAGATTTCCAGTGGGTCCAAGACCTCCATGAACTTACCCACCTAAATTGGAGAGGACTTCATCTTCCTATTAAAGACTTGAAAAAAATTATAAGGACTTCCCCAGCGTGGGAAAGTTTTCAGCAATTATTTCTTCAAAGACACTTTCTATCCCTTTTTCTCTCTCTTCTTCCTCTGGTACTCCTATAATGCGAATATTGTTCCATTTGTATTGGTCACACAGTTCTCTTAAGATTCTTTCATTCCTAGAGATCCGTTTATCTCTCTCTGTGTCAGCTTCTCTCTATTCCTGTTCTCTGATTTCTATTCCATTAACAGTTTCTTGCATCTCATCCAGTCTGCTGTTAAGCCTGTCAATCGCTTCTCTGATTTCTGCATTGTCTTTCCTCACTTCCCTCACTTCCTCCCTCAGCTCTTGCACATTTCTCTGTAGATCCATCAGCATGGTTATGACTTTTTTTCTGAATTCTTTTTCAGGAAGACTGTGCGTTTCCATCCCTTCAGGCTCCCTCTCTGGGGTTGTCTGGTTGATCTTAGTCTGGACCATATTCCTCTGTGTTTTCATGGCTATAGAAGTGGTTGCTGGTAGTTGCCACGTATGTCAGCTGGGCTTTTTAAGACTTTAAACAAAACAAAACAACAACATAAAAAACACCCACCGAGACTTCCGGTAATATGGCGTCGTGAATGGACCAGCAGAAAAATTCCTCCCAACATTATATTTATTCACGAAAATACAGCAAATACAACTATCCCTAAAAGAGAGACCAGAATACACAGGAAAGTACACAGCGTACAGCTACACCTGTGAGAACTTGGCAGCCGGTGAGGCGGACGTGATATGGGGCGGCGACCCGGTGGGACTGAGCGCTCCCCGCCACAAGAGCTCCGGCAGACAGACACTCCGGACAGAGGACTGGGCACCCGGCAAGGCGGGACGGAAACGCGATCCAGCGAGACCAGAGCGCCCCTCCATCCCAGCACTCCAGCGGGAGTCCCGGCAAGGCGGGTAAGGTACGGAGCCGTGAGCGGACCGAGCGCCCCTCTCCCCCAGCGCTCCAGCGGGAGGAGAGGATTCAGAGCCGGGAGGGAGTGGAAGTCTGCGCCAGGAGCGCCGACACACAGCCTGCGGTGTAGCGGAGATAGGAGAGACAGAGGGCACAGGGTCCCAGCTGGGAATGTGCAAGTTGCCCGCGGCAGGCTCCGGGAAGGAAAAAGAAAGGAGAAAAAAGGGAAGAAAAGTGCGCGCTCTACCTCAGCGGCCTTAAAGAGACAGGAGCTCAGTAGAGGGGCCAGATAGCCCCACAAACTGAGCCCATCATGCTGGGAGTCCTGGGGAGCTTTGGACCCCGTGGCTGGCGACTGGGAGAGGGCCCGCCATTGTGACCCCCACGGACATCAACAGCTTACCATTCGGTCCCAACCCAGCCAGAACTATAGAGTGGCGCTGGAATAGTGGAGCAACAGTGCCACCTACAGCACTCGTGCGGAACCCACTGTCAGTGGCTTTTTTGTTGTTGTTGTTGTTGTTGTTTTTTCTCCCCTTTTTTTCCTTTTTTTCTTTTCCTCTCTTTCAACAGCCTCCCATTCATTCTCACACGGCCACAGCTTTAAAGGGCCGTGTGGAGCGACGTGGCCGCGGCTCTGGAATAGTGGAGCAATAGCGCCACCTACAGCATTCACACAGAAACCACCCCCCGGTGGGCGTTTTGGTGTTTTTTTGTTTGTTTGTTTGTTTTGTTTTTGTTTTTGTTGTTGTTGTTGCTGTTTTCTTTTAGGTGTTGCTGCCTTTTCTTTTTCTTCCTTTTCTTTTACTTTCTCTCTCTCTCCTTTTACTTTTTTATTATTAGTACAAATTTCTTTTTTTCTTTTCTCTCCTTTCTTATCTCTCCTTGCTACCAACAACCAATTCTATAGTCATGAGAAGACAGAAGAATATGATACAGACAAAGCTTCAGAAAAACACCACCCCAGAGAAAGAAGCTGAAGAAATGGACATGCACAGCCTTCCAGAAAAAGAATTCAGAATAAAAGTCATAGCCATGCTGACGGA
>JAQQAC010002701.1:26883174-26902039 GCA_029783875.1 Phataginus tricuspis | reverse complement strand
AACAAAACAGCAGCAGACTCACAGAACCCACGAATGGACTAACAGTTACCAAAGGGAAAGGGACTGGGGAGATGGGTGGGAAGGGAGGGTAAGAGGGTAAAAGGGGCATTACGATTGGCAGACATAGGGTGGGGGGGCACGGGGGGGACTGTACAGCTCAGAGAAGACAAGTGGTGATTCTCATCTCACTACACTGATGGACAGTGACTGTGATAGGGTTGGTGGGGGGGACCTGATGAAGGGGGTAGTTTAATCATCACAATATTGCTCGTGTAATTGTAGGTTAATGATACTAAAATAAAATAAATTGTAAAAAAAAAAAACAAAAAAAAAAACCGCCCACCGGGAGTCGATTCTGTGGGGATGCTGCAGGTGGTACTGTTGCTCCACTATTCCGCAGCCATGGCTGCTCCGCTCCGCAGGGCCCTTTATAGCTGTGGCCGGGGTGGGAACGAATGGGAGGCTGTTGATCTCTGTGGGAAGTCTAAGTGCGTCCACCCTTTCCCAGTCGCCAGCTAAGGGGTCCAAAACTCCCCAGGACTCCCAGCCTGCTGGGCTGAGTGTGCTTGGGCAATCCGGCTCCTCCGCTGGGCTGTCTCTTTAAGACTGCTGAATAAAGCGCGCGCTTTTCTTTTCCCTTTTTTTTTCTTTTTTCCTTCCCGGGAGCTGGCTGCAAGCACCCTAGAGCATTCCAAGCTCAGATCCTGCACCCTCTGTCTCTCCAATCTCCACTACACCACACGATGTGTGTCAGCGCTCCCTGCACAGATCACCGGGGCTGGTTATTTCGCGGGGTGTACTTCCACTCCCTCCCAGCTCTGAATCCTCTCCTCCCGCCAGTGTGCTAGGGTGGGTGAGTGCTCTGGTCCCGCCGGGTCACGGTTCCATATCTTACCCGCCTCGCGGGGTGCCGAGTCCTCTCAGGTGTAGCTGCATGCTGTGCACTTTCCTGTGTATTCTGGTCTCTCTTTTAGGAATAGTTGTATTTGCTGTATTTTCATAGATATATATAGTTTTGGGAGGAGATTTATGCCACCCTGCTCACGCCGCCATCTTCCCGGAAGTCCTACCCAGAACCATTCCATCTTAAGCATTATCACCAACCGAGGCTGTCAATTAATTTTTCAGCTCAAGCAACAAACCTTGCTGTCAACTTATTTATCCCCAGCAAATTTTGCTTTCAAATTCTTTTAACAGCCACCACTCCATATGCTCAGGTAACTTTTTGCTGACATTACTATATTTACACTCAGCAACAGCTAGAGGCAAGATTTCGGATTCCCTCTTTATTTAAACAAAATATTTAGTTATTCCACCTAGCAGTAGAAAAAAGGTTCTACAGACCCCTTGAAGTCATGCCTGTAAGGACAACAGCTTTCTTGGAACAGCAAACATGGTTCTGCTAAGGTTATTGCACTACACTGACCAATGAGAGACAGATGGCAAAGCAGGGGAGGAGGTTCACTGCCATCTCCAGGGTGACAATTTCATTACAAAACAAGGAGTGCCTAACGCAAAAGTTCCAGAAGTTGAGCTCTGAATCAGAATGTAATTATTTCCATAGACATAATGTTGAAAAATTCTAGGGATCGGCTTCAAACCACTGCAAAAAATGACCATCAGTCCACCGGCAGCATTTATTGAAGATGTCTGTGCAAGAGCACAAGAAAAGCTGTTAAAACAACAGCTGACTTTCAATTATCAATGAGATGCTTATCTTCGAACAAATTATGTGAGGCATACAAATAAAATCATTTATCTGTTGACCTACATATTAAATCAGGAAGGGCAGGAATCCCTTCTCTACTTAACTGTTTCATGATTTTAAATATTTTTTCCTCCTTTAGAGCAATAAAATTACAAGTACATAAAAACACGCCTAAATCACCTCCACATCATAGCCAGTATTAATTTCAACTCTATTCTTTTCCCTGACATGTTAATTTCCCCACCACCTTACCAAAAACATGCATTTTCCATTTTCTCCACCCTTTTATCTTTCTGACTTGAAGGTTCTGTCTTTACAGCTGAGGCTCTTGAGGCTTATTCGTTTATATCCTATACTAAGTCCACTGCCTATTCATATACTTTGACCTTCTTTCTAGTGAGGTGTTTGACATTTATTATCATTGTCTAAGAGTACTTAATACATTCAGAAAAATTAACTATCTTTCACATAGCCTACTAATATTTCCTCCCATTTATACCTTAATTATATTTGTAGTCTTTTAGCAGGTAAAACCTTAAATATTTAACATAGTTAAATCAATCTTTTCCTTTTATGGCACTTAAGATCTGGGTCATGTCAAAAGTCTTTCCATCCCTTAAACTAAATAAGAATCATTCCTACTTTTGTTTTCATACTTTTCTGAGCTTTTCTTTAGACATTCAAATCTTTAATCTCTCCATAATTCATTTCTGTGTATAAGGTACAACCCTACCATGTTTTTTTTTTTCAAATGGATAGCCAATTGTCTTAATACCACCTGGCCCCTCTACCCAATGTCAATTCCAATCATTCCAGGCTCCTATACTCTGGTTTAGTGCCTGACAGAAAACTTTTATGTCTGCATCAAAGTGATCACTTTTCAAAGCATATTGTTGCTCAAGGGCTATGTACTCTGCTTCTAGCATTCTCAGCACCTGTTAGAATGAAAATAAGAGAGGGTGGGAAGGGAGTATCAAATTTGACTACAATGCCAAAATACAACCAGTAAGCCACACCAGAGTCGTTTACTACATGTATGTACACCTGTAGTATGCGCTACAATCACCACCTGAATTGTGGCCTGTGGAGAGTACTTTCAGATATGTTCTTTTAACTCTGGCAAAGCAAAAACTACACAAGAAAAGCCTCATATTTATTATAACTGGGAGTCAACGATGCCTTAACAGTATGGCAAAAAAATACAACATGGGGAGTTGAGATTCACAAATAATCCAAATATTAAATTTCAACCTTTTCCACTTATTTAAAAACACCTTTGAAGACTATTTAACCTACTGTTCTCTTTCTATCAGTGGCAAACAATGTTTTCAGAGGACAGTGTGCTGGACTAAGAATAGGAAAGGGAAGCCTAGAGAAGGAAAATTTTCAGGATATGCCCAGCACTGTTCAGGGCAAAATACACCCTAGCCAGCAGAGAAGGTAAGTCCTCCTGTTTAATTTCCTTGGCTTTGACCAAGGAAGAACCATTCAACAACTCTACTGACTAAAATTTGGCTTCTCCTAAAGCGAGATAATGCATCGCTGAGTGGCCAAGGAGTCCTGTGTGCTCTGCAATTAAATGCCTCAGCCCAAGTCGTGGGGGACCAGCAACAGCTCTGTGTCTGCTTCTGCCTGTCCTGCAGGTGAGCAAGAGCCAGCCAGCTCTGCGGCGAGCCTGCGGAGACAGGTGGACGCCTGAGCAGGACCAAGCTCTCTGCCCTCAATGACAAGCACCACCAAACTGAAGTTTAAGTCTAGTGCAGGCTAACAGTTATTCTGTTAAGACTTCTTAATGGTCTACACTGTACCAGTAACGCTGTACTAATGTGAACAAAACAGACTGTTATCCTCATGGAGCTTATCATCTACAAAACGCTGAAAGAATATTTATGAAAGATTGCCTAAAGGATATGCGGTATCTCCACCCTTCTAATTATTCCCAAATCTTTTCCCTTTCAGCCAGCCGCTGCTGGGACGCCCTCCCATCCCAGCTCTGGAAGTGCCTTGGCTTAAGCTGTGGAGCTCCAGTGGCTGCTGGCTGCGCAGGGCAGGACGACAGCACGAAGCGCACTGGGGCGTCTGCAGGTGCACTGTGGAGACCCTGCTCCTTCTGTTATGGGCTCTGCACACGGGACCTCTGAAGAGAAACTTCCTTATGATCTTAGTGTCAGGAACTGTGCTTGTCTTAAAACAAAGTTTGTTTGGTTTCAAATGGTAAGGGCATAGACTGGCTAGGCTTCTTGTGCACACCATCAACTATGAAGCTCAGAGTACTACCTGTGCTCCACTGAAAGCAAATACTACACTTTTATATTAGGCCTTTCATTTTATTTTACATTTTTATTTTGCATTTCTTGCTATAGTTTATGAATCTCTGTAAGTCACCTTAAATTTGGGGGCACTAACAAAATGAAACAAATGGATAAAGTTTGCATTAATATATAGTAAGAAGAACTTTCTTTTTAAATTTAAGGGGTCGGAAAAAAATCACATGAGAAGTCAACGGAGAGGAAGGATTCTGAGAATATGATATATGGTTTTAAAAAATAAAAACCAGTTGACTCTCAATTAACTGGGGAAATGGGGAAGGGAAATTAAGGAGAGCAGAGGTAAGATCACAGAATATCGAAGTTATATTTTTATTTACAGAAACTGAACGAATAACAGTAAAAGGTGACTTTGTGTAAATTTACTGTGCAGTTAAAGTTACATACAGTATTTAGAAATATTATTCCATAGGCAATACTCAAAATGGTCAAAATAACAGTTGCTAAAGTAAACGTAAAAATTTCTTCATAAAAAATGGCCAACAGGGTGTTACCAGGACAGACCATTATCTAAGCTCTTTTCTCCCCCCACGTATCAGGGAAAACCCTACCACACAACAATCGGGGTCACTGACGTCTCAGCTTTCTAAATAACCCAGGGAGTCCGGGTGGATGTTTAAACCGCACAACATGCGTGCTGACGTTCTTGCTCGACAGGCCCTCCCCTCCTTCAAGGCTGCCATCACCCTTCCCCAGCAGCAGACTTCACGGAGCTAAGGGCTGTGTCACCCCTGGTTCACACAGAACACAGCTGGGCCATCTCCACTCAGAGGCTGAATAACCTCCCTCCTTACTACTGCCAGCTTCCTTGAACTTCCTACTCCCCATGCCCCAGAGAACCCCAAGCATGCTGGAAGGTTAGACCCCACTTCAATCCAGCACTAGAAAGATTTTAGGTTTGGTCTTGTCAGTTCCAGTTCTTTAGGTGGTGAATTAACTGGCAGACTGCCCAAACTTCATCATCTCTCCATTCCTCCTTTCCCCTCCCGTCCAAATATTTGATTAAAAAATTAAAATGTCTTAACAGCAGGCAGAGTAAAAAGTTATGCTCACTCTAGTGCCCCTCTGCTAAAAGCAACATTTTTGTGCAAGGGTAGCAGCTTCTGCTCTCCAGGCCCACGGGTGACCTGTCCCTACCCAGACTCTGCAACTGCCCCCTCTCTGAATGAACATCTAAGGGATGGCTGCAAGGAAAGCACCTGACTACCAAGGGAGTGTATACCTCCAGCATTCACTGGTTACCATGTAGGGCTCGATGAGAGTTCAGTTAGAATATGTAGATGTTTTTGCTGATCATTTCTTATCTTTTCAAAAATGTACTATTTCTTTTAAACTATGGTTAGTCTGCAAGCCAGCTGGTTCCAGATAAGCAAGACTTGGCTGTTGTTGAAGCTCTGCTAAGTGGACAGGAAATTGCTACAGATCCATGGGAAGGCAGGCAAATGCGTAAGTCACAAGGAAGAGAACCTTGGCACACGGGACCCTCCACAAAGGCAAGCAGCACGCACTCTGTCACAACCACAAACTCAACACTGCACAGTGCCTTGCACATTGCGGGCATTCAATAAATATTTGCTAGGAATAAGCTTCTTAAATGAAACAGATTATTCTGTAAAGTACTACAAAGAGGCTAAGTAACTAGCTCGCTGGCCCACAGCTGCTATGGGCAAAGCCAAGGTCCACAACCGTGCCTGTGTGGTGCCAGAGTCAGTGCTCTTTTCGCTCCATCTGCTCTGTTACCAGGAGCTCCATATGCCAAGGATTTTGGGTAGCATACTCAAAGCCACAGGATGAACATCTGTGTCTTCCTGGAAAGTAAATTTAATCCAAGTTGAATACTTTAAATATTTGAAATATACAACAAGCACCAATATAGTATGGAAGTGAATAGAGAATTGATAATGAATAATTTTAGATTATATGCCCAATCACATTTTCTTCATTTTGCAATAGCCCCAGGCGATACATGTTCATTCTCTGCCACCAGAGGTACACTGACAAAAGAAAATCTAATAACCAAAACACCTTTCAGTAAATATACCTTGAGCACCAAATCCGTAACAAGCATGTGTTAACTATCAGGTATAAAACGCAGTCCCTGACCTCTTAAGAGCTTAAGCTATTCTGAAAAAGAGAAGTTAGCCAACAATTAAACGTGCTAAGACAGATGTCTGAATAGGACCTACAGAAACAGAGGAAGATCTCACTCCCACTCTCTGCAGGTCTGGGAGGTTAACAGAGGAGGCTGCAGGGATGTCTAGGAATTCCTGGGGTGACCCAAGGTCTAGTCTCATCCGTAAGCTGCTTCTTGAAAGAGGTATAGGAATTAATTAGATTGGGGTGGGGTTGGGGGGTTTCTCATGGAAAGAGAATATTTAATAAGTTATAAGTTTTCAGGAAATCCACAAGTATTCTGAGAGCTAGGACAAGTGCAGTAAAACAAGGAGAAATCGTTTTATATTACATCTGAAAAATACACAAAAAAAGAAAAATTTAATAAGATGGCCAACTTCTAGTAAAAGTATGAAAACAAAAATGAGATATTTTTCATTTATTAACATAGCAAAAAATTTAAAGAGATTGTGGGGAAACTGACAGTTAAATACTATAAATAAAATACACACTGTAGATAAAAATATAGAGTGGTACCTCTCTCAGGGGCAATCTGAAAGGTACAAATTTTTTAAGGTGTAATTTTTTAATCCTAAAATTCAATTCCTAAGAATTTATCCTTTAAAAATAAAACACTGTGGGTGAATGCTTATAACTATGGAAAAAATCTAACATACGTCAAAAAGGATCAAGTAAATGGGTTGGTCGATCAGTACAATAAAACACTTGTACAGCAAAAGGAATGAGGGAAGATGTGGAAGGATGTGTATGAGAATTGTTAGATAAAAAAGGCAGATTAGGTACGTTTTTGAAGAACTGAAACCTGCAGACAGTATTTTCCAGTTTGGTAAGACAACACAAGGGTGAAAATCGCCCCTCTGCTGACAGCAGTGGGCTTCTCGGATTAACCTAAGAATCACCTCTGATCAGCTACAGCCACCATAAGTAATAATTCAACAATTTATCACATTATTTATGCCACTAGAAGTCATTCAACTGAAGTTCAGAGATCTTAAAAGAAAAAATAAAAAGGTCAGCTCTGAAATTACCCAGAGGTGACATCCAGCAAATAAAAAGACTGTTTATATTTACCTGGGCAAATCCTAAAGAACAGGGAGTCATGAAAAAAAAAAGAAAAAGGCAAGTTATAACAGGATTTACACTATTATACCATGACTCCTTTTCAAACTTCTGTGCACAGACATGAGGAGACACGCACCTCTGGGCTGAGGGTGGATGTGTGTGCACCACACACTATACACATGTGCGCACTTCAGGAAAGGGGCTCCCTCACTGAGGGCATTACCGGCCCTTACGGCGGCACCCAGCTGCTAAAATGTGATCCCAGCATAAAGAGCTGGCAAGGGCTCTGACACTATAGCCTAATCCCCTGAAATCACACCCTGCAGTATTCATAAAAGTCCTCCAGCAATACTCATAAAATTACTAATTCATCTTCTTAAGCTACAGTGAAGTTTATGATGTCTCTCATAATATCAGAGGATTTCTACCAGTTCCTTTCTGACCAACAATGAATGGCATATGAATGTATCTGTATTAGTCAGCCAAAACACACCTTTCCTGGCTGAGCGCCTGAGGAGGCACTGCGGGGAGGGGGGAGGGGCACAGGGCTCAGCAAGGGAGTGTAAAGAGTATTTCAGACACAAACAGTAACAATGAAACAGGGTACATATGATTAAGAACACCAATACCATTACATTACTGTCTTTTCATCAGAAACAATAATCAGCTACCATGTCTCCTCAACCGAAAACGACACCCCTGGTTTAACAGTGAGTAAGGGGAGTAATAAACAAACCCATGGTATTTGCCTGTCTATCAGTTTTAAGTCACAATTCATTTGAGAAACATTAAAATATCTTAAACACATGTTAATCAAAATATTGTGTAACCACATGAAGTCCGAATTTCCTATCTAACCAACTGGGTCATGAAAAACTACAGGTGATGCCCCAAATAGAAATGATCTGGACTGTAACATCTGCAAATAGCTTCAGTTTAAAATATAACTCTTGATAAAAATCCAAAATGTTCAGGATTTATGAGTCACCAGGATTAGCAAACTGTATACAAACAGCTTCAAAATATTTTTATAATCAACATCTGGAGGTGCTTCAATGCTAGGTTAACATTAGCTGTGGTACTCAATGGTCCATCTCTCTCCAAACAGACAGAGCTGAGGGCACAACTGGTCCCAGACCACCCCATTTGGCTCTGGGTGCTATGCAAGTGCAAAGGACGAACCCCGAAATAAAGCTGCTTAAACACTTGATCATTCAACCGACCTGAAGCAGAAGTCAGTGGCTCATAGCACAGCAATGCTCTCAGCTGCCGACCGCCGTAACCCAACAGGCCCAAGACCGAGGCGTGCCACCCAGCCTCTGTAAACCGCGGCTTTCTCACCGAAACATGATCACAACAGTACACGCCGCATGGAGTCATTGTAAAGATTAACAGGAAAATGGACGTAAAGCATTTAGTCCAGCAACTGGCACCAAGACTCGGTAATGTTATTTGTTACTGTCACCACTAGAAACTAATACATTTGTTGGAAAGTGTGGACTCTCTTCCACAAACCTTGCCTGTGTATTTGGACACTAAAAAGGACAAAGATAATGAAAGTAGCCTCATAATTTGAAAATCATCTTCAGTTCTTCAGCTGAGTCTTACTCATCCTGGACCAGCCATGCTGAACTCCCGGTCCTTCAAAGCACTGCATTTACGCTGGCTTCAAGAATTATGCATGCAGCGTTCCTCCGCCTGGCACAGTCTCAACCCCGCGTCCTGCTCCCAGCTGGCACTGGCCACCCCGCAGTCCTCTTCCTGCCTCAGGGATCCCTGCCCAAATCCTCTCCACCACGTCATGTGTCCCTGCCTGATGCTTACGCCCCTAACTTATCAGTGCTCTGAATCGCCCATACTTTGCTCAGTTACTCATGGACTATGTTAGTTAATGTGTGACTTGCCCAACAGATGGCAAGCCTTGAGGTCAGCGACAGCACCTCTCTCATCACGGCTCCTGCTCAGTGCTGGGTGCCTGGCAAGGAATGGCAGCAGCTCTACAGACATCTACTGAATTAAATGAATGCAGAAGGACTAGTCAGGATGGTTGACTATAATTCAGGTCCTACACGGAGAACTACTGCATTTCCTGAAAAGCTTACTGTCTCCTTGTTCACTCACATTCCAGGAAGATGTTTCAAGTCGAAAACCTAAATGCCACTTTCCCTGACACCCATTTCATACGATTTAGCTCTGCTGCTACAGGATTCAGCCTATATTCTATTTATATTTAATATGTCTATTAAAGGGTATTCGGGTGAAAGCCAGCTATTCAAAATAACTGTTTTATTTACTGGTCTTCACACAAAAGAAGTCTTTGAAGAACTCCACAGCATAAAAATAAAAAACAGGTATGAAAGGAATCCACGATTTTCAGTAAGAATCCTATGGGCCAAAAATTTAAGTCATTTTTTCAGCAGCAGAACAAATGACTTCCTAGATAGGACTATGAACACAGTAAAGATCCCAGGTTCCTATTCTTTCTACTCTGGGCCCTTTGGTGCACTGAGAGCCACGTGCAGGATACTCCAAGCAATAATCCTGAAACGCAACAAGTAAACCATTCAATGCTCCCGAATCATTTGTAAAGCTTTTGTAAACTGGATGGCCAGACCTCTACCATATCAGAAACTTAAGAGGGAGGCCTGGGCCTCTGTGTGCTAGAGAAGTTCCGTGGGCAAGTCTTACCCCACCAAGATTGAGAACTAATTTAATCAATCAAGCATTACTTGCTAAATGTCTCTTCGGTCCCTAGCAGTGTGTTACAGCTCTCAAGGATCTTAGGAGACATGATTTACTTACACAACTCAATTAGAAAAGAAAATAAGACTGTGTATAATGAAGTGCTGAATTAGTGAAATTAACTTAAATTGAAAGCTAAATTCAGAGAAAGTAGGACAGGACCACAGGCTTGAGATGAGAACTATTTGTGGAGACTGAATAAATAGATGGGTCCTTTACGATAAGCAAGGATAACAGTTTTCACAAGTGCGCCCAGCAGCAGTACTAAGGAGCCTGTGAAAGGGCCTTGGGGGGCCACTGAAGAGTGGAGGGAGGAGGCTCTCCCACCCCACACCCATTTCAATCAGAAGCGCTACACTCTCACCGTTTATACATTACACTTCTGCCTAATAGTCATTTTAAAAAGAACTCTGGTGGCTCTAAAAAGTTTGAAAACTCCTTATTTACAAATGCAAAAAGAAAATCAGTGAAGTAATTTGTCCAGAAGTCACAAAGCTATTTACTGATCTAGAATCCAGGTCTCTACCAGTGTCTTTTCACTGTACCATGTCACATACCATGATATCCCAAGGGAGGGTTAAGTCCAGGGAGAGGAAATCCCGGGGCAAAATACCTCTAAAAACCGAAATCAGTCAAAGGCAGAAATAAAGTTTAAAACCCGTTTATTGCTTACAAAACTGCAGTCCAGCCCATCTTCCTCTCCTGCTCCAGCAGCAGCAAAACCGGTCCTCCCCCTCACCTCTCAGGTACAGATAAGACCTCCTTGCCCAGGTAATTACTCATTGATATGGAGATGAACTTCTCTCCACCCTTGAGGAATGATGTAAATGCCCCAAAGCCAGACTTCTTTCTGCCTCCGAACACCTATTGATATGCAGATGTACTAAAGCCCGGCGAGATATTCTGGAAATGTTACAATTTTACCCACAGAGGGCACCATGTGAGCATGGGAGCAAAGGTTCCCACTGGGCATCTCCCACGCCCTCCAGACCACTTGCAGGTCTGTCTCACACTGGGAGGGGGCTGTGGAGGGGGGGAGGAGGGCCCAGGAATAACATAGAGCCACCCTCCCACATCAGCTCTTTAACACAAAGTTCAGGGAAATTTTTTAAAAAATTAAAGCCTGTTAAAAGAAACACTGTGTTTATGGTGGGCCTATTAAGGGGACTTCCTGGGTGCATTGTTGAGTCATGCTTTTTAAGGAAGTAGTAAAAGATAAGAATGCATAGGCAAGGGTGGGGGCTCTATAAAGAATTTGAAGAAGTCTTGAAATTAAGAACAAGTTGGCATTTGCTAAAATGCAAGCATGTATAAAGCTTCTGGAAGAGTACCAGGGGAGTACACTCTCTCCCAAGGTACTGGCTGCACATGGAAATGTACAACCCGGAGCAAGGTGCCCCCCAGAAAATCCGAAGCTAAAGCTTCTCCACACCAGCACAAGCAGCCGCACTGCTGATTTTACTTGTATGCTCATGGAAGAAAAACTATTCAAGTACTTTAAACATGCTTCTGCTATCAATTTGTTACTCCCCACAGCATCCCTCTAACTAGAATTGGTATTGCCATCATCTGACTGTTGAAAGAAACAGCCACGGAAGTTGGTGTCAAAGCCAAAATGAGGTGTCCGGAATTTACAATGCTCAGACCACACACACAGTGGCACGAGCATAAATCTCACTGTTTGTTTACCACACATTTAACCCAGTAAAACTTGTTTGATTTTCACAGTAATTTATAAACTAGTAAGATCCACCCAATCAAGCCTCAAACTTCATGTCTAAGGTTGAATTCACTGCGTAGGCCCCAAATGGCTCCACCTTCCAACTTCCCTGCTTCTGCTCATGGCACTCCTCTTGATCATCGAAGCTCAAGACCTTGGCACCCCTGTGGGTCTACCTAGCTGCTAAACACTTTAAGTTGAGGGCTTTGATCATGGCTCCGTCCAGAACAAAAAAAAAATTCAATGGCAACCCACTGTGTAGCAAATGCAACCTGAACTCCTTTCGCAGTGGGCAGAGCATTCAGAGCTCTGCGGCCTGCCTTCCCCACTCCCCCAGGGACAGCCGGAGCCAGGGCTGACCTGGAGATCCTGCTGTTCCCCGAACACACGCTTAGTGTTTATTAAGCACATGACCTTGAGCAAGTCACTAATCTGGGCTTTATTTTACTGAACTACAGAATGGGTGTAATAACACTGTGTGAAAGGGACATCTGAAGAAATGAAAATGAGAGGGCTGCTGTAAATTTTAAGGTATTATAAAAATGCAGACATTATCATTATGTCATGGTTGTGGTAATTTTACTTATACCTGCCTTGCTCCAGGAAGGATATAAGGTAGCCCACATAAAACACAAGAGAACAGGAGTTTAAAGATGGAAGCAATAAAACAAATACAAAAGGTAAGGACATAAAATGGAGCTGGGAATGAGTCTAAGAAAAATGTGTGCCATGATTGCCTACCTAACCTTTTGGGTCAATAATTTGGTCTAAACACTGCAGTTTGATTTGAAAAGGAAACTAATTCAATTAGACAATTCAGCATCCAGAAGACTAAAAAGAAAAACCACTAGTCAGAAATAAAACAGTTGCTACTGTAAAGACCAGGCAAGAATTTCTCTCAAAGGTCCTTATTCTATGTGATGTCTGGACAACATCTTTATCATGGATTATCTGTTTCGTTACATCATTACCTGATTGAAAGCCTCTGAGGTCAGGTAACTGTCTTACTATGCTGTATCTCTAACAGCACTTAAAGCAGTTAGTCAACAAAACCACATGCTTCAATGTTTACATACTGGTTTCCACGGCTCCAACCTCTCCTCCCCATTTCACATCATCTCTAACACCACCACGTTAACCCTAAAACCTCCCCTTTACTACAGAACTCATTTCAAAAACCTCCAACAACCTCTCCACACGTGGAACCAAGGCCCCGCTCTTCCCCTCCAGCGTGACCTTGAACAAGCTCCTGTGCAATGCCTTTCCCTGTCTTCTCATCTCTCTAAATTATTTTTGCCCTTCTAAACTCATCCTTAAAATCTCACCTGCTACTTAAAGTCTTCTCAGACTAGCAACAATGTGGCAGAGGGAGAAACTAGGGACATGGGGAGGAGACTGAAAGTCAGAATTCCGGAGCTTTCATCCATTACTCCACAGTTAGGAGACTGTGGATAAGTCACTACGTGGCTGTGAGACTATTTTCTTACCCGTAATGGCTTTAGGATAGTTTGTGTCTCAATTACCTTCCAGCTATACGTCGTGGTCTAGGATGCTTTGGGTCCTAGGAATTTGAACACACCCTGATCTCCACTCTGATCATCATTATCAGTTACGTTTTTTAACATGTAGTTATGTACATTTTTAAAAATGTATGTAACTGCTAAGTAAACATACCAACTCCTCCACAACAGTCTTACGAAACCTTTGTTATTCCCAAAGACAATAGGCATAGGACCAGGTGCACAGCAGATATTTCTGTAAGCTAAGAAATGTGTTTAAATAACTACTTTTAAAAGATTGATTACAATAAACCTTCTTGTTGCAGTATCAGCCAGCCAACACAAAAGCACTCTTTTTCATTAATCAGTATACAAAAACAATAAACATATAAAATAAACATATTTTATTGTTTTATAAACTAAAACAATAAAATAGCTAAACCAATTTTCACTAAAAAGTATATTCCCTTTGTAAGTTACAAAAGCCAGGCAGTATTCACCCTAAGGTGCCCCGCGCTGAGTAGGCGCAAGCTGACTCACACACGCAGCAGTGTTCGGGCCCCAGCCAGTCCTGCTTCCATCTTCGAGGGCAAAGAAAGGCACCTGGTCCCTACCCTCCCACACACAGAAACACCACAATTATTATTATTTTGCTGATTTAACTTTATACATTATTGTTATAATTACAACATAAACACCAATAAAGGTAGAGAATTATTAAATAAATCACACAAATTAAACTACTTGCAATGACTTCCAATACGGCAGACTAAGCAAAGCTACCAACACTCATGTTGAGCTTAGTTGTGTGCTTTCCATATTATCTCTTTTTAAGTTAATATTTTGTATCCTTTTCTGGATGAATATCCTTTCCTGGAGAGAATCTGAAAATCTAGAGGTTTGCTGATTCCTCTTTTGCTCATTACTAGTCCTGTCAGCAAAATGTAGGCAACACTGAAAACTTAATTAGTTGCTTAACTGGAAAAAAAATTATGAAGAAAAAAAAAAGGAGCTTTATCAGTCACTGAATATAAACAAGATATCCTATTAGTGCTCAATAAATTAACAACACATAGTAAAAACACACAGAACTCTGTAACTACTTGGATTATATGTAAAGAGGTTCTTCAAATCAAAGGTTCTGAAACTCAAAACAATACTCATATTCCAAATTCTAAATATATTGTGAATGGATCAGTAAGTCAGGCAATGGCTCCACTCATGCTATTTTTGTTTCCACTGTTATTACTGCTGAAAGAGTTTACAAGGGCTCACTGCCAGTTTAGAACACAGTTAAGAAATATTCCAGTACAAACCAATTTATTCTGAAGAAATATAAACCTACAACGTTATTCAATTATCTTTATTCACAAAATGTCAATAATGTGCAAAAACATTCAGCAAAAGATGGATAAGGAAAAGCTATTCTCTGTGAATTGTAATTATGATCTCTTTCAACCTTGATTACACTGAAAAAGATGTTTATCTTATTTAAGCAATAAAGAAAATAATTAAGCAAAATTCTGGCCCAAAGAATTTCCTAAAAAAAGGAAAAGGAGGAAAGAATTCATAAAAGAGAGATACAGAAACTCCAGTAAGGCAGATGTGTAACAATCAAATCCACAATCTAAAAGCTAGTATTAGATTTCCTTGAAGAAATAAATAATAAGTATTTTTGCTCAGGCATCCAACATTAAAGGAGGCAACAGACATAGAACACAAATGACCAGAAAGGGCCACATTTTGTATGTGACTTGTTCTGTTCTACAAACAATAATTATTTGAATAGTCAATGCAATCAGTTCGATTAGGAAAACACATCCCTGGTTAAAATCAGGCTTCACAGTTAATCACAAAAACTGTAATTGAACTGATATTGTTGGTATAAAAGCAAATTAATGACAGTCACACACCAGTATTTAAAAAAAACTAATTTTAATAGTTTTGAAAGAAGAAGCCTAATATGCAAAGACTAGAGCTGTGGGTTCTCAACATTTAAAAATAAATAAATAAGTAACCAATAATAAGGCAATCACCACTACATAATATTATATAGTCTTTCTAGTACAAAGGAAACAGATATTCATGAAAATGACCCATTTTAAAAGCAGAACTTACACACACACACACCCATAAACTCAGAAATTTCAAATACGTCCTTTTTAATGAAAACACTAATTTCCAGTCGTGTCATTGTAGGCCCACCTGCCTAAGATATTCAAGACTCCTTTAAACATCTTTGGTGGCTTGTTAAGAGAAATTTAACACTCGAGCCTTAAACTTATTCCAAAATCTGCTGACCAAACAAATAATAGATCAACCATTACCTCAGAGAAACACATTTTTTAAATTCTGCTTTATACTTGCTTGTGATGCAGACAACTAAAAATATGGCAGGGTACTGTACCATTTAAAACATGAATAACAGTCACAACTTGTTTTCTCCTTCAGTACTGGAATTTTTGACAGTGACTGAAATGAAAAGATTTAGAAATTAGTTTGGAAAAGAGGTGAAAATTTATGTGTATATTAATGGCTTGGCAGCAGAATGGCCCTTTCAAATATTAAAAACATTTGGTGAGCTGTCACAAGAATTTTCAAGACCTAAATTCAAAAGTACCATTATAGTTAATAGATGGGGCAAGTTAAAGAAGTAACAATGGGTTTTCTGAAAAACCGTGGGAAGCCATCTGACAGAAGCAAATGGAGACAGACAGGTTATATACTTAGAAAGGCTCAAAAGTTACCTAAAATACTCTATCAAGTTTGGCTCACAAGTTAGAGTTGAGAATAAAGCACAGCAATTCTACCACATTCCCAGGGCACTTAATGGTCACTCTAAGATAAACTAGCTTAAAAATATGCTGAAAATGTCTAACAGGAAGATTCACTAATATGTAGAAAATAATATGTGAAATCACTTCAATGGAACAATTTTAAAAATCACTAATCAGTCAAAATAAAAAGCACAAACTTGTCCAGACTAATTTAAGGCAGATCCAAAGAGAATTCGGAATTATTTTTTAAAAAGCTGTTTGCAAAGTATGTTTCCTGCAAATATTCTACCTTCTTTTAAACCTAAAAGAACCTAAAAGAACAGACAGCCCACATTCTCTCCAACTTTGCTTTATTCATTGAAATAGATTCCAAGGCAAATGATCTCTCCTTTAGTGTGGGGCGTGCTCTGATTAAGGCAAGAAACAACAGCTTCTTATTGGAGTTCAGGGAATCACAAAGAACCTATTTAAAAGAAGCATGCATATGGAGCACTTCTGTGATTATACTTATTTAAAACCCATAGTCTCCAACTGAGAATTTTACAAAATGAATTTTTACAGCACGGAAAGCCAACCAAAATATAACGTCAGGTAACACTATTCATTCTTTTCTGTATTACAAAAATTCCATCAGTGGACAGGCCTGTGGAGGTTCATTACACTAGCACCTCCTTTTGTGTATTTTGAAATTTTCTGTAATTAAAAAGGTTTAAAAAACAAATTCCATCAGTGAAATTTTGTTTGTAAAATGCAGTTTATGTTTTATGATCTTAGATAAAATATCTACAGCCTCGGTAGTGGTTAAATTGCAGCTATAAAGGAAATTGTCCCGAGATAAATGGTTTCCCTATGAGAAGGTTTCACTGCTACACTTCACCTCAGAATAAATCAAATTAACTGCACCTTGTCCTCTATCCAATGACATCATCAGGTTGACCACATCTTGGGAATTGGGTGCAGAAACATACCCTATTTAAGGCATGAAATCTTATTACTGCTTTTTGTCCATCCGACCTCATGCTTCAGGTTTCTGAAGCAGTCATTCACCTGAATATTATCACTGAAAGCTACAGATTTTTTTTCCTGCTGCATTCAGGGCCTGCCTACTAGGGATGAAAAGAAAAATGGTGAGAACGGATTATTTGAAATTGGCTTACTTTTAGCCCATCGAATCTAGAATTGTGTTACAAATAAAACTGCACTAATGTCTCACCAAACATGTAGCTAGCACCTGACCCCAATGTGCCCTACCAAAGGATTAACACATAGGTGTTAACATTTCTGTTATTTTCCTCTACTAGTAGACCAATGAGAAGCAAAACTATGTTTTTAAACTAACTGTACAAAACTGTAAAACTATACAAAAAAAAAAACTTTAGCAAGGGAAAGACAAAAAATCAAAATCACTGTTTCGTCTCTACAGCAAAAGTCAGTCTGCCTTTTACAGACCAACTTTCCTAAGTCTACATAATACATAAGATTAATTCTGCCAACTTAAATAAGAGGGGTGGGTGTGCTGGAAGAGGAGTAAGTTCCAAGGTCAGGGTAGACACAGTGCCTGTGTTTCTTCTTCTGCTTTCACTCATTTAACCATAGCACAAACACGCAAAGAAAACACAGCCCCACTTCTGTTTTCAGGAGTGCTACAATTAAAATAAGCACATCTATGGCAGGGATAGCACGACCTTAATAATTATTATCGGCCCCATTTTAAACCAGAATGAAGAGACAGAAAAGGGAACGCAGCACAGGCGTTCTGGAAGTGTTAATTGGGATTTCTAAAATGAACACCTTAAAAAAACTACGGGTTTTACAAATACTGCAAACCTTTACAAATGTTTAACGGGGTGGGGGTGAAGGGTTAGGAGCCAATAGCCTGGGGAGAACCATCCCCAAAACAAAGTAACTTAACGTGTATGAAACCAAAATAGGTGTCATTCGCCTCTGAAAACGAGCAGACTTTCTTTCCGTAAGCCTAATATTACTGCAAAGGATCAGAAAGTCTTTTTATGAGAAAACAAAACACGACACAGTTGATGCTTAGCTAGGAACGTTTAATGCCGGTGAGGCCCCAAGAGGGTTTGTTTTGCCCGCGGAGGGCCGGTCTGTGTGTGGACGCTGGTGGGGGGAGTCATTTTGGTTATTAGTAAATAAATCAAGTGGCAGAGAGCATGAGGCCTAGGCAACTGCTGGAGGAGCCAAGGCCTAGCTCTCCCCCTTCCCTTCCCAGCACAGCCTGGGTTTGATCTCAGAGCCCTGTGGATTGCCAAGGAAAAAAAAAGAATCATATCGAACCACAAAAGCACATGGGGCGAATGTAAAATATAAACACGGCGTTGGGCTGTGAGTGGCTGTTATTAAAGGTCTGAATTACTAAACATGAGAGGCGGGGAAAGCCAGGCGGCCATTTCAATAATATAAACCTCCCCGAATTAGACATTATTCAAATGAGAGAGGTTCGGCTGAGCCGCGCAGAGGGGACCCGGCGCCCGGCGCGCACCGCGAGCGGCCGGGAGGGGACCCCGCTCCGCCCGCTCCCGGCGGGGCGCGCACCCCGGAAGACCGGCGGCTAATCGGCCGCCCCGCCGGGGCCCTCCCGCCGACCCCCGAGGCCTGGGAGCGCGGCCCGCGGCCGACCGGCGGGGCGGGGGCGCCGATGAGACTCCGCGGGCGTCTCCGCCGACGCCCGGGACCGCGGCCCGCGGGGCAGAGGCGCGTCCGGGCCGGGCCGCACGCCCGCCCCGGGAACTTTCCCCGAGGCCGAGGCGGGGCCCCCGCGGCCGCGCACCCCTGCCCGTCGGGTCGGGCGCCACACGGGCACCAGCGGGCGCGGCCGAGGCTCTGGGGCCGTGACCCGGACGGCCCTGGACGGAAGATCGGAAGAGCGTCAAGGTAGT
>JAQQAC010002701.1:26787883-26882774 GCA_029783875.1 Phataginus tricuspis | reverse complement strand
CGGGCGGCGGTGGGAGGCTCCCCCGGGCGGCGCCGGGCCACGGCCGCCCGGCCCCCGGCCCCCGGGCACGCGTGCGGCGGGCCAGCCAGGGCTCGGCGGCCCCCGCCCGGCATTGTGCTCCCGCCGCCCGCACGCCCCCCGCCCGCCGCTATGAATATGTAAAGCGCCCCCATTGTGCTCCCCGGCCCCGCGCGGCGCGGCGGCGGGCCGGGGACCGGGGCTCGGGGCGGGCGGCGGCCGCAGCCCCCTCACCCACTCTGCCCTCTGCCCGGTCGCCGCCAGCCTCCGTGCCCCTCCGCGCGGCGCCCGGCGGGGGCTCGGCGCCGCGCGGCCCCCGTCAGCCCGCCGTTAATTATAATAATCCTGAGTACTAATAAATTATGCTAAGTGGCGGGGGGGCCGCGGCAGCCGGGCTGGAGTATGAATATGAATATGTAAAATGCCGTAATGATTACCTGCTGCTGCGGCCGCCGCAGCCGAACTCTCATCTTGACTCGCTGCTCCTCCGTCCGCCATTTTGAATATTTTAACCAAAATCGCCCGGTCGATAAACCCTCCCTCCCTCCGGCTCCCCTCCCCCCGCCTGCCCTCCGCGCCTCCTCCCTCCTCTCCGCCCCTCCCGCTCCTTCCTCTCCCCGGGCGCGCGCCAGGGGGCGTACGAGGCCGTCCCCTCGGAAGACCCCACCTTTTCGGGGGCTCTGCGCACGCGCCTCCCTGCCGCCGCGGCTCTTCCGTAGTTAAAGCGCCCTCAACATGCCAGTCCTCCCCTGGCTTCATGTTTTCCTCCTGGGCTCTGCACATGCGCGACATGCTCCACGCGCCCGAAACGGAGTCGGCGCATGCGCCGCCCCCGTCCCCCGCGTTGGGCTCCCCCCTCTCCCAAGCGTCGCCCGGCCGTGAGAGCTCTCGTGCCTTTTCACAGTCCCTGCTTCTCCCACCTACCCCGTGGCGGTGGCGTTATGAGCAAGGCAGGGGCCACGGCGGACGGCGCGTGGGGCGCGGAGAGCCCGGGTAGACCGGGCCCGCGCCGCGGAGACCCTCACACAAAGGAGGGGCCGCCCCCGCCGGTAACTTCCGGCGCGGGCAGGTGGAGGCGGCGCCCAGGCACCTGCGGAGCCCGCGCGGGCTGCCCGCTCTCGGTTTGAGTCGGAGCGGGGCCCGCCCCCATCCCCGGAGGGCAGCGCAGCGCTGCGCTCGTGGGCCCCGGGCCTGCGCGTCGACGTCGCCGGCTGTCGCAGGGCGCCGTCCCTCCGTCCGCTCGGAGACATCTTCTGAGACCGTGCAGTACGCCGGGCGCGAATGACCCGATAAACAGGTCGAAATCGGCAGTAGCTTCATCATGAACTTGACCTCGCTGTTTCTCGGCGTCAGTATGATAGTTTTCCGTTGTAAATCCCTGTCTTTGTAACGAGTCCTCATGGCCTAAAGAGTTCTGATTTTTAATGGTAAATTTACCTGAGCAAGACCCAAGTCTATTTTACAAATTCTTAATAGAACCCTAAGATCCAAGTTTTTTAAGAGTAAAAGTAAAGAAAACTAGTCTGTCTTGAAGAGAGAAATGCATGTACAGTTGAAATTGGGGAGAACTGCAGATTCAACACTAAAGAAAAACATGTCTAAGAGACAGCAGTTATTAACCGCTAAAGTTTTCATCACGGATCTTCGCTTGCTCACCGAATTCCTTACACTGCTAATAGGGTTAAAGCTGTTGTCAGTGGCAGCCAGTAAATTTGGGGTGGGATTGGTTTATTTATGGTAATTAAGCCCTAGGGTGTATGCATGACTGTAAACCAAATAATCGGGCTACCCTTAATCTAATTATTTCAAGGAATGCCAACCAATAGCCAGTTAAGAAAATGCAAGTTTTAATCGCGTTACAATTAACCTGGAAATACAGTCCAAGTTCTATTCACCAACATTACTATATTGAAAGACTCGGAATCAACCCATTGGCAATGAATTTGAAATTTGAAGGAAAAAGACTCAAATACCCTTACTTAAATTACTATCTAATGTTTAATCCTTGTTTTGCTCTTTCAAAAAATAAATACCACTTTCAGAAAGTAATTGAAGCCATGTGCTATTCATTCTTTTGTTTCCATGAAAATTAATTTTCTTGGAATAGATTTTTTTATTTAAGGAAGAAATAGCTCTGTAAGAGAAAGAAATAATTTAGAGAAAGAAAGAAAATAGACTATCGATGATTCATTTTCCCCTTAATGAAAATATTTATGTTTCCAAATGAGTGCCAAGGGGTAGCCCATTGCCGGGGCGTGGTAGGTACTCATAAATACTTGTTGAATACAAAATAATGAATAATACAGTCATATATGTTAGGATTATTTTAAAAATTGATAATGTCATTTATTGAACAAATATTTATGAACATCTGCATTCTGCCATAAGCTTTACTAAGTCGAAGAATAGATAGAAAATGTGTAAGTCACTGCTTTGACCTCAGCAAACTCGTGTATTAACTCTTTTTTTAATCCTTAACTCTGGGAGGTAAGAACTCTTGTTTATCCCGATTTTCCAGGATAGGGAAATTGACATTTGGAAACATTACACAACTTGCCTGTATTGCCTGGAGTAAGGGTTCTCCAGAAAAACAAAACCAATAGGAGGTATGTATTTATGACTTTAATTGTATATAGGAACAAGATTTTTAATAAGGAATTAGCTCACACAATTAAAGAGGCTAAGAAGTCCCGAGATCGGGAATCTAAAGGCCTGAGAGCAAGGAGAGCCAATGGTGTAAGTTCTGGTCTGAGTCCAAAGGCCTGATCTAACTTTGTGTTCCTTCCATGCCATTAATATCCATTCCCATACATGTACTCTAGACATCTGTCTGTACAAATTAGAAAACTCAAGTAGTCCTTTTAGAGTGTAGTGTACCTGCTCATGAATCATATCCCACTCAGTTCATAATGGACAGCTCAGGTCTCATGGTAATTTGGTGGCCCATAGTTAAGCATTCAGACTCTACTAAGGTCCAGTAGCTGGCCAAGAACTATTTCTCAAAATTAGTTATCCATAGAGGATGCAGGGCTTTACTCTAAAATCCTAAGTGTCTGAGCTGCGACGCACCTGTTGGGGCCTGCCAAAGGCTCTTAGCAACATCTCCCATCAGCCACTGAGCAAGCACCATTGCATCTGCTGGATCCTAGGGCCTGAGTGGCTGAGCTTGCACAGCAGAGCCTTCTCTCTCTTTGGGCCTCATTCAAAACGAACAGCTTTTTGTGTCACTTGTTAAATGGATTGGAATAACAACCAAATGAGGAACCTGTTGTCCCCCAAATCCGGAGAGGCCCAGTAGGCACTGTGCCTCTTTTTAGTTGTAGGAGGGGCCAGATGCAACGACTTATCTTCTACTTTAGGGATATCTTGAAATGCCCCACATCACTGGACCCCTGGAAATTTCACTGAGGTAAAAGTCCCCTGAATTTGTGTCAGATTTATTTCCCACCCTCCCACATGCAAAAATCTTACCAATAAGATTTTAGTTGCTACTTGCTCACAAGGTCCAATCAGCATAATGCCATCAATGAAATGGACCAGTGTGATAGTGGACCAGATCTCCAGGGAGAGGAGATCAAGTGACACCCAGATGAGGAACCTGTTGTCCCCCATATCCGGAGAGGCCCAGTAGGCACTGTGCCTCTTTTTGCTTGTAGGAGGGGCCAGCTACAAACTAAATTATGACATATGTTTGGATAGTTGATATACCTCTAAGGTAAGACAGGGAAGGTGCCCTGGTGGCCTTACCAGCTGAAAGCAGAAAGTTTCTGGTGGGTCTTAATGACAGGGATGGAGAAAACGGTTATTTGCCAGATCAATAGCTGTGTACCAGTTTCCAGGAGATGTGTTAATTTACACAAGCAATGAAACCACATCTGTACAGGAGCTGCAAGTGGAGTCCCCACTTAGTTAAGCTTACAACTAGTTACCCACGATCAGTGTCCAAGATCCATCTGTCTTCTGTACAGGCCAAACAGAAGAGTTAAATGAGGATGTGCTGGGAGCACCCACCCCCACACTGATGGACTTGATGGATCTGAAATTCCCTTCAGGAATGCCTTGTTGCGTTTGGTTTACTATTTTCTGAGATAGGGGCTTCCACTTGGCCTTTCCCACCGTAATAGCCCTCACTGCATAGGTCAAAGAACCAATGTGGGGATCTACCAGCTGATTCAATTTTCCAGGATGGGAGAAACTGAGGCATAGAAGTGTTAAGTAACTTGCCCAGTGTCACACCACTATTAAACAGTAGAGCTGAGATTCAAACACAGGTCAGTAACTGTGTTCTTAACCATGACACTATGCTGCTTGCTCTATTTTAACTGAAATATAGCACTGGGACCTTCATCTCCTTTTCCTCCATGTCGTACAGTATACCCAGAAGTTTCTCCAAGGAAGATTTTGGTCCCACCTCAGATATTTCCATGGCCCTTCTTGAACAGGTGGAGAGGGCTTCTATTAAATTAGTGACTATATCCTGATCACATATCTTAACAATCATAAAAAGATGTCAAACCCCCTGACTGTAGCTGATAGCAGTAATTTATGTTCCTTAAGAATATTTGTACTTCTCAGAGAATGTACACTAAAATCTTACAAGTCAATACTGATCAGAAAGCTCAACATCATTGATGAAGAACTATTTGATGAATACATAGCCCATTTTCCCCTCTGGTTCAGGGTCAGCAAATTCATGACACATCTCTACTACCATCTGTTTCAAGCCTCTGGCCAACTTCTTTAATCCATAGCCCTTTCTTATGATGAATCTAGACTTTTGCGCAAACACGATTCTTCCCAACCAGTGCTTCAGGCAGTCATTGGCATCTTATCAGCGTTGGCATGCAGGATGAAATCCACTTGTAATTTCAACTCTAGGTACTCTTAAAAGCCAAACTGTCAGAAAGCCATGCACTTGAACTACATCATTTTTGTCCCCATGTAAGATTCTTTCCTAGAATCCTGCTTTGGCTTTATGTCATCAGCCTACATTATAATCATAAGGAAAAAAAAACTGAGAAATGAATCATGTTTACTGTAGGAGTGTTTTTGGAGTGTCTGTGTTCTTTCTGAGGGTTCTTTCTTAATATCCGAAAGGCAGAAATTAGTACTCTGCCCAAGTTGACCCAGTAAGGGTCAGAGCTAGGAGTTAACCCAGTGGTTGCTGGACCCCATGTTCTCTCTGCCTTTCTTCTCTAGATCCCCAGATTTGTTCCCTGCCATGGCTGCCTTCCACATCCCTAACTTGCCTTCCTCCTACATGTAGACATTCAGCCCTTCGCTTTATGTCCAGGAGCTTTGGTGCCTGTTCTTTCCCCTGCACTCATTAATGCCATTTCTGCCCTTCCTGTCTTCTCCTGCTTCTCCTAACCTTTCTCATAAGCTTTTTTTTTTTTTTGGCATCATTGATCTACAATTACATGTACAACACTGTGGTTACTAGACTCCCCACATCATCAAGTCCCCCCCCACATATCCCATTACAGTCACTGTCCATCAGCGTAGTGAGATGCTATAGAATCACTACTTGTCTTCTCTGAGTTGTACAGCCCTCCCCGTGCCCGCCCTACATTATGTCTGCTAATCGTAATGCCCCTATTCCCCCCTTGTCTGTCCCTTCCCACCATCCTCCCCAGTCCCTTTCCCTTTGGTAACTATTAGTCCATTCTTGGGTTCTGTGAGTCTCTGTTTTTTCTTTGTTCTTATACTCCACAGATGAGTGAAATCATTTGATACTTGTCTTTCTCCACCTGGCTTATTTCACTGAGCATAATACCCTCTAGCTCCATCCATGTTGTTACAAATGGTAGGATTTGTTTTCTTCTTATGGCTGAGTAATATTCCATTGCGTATATGTACCACCTCTTCTTTATCCATTCATCTACTGATGGACACTTAGGTTGCTTCCATTTCTTGGCTATTGTAAATAGTGCTGCAATAAACATAGGGGTGCATATGTCTTTTTCAAACTGGGCTGCTGCATTCCTAGGAGTGGAATTCCTGGGTCAAATGGTATTTCTATTTTGAGTTTTTTGAGGAACCTCCATACTGCTTTCCACAATGGTTGAACTAATTTGCATTCCCACCAGCAGTGTAGGAGGGTTCCCCTTTCTCCACATCCTCGCCAACATTTGGTGTTGTTTGTGTTTTGGATGTTAGCCATCCTAACTGGTGTGAGGTGATATCTCATTGTGGTTTTAATTTGCATTTCTCTGATGATTAGCGATGTGGAGCATCTTTTCATGTGCCTGTTGGCCACCTGAACTTCTTCTTTGGAGAAGTGTCTGTTCAGATCCTCTGCCCATTTTTTAATTGGATCATTTGCTTTTTGTTTGTTGAGGTGCGTGAGCTCTTTATATATTTTGGATGTCAACCCCTTATTGGATATGTCATTTATGAATATATTCTCCCATACTGTAGGATGTCTTTTTGTTCTACTGATGGTGTCCTTTGCTGTGCAGAAGCTTTTCAGCTTGATATAGTCCCACTTGTTCATTTTTGCTTTTGTTTCCCTTGCCCGGGGAGATATGTTCATGAAGAAGTTGCTCATGTTTATGTCCAAGCCTCATAAGCTTTTTCTAGATAAACTCTTTCCTGCATTTTCTCATCAGCCCGTTATAGTCTGACATCTGCTCCAATCACTTTCCTAAAATTACTTTACTGGAAGGTATTCATGAACTCCAGCTGCCGAATCTGATAACATCTCCACTCCTCACGTGGCCCCCACCTCTCAGCAGGTTGACAGTGGTGATCAGTCCTTCCTTCTTAACCCCATCTCTCTGACTCCAGCTTCAGTGACAAATTGCTCTCCAATTTCTACTCTTGTCTCTCAAACCACGTCTCAGTTTTCCTCATTGGCTGCTCTTCTTCCCATCTAATATCCTCTCCAAGCGCCTGCCCCAGCCCCTCTCTTCACTGCAGCCAGCCTGTTGGATGTCATTATCTATCCCCACAATTTCAACTGTTCTTTTCTCTGAAGACAATCCCCAAATCTACACCTTCAGTCCTGATCTCCCCCCAGCACCCGACTGTGTGTGTCCCGCTTGTCTTCCGGGCTGGACTGTGACCTCTTCAAGGTGTGGGCTACATCACCCCCACTATCCTTTGTCATCTTTTTATGCCCGATGCTACAGCACAGGGCCTGGACATGGTCTGTGCTTGGTGATTTTTTAAAAACGAGGTTTTTGCATACTTCCTCTTACATTTTAGGGTCCAACCAATGTCACGTCAGAAGGCTTTATTCTCTCGCGAGCCTTCATGGAGTTCCCGCCGTGTTGTTGGCGCAGCTCTAAGAAAGCGTTTTCTTTTGGTTTTTGGAATATCTTGATATCAGTACACATTTACTTCAGCTTTTTAATCTTCCGACTCTGTATCTCTGACTCTATATTTTTTTCTCCTGTGAAATGCATTTTTTTCCACATTTTTTTTATCTTTGAGATCCAAGGTGCATCTTACAAGGAATGGATAAGAGAGCATTGTGTCATAGTTTAATTTAAAGACGTAAGGTACATCTTACCATCAACGGCATTTCAAATTCCATGAAATATGGTGTTTCATATTGAAAATTAAGGTTTGGAAACTTAATTCTAATGTGTTTCATCATCCAAGACATATTTAATGATTCTTAGTATACTAGACTTCTGAGGTGCGAAACGAAATATTTTCAAGGGATTTTCAGGAAGAGTGGCTAAAACAGAAGGAAAAGGACTTCCACGAGTGTAGTGACACTTCCTCTAAGTATACAGCAATGGTAGATAAAACGCAAAGAGAGACAACTGAAGAGAAATGGGCTCAAGAGCAGTTATCGTGTCCATGAATCAGGAAAAGCACAAAACACAAGCCGTGGGTGGGTCCGCTGCGGGGGCCTGGCGGGCTGCAGGCCGGGAGCCAAGCGATGCCGTCTGGAGCCAGAACCAGGCTCACGACCTGAAGCCTCCCTGCCCTCTCTCCCCTTCCCCCACACACATCTTTTGTAACTAGTGGGGTTTTGTCATAACTTTATCTTATTTTATCTTACGTAAACCACCTTATGCAGATCATACAAAAAGCAAAAAGCAAAACCACAGTATTTTGTGATACAGAGAATTTTCATGTTGCTCCATTCTCCACTTCCCCTATTAATTTGTTGCTTATTCTTCAAACGTCTCTTCTTGCTACTCTATATATTATTTCTCTCCCTTCTTACATAAAAGACAGCATACCAGATACACTGTTCGGTATCATGCTTTTCTGACTTCACTTTTCCCCTAATGTCTATTCAGAAGATCGTGCTGTAGCAGGGACACGGGGAGTCCTCTTTTCATGGCTGCGTGCACTTCATTCTGTGCGTACACCACGGTTTACTCAACCAGTCCTCTCTTGCTGGACACAGGATATTTAGAAATGCTCCCTGTTACTCACAATGTCACAACGGCAGCCTTCTACCTGTGTCATTTCACACTCCCACACACCTGTGTAAATGGAAGCTGAATAAAATTAGCAAATTAGTAAAATGCCTGGGGGTTTGGCTTTATAAGAAGTTGAGGAGTTAGCCAAGCAGGAATACCAAGACATGGCCTTGTGACCAGGGAGCGAATGGAACTGCTCCCTGGATTATTCTAGCATGCCAGGAGCTCTAAGCACCGTTGGCACACCTGGTTGTGACTAGAAGCTTCAGAGATGGGATGGAGGGAACAGCAAGAGAGAGAGAGACACTTCACAACAACAAAAATATATATGCATATAAATACACAGATTTCAAAAATAAAATGTGTGCATGTATTAATATATAACATTATTTTTAAATATCAGATTTATATTACTTTATTATAAAATTAGATTAAACTTACATTAAAGCAGTTTATCCAGTTTTTAAAATTGGGTCCTGACCTAGACCAGGAGCAATTCCCACTGGTTCAAAGATTTAAACGTAAAAAATAAAGATAAAAGTTCTAGAAGAAAACATGAATGAATCCCTTTATAAGAAAGCTATTTAGAAATATTATTAACAGAAAAATTGGAATCTAAGGCAAAAGGAATAAGAATGCATGATAACTATACCAATTATGAATTTGTATGCAACTAGCAACCTACTTTGAAATGTACAAAACAAAACTGACTAAATTACAAAGAGGGATTGGTAAGGTCACAAGGATAGCTGATTCCAATACAAAAGGAGTTTTCCCCTTATTATCTGGTTATTACTACTTAACCAGAAATGTAAATTAGCCATGATGCAGTACATTCAAGTGAGTCAGACCTCTCAGATTGAACCCAACTCTGGACCCTATTAGTGTTCAGCTGTGTCTGGATGTATCTAACGGAGTGAGGTGGTTCAGCAGACGTCTGTTCCTTGAAAGTCTAAGGAAGCTCCTGGGAGAAAAACCATCCTACGTGATTCTGACCATATATCCAAATCCATCTTGGTCTTTAAAGGGGATCAGCAACTACGACTTGGTTAAACTCAGGTTAAACACCTGGCTCAGATTCTCATGAACACCTATCTACAGATTCCTGTGAAGGGGTAGCTCTGGAAGCAGGGGTGACGTCCAAACTATTTAACATCCAGTTTGGTACCAGCATTGACTGAATAGAACCAACAGTCAGCCCATCACAGTAGATGCCAGCTGTGTCCAGGCCTCACGAGGACATACCTGACACCTTCAGCCCTGTCTATAAAGATCATTTCATGAAACTTTCTGTAGGACATCAAGATAAGGAGTTTTGATGCTCCTGATAGAGTTTAATAAACAAAGGAGAGAGAGAGAACTCTACCCAACTCTGGCAAATCAAGCGATAGGGACCAGCGGCACCACCCCACAGCAACAGCAGTGCTCGGAGAGGGAAGCTAAGTGGTCCAAAGGATAGAAGATGGATCAGACGTGTTTGAGGAAGAGATAGGATGTGATGGTCAGGTGAGTCCCTGCCATTGCAGGTGGTAAAAGGGTCATGGGACACACCCACAAGGCCCCACCAGACTACCTGTAGATACTCATCCTGCACGGGTGGGTGGGCAAGAGCCAGTGACACAAGGGCCACCCAAGTCAGCCTCCTGAGCACAAGCAGGGCAAGGAGAGAGCCTGCTGGGATTTATTGAGCTTTTGTTCTTTTACTTCCATTCAGTCGCATAGATACCATTTCTGGAGATAAAAACTACAATTCCTTCCCTTAAGAAAATGTTAGGTTACTGAGCATTCACCAGCATGGGTTCGGTACACAACTGTGAAGTATGTGTGGAGCCGGCAACACCACAGTAGATGCATCTGAGTCCAAACTCAGACAGCTGTGGGGAGAGGGAGCCATCAAGCCCTGGCAGGAGGCTGAGAGTGTCCCACAGCTGCGAGCTTCCTAGTGCAGAGGCCGGGGGTCCTATGAAGATGAGACATGCAAGAGGGGAGCCAGGGCGGGAGGTGAGGACCAGCACGCTGTGAGAGCAGGACTGCAGTTTCCAAAAAGAGGGGAGGTAGTAGGAGGAAATGCTAGATGTGCACATTACTATTTAAATATGATGCCATCCTTGGGAAGAAAGGATCATTTCCCACTGCTTGATGGTCAGAGGGACTGAGGTCCAGAGAAATTTAGTAACTTGCCCTAAGTCACACAGTCACTGAAATCTGAACCCAGGACCACATTCCATCAGCTTTTCTCACTGAGCTAGGCTGCTCCAACTCAGGAGAAAGAAAACCTAGTATTTCGCATTGCCAGATAACTCTGATTGCTATTTACTTTCTCATCTATTTCATATTATGATAATGTTTTCCTGGAATTGGATGATATAATACTAGAAACTGAAGATGTTTATTCGCTACAAAGATTACATATGCAGGCTTCTTGTCATAATTGAGGGAAGTTGCTCACAACATTTATGATTTCCAGTCTCCTCTGTATATGATAACGCTTATTTTAGGAAATCTGTTTTTACTAAGCCTGCTGATCTTCAAACAGAAAACACGCAAAGGTGGGATGGTGATACACCCTTTTGATATTTATCAAGTCTGGAGTCTTAAATTAGTTTGCTGGGAAGCATTGCATGTGATGAATGGTATAGTATTTAAATGATGCCATGGATGCTCTCTCTTGTAATAAAGTGAATTACTCTAACAAAACTATTTTGTTCCACTTCTTGATATAAAATTCATGTTCAACTTTCATCTAGGCCCTAAAAGTTTAAATTTCCGTAATAAGTTTTATGCATTATTTAAGTTTATATACCACTACATTATGCTTTTGAACCTGATTGTACAATCTAATTAATTTGGAATATTAACTTCAGTTTCCGTAAAATAAATAGGGTAATGTTGATCGGGGTGAGATGGAGGACCACAGTCATACCCTCCCCTCTCCCGATCTGCTTTATGTACTCTAGAAACCGCTGCTCTGGGAGGACCCCAGCCAGTAACTGTAATTTGGGGGAACACAGCCAAGACCAAAACTTAATTTAAAAGGCCTCCAAATAGACAAAATAACTATCTTAATGACTTGCATTTCATTCCTACACAAACCTTCCTGACCCTCTGTTGGAACTTAGAACCCAGCCTTTTTAAAATGTTTTTGCCTTTTTTAGGCAGTATTTTCCCAAAAGTCATGTAACTTCTAGATCCAAAACAGACTGGATATCAAATTAAAGCGTGATAGGGGTAAAGAGGTTTCTAGATACTGTCTCCCTGAGAGAAGCAACAAGTATCTATTGACAACGTAGTTAGAGTGGAAGAGAGAAAAAGTACCAGAAGTGGACACAAACCCTGAGAAAGTATGGCCATCTGGGCATAATCAGTCTTAGCCGAGGACAGCCTTGCATAGGTCAGATCCTGGGGGCTTTACCCCAGGGCACTGTGGCACAGAATAGCTGGGATGTGGTGCATTGCACACATGTGACGCAGGCACTGTGGCCCCTTGTCACACTGTGGTAAAAAGTAGTCAGTGCTGATGATGAATTGGAGACACCAAGAAATAGTTAAATTGATCTTTTTTCACCATTTAAGAAAGTAGCAAATTATGCAGTGTATTCTGTCAGGCTTTCCATCAGAAAGATTATGTTATAAATCTTGAAAGGGCTGTTTCAATCATTTGGAAAATTGACTTACTTGGCATATTGCCTTTACTAACAATGTGAAGTAAGTGAGGGTTTTATTATATATTATAATTGAATCCTCTTTCAGTTTCAACAAAAACCATGAAAACCCCATTGATATCGTATACACCAGATGTCTCAAGACTGTCCTGGCCTATGCATACAAACGAGGTCGAATGACCACCACTAATCCAGAGTCCCTAATCACAGCACCCCTCCCCGTGGCTGCAGAACAGCCACGTTCCCCGACAGAAGGTGTCCTCTCTTGTTCCTCTGGGCACAGAGCCTCCCCCGAGCCCCACTGCTGCCTGCTGGGAGGAGGCAGCCCCCTAGGGCAGTCCCAGCCACAAGCCCTGGGCACACCCACAGCTCGGACCCTGTAACCTTGCCGTGCTGGTGTCTGGCTGCCTCCATCACTGTGTTGAAATCTGTCACCTGGCCACTGTTTGCACCCCAAGTGCCACCTTAGGAAAACTGCTCCTTCCACTTTGAATCACTGCTTGGGTCTGGCTGGGGAACAGGCACCATTCTCAGCTCTCTTTCCCTGTCTTCTCTGGATACTTACCCCAAACCTCCTTCTCAACTGCTGCTCCCCAAATTGCATAACAAGGAACATAGGGGCTGCCAGATAGTGGGTTCAACAGACATACTCCACTGGCAGCTGGATTGGGGTTCGGCTAGTGTCATGCCCTATAATGTGTGCTTGAAATTTTTAAACTGTTTTTTTAAAAAGGCATTCCTGTGTATGGAGCAGTACATTTTTTAATCATGGCAACTTTTCCTGAAATCAAATCTTACTCCGGAACTGAGCTCTGTCACCACTTTCCCAGGAACTGCCACATGGCTTCACCCAGCAGCAGCCTCCGGCCAAGGGCAGTGGTCCGGTGAAATCTGACGATGTCTTTTCCCTCACTGTTATCTCATTTACCTACTGGATTCTGAATTCAATCTTTGCTATTACATTAAATTTTTAGACTACTTTTGGGAGATTTGACATCTTTACAAAACTCACTGGACACCACTTCACTAAAATGGTCTTGAATCAGTATTAAATGGTAATATTAATGGTAGTATTAAATTAAATTGTGTTCTTCTCTAAAGGCTCCAGCCTTTCTCAGGTCCCTGGCAGACACATTTGGTCTGCACCTGGCAGGACATGGTGCCTGGTCAGGAGCGCACGCTGCACAGATGGAAATGCTTAGACATCGCTGGGGGCAACAGTCTCGCTGCGGGCATGAGACTCCTGGCTCCATATAACTGAAGAACCCTTCCTGTTCTGGGAATCTCTAACATACCGAGTTCTTCTGTTTCAGGACTTATCGAAGGCAGCCAAATGGACTCATTGATAAAACTCTCATTGTGGCATAAACTGCAAATCGTTTTTGAAATGACTTTTGCATAATTATGTAAACTAATTAAAAATAATGTCCAATAAGTACTATAACACAGTTCTATTGTTAGCTGTTTGGGAACTCCTCATGATGTGAAAAATGGAGACTCTTTACCCTCATCCTACCTGGATCCTCCTTACAGTCTGACAGAAACACGCTGATAGCCTAGGAAGCACGGGGCAGTTTCCTGTCAAGGCTTTCATTTGCGAGTCCCGCATGGCTTTACTGGCTGAGTGACTTGCAGTGCATTTGTTGGCTATTTTGTGAAATGCTTTTACAAGACTTTTGCTGCTTTTACTGTCATATTGTCCTACTAATTTGTAGGAGTGCATTATATACGACCCCATCGTTGGCTGGATGCATTGTGATTATCTCCTCCCATCCTGGTGCCTCTTCATTCTCTTGATGATGTGTTTGAACAGAAGTTCTTAGTTTTAACATATTCCACTTGGTCAATCTTCCCTTTTGGTTTGTTAGGGTGACCAACCATTCCAGTTTGCCTGGAACTAGGGGCTTCCCCAGAACACAGGGTGTCAATGTGAAAACAAGGCCAGTCCAAGTCCAGAACAGTCAGCCACCCTAGGCAAGGTGTTCTTGTTGTTGGGAGGAAAGGTTCCTATCATGCCACAAATACGTTTTTCATGTTGTTTTCCAGAAATTTTATTGTCTCCTCTTTCACATGACATCAAACACCCATCTGGAGCTGACTTTTTGTGGTGGTATGAGGTTGACTTAACATTCCTATTTTCCTCTTGTGGATGGACACCAAGCAACCCAGCAGTGTTTATGGAAAAGACCAAACTTTCTTCATTGCTTTGCTGTGATACATTGTCATAAGTGGCGGGTCATAAGCTGGCTGTGCAGCTTTGTCTCTGCACTTTTTACTGTGTTCTATTCATTTGTTTGTCTCTCCTGGTGCCAATATTACAGTATTTTATTTATTTAGCTTTACAATAAGTCACAATATCTGATAGCATAAAAGTCCCCTTGCTTTCTTCTTTTTCTTTAATATTACTTTGGCTGTTCTTGGACCATTTCCATATATACTTTAGAACCAGATTGTTGATTTCCTGAAAAAAATGTTTGGGGATTTTGATTGAGGTCACATTAAATTTTTAGACTACTTTTGGGAGATTTGACATCTTTACAAAACTCAATATTCCAGTTTGTGAACATCTTACAAACCTGTATATATTTAGGTATTTTGTTTCTCTCATCAATGTTCAGTACCTTTCCTGAACAAACTTTTAAATATACATATTCAGGGGCCCTGTTCCAAGCCTAATGAATTAGAATCTCTAGAAGTGAGTTGTGGTTATGAAGGGGAATAATTCGGTGCATATTCTCCAGACTTGATTCAATGCTTAAACAAATATAAAAGTGAGTGTGCTTGTCAGCAGAGGTTATCGTGTCCTTTGAGATTTAAATATTATTATCTTAAGACTCCACCTCACATTTTGTGCTAAGTCCAATGCCTTCCATTGCCTCAATGTAATATTGCAAATTCCTGGAAGCTGGTGTCCCATGGTCATTTCTGGCACTGAGCCCTGCTCTTGCAGACCTCTGGATCTCACTTTCATCCCCCGGCCAGCATCTCCTCTTCACAACAACCCGAATAATCCATGGACCTCGTCATGGAAGGGAACCCTTTTCCTGGTCCCTTTCTTTACGGTGTACTTAGAGTAACTTCAATCTACACCCTTTAGACTCCACTCTGGCCCACTTTTATACATCCAAACATACATTTAGGTGCTCTGATAAAACAAAGGCGGGGCATTCTGAGTCTCACATTTTAGCAACAAAGAAGAAGAGGATTTAAAATTTGTTTTCCTTTCCTCCTTTCTTATCACTCCTGCTTCCACATGTCTCTTTAAGTAGACGGGACTCATTGGAGGTATAGAAGGCTCCCAACTTAGATGGTTGGACCTAGGACTTTTTTGCTTCACAATGATGCAAAAGTGATATGCATTCAGTAGAAACCATCCTTTGAATTTTGAATTGTGATCACTTCCTGGGCTGCAATACATAGTCCAATCCTCCCTTGTGATGCTGGGCAGCAGCCAAAGCTCCCAGGCAGCTTTGATCACAAGGGCAAACAACCGGCACACTAGCAACCGTTTTGCACCCATGTGGCTGTGCTGTCTCCCTCCAGCACACGATTCCATTAGTCACATGAGGTAGTCGGCACTTTATTATGAAATAGGCTTTGTGTTGCATGATTTTTTTCCCAACCGTAGGTAATGTGGCATTCTGAGCATGTCTAAGTTGGCAAGGCTGAGCTACAATGCTTGGTAGGCTGGTGCATTAAATGCATTTTTCACTTATGATATTTTCAGCTTACGATGGGCTTATCAGGATGTAACCTGGTCGTAAGTCATGAAAGATCTGTAGTTATTTCCTGATGCATAAAAATGACTTTAGAGTTATTCCAATTTTCAGAGGTAGAAGGCTTCTTATATTCATATAGGCACAATATACATACATATATAAATGTGTATATATAATGCATGTATATGCATATGAATGTATATTTATCAACATGTTTAGATTTATTTTTAAACTAGTCTGCACACTGAATTCAGTTATGGTCATTTTTAAAGTGATTTTCCAATGATATTCAGGTATACAATCATGTTATTTGCCCATAACAATAATTTACAAGAGACAACAATTAAAAGAAAACACTACAGACTTTTAGAAAAGTGATGAGTACTTTATGGCTTTGGGGACTGCATGCTACCAGCCTGGCAGTGGATCGAATTTCATAAAAAGCCAGAATAAGGTGTTCACTTTGCTGCTTCCTTACTGGGTCTAGATATTCGTATTCACTGACTACAGAGCAGCCCTAATTTTATTCTGAGTTTATGCCATTCTTATGAGAAAAACATAAAGATATTTGCATTTAGAAAAAAAGTGAGAGCTGTAAACTTTTTTACTTTATGTTTTTATTTTGGTTCTTACATTAAAAGATTGCTTATCAGGGGTTTGGAATTCAGGGATCAGTTATACCTGTTTGCATTTTAAAAAACACATTTGCCTGAGAAAATACTGAAGCACGTCTTCCCTCAACCCTGCGGAGACCCCAAGCGCCAGACAGATGCTTCTGGCCCTCAGGGCTCTGCGTCAGCTGGTGATCCCCAGCAGGACCATCATGCTTGGAGAAAATGGAAAGTTTTGCTACCAAAATGGGCCACCACAGAAGCAGGATCAGTGCATCGAGCTGCTCCAGGTGGATTTCTGACTAAGTTATATGTTAGTAATTTTAACCTGCTTTATACAGCTTGCACCCTCAAATTTTCCTTCCAGTGTGATTTAATGGCTTGGCCTCCTCCAAAAATGAGGGAAAGTAGGTACTACCAATAAACTGGGCAGAGGGGAGGTGCAAGGATGAGGAACAGGGGTGGAGGCAGAAGAAAGCTGCTAAGGGACAGTTTCAAAAACAATTCTAATCTTTGGGGTGGAAAGAGCAGAAGGATCCAAATTTTGAACATCCAAACCCTTCTATTTGAGATGCTTAGGGTCCTGACACAGATGCTCTGAGAAGGGGCGCACAGGCATTCCCAGGGGATTTGTCGCGTCTCACCTACATGATCAAGCACTCGCATGCTCCTATGACAGTGAGTCTCATAGTGCAGACTTAAGACACGTGGCATTGCAAGCCCGGGCATTGGTCTTTTATGGATGTCAGCCACACTGCATTTTCAGATTTTGAGTGATCGCTCCCTTGGAATTTTCTAATTGTTTTAAATAAAAAGAAGTTGCGGCATCTCCTTCCTTGCAGGGGAGGGCTTGTGTTCCGGCTCCTACCTTTGTTTTGAAGGAAGATGGTGATCTAAGTGAGTGCAGGAGCTTATCTCTTGCACTAAAAAAAATAGTGTTCCTGACTGAAAGTGTTTTCTGACTCTTAAGGTTTATCAATCTTTTACTAAAATAGCAAGTGAGTTGGAAGTCCTTGGGTGTTCATCATAAACAGATTTTCAGCCTCAGGAACGAATGTTTATAGAGCACAGCTTATGGATTGTGTTTTCTGCTTTTTATTTTGTACCTGTCAGCTCATTTAAACTTTCCAATCACCCTGAGAAGAAGTTATAGAGCCCACTTCATAAATGAGGAAACTGAGACTCAGGGAGGTTATGTGATAGCCCAGCATTCACACATTAACAAGTAAAGCCAGGCTTCAAATCCAAGTCATTTTGTCTCCCTGACAGCTTTCCAGGCAGTCCGAGGCGGTCCTTGCTCTGTATTTCGAAACCACTTTCATAATACATGCTCATTTAAACAATGCCAGGAGCATTTAGTGTGCTAAATAGGATAATAACTGATGGTGGTGTTAGCAAGGTACAAATCACGGTCAGCACCCGGATACTCTGAATGCAATCTGCACAGATTTTCTGCAACAACAGCTAATGTAACAGTAATGACAACAATCAAAACACCTTAAATTTGTACCACACAGGAGTTTGCCAAGTGCTTTCATATATTGTAGATCAAAGTAATCTCCATATATTGTAGATAATCTAGGCCTAGACTTTGACATAGAGTTCAGATTGAGGGGCAGTTCCAAAGCCTGGCAGTGACTACAAGGAGTTCTGTACTGAAAAGGATCCCGAGAATCACTCCAGGATTGGCAGGTATCAGGGCCTGCAAGCTGTATGATCGGTTACTCATGTCTGCCAAGGCAAAGTTGTTAGGAGTGGTGACACATTAGTCATAGATCTGCTGACCTTTATCTGGTCTAGTCTACTCTTTTTACAAAGGAACCAATGACTTGTCTACAGTCACATACTAAGCAGCTAAGCCGAAGCCAAAGCTCAGGTTTTCTTTAATCTGTGGTCGTTGCTGTGAAACCATACTGTATATGGTAAATACGTGAAGTTTGGTATTCAAATGAACTGGAATTTATTATAAAGTTTTGAGTTCAATAAGGTTTAATCTAGAACAGAATTAGATGCTTCCTTATTGAAGAATGCAAAAAAATAATTGCTACAATTTATAACTATTCAAGTAGGAATGCAAGAGACATGGCCTGTGCGTACACATGGGTGAGGCTAAAACATGCCAGGCTGTCTTCAGCTGTGTGCTGTTACCTAACTGGTGATCTCTGGAAAGTCCAAGAAGGTCAAAACCCTATTTAGAAGGCCAAGAACCTTTTGATAGTTCTGGGGTAGCACCGGCATTGTAGGAAACCTCACACCAAGTCTCCAAGTGGACACAGCAGGAAGTGTGACCAATCTTTCAGTTCATTTAGTTTCCCTCCGGCCTATGATAGAAGCACACCCAGCTTCCTGAAGGATTTTACGAGTGCAGTATCATTGGTGACACATGCAAAATGCTAAGTACAAGATAGACTGTAAGTCACCACCTGACACAAACAGGACGAGAAGATGAGTAACTGCACACCTGCACATGGTGACCCATGACACACAGATGGCCTTTGGGAATGACAACAGATCTCCCAGGCTCTTATGGCTTATTCAGAGTGAAAGTGGTACAGGCTGGAGAAGCACTGGCTGCAGTGAGGCTTGTAAAGAAAAGCTACACAGCAGAGAGACTCTACTGTCCCCAGTGTAGGTCACAGGTTTGGACAGTGTGGCCACATTCTCTGTCAGCAGTGTTATCTGTGAATACATGTAATATAGTCAGCCGTGGCCATCAAAGGCCAAACAGCTTTTTCTTCCAGCTGGAGCAAGCTGCCTGACTACACATACCTGAGACCCGGGGCAGCTGAGTGGCAGAACACCCCACCCCAGGGCTTAGCCCCGGCCCCTCTGGGAAAGCAGATGGGGATTTCTTACAGCTTTACACTCTGCCTTTGTTAGCTGTTTCCAAGGTGACAAAGCGTTCTTTCTGTCCTTCACCGTAAATAAAGACACGAGCAAAGGGATGCAGCCTCTCCTCCGTTAGCGTCTGTCACGCTCAGCTGCACACTTCTTCAGGAGGCCGTGTGTGGAGGTCCTGCTTCCCAGAGTCAGGCCTCCCTTGCTTAATTATTTCTATTTGTTTGTTTGTTTATTTATGTGCATGCAGAACTTTGCTGTCAGTCATGGGGCCTCTTAGCTGGCCTTCAAGGCCCCAGGATTTGCATTCCTACCGCCCCAGAATGCTCTCTCCTCAGAGGCAGAATAGATTCAAATGCTGTTGAAGATTGTATCATATGTTCCCAATTAGTCACTGACCCTCCCTGGGAAGGAATTATATTGTCCCAAAGGACTGACACAGGCTTGGCCTGTGGCATGCACTGGCCAAACGCACTTTCAGAGGAAGTGACGTATGCCGTGTCCCTGCGAGGTGACCCTGTCGCTGCCCTTTCTCCCCTGCCATGAGAGCAGCACTGCTTCAGCTTGGGTCCCAGAATGCCGGGGACACACAGAGCACAGCCAGAACCACCCACAGCTGGTGTGACGTATGAGGGAGAAACGACACTCTGTAGTCGTGGGCCGCTGAACTTTGGGGAACGTTTGTTACCAGCACATAACCTGACAAAGACTGACTAATTAGATACTTGTAAGCTAAGATGGAGAAAGTATAAAAGCAAATGGACCAGGCGAGGATGGCATCGAAGTGAATCCCCGCTCAGGACTAAAGGGACGGAGCAATCCAGCTTCCAGTGGTCGCTGCCTTCCAGGGACACAGGCCTATTGCCATCCGACTTTCCCATTTTTAAGAGAGTATCAGGAGTCCAGATTTTGTGCGATGTCTACCAGTTTTTCAGTATTCAAACTCAATCCAGTACTTCGCAGGCTACAGCCCCAAACCAGGCATCAGGCTGCAGTTTGTAAACGCTGTTCTATGCTAACCTTGCACCAGCAAACCTGGTCTGCTCCTGCTCCCCAGGCCCACCCAGAGTCCCCCTCCCTGCTGCTCCCCGCGCTGGGCCCTCCCTTCACTCACCCCTCTCCTAAGGGCCCCTCTTCCAAGGATTCTTCCGTTTCCCCAACCAGACCATCCACCCTGAACCTACCGTCTACCTTGTACTTAGCATTTTGTATGTGTCACCAATGATACTTATTTTCTCATACGCGTATTCTATCCTTGGAGAGCCTGTAAGCCCAGAGAAGAGACACCATAGCTTATATCTTTTGGTATCCTCAGTACCTTGCAGACATAATAGGTACAAAATTAATGTTTTTATATTGATAGCTTTTTGGTTCAGATAAGCACCCCTTGTCAATTACTTGCTTCCAAGATTCTTGAAAGCAAAGGAAGACGTCCAGAGGAGCCAGGTCCCAGACACTTCATTGCCTTTTTTCTCACACTAAAGGGTACAACTCATGAACAAACAGACAAATAAGCAATAACTCATATTTGGATGCTGCACAAATAAATCCTGTTAACTCCTGAGCTCCTGTGTAGATTAAGTTCTGTCTGCAGCAATATATGCAATTAGGGATATAATATGGGGTCAACCCAATCTGTCTGGGATCGAGTTCAGCTTTACACTGACCATCCTGCTAAGGTCCCCAGTTATAACATGTTTCATGCCTCAACAACCAAGATAAATCATGACATTTAGGTGAGATTTTAAAGAAGGAAATTAAAAATTTCAAGCTGCTGCAGCATGCTTTCAAGTATTTTTTAGGGGATCCTTTGGCATGCCATAGCCCCTGCAGCAATTTTGGTGAGTCTCAGTATAAGTTTGTTGAATGAACAAATGAATTAATGAAATGCTTTAATTTTGCAGGTGCTCTTTCTCCAGCATAGAAAGATTAAATTCCTACTACTATCCCCTCTTCTTTCATAATCCAAATTGGTTTAACCCCTATAATTTTCACTGCTTTCCAAGTCATTCTGTACTAATAGCCCCCTAATTTCCCTAAGAATCTAAACACTAGGAGAATCTAGTTCTTTAATTAGCCAGTACTTACAAGTGTTTCCTTCTATTTTAAAAGTGAGTCTTTCCGTGTATATGCGTCAAAGGGCCAGATAACACCCAAAGGTATTAAACCAATTACTAGAAGACAGAGGAGCAGATCTGTGCTGGGAAAATGGTAAGAGGATCAAAACAAATCACTTTGGAAGTGAATCACTTCCCTTTGGCAACTGAAATGAAACAGTCCCCCCACCCCAACCCCATGCTTTTGCTGACATTTCTTTAAAATGTCGATGAGCACCTCATGTTGTCAGATTAGATCAATCCAAGCTGCTGGTGTTTGGTGACTTAAAAGCCACATGACTCTACATCCAGGATGTTCCAGGATGCTCTCATTTCATGCAATTTTAATCTTTTTAATAAAGGCAGTTTGTTAACTATATAACTAAATATGCAACCATTTACGTAATTGTAAGACTTCATGTAATTGAATTCACCAGTAAGAAAACATTCTCCATTACCATTCAACTCAATTCAACCAACATTTACTACAGTATATCAATCCCTAAATTAGGTCAAGGGGATCTAGAGGTAAATATGACATTATCGCTGCCCTCAAGGATTTTACAAAGTAAACAATAAATTACAATTTGCTTATTCATGTGTAACAACCAAAAGTTGTTCCCACCACAGGGAGCATAGAACTAACTTCATTTTACCCTGGAGGTGGGACAGTGGCAGGGGAGGCTTCCCAAAAGAGATGACTCTTTGGCTGGGTTTTGAAGGATGAATAGAAGTTCACTAGGTGCATCAGGGGATGGGCCCTGGCATTCCAAGCAGTGGCATAGCCTGTATGTATCCTGATTTCTTGTTTAGGAACCTAGGATCATCCTTATAGAGACACCTGAAACAAAATCCTAAAAGAAAGTTATTGGCCCAAAGATATTTATTGTATTTTAGGAATGTTTCTGGAATTTTAATTTGGGTTAAAATATTCTCCAGCTAGTCTCAGTTGGGGAAAAAAAAAAATATTATTGGATACAACTTTCTTCATTTAAGAACTATGTAAAAATCAGTTCTTGGATTTTTGTTTGTTGGCTGTGAACAAGAAGGATCACTATTTTCTTAAACTACTTATCCTGAACAATAACCACTTCTACCAATTCAAAAGAGAAGCCACTTCTCTAGGCATCTTCAGTCATTCATATACCATGCATACCCTGGGCGCCCACTGGGGCCAAGACCCTAGTTGGGCACCGTGTTAAATGCCAAGTCATATGTGACCTTTTCCTGTCCTTGAGCAATCTTCTCATCCAGGAGAGAGGGGAAGATGCCCTGTGGAGGTGACCTGGATCCCTGTGCCTGGGGCGAAGACCTTTCAAAGGTCCCAAGATGACCAGATACACGTCTCGGCGGCCTTTGGAGATCTTGGGAGTTGGTGAGAAGCCGCTCTGTTCTGTTCTCCCTGCTGTGTACGAGGACAATGAATCTTTTCCTGTCTGGCTATGAAAGCTTCCTCAAAGCTGCCCTTATGCAACTCTGGCTACAGAGGACAAGGAAGTGCAGCCCAATTCCTCGCCCGTTTCCCTCTCCTCCCCTCTGTCTGTGGCAGCACACAGCACTCCCTGCTGCTCTGCCTGCCGCCGCACCTCCCCACTGGGAGATTTTTAGAGCCTGAACACAAGCCAGGCTTAGGCCACTTCCACGCTACACAGCAAGTGCCACGAGTGGCCTCCCAACTGATCTGAAACTTACCTGCTGGTGGGAGCAAGATACGCAGAAGGGAGAGCTCGGTCTGTTGAAGTCTCGAGCTGGTAAAATCACACAGCACGTTTTCTCTCATCTGACGGACCTGACATTTGCTCTTACACTTTGTTAAAAGGGAAAGAATGGCCTGTCCAGGTGTTGATGGTGCTGGTGTTGAGGGCAGGGGGAGAGAGAAGCCTTTGAACCTGATCTGGAGTTTGCAACAGTCTGATAGTCCATCAGTGGGCCGTGATCTCAGATTCAAAGGAGAAGTTGAAAGTTTGGGGAAAGACATTTTCTTGCAGGCTAGAGGCGTATGGCAAGCCCTCCTGACCTAAAGGAGAGTCCCCTGCCATACAAACTCAAAGTAGTAATAACTACAAGGTTCTCTACCCAGTAAAAATGCATCAGAGTAGTGCCTTAATGCAATGAGTCTTTGAGGACTGAAAAGAGAAAATGAAGTGTGTCTGTCATTGAAGAGGAAAATTAGGGTCATGTGGTTATTTTAACCAAGCTACCTAGGCTTTAATATATGGTTTTTCCCACCCCCACATAAAGTATTCCTTAAAATCTGCCTGGAGAGTTGACATAAGACATATAATAGAGACTAAATGGACTTCTGTGCACAATGAAAGTTTCATTTTCAGAATGTTAAAAATATTCTGAAGACCATCATTTTATCCTGCCTTTTAGGCAAAATCTTTGATCACCTAGTTCAAGAAATTTATTCTGATGTTTTTTCTTTGTCTTTATAATTCGACACATTGAATTGGGAGTTTGTTTTCCTTATTTTTTACTTTGCCTACATTAAGTCCAATAAACATCTGTTTCAGACTAAAGACCGACCACATCAGCACAATGATTTTCATCTTTGTCTCAAGTCCATTAAATTAGTGAGAGCTTCGCCTCCTTAACTAACAATAACACATTCATTCTCTGTTCTCTGGTCATTAAAAAACTTGTTAGTGTCAAAGTAAGACATGTAGATGTATATACACAATAGTATTATAACTCTTAGGATTTAAGCACATATCCATATGCCATCTCTCCCCAGTCAAGGGCCAGTTCCAAGCGGCAACTGGGTAAAAATCTCTTGGCTGTTCCCTCTGCGCTTTACTCCTATATTTCTAAATATGCTTATACCACTAATTTCTTCAAAGTTTCTACTCAGACATTAGTTACTTCCAATCGTAGGTGATGACTTAGTTTCCTTACACTATCCCCACCACCAAACACATACTTCCTCATTTTCTGTCTACTAGTAGAGCTATGTCACTATTATTTTTATTCAATCAACATTCAAAATTATATTAAACAATATAAAAACCAGAACTGACATTTTAATTGCTAGGCAAACATAGGTCAAAGCTGAACCATTTATATTGATTATGTTTACTGTCAGAAACTACCTTTTATTCCCCTAAAGTAAGGCATTGCCTTGTTTGGGTTTGCTTGGGTTTCCACATACTGATGAAATATGAGAATTATGATATGCTTCCCAATATGTTCAGCATTAGCACAGTTATTACATTTGTTAGTTTTTCCCCTTGAAGCTCTCCCTCCAGGGCCCTCAAGTCCTGTCTGACGTGCAGTGGGTGCTCTTGAAGCCCACTTACCCTTGCACTTGTCACCAGCACCCTGCGAATCCCCTTCGCCCGGCTCCTGGGTTGTGCGCCCTCCTTCCCTGAGCCTGCGGTTGACTCTTCCTTGGCTTAGCCACTCATTCCTTTGGAGCGAATCTACAGTAGCTTCTGGAGAAAAGGACACAAGAAATACTTTTTAATTTTTATTTTATCTTTTTGAGACCTTAACTACTGTTAATCCTACCCTCCAATTTAAATGTTTAGGTGGGAATAAAAATCTGGGTTGGAAATAAGGTTCTGTCAGCATTTTGAAGGCTTTGCTCTGGTGCTTTCTAACCACCAGCTCGCTTTTGAGGAGCCCCGTTCCTGATCCTTTGAATTGTTCTTACTTTTTCAACCGGGAAACTTACCAAATATTCTCTTTCTCCCAATAGTGTGGGAAGTTTTCTTTTATTATTTTATTGATAATCCCCTCTCCTCTGTTCCTTCTTCTTTTTCTGTCTGGATTTTTTGTACTTCACAGATTAATCTAAATTCTTGTCTTTTTTCTCCTATTTTCTATTTTTTTGACTTTTTCTTTTTGTTCTGTTCTCTGGAATATTTCTCAGTTTGCTCCTCCAGTCCTTCTACTGGACTTTTAACTTTTGATATCATAGGTCAGCCTTTTTATTATTTATTAAGAGCCCTTTCTCACTTCCTGAATGTTCATCTTCTATAACATTGTTACTTTATACATGAACTATCTTTTTATCTGTCTGAACATATGAACACATTACTTATACATGCTTTGAGACTTACTCCTGCTCCCTGCATTGTCTGTCTTTCTTCTTAGATCCTTTTTATGCCTTTTTTTTTTTTTTTGGCCTTTAGAGTTGTAGGCTTTCCTTGAATGTCAGATAGTCAATTCATATTTAAGAATGAGGCACTAAAAATCAGGCTGGAAGTTCTATGTGCAGGTGCAGAGATTAGCTAATGAGCTAACCACAGGAAACTACTATTCATTAGGAGACCCCAAATGTTAGCATCTGTAGGTCTTTTTTCTTGGGCTGGTTAATTTCCCCAGAGGGGCATCTTTTCCACTTCTGGGAGTGGTGGGTAGGTGCAGGTATATGTTTTGCTAAGAGCCTTCTGGGATTCAATCAAAAACTATGGGGGTTCTCACCATTCAATATGCTGTCCTCAGTTAGTCCCTCTGACTTCAGTATGGCTCCCCCTCCTCCCTCTAGTCGACTATACAGGCGTCCTTCAGCTCGGAGGCTCTCTGCTCCCACCTCTGGGCAGTAACCATGGCCCGGCTTTTGGGGCAGAGGGATGCCTCATCATTACTTAACTGTAGTTTCTTACTACATAGTTACTTACATAGCTGAAGAAGGAGTACAGGGGTCTAACTGCTCTTGGTACAGAGTTTTAATCAGTATTCTAGTTGGGAGTCCCATCTCACATTTAAGCCTTTAGAACTACCTCTTATCTTGAATGCCTTAATTCTGTCTCTAGAATAAGTACGCTCCTTCAGTAGACCTCTGTTCTTCCAAGTCAGAAACCGTTCATTTATTCATTGTGCCTCACCCAAAAGTTTGTCTCTAAACTGTTGTCACCTCTTCCATTTTCTTTTTGTTTATACCTTATTTCTTTAGCTGTTATCTTAGTTGGGTTTTAGGAAGACACAGAAATAGAAATGTGTGCTCAAACACTCATGTTTGAGTGGAAGTCTGTAATATTCTATTTGCTTATAAAATAACAAAAAACGTAAATAATTGCACAACCAAAACAATTGCAGAGCCAAAATGCTGTTGTTGAAACTGAACAAAGTGGCTGACAGGCGCCCATCCCACGAGAGTTCAAAATGTCCTGTTAGCAGAGTACAAAAGTTTGAATTCCACATAAAAAAGGATGAATGTATGAGTGTGTTAGCTATGGGGAAGCCATCATGAAGCAGGGTCATAATGAGCAATTTATGCCAAAGTAACCTGAGTTGTTCTCATGATTGAGTGATGGGTCATATAGATAAAAGACAAGGTGCCGATATACGATGAAGATTGGAATTTTATTAGTTTTCCTCATAGCCAAACTGGGAAGATATGGTCTATCCAAGTTATACTCAACATCTTTATATGTAGGAACCCTTAAAAATAGTTTTCTTATTTTTGAAAAATTGTATCTCCATATTTTAAAAAATCTACACACATTAAAAAGCTAAAATAAAAAATAACAGTTCCACCCAGAAATGTTTTAGACACTTTTCATATTAATAAATATAAATAGAATCATTTTTAATAGTCAAAGGGTACAATAATACCATTGCATTATGTACTATAATTTACTTAACTTATAGCCAGGTTATTTCCAAATTTGGAGATATTATAATTTGGGGCATATACACTATTGCTTAAGGAGTTCCACAAAATAGCAAATGTACTTTAGGATATCTATTGACTGAGAAAATGCATAGTGACCAATTCTCATATGAAGTTAATAACAATCTTAAATGAATTTGTGATTTATTACTCATAACACCCTTAGCATACATTTTAAAAATAAAAATACATATATGCATGAAACATTATTTATAAAAATCTACAAACAGTAAGAAATATACAGAAACCTAGGAATAGCTCATGTCTCTGCACCTAACCCCCCAAAACATCCATGACCTACTGGTCTGGAACTACTGGGTGGTGTGTTAGATGGTACCCAATTGGTCTGAAGCCATCAACAGAAGTATATAAAGTGGACTGTTGTACAGAACTTGATTCTAGGCATCTAATATCTTCATCAACAATTTAGATGACGGACTTGTAGAATGCTCATTATTTTTTCAGAGGACAAGTTGAATAGGGTTGTTTGTGAAGGTTTGAATAAAAGGCAATATTATCTTTTCAAAACGGGGAGGAAAATATCTATTGAACAAAGAAGATCCTTCCCTTTATAAAAAGCAGACATGCATAAGAGAAAAACCTAATGGTGTCAGTGGTCTGCAAGCCGGAAGAGCGGTGTACTTTTTGAGATAATCACAGTAACAGGATATAGTAACAGGAGAAATACCCTCAAAGCCAGGGTATAATCCATCCTGTATATTTCCAGTGGCCCAACAGGGGCTGGTGGCATGAGTTTTTACCGGTATACCTGACTCCCAAACAAATACGTAGTCTAGATAAATTAAAACTAATCATTTTACGTATTTCCATATGCATAATTTCTTCAGTGATGGTTTTGATGACAGGGGGTTATACTAACTGATTCTCACTCCACCCTGCAAATTGTACAAATCAGTATTTTAAGCTAAATACACCCTCTTTTTTGTTTGTTTGTTCAGTTGGATTGTTGCTTTTCTCCTCTCCCGACTGGTGACCCAACTGGCTCTGGATGGCCGCCCCTCCCCAGATCCCTGGATGCGGGCCGTGCCAGCATATGTGAAGCTCCTTTAACCAAACGCACAGGTAAGTGAGGCAGAAACAGTGCTGAGCTGCCAAATGGCCCCAGCCCATGGATTTTATTGCAACTTCATGTTAAACCAACAGGTGCCCAAACTAGCAAGTCCCTACCAGCCTGCCTCATTTGGGGACAAGATCTTCAATCAAATTTCAAATTCATCCAACCCGGGGAAGATCAGCCCTTGTGTGGTCTGGGCAGATGCAGGCCACTGGTGCCAGGAGCCCCCTTAGCCTCACAGCCTGACCTGAAGAAGCCAGAGGTGCCCGGATAGCTCCGGTGACTTCCTGGGGACTGGAGAAGTTGGTTCAGCCCCAAGCTAAGAGGAGAGACTCTACCAGAAGGGGAGCCTGGGGTGGGGTGGCGTGCAGGGCTGCACCCTGTGGGTCTGGTCCCGGGCACCATGCAGACCAAGGGCTCATTCTAGCTCCTGCTCTGCGGGCAGTGCCTCTGGGACCTTGGTTCTATTTTCTCTGGCGGATCAGCCAGAGCTGGTGGCTCAGGGCTCCCAAAGACCCGGGTGGACGCTGTCAGTCCTCTTAATGGTCAGGCTCCAGCTGGCCCAGCGTGACTATGCTTCACTGTGCTGCTCAAAGCAGCCAGGCCTTTCTGGATTCAAAGGGAAGAGGAAATAAGCCCCTTCTCTCAGCAGAAGAGTGGGAAGCATTTGTAGCCGCCTCTAATCTTCCTCTGCAAGTTCCCTTTCATTGGCAAGGTCATTAATTTTGGTTGCTAAGGGAAACTCAAAACTCAGGACCTAGGTTCCTGATAATGATGAACAGCTGCATTTCCCAATGTATTTTGTTTTTAATATTGATGGCAATAGTTGATAGTAAGTGTGTACTGAGTACCTAGGAGAAACAGCTTTGTAATAACAACTACAGAAATCAACATTGTAATAACTGGAGAAATCAGTCTTGGTTTTGTTAAATGTCATTGGGCTGTGCTGAATGTGAATGGGATGTGTAGAAGGTGCGGTCAAGGGCAATACTATTCTGAGATCTGAGGTAGGAATTTATCTCAGAACGGGGGTCTCTGTGATGCTGGGAGACTGGTCCTTGATTCCCTTGACTCCTGACTTCCTGACTTGACACGTGAACATTGCACTTACCATGACCTTCAAAGCCTGCTGCTACCTCTTCAGTTTTACATCCCACAGCACTCCCGGAAGTGGCCCCCAAGCCCACTGAGGAAGACTGAGCAGGACTAGGCTCTGCTGTTGGCACAGGCAGGACCCTTGAGAAACAGCAGCAGGAGAAAGGCATGTCCCTGGGTCAGTGATGTGAGAGGGAGAGAGATGTAGTCGATGGGCCGCCATGGTAGGTGGCGTTCGGCTCCCTGCCCAGGAGGGCGAAGCACAGCCACCCGCTTAGGTCCGGCTTGGCCACAAGACATCCTTTGGCCAAAGAGATATGAGTGAGGTGGCCAGATGGCCCCCAGGGACCCTCGCCTGCTGGCGTTCGTGCCCTTGCATAATCCTTTTCTGTACTGAGTCAGGGCTGGCCCTTCTGATCAACAGGATATGGCAGTGACAATATATGCTTTCAGAGGCGAGGCAATGAGAGGCTTGGCAGCTGTGGGATCACTTGATCTGGGAAAGGTCATCCACTCTGCCCTGAGGACATTCACGCAGTCCCATGGAGGTGTGTGGAGAAGACCCAGCCCGCTGCCAGGGCCACCTCGCCAGCCCTGTGAGTGACCCGCCTTGGAAGTGCATCCTCCAGCCTTATGCAAACCCTCAGATAATGCAGCCTCAGCGGCCATCTTATGAGACCTTGAGAGAACCACAGAGCCTGAGACCCTGATCCCCAGACACTGTGAGACACCATCAGTTAGTGACTTAAGCCACTCTATTTTGGAGTGACTTGTTATGCAGCAACAGGGAGCTAATCTAATGAGTGTAAGTAAGGTGGAATGTTTCCCACCACGTGGACACGGTACGAACAGGCTTGGTTTTGTCAGGCTCCTTTTATCCTCCCACGACCCCAGGGGTGTGCCCGACAAAGGGTGATTCCTCAGTTTGGGTCCAAGAGCAAAGGCAACATGGAGCTTGGCCACCCTGATCCAAGATGGATGTGATGCCTGAACAAGAAATAAATCTGTGGTTGTAAGCCCTTGAGGTTCGGGGGTTTCGTTACGGCAGGAGCCAGCCTGTCCTGGCTGATACCGCTACAGATATTCTTTATGACAAGTTAAATTCAAGCTGTTGCTTTAAAGATGTAGATGAATGGAGGATTACTGGAGCTAGGAGGGAGATCTGATGTATATTTGGATAGTAAGTTCAAGGAAGAGAGCACCAGCGATTGTACAATCCCGTCCTCCCTCTGCCTCTGCCCTGGGGTCTGAACGCACTGCTCAAGAAGCACTGAGCGTGCCCGCCCGTGTGTCTGAGCATGGCAGCATGTATGATCTGATGAGAACTGGCAGTTTGTGTTCCATGGTTTGGCCTTATAACTGATGCCTACAGTCATCCTTCCAAGGATGCTGAGATGAGAGAACGGAGAGCCTCCAAACGGTGCGTGGGCTCCGCGAGTGCAACAGCCATTCCACACGGCCTGGTAACAGCTTATGGGTAACTTTTCAAAAATCCAGATTTTATTGACCTTACAGCTAATTATATTCTCTTAGGAAAGGAACCAGCTGGTGCAAGCAGAAGAGTCTAAACTCATTTGCGAAGTAATATGAGTTTTCCCAGCTTAGGGTTCATTGCTTACATCATCTCCTGAGAGAACAGCCTAGAACACCATACATGCACCAGTTTCCTAATGGGGGAAGGTGGAGCCCCTAACAGGTGCGCATTCCCGCCATGCTGGTCTCTAGCTGATTTGTAAGGGGCAACAGGCAGTGGAAGATCCAGGCCCCCAATGTCCTGGAAACTTGAGAAGGGGCCAGACAATATTGCTCTGAGGGCAGAGAGAGAAATAGAGGGCCATTTGTCCACCGATGTAATAAATCCCTGGGGAAGTGTGGGAGGGGCTCTCTGGCCTTCTGTAGAGAAGCACGATGCATCGGCCTTGCCTCTCTCGCCCTCCTGTCCCCAGAAGGGACCCAATCTTACATCCCCCTGTCTGGGGCACCCCATTCTGAAGACTCCATGCCCATTTTGGCACCCACTTTTAAATCCTCTTTCCCACAGCTGACCCTCCTGAGTCCGGGGCCTGAATTTCCAGCTTCCTCTGGAGGTTTCCGTGTGACTATCTCTCCTCCATGGACCTCAAGCTCCTTCACCCAAACCAACTTGCTCCCTATCCTTGGTTCCGTTTCCTTCAATTTACTGCTCTTGCAGAGGCCCAGGCTAGAAACACTGCAGCCCTCTCTGAGCATTTCTGCATAGGTCAAAAGGCCTACCAAGCCCACAGCTATGCCCCAAAACCTCTCCTCTAAACAGGCTGCCCTATGGCACCACATGACTGGGCTCCTTGGCCACAACTTTTTGGACGCTAGTCTCTGGCAGCTGAGGAAGCTGCCTTGCAGAGACATGGATACAAGGTAATTGTTGAATCCTCCCTCCTACCCTTTGAACCAGAGACTCAAAGAGCCAGACACCTAGTCAGGAGGGAGGAGAAGCTCAAAGACGTGGAAGAAAGCCGCAGCAGGTGTCATGAAGGCACGTGGTCACAGGCTGAGAAGCTAAGAGGAGGCAGGTCATGAGTAAAGGCAGTCCTGCGTAATAGGCTGTGGCCAATAGGCGACATGAGTAGCCGGGACTGAGGGGTGGCAGGGCTATCCAGCCTTCTCAATATTTACTTCCAGTTGCTGAACAACGTTTCTGGAAGGCTTGTCCCCTGTCCTCATGGCCCCAGACCATCGTAACAATCCCCCTGGCCCGGTGCGGTTCTGTGACCCTCCGTTCTGCACCACCCAAGAGTCTAAGAGCCCCTCCCCAGGCCCTCACTCTCTCCACTCTCTCAGGCTGTGGTGTGAGCCTCCCAACTTGTCACCCGTTCGTCCCTCACATGCATTTTAATGCACCTGTCAGTGCTCTGCCCAGGATTGTGTCCCATGCTTCCCCAGGACCTGCCGGTTCTGAGCATGTCAGGTTCCTGGCTCCAGGCCCACATCGGCTCTCAGGCACTGGCCGCCAAGGGCTCGAAGGGCCTGGCGTACCTGGGGCTGGGTGCAGTGTGGGGGGGAGAACACACACAGCTCTGGGATTTCCCAGCTCTCACACTTAACAGCCATGTAAGCAAGAAAATTCCTTAAACTTGAAGAGCCACAGGCCACTTACTGTAAATTGAGCAACTTCCTACCTGCTACGAAGCTTTTGCACAAGCGCTCGGTACATCATAATCACTCAGAACTGATGTCTCTGCTCCTTTGCGAGGAAACAAGATTTAACTGATGTCCCCTGCCAGGAACAGCATGCACATGTCCCCTCGAAGTCACGTGTTGCATCCTAGCCCTCAAAGTGATGATGTTAGCAGGCAGGCCTTTGCGGAGTGAGCAGGTCAAGAAGGCGGAGCCTCATGAATGGGATCGGTGCCCTCATAAGAGGAGAGATCATAAGAGGAGAGACAGGAGGCTTGATCTTGTGCTCTGTTCTCCACCGCATGAGGGTGCAGGAGAAGGTGGCCACCCGCAAACTGAGAAGCAGTCTTTCACCAGGCATCAGATCTGCCAGCACCTTGATCTTGGACTGCCCAGCCTCAGGACTGTGAGAAATACTGCTGTCTAAACCACCCAGTCTTTGGTAATTGCTGTAGCAAGAACAGCTCAGGCGGTTTTGCTGACCTCCCCTCCGGACTGCAGAATGTTCCGTGCCAGCCCCGGGCGGGCTGCTCTTCCTGGACTTTTCATCAGCTCAGAGAACTCACCTTCCAGCAAAGGCTGACGGCCTGAACACCGCCTCACGGTGGGGCGCCCCTGAGGCCTGCGTCTAGGCCATTAGGGTGGAAGACCGACGCTGGCTGTCCCCATCCCGCCTGCTTGCTGGTTTTGCCCTCCACAGAACAGCCGTAACGAGGCCAGAGCAGGAGGCAGCCCGCGGGGCAGTGTGGTGCACAGTCTGAGCTGGACTGCCCAGGGCCGGCCCTGCCCCGCCAGGAACCAGCGGTTATCCGCAGGCAAACCGTCCACTCCTTGGGGCCCCAGCCTCCTTATCCCGAGAATGCGGGGTGGTGACAGTGCCTACCTCCTAGGTCGGGCACAAGGCTTAAAGGAGTTTGGCAGATGGAAAGTATACACCACAGTCCCTGGCACATAAGAAGCCTTCGGTGTGGGGACCAGCTTATTCTGTGCTCTTCACGACGTTAATTTAATTCTCAGAATAGCCTGAGGAGGTTTGGAGGGACTTGTTCACCTTCAGAGCTCAAACTCTTGTCTTAGGACATGCTCCTAGGTTACCCTAAGGCAATGTCCTCATCTTTCAGTCCATTCCATCACTGACTCACATATTTTTTAGTGTTTTAGTTAAGAATAGTTGCAGATTTATGGAAAAGTTGCAAAGACGGTACAGCGAGCAAGCCCCATACCAGTTCCCCCGACTACTCAACTTGTTACAGTCACAGTGAATGAACCAATAGCGATACATTATTGTTAAGCCACGCCCACATTTATGCAGCTTTCTTTTGACACCGTTTTCTGTTCCTGGCCACCACGCAGCCTTTCATGGTGGTGTCTCTTCTTGGCTGTGAGGGCTTCTCGGTCTTTTTAGGTCTGAAAAACACGTCGTCCCTGTGTAGGGCAGGTCATTCTCCCCACGCGGCTCTAGTTGGGCGCGCTTTCCTCGGAAGGGAATTTTAGATGAAGCCTCGGAGGCGAAGGGGGATTCACGGGACTGGTTTGCGCTAGTTAAGCCCCATGCCTCTCCGCCTTCCAGTGGTGAACATGTCCAGCCAGCCGGGGGGCGGGGAAGGCGGGAGGGCCGGGTGAGGAGGGGCGCAGCCCAGCTTAGGGCCCTGCGTGGCCTGCCGCATAGCGGCTGTTCTCGCTGGGCCCCTGTTCTGGGGGCTCCGTCCTGCGCTGACCTCCCCAAACCAGGGCCCTGCTCTCTCAGGGGAGGGTGGCCCTGCCCCGACCTTGCCGACTCTCAGTGGAGACACGCAGGCTGGCTCCCTGCTTTCCCCAGCCACACTGCCGTGTATTTCCACAGCAGGCATAAATCTAGGGAGATGCAAGTTAACACCCCGTCTCACCTGTGAGCCGGACACCTCGCCTCCTCACACACACCTCCTCCTTTTGGCACCTCTTTCTAGCCCTCCTTCCTTCTCTCTCCACTCCCTACACCCCAGCTTCTTTCCCAACTCTTGACGAGGAGAGAATTGCCGCAAACAGAAAAAGAATGTTTAGGCTTGTCCCCTCTGGCCTGTTTCATCTCCTAAGCTAAATTCCAAGTGGGTAATTGCATTAGCCATCGCCAAATACGGCCTTCCCTGGGGGCTGGCCCCCGACCTCCCTCTCCCTCACGGAGCCGGGACAACAGTTTGTAGAAGCCTCTGCCCTTAAATTTCCGGTCTGTAGTCTCCCCTTGCCAGAGCCCAGCCGTCCTGGTCTGACCACCAAGGCTTCCAGAACATAACCTTTCTCCTGCTACACCCCCTGCACGGCACAGAAAGCTTAGCTTGGGTGCTTAGGTCCAAGGAGGAGAACTGAGCAAAGGCTGCTGGGAACCCTGCAGGGAGGGGGCCAGGTCAGGCTGGGCTAAGATGGGGTGGGACATGTGAAGGGGTTTAGGACGGGAGATGGCACCATCGCACTGAATCACGGCCCTGCTCGTTAACAACCAACAAAAATGTCTGTCACTTTTCCCTATGAACTTCGCATTTTCTCCAGAGTGGCTATGACCCTGTGTGCTGTGGGCAGGGCACAGGTGACTTCCCTGGGATGGTTCCCCTTGCTCGGCACCGAGACGCACACTGAGGTACTGGAATTGGCACCACCTGCCTGAGTTTCTATCATGAGACAAACACATCTGAATCTCTGCTTGGCATTTTGTTCCATGTGCCCATGTTCATTGTGATATTTATTTGCAGTCGCCAAGATACGGAAACAGCTGAAGCGTCCATTGATGGAAGACGAATAAAGAAGATGTGGTACATACACACAATGGAATATTATTCAGCATAAACAAGAATGAGATCTTTCCATTGGCACCTACATTGTTGGGACTTGAAATAAGTCAGAGAAAGACAAGTACTGTGTGATCTCACTTATATGTGGACTCTAAACACAAAACCAAACCAAAGCAAAACCTGACTCATAGATACAGGGAACAAACTGGTAGTTGCCAAAGGTAGGGGGTGGGGGTGGGAGGATGAAATGGGTGAAGGGGTCAAAAGGTACAAACTTCCAGCTATAAAATAAATAAGTTCTGGGGATGTAATAAACAGCATGGTGACTACGGTTAATAATACCCTATTGCATATTTGAAAATTGCTAAGAAAATTACCTTTTAAGGTAGCTCTTAAATGTTGTCTCGCAAGAAAAATCCTTTTTTATAACTATGTATGGTCACGGATGGTAACTAGACTCACTGTGGTGGTCATTTCTCAATGTGCACAGGTGTGCAAATCATTATGCTGCACCCTTGAAACTAATATAATGTTATATGTCAATTATACCTCAATTAAAAAGAAAAAAAGAAAATAGCAGGCAATATACTTAGATAATTTCCAAGATGCTATCCAAATGTCTAGGCCGGGCTGAGTTAATCACTGAGGAATTTTTAAACATAACACGGAGTTTCAGACGTTTATACTGGTTAAGTCAAATAATCTTCTAAAAAAGGTTGCTTCTCATAAGATGTTGCTCTTATCTGGTAATGTAATTTGTTTTGGAAATTCTTAGGCCTCCTTTGTTTGCAGTTAAAATAAAAATTCATAGGAATTTTAAAAAGTTCCCTGTGCTGGTGGTTTATGGTCATTTGAGGAAAGAAAAACAAACCAATAAATATATAATATGGCCGATGGTGATAATTGCTATGAAGAAAAATAGAACTGGTTAAGGAAATAGAGGTCATGGGAAGGAATGGGATTCTGTATAGGGAGGTCAAGTGACATTTGAAGCAAATTGAGAAAATGAGACATTGAGGAGGGAGAGTTCCCGGGGGAGGCCGAAGTGCAAAGGCCCTGAGGTAGCAGCGGCCTTTAGTCCTCATGACGGCCCCAGAAAGTCAATGCATGCTGTTGCTATCCCTTCACTTTGTTTCTGTTTTTTTCTTTTTTAACTCATTGCTTCTTGTCTTGCCTAAGGGTTTCAGCCTCAGGCAAGCTCTCTATGGATTCCATGAGATCTAGAAATGACAATGGAATGTTCTTGGGGTAAAAGGGTTTATACGCAGCTTTACTTACTGCGGTAGGTTGAGCCCTAGAATGATGTCTACACCCAGCAGTCTGCAGGTCCTTAATGCACCTCCATCTCTGCCTCCACCCAAAGCACTGGGCAGAGCTCTTTATATGGTAACAGCTCATTGCCTACCGGTGTGGGAGCAGCAGCCTAGCAGGAGGCCCGTTACATCATCAAGTAGTTTAGAGTCAGGTGAGGGTCCTGGCCTACGAACTTGCATATTCCCCACACTGCTCCAGTTTCTTCACCCTCTTCCTTCTTCCTTTCTCCAATCCCCCCGGCCACCTTTTTCTTCCTTCCTTTCCTTCCCTGATTAACAGCAGCTTTAGCCAGCACTTGGAGTAAGCCCAATCTTATCCAGAAAATGCTAAATGTTTTAAGAAGTGGGAAGAAGGTTAGAAAGAAAATCTGTCTCAGTGAGTGACACTCAGTGTGTGGGTAGCCACCACGTGCTGCTAAGACCAGCCCTCCCTGGCTCTGGGCCAGGCAGAGAGAACCTCAGCTCCTCCGACCACGGGGCTGTGCTGCGTCAGGATCTATCGTCGACTCTGAGGACTACGGGCAGCAGGATGTAGGATGGGCACGAACGGACTGCAGAGAGCACATTGCACTGTCAGCAGCCAGTGCAAAACTCACAAGGATCTGCCAGGAAAGATATCCCAGTTCACAATTAAAACCAGAATGCTTAACTCTGCTCAGCCACTTCAGTAATAAAGGAAAAATAAGTTGTTTAGCTTGTATGCAGTTTCAGAAAATGCATTACATTTTATAAAGCAAAGTGAAAAGCATCACTTAACAAAGGCATGCTCTCCCATCTCTTCCCTTTAACCTTACGCCAAAGGTATACAATGATTAAGTTTCTTGACCTTTAAAGAAACACCCCCATTTGTATGCACAAAATCAGCACTGCCACAAGTGTTAAGTCTGGGTGCCTTGAGAGACACTCAGGGAGCTAAACGCGTGGTGGAGGTAGTACCTGCCTCAGACAGAGACTGAAGATGAATTGAAAACCAGTCTCTTCCTAGTTTGTTTCCTTTCCATTCGCATATTCTCCTGATCTTGCCTCCGAGGCTCTGCAAAACCCACCTGAGCTGTGTCATTCCCGCCTACAGTTTCTCCACCACCTTCTCTGCGCCGTGTGTACCTGATCTCTGCTGAAGTTGGGGCCACATCGTAGGGCGACGACTTATTTCCTCCCAGCCCTGGGCCCCTCTCAAGCAGCCTCCCGGCCGCCTTCATCTCTGTGTGGTCCGGTCTGCTTTGCAAGCCAGAAATGCTCAATGGACGGCAAGCGGGCAGCTGGGCGGGGCTCACTGCTGAGGAGGTTTCTGGCCCTTTCTGGCTGGCCCCTCTGATGGGCTCGTGGCCCTGGAATGGCTTTCCTGAGGCAGTTCAGGACCTGGGAGACAGGGCTTGGTGCAAGTGTTCCCTCACCTCCTGGCCACACCACGGGCCTCTCCTCGTCTTCGCGTTTGTTCAGTCTAGGAGAGATCGCTGGTTTGTGTTGGCAAAGCCCTTGTACTTCAAATCGCAAAGCCCAGCGCTGAGCTGACATCGCCAGCAGCAAGCTGCTAACTCCTCGCACCTGGGAATTCATCCGCCAGCACTGGCGTGGTGCCTGGGAATCCTAGATTATTTGTATGTCACAGAAAAAAAAAAAAAGGAAGGAAGGAAGGAAGGAACAAAGGAAGGTGAAAGAAGAATGGAGACTTTAAAAAGGAAATAGCTGGGAAATGACTTCATTTGTTCATTCATTCACTCATGTATTAACTTGATTAGGAATATTTCTTGACTACATGTGTGAACTGGTCATTGAGCCCCATTATCGCAGGCCCTGTCCCGGGTATGGGGCCGGCGTGGCTGCAGGACTCACCGTGCAGGTGGTCCCACACCCCTCAGGAGGCCCAGTCCCAGAGCTGGAACATGGGGCAGCGTCGCCCCGTTACCATGGAGACCCCAGAGAGAAGAGCAGCGAGTCCTCGGGCATCCTCCAGCCCCTCCCACTGCCCGTTCTCCTTGGCAAAGCCTTGGCCCTTTCTCCTCCTGCTTCTGCCACCCACTGGGCCCCTGGGAGAGGGAAAAGGAGTGGCTGCCTGCTGGGGCTTCAGGCCGAGGTGTCCCCCGTCACGGAGGAGGAGCGAGTCGGCTCTGCCTCAGGGTTGGCAGAACAGAGCTGCCATGAAGAAAATTAGGAGGTGAATTAAACTTTAATTTGATTTTTCTTTGGTTTCAGCAACCAACAAAGGGACAGCAGCTTTCTGCTTCCCGTCACCGTTGGGAGGAATGCTCGGAGAACATCTGTTTTATTAACATCCGTGACAACCAGAGCCAAACCTGTATTTGTAAAGGTGCTGCCCTCCAAAGCCCCGTAAGCACACTTGCTGAGCCTCTCGCTCTGCTCTCCCACCTCAGTCCCAGAGAAACTGCACGGACTTGTAACTGACGCTGACCTCTCCTGCAGCTCCCCCACTGCCGCCTGCTCAACCACTTGCACCCCAAAAGGAAGACCAGCACCGTGGAGGTGAGAGGTGGGGCATCGAGAGGGGGTGGGGAGGGGATGAGCCAGGAGGCGGCCTTCATTCATTCGACTCTTGCTGGGGTCCAGCACCCTGCTGGTGGAGCACGGGGTGCTCTGAGTTTTCAGGGCATAGGAAAGTGTATGGACATGTGGAAGCACAGGAAAAAGGTGGGAAAATATGACTGGCTTGCATAGAAATCTGTTTTTCTGAAAGGATAGAAAAACACAGAAATTTCCTATTTTTCCCCAAATCTTTCCTCTCCTTTTCCCCCTTCATCTTGCTGAGATGCCTAAGTTGTTTAAAAAATAGAGATGATTTATTCTAATTTCTTGACAGAAAGTATATGATGCAACAAGTTCCAAACTGACTGTAGTTTAGGCAATGGAAGTGATGAGTTTTAAATTCTAGAGGCCAAATGGATAAACTGAACACTGGATAGCCACGTGATAGAATATTGTTCAGCTAGTGAAAAGAATAAAATACCAATACATGCTTCATGGGTGAACCTAGAAAATGTTATGCTGAATGAAAGAAGCCAGTCACAAATGACAACACATTGTATGATTCCACTTACACGAAATGTCCAAAATATGCAAATTCAAAGAGACAAAGAGTAATGGTTGCCAGGGTCTGGGGGTGAAGGGAATGAGCTGCTGATGAATATGGGGTTTCTTTTTGGGGGTGATGAAGGTGTTCAGGAATTAGATAGTGGTGATAATTGCATGACCTTGCAAATATATAAAAAGCACTGAGCTGTATACTTTAAATGGGTGAATTTTGTACTATGTGAAATATATATCAGTGAAGCTGTGAAAGAAAACTCCTCAGACCTGGTAATGAGTGTGATTCCCAGGGTCTGGGTCACCTCACAATTTAATTCCAATGCTTCACAACCTATGTAAGGGATCCGAGAAGCCTAATTATCCTCTGAGATAGGAAACAAGTATTTAATGCTGGGATACATCTTCAAAACACTACAGTAGATGAGCAATGTCAGAGAATGCATGGCGTGGAACAGCACTGTGCCATTCATGCAAACTGGAAGCACGTTTCCCAGAAGCGTATGCATCGTCAGTGACGCACACATATTCCCAGACATGTAAATCTGGGCACTGAGGACTGGGTTGGAATGATGGTCAGGGATGAGAGGGAGGGTCATAAATGGGTTCATGATAATAGTAATGTACAAATGAAGGTTTACCTTCTAAAGTTAATAAAATATGGCAAGGAAGATTCTTAGAAAAGAAACTGGGGAGATAAATTATCTACAATATAAGAGAAATGTAACCAGGAGTAATGTGTTGCTCAAGTTATAAGTCAATTCGGAAATTCAGTCGCTTTTAAAAAAATTATTATTATTTTCTCTATTAAAGACTAATACATAAATTAAAAATATGAATAAATGCATTTATTTCTACTGTTTTTCCTAGCCTTTTATTTGTGTTATTTTAAAGTTATCCTTACACGGCAACCCAATCTTGTAGCCTGCTTTTCTCAGTTCATGGTGTAATGACTTTTATTCCTCTCATTATAAATTCTCAATAAACATCACATTAATCAGGCAACTTTCTGATTATGTGTGTTGTTAGAAAGGAACAGATTCAAAGTGGGGATAAAAAAAATCTACACGAAGAGCCGGGCAAACTTCGACTCATCTGAATACCTAGAGAATTAATTCTCATGGATGGAGAAAGTCTTTCCTTTAAAAACCATGTAATGTTCTAACTGGGCAACAGGAAACACAATTAAAAAGCTGACAGCCTAGAGGTGGAAATACTAGCTTTCCCTACCAGTCTCTCAGCAATGATTGCTGAAAACCGTCCTCAGGAGGAGAGCCCGCAGAGACAGGAACAGAGGGGCCAAGGGATTGGGGAACGGGGTTGTTTTAAACTCACAGCTGAGACAATAATCTGGACAAAGTACCAGAGGGTGGAAAGGCTTTTTTAAATCCCACAAGCTGGCTTTGAGCGTCAGAAGAAGCTAAAGCAGAGTAAAAGCTGCATAACATTTATCCACAGACCACAGAGCAGGTAGGAATGCCCGACGACATGGGATGCCACCTGAGAGCTATTTATGCTGAGATAAAGAGCTCATAACGATGTAAATCAGCTTCAACGCTCTGCACTCCACACTGTTCAGGTCAGTTGGCACTTTGTTTTTGATAGGAAGGCTTTCTTGATGGAGGAAGCAAATGTGCTGATCTGCGTGCTGGCACAATGTCCTTCTCTGCCTGCAAACCGGCTCTTGGAGGACCCAGACGGAAGAGACAGCTTCCCATCCCAGAGGGAAGAGGGGCCACGGAATGGGGAAAGGAGGGCAGCCGTGAGCAGCACTGATATTCCCAGGGCTCTGCTGGGACCCTTCCCACGCCCCAAACCAAAACACCACCCATGGACTCTGGGTTCATTCTCCAGAGACGGCGGGGCCATCTGCCTGCAGAAACCCTCCCCGGGCCAAGGGAACCTCGTCCGTGTGGGCGTCAGGTGAAGTGGCCCAGAGGGCGTGTGCCTGCCACCTGTGCGCTGGGACTGGAGCCTGGACCGTGGAACAGAGACGGAACTGCTTCTCCTGGGATCTCTCCTCCGACCACTGCCCCGTCCCACTCCAGGCCTCCCCAGGGAGGGGGAGGGAACCCGGGCCCCAAACTTGGAGATGTGTGCACATATATATCACCACACTCTTCTCGCCTCAAGATGGAGGTTCAGGTTCGGGCAGAGATAAAAAGAATACTTCTGGAAGGCACGCTTCTCCGTGTGTGTGTGTGTGCGTGTGTGTGCGTGCATGCGTGTGTGTGTGTGTAGGTACCAAGCCCCTCTGTGTTCTTCTGAATCACTGGGGACCAGGCACGATCGTTCAGACACTAAGAGTTACCATGAAGGTGAATAGGCTTGGCCTGAGGTAAAATGATGTTTTCTGCAGAAAAAGTGGCTGGCATTCCAGAATACCCACTGCTACCCCTGATTATGCTGCGCATCGAGCTCAGAGAGTGAGGACACTCTCTCCTGGTTAATTGGGTCTTCAAGTCTCCCATCGTGCAAACAGCCCCAGGATTAAACAAAACAGAGGCCCAGAAAGAAATTTTTTCTGTAGACCAGTCCCAAGCGCACATTCTGCCAAGGGAATAAAAAATGTCCTTCAAAAAAGGACAGCCTCAGAAATTGTATTCTCTTTTAAAATTAATTTTAAAACCCAGTGTCAGGGGTGGGGAGAAATCCTTTAGCATACCTTACAAAACACAGGATAAAGTCAACCATAAATAGCAGAATCCCTCTCCTAACTTGGTTTCAAAGAAGAGTGGGACTGTGAGAGCAAGACACAAAGAATAAAAGAAAGATTTCACAAGAAAGGGAATGCCTGCAGAATAAGCATTTCGACCTCCTGTAGGACAGAGATGTCCCCCTTGAGTCCTATCTGGAAGTGATGTTGGAAAGGTGAGATTCCAGGTGCCCAGAGGTGCTCTGCTTCCCGGAGCAGCAGAGCAGAGCCAGGGAAGGTGCCTCAGGTTCACTAGGTGAAGCCCAGAAGTGAGCAGCTGTTAACCAGAAAACCAGCACCAAGGTTGACCAGCCGCCTTGGAAATAGCCGGGGTCAAGAACAAAATGCGCGGACACGTATATGTGCACACAATCATCCATAGGTACCTGACAAGGGAGGGGTTAAAAAGCCTTTGAACCTGGGCAGGCCCCGGTGGGACAGAGCCCCACTGAGGTCGTTCTGGTTGTGTGGGGAACGGGGAGAGTGGGGAGCTACTTGCCAGGCTGTCCGCTCAGGGTAACGAACCTTGGGTGCAGCTATTGCCTGGGTCCAGTTAGATGTGGTGTCTCTCTACACCACTGAATGGGTTTTGTTCCCTTGCACTTTAGGAGACAGCAAAATGAGTCACTGAGAGTGACCGTGCCCACCTGCCTGGGACCTCTGATGGCAGGTGTGTCCATGACTGTAAACATTGAACCAGACGAATGGATGTATTCTTCTATTACAGTCGTGATTTGAAATGCCACCTTTTAAAAATAACTACAAAGTGACCTGTGTTCTTCAGTGTGGCTTGATGGTAATCCTCACTTTCATCTCCTCCCACTGGCAGGAGACGGGGGGAGCCACGGGCTCTTCTCTGCCCTGTGGCAGATGGCCCCTGTCTTCCAAGCCTGGGTGAGTCTGCACTGCTTCCTGCGTCTCTGCTGCCCCCAAGCCTGTTAAGTGGAAAGAGAGGTACATGTTCTCACGCTCCAGGCTGTGACCATCCGGTGGGGTGGGCTGCTCCCCGCTCTAGCTGGGCCTAGGGTGAGCCCTAGCTGAGCTCCTGTGGCCTATTGTGGCCACTCTTTGGAAACGGGAGGCGGCGTGTTCCAGCAGCAGCCTGTGCGTGGCACACAGGAGAAGAGAGAGACGCTCATCCCCCACTCTGCGTGCAGAACAGGTCAAGGTGAGGATGGCGGCAGGTAACAGCTGGCTTTGGCTCCTGGAGGCCCTGGACGAGTTTGTGCAGCTCTGGCTCCATCTGGAGAAGCAGCAGGAAGAGGCCCTGGCCGTGGGCATCACGGAGAGGAACCTGGGCCGCGGATACAGTTGACCGGAGGGGAGCCGAGCAGGGCAGTGGCAGGGGTACGAGAGGACCGCCTCATTGGCACACGAGGATGCCTTGGGGACGTCCCTGAACACCCAGTGGGACGGCCGGGGGTGTTGGGGGGTGGCCCACGGGAAGGTACAAGGCCCAGAGCAGCAAGTTGTAGCTAGATCCAGAGAAAGACTGTTTTTCTGTTAATGTCTTAGACTCCGGGCTGATGTGGCTTTGGACACACGGGCTATCACTTCAGGGCTTTTTACATAAAAGCTATGCAAAAATACTTCATTCTCTCTGTTTACAATTATTTTAGGTCACCTCTTTAAATACACAGTCTCCCTCAACTGTGATTTTATAGATTCAAGAAAAACAAAAAGCTGCAGAGCCAAGTGGCCGTTACTCACAGACGCGGTGAAAAATGAATCTTCCCAGGACCCCGGGGGTGATGAGACGCAGCGGCGTTGACCCACACTTACGAAGCTCATAAAACACGGATGTAAAAACAAAGACGCCCGTTTACTAACGCACATTTAGATTTATATCCACCAAGGTGACTGGGTCCTGACTCCTGGCCTACAAATTTTCTCTCTGAGGGAAAACTCCTGGGGAAGCTCATTTATAATCAGAAGCATTCCAGGTGGGTGTGGGAGCAGGAGGGGTGGGGACGGGGCTCCCCTGCCACCGGCAGCCTGAGCAGCAGCAGGCCGGCCTGAGGCGTCCGTCTCCGCAGCGGGGGTGCGCGTGCGGCAGAGCCGGGAAGGGCAGGATCTTCAGCGGCTGTGCCCCCAGGGGCCCTCCCAGCCTCCTCCGGTCACTCTTCTCTCAGCCCCCTTCTGGCAGTCACACCACTTCTTGAGGAAAACACAACAACCTCCCAAAAGCTGCTCTACCTGTTTGCTATCAAGTAATGACCTGGAGCATCACTTTGAAAATGACAAATTTACCCAATTACCGATGCAACCGAACCTCACTTCTGTTAACCGGTTCTGGAGCCTGCGGCTCATTGCTTGCCTAGCGTCGCTTCGACCGTCTTGGGGACCATTTCCCACTTCTGGTGCGTGCAGCCCCGTCACCCCGGCCCTTTCCCTAACAATCTGCCCAGCCAGCTTGGTCGAATGTCTGTTTTATGTTTTTCACCTTTTAGATCTTTGCCCTTCTCTAATGCACAGCATTTTATACATTAATGGGTGGTTTACCGTTCAATGCAGATGACTTTGTGTTTTTTCATTTCTAGTTTTAAGGCCCGATACCTGCCTTGGATTTTATAGGACTACATGCCTAAGTTTGTATATAGAACTCAATTTTTTTTTTTTGCCTGTTTCCACATTTATTGTGGAACTGTAAAATTAACAAGCAGGCAGAAATCTTTGTTCAAAAGCTGATAAAGTCAGCCAAAATAGGGAAGGGCAAAGTAGTATAAAACCCTGTTTAAAGGGCACATCATTCTTTCACATAAAGGCCATGAAAGTGAAGAGCCTGAAATTTGAAACATGAGCAAAATATTTGTTTGAGTGTATTCACAAGGCCATGAATCACGAGTGATAGGAAAGGCAGTGGGCTCGATGCAGCTGCAGAGAGAAGCCTACCTTACCGTTTACACAACCCCTGACATCCGGGGCAGGCATGATGCATGAAACCCGAAGCACACAAGGTCCTCTGTTTACTTACCGACATAGACCCAAAGTGCCCAGGACACCAGGAATTGGCCAGCCTCAGGGACAGTGTAGCCAACTGGCTTGTGGTGAAGTCACTACGGTGAATGGCTCTAGACCTGGTTTCAGGGCACTTTGGAGTGAATAAATCACTCAGTAAGTGAATTTCCAACACACTGGCTTTCTGTGATTCAGTCATTTAGCGACTTGACTTTTGGCAAAAAATCTGATCTTTGACAAACTGAGTTTCATCACATTTACCTAAAATTCCTCTTTGAATTTGTTACCACCATCACATTGGCATTAAAGCTCTCGTCTTAGGCATTCCTAGCCCTTTAAGACGATTCAGCAAATCCCCGATGAATCCTACTTTGTGAATTTTACAGCTAACCCTGAGGTCAGGCACACTTTAAAATTTTGGGGAAACAAGTCACTAACGTACGTCTGAATTGTTTATCAGTATTTTCTGGGGTTTTCCCAGACACTGATTCTCAGTGAGGGTCATACCCCTAGGAGTATTTTGGGTGTGTGTGGGGGGGTGGTGTTTGTGACATGACTGGAGGGTACCATTGACATTTCAGGGAGAGGACCGAGGCTGTCACACTTCCTGAAATGCACAAGGTCAGTCCCCCATGAGGTCAGCCGCCCTGGTCTCCCGTGGCTTTGGAAAACTGCACCAGACATTTTTGTAGTTGAAAATCTTGCAGATAACCATCTGAGCCTAGACTGTAACTGTGTGGATGAAGGGGAGGTGGTGTGCTGTTTTGTCTGGAAGTGTACCTAAAGTTGTGCCCAACTGCGGAAATGCACGTGGCTGACAGCAACACTTCCTGTCGTGTTGAATCACCAGTTTAAGCACAGCTAGATCAGTCTGTATTTGCTGCATGTACAATGATTTTCAGTAATGGTGAAAGCACCTGGCTCTTTGTTATTCTTCTAGGGTAGTTGTGTGTTAGGATTCACAGATTTAAATATGTTTTATTTTATTAACCATTACTTTCCTTTTATTTTTTCTTTATATTATAGGTAGGCCATTATAGTGATTTTAAAAATTATGTATGTAGGTAGGTGATATTAACTAAGAATTTTGTTTCCAGATAGTAAGGGATATTATGAGTTATGTCTTATGAAAGGGGAGCATTGTGTCGGAGAGGGCTGTCCCAGACTCTCTTTCCTCGCGCACTGCTCCATTTTCAGCCCCTGCACTCTGCCTTCTGTCTCTCTAATCGTGCTCTGGGGGGAGAAGGAGCTTTGTAGTCAGCCTAGCCTTTCCGGCAGGAAAAAACCACCTCTAAGATGAATTGACCTCACCAGAGTCTGCAGGGGCTCCAAGGTTTTCTGAAGGCTTCCTCTGCTGCCACACCAAACACCTTCCCTCTGGCCCCAACCTGACAGCTCCAGACCTCAGCCAAGTAGGGATGGTGGTGTGCTTTCCAAGACCGCCCAAACCCTGGCCCCCTCAGGGCATCTCTGCACTGAACTCTCAGATACACCCCACAGGATCGCTCAGACATTCCAGGCTATTTAGAAACATACCTTCTGCAAGGAGTAGCTTCCTAAAGCCTCAGAGATTACTAGATGAGCCAGGCTGTATGCAGGAGACGGCAGGCCTCTGTGCACATAGGGCCCTGGTGTGGGAGTCAGGCCCTGGACCTGGTGGAGACACAGAGCTGGTGTGGACCCTGCAGGGGTCTCCTGGAGGGGCGGGGGGCACAGATTTTACCAGGTGCTGGTCAAGGCTAGTCTGCAGATACGCCCCCGGCGGGGAAGAAGAGAGACCATTTCCCGGGGAGTGCTCCTGGGCAAGCTGCCCTTACTGCCACGCAAAGACAGCGTTTGCCGCAAGAGCAGCCGGTAGGAAGTACAGCAGAGTTGCCTCTGTCGGTAGACTCAGAGGGGACTCATGTTCTCTTGCGTCCCTTTTCCACATTTCATAGAAAGCAGTGAATGATAGTATCCTTGCTGGAGTCAGGCTCCTTCAGCCCACTCATCTCAGAGTTGCCGCTTGGGAACTGTGACCTGGGACGGGTTACTTAACCTGTCTAAGTTTGCACCTCATTTGCAAGGTGGGCATGAGGAGCCAGCTGCAGGGTGGCATAAACGAGCTGACGCACGCAGGCACCGTGGTGCTCGGCTGCTGAAACAACTCCAGTGACCGTGACTTTGCAAGAGCGGGCTGATCTGGGCCGCCACACGGCGCACGGGACCTTCAGAGGTGATCACCCCCTGAGTTGCCTTGGGCAGACTCCCTGCCTTCCGGAGCCACAGGCATTTGGTGCCACGGACATCCTGGTCAAGCCCTCTGCTGCCCTGAATAAGCAAATTCAAGAGAATTTGGAGACCCCAGGACTGGCAGAAGCAAAGAGGAGGGGTCGTCTAGGAGGGAAATGAGCACCACAGTGGCCGGGGCTGGCCTTGCACAAGCGTGTGGCTCAGGGAGGTGGGTCATGTGTCCCTTTCCGCCCTGCCCCCTCCTTGTTTCTTTTAAAGTGGTGATGTGGGCAGGGCCCCAGAGCGTTCTACAAGGGGCTTCCTTTACCTCCCCTCTACCGACACAAATAGATGGCCTGCGTGTCATCTATTTAAATACCATTCTCCTCAGCCTTTCCCCCACCCTCGGGAATTCCGGCCATGCTGACTCTAACAATTCCTTTTTGGTCTTCCACTAGTCACCCAATCTTTCCTGAGCACAGGTTACATACGGGACAGCAGGCAAATTCTGGACTGCCCAGCTCGGGGACTCCTCGGGCTCAACCAAGTGTTGATGGGGGCAGCAAAGGAAACTTACTGCCCACTGGGAAGGTCGGTGTGTCTGACTACCAGCTCCTGAGGCTGCCGGCAGGAGTGAGTTCCAGGCTCACGGGCGGTGTGAACGCGGTGGTGGTGGGACGGGCGGTCCAGATTGGGCTCCCAAGGGGACGCTGAACTGCCTCCTGCCTCAGGCATCTCGAACCCTCCTACCTTTATGGGAGAATTCAATTTCATCTTCCGACTTCACAGAACCTGCCCTCTGCCACTTTCCCTTAACTAGAAGCCGATTCCAATTCAGTGGCTGTGCATACCGCTTCCTACTGTGCGCCCGAGTAGAATCTTCTTTGACCTCATACTTTATGCACCTCAGGACCCAGGAGTTCAACATCATAGTTCACTGGAAGTACAGAGGCCTTTGGGAGCTTGTTTCCTACTAGCCAAACTCACAGGAGAATTGCTGTATAAATGTGTATCACTGATAATTCCTTTGCAAAGCGAGATAACACCTAACCAGCGACCTCCAGGGCATCTCGCCCAGCATATAGGGTGTCAGGAATTGCGTTCCACCATCAGCAACAGAGTTTTGGAGGAATGATGGCTTAGAAAAGATAGAAGTTTCTTTTTCTCTCATGTAAATAAAGTTTGGGTGTGGCCATTAGGGGCCGACCTGCTGGCTCTGTAGCACCACAAATGCTCTGACCCTTATTGTGTGGCTTCCACTCAGGGTCACTTCAAGGTTATGAGATGGCCATTGTACCTCCAGTCGTTGAATCCACAGTTCTGGCAGGAAGAAAATGACAGGGAAAGCCAAAGGAGACTCCCAGCTGACTCCACACTTCCTTTTTTAGGGCATTTCCCAAAGCCCTGATATGTTAGAAGCCAGAACTTCGTCAGAGTTACCTGACCTCTGTAAGAGGGACTTGGAGTCCAGCTTTTCAGCTGGGCATTTCAACACATCCCCTCCTCCCCAAGCAGAATCATGTGATAAAGAAGGGGAGAGAATGAATATTGGGGAGACAGCCAGCAATCTCTGCTGTTGTTGGGGAGATGGGGCCGGACTATTCAGAGCAACTACAGAAACAGAGATCAGCCAGGGAGGCGTCTTGGTGATATTTCATTCAGGCTACGGAGAAGAGGGGTGAGCATCTCTGCCCCCCGGGGGATCTTGCTCCTGGAGCACAGGGCCCACTTTCTTTGTGCAAGGTTGGATAAACGCTGCTGAGCTCTAATGACATCAGGCCCCTTCACACAGCCCGTGTGGACCATGCTGCAGTTGAACAGGTCCACTCACACACGTGTAGCCGCTCAAGTATTTCCACTGAAATACCCATACTGGTCAGGAACAGAATGTTGAATTACTGATAAAAGGTCCCAAAGTTTCCTCTGTAGCTGGAAGATTCACTCCAGGAGGAAAAAGCAAAGGCTTGTGACTCTCTGAAGAAGTTTTGTTTTTTCTTCTCCCTATGCCCTTTCAGTCAGACAGCAGAAATTGGGAACCAAAGGAGGCCAAGAGGACATAGCAGGGGTCTTGGAAGAGAAGGCACTGGAATTCTAGCTTCCTGGGATGAGCTGACAGAAGGGACTCCCCTTGTCGTCCTGAGATGGCACTGGGAAGCTGCTCAAAGCTTTTGCACAGCCAGCTGAGATGTGATGTGACTGGGCGTTAGAAGTGCAGTCTGTGGGTCTCAGCAGTTTGCACCCACAATGGGGAGCCTGTGACTCCTGCTTGTCCTTTGGGGGTGCTCTCCCTTCCTTTTCACTACTTGGAACCCTGCCTTGACTCACCGTTTTTATAGTATTAGGTTGAATTTTCTTGGGCCGCTATCCAGATTTCCAATTTCTGCTTCAATCTGAGAACGTTTTAAGCTGAATGCTTTCTGGGCCAGCCTCATAGATATTGAAGAGGTGAACTGGGAACTTTGCACACCCACATGAACAGATGCTGATAATTATTACAAAGAACATCTTAGTCTTAGTCTCACACCACAATTCCACAGCAAATTACCCAGCTGCGTAGATAAAGACATCCTCCTAGGAGCCTGGGTGGGGAGCAGTGGGTGTACTGGCTTGGCAAGGAGGTACAGGGCATCTTGGGGAGGACGTCACAGAGATGCTGTGCCCAGAGGGCTGACACAGGAGCACGGCCGGGTGAAAGAGGGGACCAAAGGCATTGGGGGTGTCGTTGGCAGTATCTTGAGAGCAGTGGACCATGGGCTGGGACCAGAAAGTTGGTCTTTCTTGGTTGGGCTGACAGACACGCACGAGCTGCAGGGAAGCATCAGCACAGGGCCCGGCCCAGGGGCAGCATTAACAGCTTCATTAATACTGGCCAGAGGAGTGTGCTGGACACTGCCCAGCACAGCTCGGAGTGTGGGCAGCTACGCACTATTACCATGGCTGATGGCAAATTTGTGCAGACTTCCTAGAAGGCAAATGGCTACGTGTTACAAAGAAGGTTTTTTTAGTACTATGCATTGAGTTAATAACCTCATAGGAGTTCATTCTAAAGAAATAACTGGTTTTCTTTAGACAGATACACAACTATGTATGTATAAAAGGTGCTTCATCTCATTGTTCATAACAGGAAAAGCTAGAAAACATAACCGTTCAGTAATAGGGATTGGTAAAATATATTAGTCTGCCTGAAGATAAAATATTATGAAGTTTTTAAAAACTGTGTTGTAGGAAAGTGTCTCATATGGAAAAATACTGAATGAAAATTAAATATAAAAAGTGTATAATATGATCTCAGATACATTAAAAGCATGTATTTCTATGTGCATAGTGATATCAGCAGAGATCACCTCCAGGTGATGTCATTACAGTCATACCTTTCCTTTTGTGTTTTTCTGTATGTTCCAAATTTGCTTTAGTGAAATTTTCCTTTCTAAATTTTTTCTTTTTGGTTAATGGAGGAAAAAAGTCAATATTGTTATTGAACAAAGTATAAAGGTTTGTATCACCTAAGGTCACACTTCACTATCTACTCTTAATAGTCTCTAACTGATCAATGAGCATTAATTTTGTCTTTCCAACCTGGAAATTAGACACGTTACAGGACCCCCTTTGGACACAGAGGGGTTTCCCATTTTAAATGTCTCTTTCAGAGCAGAGCAGCTAAGCCCCTTGAAACAGCAGCTTTCTCCCACAGACTGCAGAAGTCACTAAGCTCACCGGCATCCTTCAGCCGCAGGCCCCTGTAACAGCATGTGGCACTGCCTACCATCGGCAAGAGTTATGGATCTCCGTACCAGCCCGCTGAAGAGGAGCCTTGGTAGGGCCTCCTTTTCCCTCTGTCTCCTTCAAAGTACCCAGAACATTGAGCACCATCAGCTTAATTAAGAAAGCCGATAGCGGCATTGCTGACAAAGGCCATTCTCACTTTACACGAACATTCTCAGGCAAAAAGTAATTAATAACGTTTGCAGCATGCACAGACAATCAGAGGAAGCACATCTAATACCTACAATAAGCTTAAAGCGAAAGGGGCAAATTATTCCAGAAAATAACAGATGGTCTCAGATCAAATATATATCCCCAGGGAAAAAGAAACGGAAAATTACCCCAGACGCACTCAGGACATCCAACTGAGGAAACATCAATTCTATAGACAATTCAATTAAAATTATGTGCCCAGGGTTTATTTATGACATTAGTCCTTGATTTGGGTGTCTGAAAATGGGAGATAAAATAAATGAGGAGTTTCAGAAAAGTCTGTGGATCCCAAAATCCCATGCCGCACACACACTCATGAGAGCATTTTACAACTGGGAGGCCGAGCAGGGAGCGGGAGAGGTGCTGCCTCCAGTCGGGCAGAAATGTGTTTTCAGGTCAGTCCTGCCAATCTAGACACGTGAGCTGGTAATTATAAACATCTCTGGACCCATTTCCTCATCTGTAAAATGGATGTTGAAACGCCTATCTCACAGGGTCATTGTGAATATGAAATAAAAGAATGTATAAAACTATCTGGCCCTTGTAGACATTCTACCGAGGCTGACACTGTGGATTACTGGTTACACCAGGGACCGAGCACATCATATAGAGAAGAAAACCAGACCTTGATAAGCAGGTAAACACAAATCACTGTGTGCTTGAAAGAGGCATCTAGTTCCTTATCAGAGAGAATAACACAAGGCTTTTGTTTAAGACTAATCATGGCGTCAGACTCGGGCTGTAGCTGCGTCTAATCAAACCGGCGCTCCTATATTTATTGGAATCTTGAGTTCAATTCTTCCACACTCGAAATGTGGCAAAAAGGTGTCATCAACCCAGGAAAGCATTGGGGGAGATGGTGTTGTTCAGAAATTTTGAAGATATTTTTGAGGAACACCAGAATGTCATTTAAAAGGGAAACTTTAAAAATCACCCCAAGGAAACTGATGAATTTCTAGAAAGTTCCCAATGGCTAGAGGGTGGGCATGTCAGTGAAAAATGCGGAAGATCATGTAGCTGACCCGTAACACTAAAAGAAAAAAGTCTATGATGCTGTAATGGGCACATCTTTAAATTATTTATTAATTATTCTTTGAGTAAAAAATTGAGATGCCTTTACATCCTGCTTTGGATCTAGAACTAAAAATCAATCAGAGAGACACAGTGGAGAAATTGTGGGATCCGAGGTCGAAGATAAGATGGATTCCCTTCTGTGTCTTTCCTGGTGCTTTGGCCTTGAGCGACTGAACTCCTGAACCTGTTTTTCCATCTGCAGAATGGTGATTAAAATGCCTTCCTTTGCTTGCGGCTTCACCGCCGAGGAGATGTGGGGCCAGGAAGCTGAGATACGCTGGCGTGTGCCTTGGGGAGTCCTGGAAACCTGGGGGGAACACAGGCCCTCAGAGGAGAAACGCGGGGCGGCTTGGGGCCAGCCAACGCAGCTGCAGAGAGGGGGTGCCCAGGGGGAATTTCTGAAAATGGACTTAAATCTTCAGACCTGAAAAATAATCTTATTTAACAAGAAGGGATGAAACTACAATGTCTGATGCCATTTCGTTGTGAAATTTTCTTGCTCGCTTTCTAAGTTCCTCATCACGGAATAAACACAGCGTGGTGATCACCTCATACCGATAGACACCCAAGTTAGTGAAATGACGTTTCGTGGGCTCAAGGAAGGAAATGGCGAATGCTCTCCATGGACGTAAACCGCTCTGCTCCCTTGCCTTCCATGGTAAACGCCGCTGGCTTTGCCAGGCATGTGGGAGACGGTGGGGGTAGCGAGGGGGTCTGACAGCCAGCCCGTCCCGGTCACACAGCCCTCATCGGGACTGAGCTCAGTCCTACAGCTGAGATTTCACGGAGGGTTGGGGCTGCAAGGCCAGACTTTAGAGCCTAGTTCATAGGGTTTATTATTATGGGGTGGTAAATTTTGTTACAATAGATGCAATTTTTAAAACTCAATCTTATCAGAAGCACTATTTTTGCGTCCAGTAAACATCATCACCTAAATTTTCATGATCAAATAAAAAGACTTCATCAGCTTGGCTGAACCGCTGACACACAGACCTCAAAAAAGAAAATCCTTTTGGTGGCGAAGGGCCAGTGTGTCAGACATGATTCACAGCAGCCTGCATGGAGATACGTGTCTTAAAAAGCCTAAAACAATAGGGAAGAAAGGAAGGAAAGGAGGTCGTCTCGATTTGCAAATGGCCTCACATGGCCTTTGTTATCCCTCTGACACAACGTATAGGCCCCTGGACCTTTTGATATCCCTCATCAAAACCTATGTTCTCAGTGGTTCTCATTTCAAAGGGACGCTGGCTAATCCATGCCACTGAGTTATCCTTAAATCACAGGCATTTTAACCGTAGCCAGTGCCTTCCCTCAAAGGAATGAATCTTATGCTGGGATTTCAAGCTAACGTCGCCTCTGGGCTCCAAAGTCCCTTTCTTTGTTGGAGAAGCAGTAGACTGCATTCAGACTCTGCCGAGAAGACACTGGGCTCCATTCATCTTTGCATTTCCTGCAACCACAACAATTTTGTCCTCTTGTAAATTGTCCAGAAATGCTTGTGGAAGGAAAGAGGGAATGAATGTGAGGGAACTGTCTTACGGCCGGTCCCAGTTATTGTCAATTAATAAGCGAAACAGCTTATTATTAAGTAATACACGCTAACTGAATAGGTCTAGTATCAGACCACTTTGCCTACGTTTTGGGTATATCTGAAGGCCTCCTTCCTCCTGGCCCCACTGCTATCCAATAAGGGGCATTTTCCTTCTTTTTGAGAGACTCTGAGGATGAGCAATTTGCCTGATCTCTCTGTCCGTCTTTCTGTCTCTCGCACACACATCCTCCAACTCTCTGCCACCTCCCAACCCCCTGCAGCCTGTGTAATAAACAGAGAGCACGGAACTGCCTGTGCCGCACAGCTTTACAAGGGCAGAGCTGTCTGAAAGACGCACAGATACTGTGACCCCCTGGATGCAAGCTTCTCCCCCAGCAGTCAGGAAGAGAGAGCGTGTGGAAATCTTAACCTCTCTGAACATCCCGTCCTTTAGGTAAAGCTCCTTTTCAAGAGCAGTCCCTGGAGGCCCCAGACTTGTCATATTCCCGACACTCTCTCCCACCAGGCCGTTTATTAGTGAGAGGAAGGCCAGTTCGAGCACCAGCTTTGTTCAGGGACCACATCTTCTGGACGTCAGCAGCCCTGCAGTCAGATTCCAGATTTCTCTGCAATTGAGGTTTTAATCCCTCCCTGGGTGCAGATCTTTCTTAAAGGCAAAACGGAGTGGTAGAAAAGTAGCTTTAAAATCACACATACTTCGGTCCAAACCCTTGCTTCCCTGCTTACACTGTGATTCTGGGCACATTACTTATCCCTCTCCATCTGACTTTTCCCACCTGTAAAACGGGGATGTTAACAACTTGGCAGGGCTGTATTTGTCCACAGAGCTAAATGGAACTCGGCTGAGAGATAGTCAGTCGCCTTCCCAAATGGAATTTCAAAAAGAAAGGGCGAAACAAACTCAACTGGAGCCGAGGAGACTCGCCACAGTGGGTGCAGAAAGTAAACCCAGCTTTAAAACATATCAAAACAGGTAAGAGTAAACGCTCCTAAGAACAGGTGTAACTTTGTATTCAAGATTCTTCTCACCGAGGCAACTCCATACTACACCTTAACACAGGCTGTGGCGAGAAGTCGTTATTTGTCTTCGGTTAATGATCCCCCCAAGCAAGATCAGGACAAAGGTCTCAGGGAGTCCAGAGAAACCCGTTCTCCCCGTTCTGGTGCTATGCCGAACACCGAAAGCAGAGCCCTCAAGGGCAGCGTCACCATCGGTCACAGCAAGTGGCCCCGAATGTTGCATTTGCTGTTGGCCGTCTTCCTTTGCCCTTGCAGGTCCCCACCCTGCATCCCCACCTGCTCTGTGACCTTGAGGCTGCCCAGTGGGCTGTGTGCCCCGGCTCCCTCCCTCTGGCCTGTGGTGGGTGGGGAGGCGAGCAGGAGACGAGAGTCTGGCTCCTTCCAGGGGGGGTCCCACCAGGCCAGCGAGACTGCCCTTCCTCCACCTCGATGCCCCTCTGCGTCTAGGGTTCCAGCTCAGCAGCCTGCTCCTGCCTTTTCGGCCTCAGGATGCACCCCAGCCCGGGCGCACCCTGCACTCTCCACCCTGCCACGCCTCGTACCGCCTCTTAGGAGCCTGCCCTCCGGATCACCGCAGCTGGCGAGAGCCTCCCCATTCCCGCAGGAACCTTCAGATGTACCCTTTTTCTTCACAGCCTCCAAGTTTTCATTTCCAACACACACAAGGCCTCACCTTCAAGAAAGACACATCTGCTTTCCTCTCTCTCACCCCCACCTCAGAATTCTGTGCAGGGCTTCTGTTTTGGGGGCCCCTTTGTGCTTACTTCTCTCTCCTTATTGGGAGAGTTTTCTCCCACCGAACTCAGTAGACAGAGGCCGATTCAGATCTGTCTCCTCTTATTCTTTTCTTTAAAAAAAAATCCCTGCCTCTCCTAGTTGGTTTTGTGCCGCTAAAACCCTATTCCAATTGTGAATTAATTCTTAGGATCTCATGCTCTCAGTCATTTAGGCCAACAGCATTGGAAAGGCTCTCCCGAGATGGCCTCTGCATTTACATGGATCAGCCTCTGTGCTGGTAATCTCTGTCCCTCAGAGCCGCTCGTCCTTCTCCAGTCTGCTGGGCCCCCTCCTGCTGGACTCCAGTTAGTATTGGCTAATGAGTTCCTAGGCCGAGAGCACATCTAGGAGCGGGGAGGTCGGGGTGTTCCTTCCTCCCACCTCTGCCAGGTTGTCCGGTGGCCCCCTCCACGGCCGTGGCTCTCCCCGGGGTCTGCACACAGCACCCTCCCTGGGTCCCTGCAGTCCCAGGGCAGCACCTACTTCTCTCTCTTGCCAGTGCCTCGCCACTTTCCTTTGCCTTCCTGTTCCCTTGACAGCACCCATGCCTCCGCAAATAGTTCCTGCGTTAAACCCTCGTCTGCTGCCGCTCTAGGTGTGCATCTGCCAGGACCTTGACACACACCTCGGGCACAACACATGCCCTTTAACGTCATTCAGAGACTGGAAGGATGGAGTGCAACTTCTCATCCTAGGTTAGATCTCATTTGGAAGGCACACCTGGGATCCCACCTCAACAGATCCTGGCTCTTCCTTCAACTCCTCATAGATCACATAAAAGGTCTCTTGACATGGCTCCCAGGAGCTGGTCTGGACTCCAGGAATAAGCTGCATTCACGATCCTGAGTCCTCAGGCAGACGCCTCTCTGGGTACAGACCCTGAAGGAGCTGAACGCAGCCGCAGAAGCAGAGGCCCTTCTGGAGGTCTTGAAACTGACACCGCTCTGGTTTCCTCCTCCAGCGAGCTGCGCTCATCCCCAGGGGAGCCCTGAGGGCTGCTAGTGCCCTCTGGCCTATAAGTGCAACTAAAATTGGTCTGTTTGCCCCAGGCCCACACCCAGGGCTGGAGAAGGACTAGGTGACCCTTCAAACCAATGCTTCACATTGGCTCAACATCCATTCAATGAGGCATGAGTTAGGATTGACTAGGAATGTTTTTAAATTTTTTTCTTTTCTGCCTGGACATGACTGGGATCGATATATTTATTTTTCAGTTATATTTTTAAAAATACACGGGTAGAGACCTGAGTTAACTGGCTCCTTGTGGATGGAAAGTGGGTACAGCCGCTCAGCGGCCTGTCAGTTAATTTGATCTATTCATCCTGCACTTGGCCATCTAAGTGTCTATCCTCACATTGCAAGATAACTCAAGGTAAGATCAGGAAAACCCAAAAAGAGCCGCTGTCCCAGGGATCTTCTCCTTCCTCCCTCCAGACGAGTGGCCATGCAGAACGGACCCACGGCCCTTCCCCACGGGAGCGGAACGGGATCAGAACCTGGAGCCTCGGAGGTGGACCAGGCCCGGCCTGCCTTTTGCTGTGAGTGTCAGAAGGACGACCCACCCAGCATCGGAGACTAGGGACGAAGGGACTCAAATAAAATGAGCAAAGGAGGAGGCAAAGGGGCAGACGGGTCAAAGGCCGAGCGGCACATTTCAGGTCTCGCTCCCCACCGCCAGCCTGTGCCGGACGAGCGCCATCGGAGCTGATGTCTTGGAGGGAAGGTGGGTAAATGCTTTCAGCCGCTCTGGCAGCAGGCACGCGCAGTTCTGAGCTCCAGTCTGCTCTTTTTCTCTAGGCCTTTTCACCTTTGTGCTCGTTGGAATGCGCGGCGCGGAGCTCACCCACACAGGAAGGCTGCATGAGCTCCGAGCTCCGTGAGAGTCGGTGTGTAGAAAAAGCGGTCGCATGGTTAACGGTTGCGTACTGCCTGTCCCGAGGGTGGGTTCCTCCTTCGTCTTCTTCCCTCCCAGTAACCGTCTCGCTGCCCACGGTAGCTCCTGAATGGGGTTTTCTGATTGGTCAGGACATCCCAAGCTTGTGCATTGCACATGCCTATTTTTGAATCCTGTGAGATGCTGCCGCTTAAAAGGAACCGTGGAAACCAGCCAACTGATGCTTGTAAGGTGCTCAAAATATGTCTTCCTGTTGGCACCCCAACCCGTGACTTGGAGGGGCAGAAACGCCTTGGGAACAAAGGGTAGAACACCCTCAGCGGCCTAACCCGTCCAGACTGAAGGAAAGGACCCAGCGGGCTCCCCAGCACAGCTGCCAGAGATCCCCGAGGAATGGAAAGCAAGTGCCATCACGAGGTTTTATAAAACTCCATCTCCTCCTCCCTGGATCGGGCTTCTTTCCTTCGCTCCCCCACGGCCGGCTGTTGTTTTTCTGCCATTCCAGAGAGACCCCCTCCACCCGCACCACTCTCATCACAGTAAAACCCGTCCTCTCTAGTTCCCTCCGTTACTCTCCCGGGTCCCCCTGGGGTCTCCTCACTGCCTTGTATCACAGATGGGAACCTTATTATTTTTCATGATGCCATGAGAGTGCTATTGTCTGGAGGCACAGCCTTTGTGGGACAAGGTGAGGCTGGCTCATGTCAATCCACCAGTGTCTTTTAAAGTGGGTTTCCCTTAATATCCAAAGAGCTAAAGGTGACCAGAATGAAGAAGAAATATTTGACAACATATCACTTTATGGGGATCCAGAAGATTAAAAAGAAACAGCCAGAACTCTGTGTTACTGGGAGAGGTGAGACTTGCCATGGGAGAGATTTCCTGGGTCTCCTTATTAAACCTCTGCAAACAGAACCGAGTCCTGGGTTCACAGCCTTGCTGGATGTAAGCTGGAGTCTCTGACAAACAGGGGTGCCTTGGCCAGCTCACCTCTCCAGTCTGGGATGAACGCTATCTAATACGCAAGGGAGGCATCAAAGAGAGGATGGTGGGCGACAGAACACAGCACCAGCTGGTCCGGCATCCGGACCTCACGCTGCAGCCCACCTCCTCCTCCTCCGGCTCCCTGACCCACCTCCAAGCCCTCTGACTGGCGGTTCTACCCCCATTGGAGGACCCTCTCTGCACCCTTGTCACTGGGTGTGCAGTGGTGATGTGTGTCCTGAGCCTGGCGCTCAAGTCCACAGCAGCTTTTCCCGAGCCCTCAGCATCTCCAAGGTCAGCCTTGTCCCGCTCAGTCCTCCCTCCTCCTCTGCAGCTTAGACCTGGTTTCTTCCTGCCGGCGTCTCCAGGCAGCAATGATGGCTTCATCGTCCATCCCCTCCTCTTCCTGCCTGTCCGTGCTTCTCCGATACTGGGACCGCCGCCCTGCAGCAAACCTGCCCTCTTCTCTGTTTTCCGTCCTCTCTTTCTCTCCCTCTTCTTCAGACCTCATGAAGCTCTGGGTGAATTTCCTCTTGGCTCCAAATTCAGAGAAGTCTGACGTGGATGACTCTGTCACGTCTTCCCAGTCCCTGGGCCTGGCCCAGTCTGGACACCGTGGTTCTGGGGACTCCTTCCCTTCAGAGGGCTCGGGGGTCCGGCGGAAGAAGCAGGGCTCTGGGCTCTCCTCCCGGGAGCTCGAGGTCTCACTGAACGTGGACCTGGAGAACGTGTGCGTCTGCCTGCCCTGCCTGGTGGAGGAGGAGGAGAACCGTGATGTGCTTCTTATAGAGCTGCCATTGGCCTCATGGCAGGAGGACACGTCCTGCTCCTCTGACTGGGATTTGGAGAACTTGTAGCTGGAGGATGTAGACTCTGTCTCGCGGAGCACGGACGATCTGGTGGATTTCCCCCTGGAGGTTCCTGACCAATTGCTCTGGGGAGGAGATTTTTCCTCCATCCTGAGGCCACAGAGCCACTTATTAATGCTGCGATCTGCCTCTTTGGTGGCCCTGCTGCCACTTCCATAGTGATCGGAGACAGCCAGGGAGGAGGACGTGTCTGTGTCCGGTTTCTGGGAATTACTTTGGGAAGACTGCCAGAAGCTCCCGATGGCGCTGTCAGCGTCCTCCTCCCCGCCGCCCGCGTCATCACCCTCATCCTCCTTGACCTTCTTCTTCTTGAAAAGGGAGCTCCGTTTGCTGTCGGAGGCCAGCTTCTCCACTTTGTACTGGGACATCTTCTCCCTCAGCTCCAGCTGCTTCTCCTTCTCCTTCCGGCCCAGCTCCTTCAGGTCGACGTCGTCGGCAAAGAGGCTGTAGATGGGCTTGCTGGTCCCCCTCGCTTTGCTGCCAGGACCTTCAGCCCTTGAGCTCAGTGTGGTGTGGGAGGAGAGCACAGACTGTGTGTCCGAGCTGGGTCTTGCCCAGCTTTGAGGCAGCAGGCAGCCCCCCAGGCAGGAGCCACTCTGTCCACTGAGCACGGAGACCTGGTCGTCCCCCGGGCCGCTGGCAGCCGGGGCCACCTTCGTGCCGGCACTGGATGGCGAACGCGACAGCAGCAGCATTTCGTTTTGCTTCTGGGCAAGAGTTTCGCTGACTACGTTGGCAATCCAGTTCTGGATGCTGGCGATGGAAATGGTGTCTCCAGGCCCCACGGGCAGGTTAGGCAGTGGTGTGGTGGGACCGGAGGACAAACATGCCGCTGCATTGCTCATGGCCTGAGACGGGTGGGAGCTATGGCTCTGGGTGCTGAGTACTGACGCCGTGTCCCCATCAGCACTGACCGACGGGGCTGCAGACCAGAACGTGGACAGGGGGATGCTCCTGCTGGCAGCAGAGCCGTCCGCCTCCCAGCTGCCCATGGACTGGCTCTCCTCCAGCGTCTGCCTGCTTCTCTCCAGCAGCTCCAGCCTCCGCTGCCTCCTCTTGGCTGAGGCCGAGCCCTCTCCCTTGCTGAGCCCCACCACCTCCTCCTTGTTCCCACCGCCCACCTTCTTCTGGTGTCTCAGCTTCCAGGCCTGGTAGGCCGTCAGGCTGATGTCTGAGAGGCTCTTGTTCTCCCCCTCCGCCTCCCCGGCGCCTCGCTCGCGGCTGCTGTCTCCTGCCTCCAAGTCTTTCTTGTGAAACCCAAACTGGATCCTCTTGATCTTCCATCTTTCCAGGGCACTGAGCTTGTCCTTGTTCCTGCTGCAGAAGTCATAGAAGGAGCTGGCCTCAGAAGACACGCTGCGCCCGTCGTCCTCCCGCGGGCCGCTCCCTGCCTCTGAGCCCGTGTCCGCCTCCTCGCTCCTGCTCCGGGAGCGGTACCTGTGGGAGGCTTCCCTCTCGATCTCCAGCAGCCTCTGGCTCCACATGTCCCAGGTGCTCTCCGTGGACACCGAGTCGGAGCGGCGTCTCCCACCGCGGTTCAGGCTGCCCGCGTCCAGTTGCTGCTTCAGGACGTGGATGTCGTGGCTGCTCACACTCTCCGAGGCGCTGCTCTCGCTCAGGGTGCGGCTGCGTCTTCTCCCCAGGAAGCAGCCGGGCCCACCCTCCTCCTCCTCCTCCTCCTCCTCCTCCCGGCTCCACTGCCGGTGCCCCTCTGCCTGGTACCTCTCATTTCGGCTCTGCCACTCCCAGATGATGCGCTCCACGTCCCCATCCTTGGGCTGCCTCCTGCCCTGGCCAGAGGAGGCTGAGCACCTGCCCTCCCCACCCTGGGGGCCCTTGCCTGTGGGGAGGCCCTGCCCCCTCTTCCACTCCTCATACAGTTTCTCTTCCTCATCTTCATCAATGAGGGTGCAGGGCCTGGAGGCTCGGCTGGCCTTCCCCACAGAGGAGCCGCTCAGGCGGCTGGTGCTGTCGCCCTGCTCCTCCACCGTGAGGGCATGCACTCTGGGCCCGGAGGGGCTCCCTGTGCCCTCGCCTTCCTCAGCCTCATCTGCTCCCCACTCCTGGCCGCGGTCCTCTTCCCTCTCCTCCGCCAGCTTCTCACTGAGCTCCCAGAGCTGCTGCAGGAAGCCGCTGTTGGGGTAGATGGCGCGCTTCCTGCGCACGGTCATCAGGGCCTCGAGGACGGCCATGCTGTGGAAGATCATCAGGTAGGCCGCCACCAGCACCGCCGACCGGCTCGTGCCCATTTCACTGCTCACCAGCACTTTCCCTGGAGAGGACACACAAGCGGTGACATGGTCACTACAGCAGCTTCCTTGGAGCTGTTTTCCTAAAGTACCGTTTTGATGTGCTAGATGTACTATGTTTACTTTGCATCAGTACCGTGAGGGGCGAGCATTGTCCCCGTACTGCAGACGTCGGACGGAGCAGTGAGGCTGCCCTGTGCCTGTTACATGTGCTCTGCGTTGTCTGAACACGGGCAGGGAGTGGATGCGGACAGAAGGAACCAGCCACCGTCCCCATTTTTGAAACACGGGAGGGCATTTCTACGTCTGCCTGCCAAACTGAGCAGCGGAAGGAGGAGAGGTGGTAGGAAGGGGGGACAGGGCAGAACGGTCAAGATGAAGGAAACACAGAAATGGGGAATCTCAGTGTCGAAAAACACAAGCCACAGCCGGAACTTGAGAATTCCCTTCACACCATCCATGGCGCCGGATCACACGTCCCTGGCCGCTGGTTGATGCCTCCGGGGACAGAAGGCTCAGGATCTCAGACGCGGACACACACACACACCCTTCACTCCATATCTGGATCAATCTAAGTGTTGAAAATTCTCCCACGTCAGGGCAAAATACAACTTCCTGTGACAGGCACCCTGTGCTCCTGCTCGGACGTTCTGGGGCCGTCAAGAGCCCATCCGTATGAACCATGCCTTTTATATGAAAGTCTTTAAGATCACTACCATATTCTTTACTATTATTTTCTGTTTTCCTGGCTATTCTGGATCTTTCTATCATTATTCAAACATCTTTTCCTGTTCCATCACCATACTAGCCACTCTCTTTAATTTATCAGCTTTTGTTCTTAGGAGTTTGCATCAGGAGAGGGAGAGAGAGAGATTTCAGGTTTGGACCGAGCCCCACAGGGCAGAGCCATCCTGGACCCTGAGTCCTCACTGATGTCAGCTAAGCTTGCAGCTTGGGTGGACTTGTCACACAATGAACCCAAGTGACTTTTAACAACTGAAACCTATAAAGCTATTGAAAAACAGCTATTAAGTCATAAGTCTTCTGTACCATTTTTTACCCATAAGGGTAACTTTGCAAACTCCTATTCATGTTTTTGGTAACTGGAACCTGTTCTTGTAACCTAACAGAAACTTTTGCAAGTCTTGACTGTATCATTCAATAGATGAGTAATCCTCAGCTTCCCCCTCTGCTTTGCATCCTTCATAAATGCAACACTCACGTTTCTATGCCTTCCTTCTAAAGGCTGTTTAAAATGCAGGCTGGGACCACTAGAGAGCTCCCTCTAGGCTGTCCTCCGTCTATCTGCCAATAGTCTTCGGGGGTGTTTGTTAGATCAGGGAAGAGTCCTACCCAACAATATGGGATGGGGGTGAATTTTATTACTATGTCTTTGCACCAGTTAAAACGATGTCTTTGCAAGTAGTGACTCTATAGCATCTCACTAGGCTGATGGACAGTGACTGTAATGGGGTATGTGGGGGGGACCTGATGAAGGGGGTAGTTTAATCACCATAATATTGCACATGTAACTGTAGGTTAATGATACCAAAATAAAGTAAAAAAAAAAAAAAAAAAAAACCCACGATGTCTTTGTCACATGGAGGTCAGACACCAGGGCAAGACTTGGGGAGACCTGAGGCCCAGTAATGCTGAAAGGCATTGTTATCAGGGCCAGCGGTCATGAGAGGGACGTAAGCGGTCAAAATCAGAGCATCTACAGGTTCACCCTCTCATCTCCTCACACCTCCAGCTCAGGGCTCCGTTGTCCCTCACCAAAGACCCCCCTTTACCAGCTGGCCAGGCCACAGGTTACTACCATTCGTATTATAGCCTCACTCCCCCTTTCTTGGGAGGTGGACTGCCCAGGTCAGCTCACTGAAGGACGCTAGCCAGGCTCGCACAGGGGCATCAAAGCTACTTAGACTCTGACCAGGTTGGGGGTCGTAGAATGTGCCAGGCCTTTCTGTTGTGTGTTCCCAGCAGCCTGAGGACCAGGGGGAGCCTGGGTGGGTCTGACTCTGGAAGACAGGCCTGTTTTCTCTGTTCAGCACAAGGCCACACGAATGTTGTATAGCTTGTGCTCTGCCCAGCTTAGGGGCTGCCTGTCACATCAAAGTCAAACTGAATTTGTTTGGTTATGATGAAAATTTTTCAGCAGTAAAATGGTTTGAGGATGGCGGTCTTTTTCTAATTTTCAGTCACCATTCTGATTAGCAGCCGGGCTGCTTGGGGTGTCCATCTAGATGTGGCAGGTCTGGTTTAACGATGTGAAGGATACAGCTGGCGGAGACAGCACTGGGCTTGGAGAAGGCTGTCCCGTCGCGCCCTCGGCTGCCCTCTGCGGCGGGCGTTTGCAGGCATCCCCCCAGCTCGTGGTTGTCCTCGGCCTCTGGTCTCTGCCGCACCCACACCCCAGGAAACAAGAAGCACTCGTCCTGAGGCTACCGCCCTCGCCACAACAGATAAAACCCAGGGCCGGCGAAGGAGGAGCCTGCCAGACCAACCGTGTCTGCAGGGAGTCTGGGGGTGTCCTCAGGCCTGTGCCCGAGGATGGAGACCAGGGTCCTGAGGCCGCCCAGCCCGTGTTCCAGACCTCCTGGAGCCACATTCCTGCCTTAGGGCTCCTCTTACACTGTTCTCATTGCTGCCTGGCTGCCTGTCCAGGAGTCTGAGATGGTTCCTGCTTGCTGCCAACCACGAGCATCCTGACTGTGACCCGGCGGCAGCCACGGAGTCCTCCAAGGTCTCAGCTTGTCAAATGTAAGCAACACCCTCGGGGTCACTGTGGTCCCTACGTGAGCCGCCGAGTGCCGGGGCTGGATTTGCCTCCCCCCGGAAGGATGGGACTGAAGCACCCCGGAGGGGAGGCCGTCACAGAAAGAAGGCTCAGGGGCTCCTTGTCGGGCGGTGACAACTCTCTGCCCTGGTGCAGGAACTACCCACAAAGGGCAGATAGGGCTGAGGTCCTTTCCTGCCTTGAGGAGCACAGAGGAAGGGGGCAGGGGGCGAGGCTGAATGCAGCAGGTGGGCGGAGATGACCTGCAGGGCTCACACCCCTCCTGGTGACTGGGTGACAGGCTCACCTGGCCTGCCCAGCAGTCCGGGGGTGGGGGTGGGGGGGAGGGCCGATGCACTCACCTCACACTTAACAACCTCTGACGTTTCCCTGCTCCTTTTCCTTTTCCTTTTAATTTCCTCTGCCTTCACTACACTGCAAGACCCAAAGGCCAGGAGCTTCTCCTGTGTCCCACACCACGGCGCCTAGGACAGCACAGGGCACGTGCTGGGCTCTCGTAACCGCTACTGGAGGAGCAATGGGCCCATCCTTTCCCCGCTTCTTTGACGGAGACAACAGCCTTTCTGAGACAGACAGGCTCCAGGCGCGGCAGACGGCCCAGGGGTTCCCCTCACGGTCCCCACGGAGCCTCTCCCCCAGCGGAATGGTAGCGGCCCGCGTCCTCACCTCTGTAGGTCAGCAGGGCTTCGTCGAGGAACTCGGCAGCCTTCCGGAAGTGCTGGGAGATGTCCACCTCGGGGAAGTCATCCACCTCCACACCCAGGTACTGGATTTCCAGGCCAGTGTAGAATTCAGGCCCAGTGTAGACACCAGTGCCGTGAGCGGCATTCAGGATGTGAGTGATTCCCAGCCTCTTCAGCCGCCCCTTGTTCACAGCCACGCTTCTAGAGGAAAGAGGCAGGGACATTTTTTATTTTGGCTGGAGTCAGAACTAGAAAGGATGTCACCACTTAGACTGGACGCCTGCTGTGGCCAGTCAGGAGGACCAGAGCTGGGTGAGCATCCCCCGCTGGGCTCCTGGACGTGTCTGGGGCTCACTACAAATACGTTATAAAAAGGACACTCCCCAACGAGGGGGAGAAAGGCTGGGGAGCTGGGCAGGGGAGGGCAGGATGGAGGGGAGAAGCCTGTGAGTGACCCGGAGATCTCTAGTTTAAAACCCCATGCTTGGGAATGGACAGTCATCAAAACGCAAAAGCGGCAAATGAAAATGATAATCAGATTAGCCGTGCTTCACATCAGTATGTCATTCTGTATTTTTCAAAGTACTTTCACATGCATTATTTTTTTTTTCCTAATAATACACTTAGGAGAAGACAGGGCAACTATTTTTATTCCCATTTGAGGATTATAAAATGAATCAGGGAGCTTTTATGACTTTCCAAGGCCGAAAGGGGAAGAAAACTAAACAAGGACTGCGGCTGTTGGTCCCCAGCTCCGAGATTTGAAGAGGCCCTGAGGACAGGGCTGCCCGAGAAGGAGAGAGGCCTTTAGCTGGAGATGCCTGGGGTCCATGGGGACCACAGCGTGAATGTTTCTGAGTCTACAGAGCTCAGTAAAGATCACTTAGGACTGGTGTCCGGCTCTGGGAATCAGGGTCTGGGCAACTGATTGCTCCACAGTAGAGAACAAGACACAACATCCAAAGCTCTTCTCCCTGCTGCCCGCCCCGGGGGCCCAGCACCCCTCCTTTGCTTCTGGGTATATGGGGGTTCACCCTGGGAGAATATCCCACTACGTAGTCAATGGGTCAGCAAAAAGTAGTCTCCCAAACTGGCTTGTTGGTGCCAGCTGTGCCCGGGAAAAGCCTGAAGGAGTCAGACGTGAGCAGGGTGGGCTTGGTTTTGTTCTGGAAACCACTAATGAACTTTGTTAAAATGATACTTTTTCTGATTATAAAAACAATAAATGTTTATGCTAGGAACTCTGTGCAGTTTGAAAGAAACCTAGAGAAGAAAATAAAAATCACTTGTAGAACCACCTCCTAGAGAAAAGTCCCGTTAACGTTTTGTTATGTTTGTTCCTAATTTATTGTGTACGGGAAGGTGCGCACACAGACACACACTCCATACACGACTCAGTTCTCATCACACTGTATATATGCTACTTTGTGACCCATTTATCCTCTTACTAGATTGTGAACATTTTCCTAAGTTGGTAAATGTGTATAAAAATCAATACTGTCAATGGCTCCGAAGTCCTACTCTGTGGTTGTTACGGGCATTGTGAGATGCTGGCGAGAGCAGGGTGTGTGTGGCAAGGGTCTGGGCAGGAAGAGGGGTCCCGACAGGGTGCCCGGGGGCACGGCCATGACAGAGCCCCAGCGGGCAGTGGAGGATGGGAGCCGTGGCGGTGCCTCGCCTGGTGGAGTGTGGGTGTGTGGATGGGAGGGCGAGCCCTTCTCCCAGGCTGGGCTGGGGGAGTGGGTCCTTTGGTGAACAGGGGAGCTTTCACCTCTCAGGCACACCCAGGGGTGGGACAAAGGCCCTGACCCCCAGCAGTCGGACTCACTTCTCTGCTATGAAGACGTTGGGCCAGACCTCATCCACCTCGTTCCAGGGGGTCTCTTGGCGGTCTTGGACCAAAGCCCGCTGCAGGCCCCGGATGCAGGGTGCAGTGTGCGGGCCGGTGCCGGCCATCCTCGCCCCGACGCGGCCGGGCAGGTCCTCCAGCAGGAGCTGCTCGGCGGTCTCTGGCATGCCTGGACAGCCATCCTCAGGCCTGGTCCCTGACGGCCCGAGCCCTAGAGGGGCGAGCAGCATTCTCAGCAAAGGGTTAGGAGCCCCAAGGCTTCCCTGCCACTTGGGAGAACCCCCTCTTGGCCTAGTTGCTGCCAGGACTCTGGCCATGGGCTGACATGGGAGGGCTTGTGGGGCCAGGGGGCTGCTGGGCCCGAGCACTAGGGCGGGCACTAGCAGCAACGGAGGTCTGCAGGTGTAGGTGAAGGGACACCACTCCCCGGACTCCCACCCAGATGTCTCTAAAGCTGGCTGATGACCTCTTAGATCGAGGCCCTTACATAGCTGACATATGTCCGAATCATACAACTTTCACAGTGCCCCAAAATAGAAGCCTTTACCAAATGAATAAATGGCATTATTTATAACATAATTCCCTCTGTTAGTTTGACTCCTATACATACGGACAACAAATAACACCAGGAAAAATAAAACTTTCAGCAATCATTTATGCTAGATTGCCTTCTAATTTACATGTAATTTACTCATTTATTTCATTTCTTGTCTGCTCCCCCCGGGGTGTAAACGCCTTGCGCTCAGCCGGCAGCTCTCAGCGGGTGGCAGGTTTGCCCGGCTGCACTGCCCGTCTCAGAACAGCCGCCAGGGCCTCTCTGACAACAGGCCAGAAAGGCTCAAACTCCAAGGGAATTCAAAGCCTACTCACTGACACCTTGAGTGACCTTTATTTCTCCCTCCTAATTTATTTGCTCCCAGTTTATCAACTTTGTGGGGAAAGTAAGATATTTCCTTTCTCTAAGAAGGTATATGAGAATAGGCGAGCAAAGCCTTTCCACCCACTTAGCTGAAAATACTGAATAGCGAGAAGGCAAAACGAAGATAAGCAGGCAAGGGGCATCCTCTGCGCTGGCCCCCACGCCGCTGGCACATCTCCCTGGTGGGGGCAGAGCACAGCCATGTCTGGCAAATAGGCCTGACTGAGCCCTTCGCAGAATGAACGGGGGCTGTAAGCCGGGCTTCCTGCTCAAGGTCTGCGGATCCTGGGAGTCCTGGGGTCTTCCCAGGACTGAGGACTTGCTTTCCCTAAAGCCCCTCTCTTCTCTCATCCCTCGTCCAAACCACCCAGTGGGCCCCCACACCCCCACCTCAGGTCTCAGCCCTAAATGCTCTCTGATCTCCGTTTCAAAAGCAGAAAGAAGAAAACCCCTGCAACCCCAGAGCTCTGTTTTGTTTAAAAATAGATGAAGTGTTCCTCTGTTCTCCACCACTGCTGTTTTCCCTCTTGGCTCTCCTGGGATATTACAGAGCAAATGCAAGAGGCCCTCTCCTCCCGCCCCTACTTAGATCACTTTCCTTCACTACATGTAAAAAATAAAGCTCCCTGAGGCCTCATTGAAACACAGAGCATTGTCTTTCCCAGCTCTTTATTTACAGGCTGTTGTTTTGAGTTTTCCCTTTCCATTTGAAAACAATCGTCCCAGCGCCTCATCCGCCCAGGCCAGGCCTGTCTCTGGTTCACACCTGAGCCTATTTTAATTCCATCTCCCTCCCTGCATGGATTCCTCCCACTCCTCTCCACGCACTGAGGTCTCTGCAGAAGAAAGTGAAGCCCACACACGTCTTCCCTGCACGGTCTCAGATGTGTGGCACATACAGACTTTCATGAAAACAGAGGGGCTTCCACATACATTTTTACCCTTCGCTCAGATCACTGGTGAGCAGGGCAGTGTTTTGAAATATCACCTGACACATTTTCCTTTCTCGGTAATATATTGTCATTTTCTTCCCCCACTGCCCTTCAGCTCTAAGATTAATGAAATGGTCTCAGCGCTCCAGAGGAGGGAGAGAAGAGAGACCAGGGGGAAAAGGCCTGTCCAGCTGTAGGCCTCAGCCCAAATGCCGAGTGTCCCGAGCATCCCATAGACCTGGAAGGGAGGACATGGTGTCCTCACAACTCCTGAAGCTGGCGTTTTACTAAGGACCAAGGCCTGGAGAGCAGATCCCAGAGCAGAGAAGACGTGGGAAGGAGAGTGAGGGAGATTCCCACCCGTGCAGGTGGGGAGAAGGGCTTCAGGGGTCAGGTGGTGCTGGCAGCAATTTAAAGAGAACTAGACCAGCAGAAGACGCCTTGGCCTGGCTTGGAGCAAGGTCACCAAGAGCCCAGGTAGGGTGGCAAAATAAATCAGAACAGAATTAGACAGTTTGCCTTGCCTGAGAGTTGCAGACCCAGGCAATTTCACTATGGTTTCGTGAGATGGAGAAATTACAATAGAATGTTCTTGGGGTCAAAGGGTTTATACCTGGCTTTATTCTCATGCAGCAGGTGGAGTTCTGGAATCCCGTCTGCACCCAGCCATCTGCAGGTCCGTAATCCTCCCCCATCTCCACCTCTACCCAGAGCACTGGGCGGGGCTCTTTATAAAGGGACTCAGTCAGCAACAGCTCCTCGCCTACGGGTGTGGGAGCAGCAGCCCAGCAGTAGGCCAGACGTCATCAAGTAGTTTAGGGTCAGGTGAGGGTCCTGGCCACAGGAACTTCCATTTTCCCCCCAGAGTTCTTTGAGAAGACAGGGCTGTCTAGGGTGCCCAGATCAACAAGCAATAGTGGATAGAATTTCTGGTCCCTCATGAGGTGCACAGGTGATCCAGATGTCCTCAGGGACCCTGGTGGGGACCCGAAGGGCAAGGGATGGAGAAAGACCTGGGGCTCCTGGGGGACGATGTGGGGCTCTCCTGCCTGCAGTGCATGGAAGGGGTCCCAGCCACCAGGATGGAGACCAGAGGAAGCCCCGAGGTGGCCGGGCTGCCCGCCAGCAGTGCACCCTCACCCCACCCCACCCCATCGGCCAGGAGAGAGCCCCCAGGGCGACAGGGGAAGAAAGCGAAGGGAAGAAACCATGAAAGATTATTGCCCAAAACTGATTAGGAACAAAAAAATCCATCCAGTCAGGATGAGTCTCATGAATGACGTTTTCTGCTCTGAAATTTGCTGGGTAAACACTGACCCCTCTCCTAGCCCGCCTCCTCCCACACGGGCGTCAGTTTGCAGACCGTTGCTGAGTGCCAATGGAAATGCAGCCCTAAATCTAAACATCCCTTCGAACGGAACTCTCTGGCTGTTCCTCACCACTTCCTGGGTTCTTGGGCCTGTTTCTCTAGCGTGTGCTCCCCAGCAATGGGAGGCCCTGGGGGCGGATGGCAGCTGCTCCCCGACTGTCCATCTTAGAGAATTTCTGCCTCTGCCAGTAAAGGCCGATGAGGAGGGTTGGCGGGACTGCCTGTTTTGGGTGTGCTCCTCCTAATGTGATGGGCAGCCCCTGGGAAGCCCCTTCCGGGGGGCCTTCTGAGGGTCTGCAGACGCCCACAGCCTCTCCCTACTCCCACCGGCTTCTGACGGCCTTACCTTCACAGACGCCCTGTTTCGCCGCCATGGCTGAGGAGAGGTGAATGGGCTCCATGAAAATGCTTTCTGTTTCTGGGTCCGAGACCCCTGAGCACCTGGAAGAAGAGGGCATGCTCATGTGAGACATCTCAGCAGCTTCTGAACTAGGGCTTTCTTTTTAGACAAGACACCTGGACCTGATTTTAGCCACAAGTGGAAAACAGTGAGAGGGTCAAGGGGATGCCTTCTGAAGCTTAGGGACGAGCACGCAGAAGCCGGCACCCGCAGCCCCGTCGCCCAGCTGTGTTCAGACCGGAGTTGGCACCTCTGTGAGCTCATGTCTAACATGGATTCTAGGTCGTGGAGGGAAGGCTGTGGGTCTCTGCTTGGAGGAACTCACCCTGGTGTGGCTTTATTTTCTCTCCTGTGCCCACCCTTGGGCAACTGCGGTTCATTCTTTCTCCCCGTGCCTGCTCTGCGATCAGGGCCCTCAGATGTCCCTGACTGTGCCTGGACCAGGGTCCCCTGGATTGGTGGGCCGCTCCCTATCTTCTCCCTGCCCCTAAGGGGATGATGCTCTAGTCACGAAGGGCCAGCACAGCCCCAAACGCGAAGCAAAATGTGAAGCTGTGCTCCGCGACTCCCAGCCCTGATTCCGACCATGCGGAAATCAACGGTCAGCCTGAGTCCAGGGATGCAATAAAGTAACTTAGGCAACTGCCCAGAAAGAATGCAGCAGAGGCGCCCAAAGGGGCCTTTGAGAAACATGGTGAATCAAAGGCAGAAACAAGGGCTGGGACCGGGCCACGGTGGGGCCCACCTCCCTCATGGGCGCTCCTCTTTTCCAGGTGCTGGGTGAGCTTTGGGTCTTTTTTTTTTTTTTTTGCTTAGTCTTCCCTTTAGATCCTATAAACCTTTCCTTTAGAGAGGTTCAAAAAAACAGTGAGAGGATCTGTGGACACCGTTTTCGTTTCTACCACGAAACCGCCCTCGCGCTGCCCCTTGGTCAGCACTGCCGTGCGCCTCGTTCTCGGAAATCACTCATCTGTTCTCTGTCCCCATAGTGTGGCCTTTTCCAGAATGTTACAGAAGCGGAATCACAAAATAGTCTTTTCAATCTGCCTTGTTTTGCTTAGCACGATGCCCCTAAGAGTCATCCATTCTGTCACATGAATCAGTGATTTGTTCCTGAAAAATATTCCATGTTCTAGCGCCTCAGGCTATGCCCCCAATCGCTGTCACGCTGCCCTGAGTCAAGGCTGGATGTCCAGAGTCAAACCCGACACTCACGCTGCTGGGCTGCTGGTGCTGCGGATTCTGGTCTTCCTCCTCGATCGGCCTGCAGCTGTGCCCTGGTCAGAGCCCCGGACAGCTGCTCTGCTGTTCCGTCAGGATAGAAGGGCCATCCGCGGGGGAGTCCAGGGGAGGGCGTGGATCGTCTGTATATTATCTTTTTGCTTTTAAAAGTCAAGCGAGCATGTCTGCTGATCCTTGTAATCGGCCTGTTTCATCCTTATGGAGACCCCGAAGATCTTTATTTGGTTTTCAGCATTTAGAAATTCCCCAGGGACCTTTTCCACCCTTTGTGTTGGGAATGGATCCCCTTTCAGAGTTGCCTTCTGTGAATTTAATCCTGACAAAACTCCCACAAAGTAGGTATTACTATTATTCCTGCTTTAATATGGGGAAACTGTGGCTCAGAGAGGTTAACAAAATCGCCCGAGGTGGTAACCAAGCAGTAGGGCTGCGTTGCCAGCACAGGGTGCCCCTGCGCTAAGTCCAATCTCCTCTCCGCCGCAGCACACTGGTACGGTTTAGCTGGGACAGCAGAGGGGATCCAGGGGGTGTCGGCAACCCTGGTTGGGTCCCCAGGCCCAACAGAGACTGACCCAGAAAAGTCCTTAACAAATACTTGGTGAAAGCATGGCCAGGGTGGACTGGGTTGAACGGAGCTGAGTCCAGTGGAATGGAATGGAGAACAGGCTGAGATGAGCTAGCTGAACTGAGGAGCAGGGCGATTGCCTGGCAGTAGTCACCCACATCAGAGCGGGGTGCTCAGGGCCAGCGAGCCTGTGGAGAAAGGAATGTCTGGCCAGAAGAAAGGAGCAGCCTACGGCTCCACCCAGGGCGTGGCTAGACCTGCCCGCGCAGCCTAGGGGACCTGCAGGGAGGCTCCCTCCTCCGTAGGTCCTGAGGGATTTCCAAGAGCAGCTGGGCTGGGTCATTCCCATTCCAGCATGGGGCACTCCCTGTGACCAGAAGGCACATTTTAAAATAAGCGTGACTGGGGAGACGGGGTGGACTGAAGGAGAGGTTTGGGGCTATTATCCTTGGATGTTAGAACTACAGAGTGCACTGCCTAGTGAAGGTAAGAAGCTGGAACACCTGCAGGGGTGGGCGTGCGCCCTGCAAAGGCACAGACGAGGTGGCCTTACCCCTCGATCCCCAGCACATGGAAGGTGGTCAGGCAGTTCGATCACTGAGTGCATGGCGGGTGGGCAGACAGGGAGATGGCTGAGCAGATGAAGGGATGGGGTTTGCCAGGCGCTGGGCAGGTGTCCACATGCCACTGTGGTGAGCAAACGCAATGGTCTGCACGGCCCTGCAGTCCGTCCCCTCTCGCCTCCCCAGCTGCAGCTTGCGCTGGGTTCTCTCTGGCTTCGCCTGGCTCCCTCCTTTCCAGCATACGGGTCATCTCCTGGCTTCCCTTCCTCACCAGGTCCCCTTCTGCCTGGCACTCAGCGGAAGCCCATTTCTGATGCCTGGCTGCCCAGACCTCCCCCTCTGCAGCCATCTTTCAGGTCTTAGTTCAATCATGATCCCTTCTTTATGGAAATCCCCCCTGCACCACACACCTTTCCTTTATGGGACTTCTATCAGGTGCAATTTTACATTTATCTGTGAAATCATTTGATGAACACCTATCTCCTGTTCTAGACCATAACCTCTGTGAGACACAGCCCGTGGGGGCACTTCCGTGACTGTTGTGTGCCCAGTAACGAGCACAGAGCACATGTTTAGTAGATATTTTCTCATTCGCTGGCCGACTGAATTTGTCCTCAGTATAGTATCACATTTAGGGGAATGCAGCAGTTACAGCAATTAGCAACGGGTATTTATTAAGTGTTTGTCACTTGATCATCATTTTACCAGGACACCAGCAGCAAGCTGAGAAGCAAAACCAGGGCCCCAGCCATGTCCTGTCTCTGCCGCTCTGTCTCTGCCCTTCTGAGGCTAAGAGGCATATGATCTAGAGGCCTATGCTGGCAATTTGCAATTGTTTCTCAGGGTGGACTGAAGGTGGCTCTAGATATGTGATATTCCTTGCGTGGAGAGGTAGGGTCTCCGTCCACGTCCCTTGAAGCTGGGTGGTCTCTGCGATCGCTTCACCAACAGAACACGGTGGAGGTGACACTGTACCGTGTCGGAGCTCGAGTCCCAAGGGTAGCTCCCCCTTCCTGGCTCTCGTCACACTCTCTCTGGAAGCCCTGAGCTGCCCTATGAAGTCCAGCTACCCTGAGACCACCAGTCTGGAAAGGCTGCTACTGGTCAGCAGTCCCGGCGAGCTCCCAGCCAGCAGCCCCGCCACGTGGATGAGCACCTCAGAGGTGGGTCGTCCACCCACCAGGCCACCCACACTGCCACCACGGGAAACTGGAGCAAAATGAAATCAGTGCCTTTAGTCACTGTGTTCGGGATAATTTGTTAAACAGCAACAGAAAATGAGAACAGCGCTACTCCGAGGGCTAAGCAGTAAATTTTGGGCAAACACTAAGCCAGTCTCCTCCCTAACGGTGATGCAGGGACCCGAATATGCTGCAGTTGGGAAGTCACAAGGAAATAATACCACTACAGGAGAGCCAGCCCTGCCTCCGTGCCGGATCCTCTGGGCATCCTGGGCCCCAGGTTCAGGGCACTCTTGGTTTTAAAATACAACTTTTCCTAAAACTAGCATTAGAGCCTCAAATTTTATATAAATGTGTGTCACATTTCCATCTCAACAACATTTATTAAGGAAGTGTTCCTCTTTTATTAATAGTTAATATTTATACTATCAGTAGTAAAATAATCATTTTGTTATTAAGAGTCAGTATTATGTAAAATGAGGTTCGAGGGGGAAAAATCAAAACCAAACCCTGACTGGGTGAGTTGCTGGGAATTCTCGTGTTGCTATGGGACTGGCAGGGGCTTCCTCTGGACACATTCCTCCCACAAGGTCAGTTTCCTTTGTTCTGCGGGTGTCCAGGGCCCTGCCTTCTCCTATCTGTGGCCAGTTTTGCAAACAATGGGGCAAACAGAAAAGAGACCCGGGTGGGGTGGGGGGGCACACCTGTCAGGTGTGCAGAAAGGCCAGGTGAGGAACCCAGAAGATGTACATGCTCCCTGTGAGCCCTTGGCGATGCCGTTACCCCTGAACAATGACGACTTCAGATTGTGTGCGTCTGGCTTCATGTGACAAATACCCAGAATGGAGAATCTGTCCTAAATATACCCACCCTCTGAGGCTGTAGATGTGATAGGGGAGAATTTGAACAACGTTGTGTGTGGTAAAGACTGACTTCGGCTAGTGAGTCAGCAAATCTGAGAAAACACATCTGAAGATTCTACGTCTGAGAAGCTGGTGGTTTTATGATTGAGAATAGAGGCGACTTAGGAACGGAGGCCCTCCCCGGTTCCGCGATGGGTCTGCTCTTGGCTGCTGGTGCAGAAATGTGAGCGAGAATAAACCTGGCTCGGCATCACCCAGAGTCCAACGGAGGATGTAAATTCCAAATGCTTTTATGAGTCAACTGCTTGGAGAGGAGATGTAAACCTCGTTGCCATAAAACTGTTTCGCCACACAGCAGTTTACTAAGTCTAACAAAGAAAGTGTGGAGGTGTGACCTGAAAGGACCTTCTCCATGGAGAAGCAGGATTGCCGAGAAAGGAAGGAGGACAGTGAGACCTGAAAAACTGGCCCTATTTATGTTTGCAAGGTCAGTGAGGAGGGGGCCCTAGCGGTTTTGATTTACGGCCGTGTCTGTGCCTCCGCCCGCATACCTGAGACGGAGTGGAATGACGTTCAGGCCCTGGCTGGAAAGTAGCAAGGGCTGGCTGTTCAAAAGAGGGGCAAGGAAAGAGAGAGCCTAGGATCGATACACACCTCATCACAGGACCAGGAAGAAGCAGCTAAAAAGCCTTGAGGGTGAATTGAAAGAGAGACAATAAAGCAGAGTTTGATGGACTTCCTAGCCAAGCACAGGAGACAGATGCAGCTTTCTTTAAACCTGTGTTTTTCAAAATTGCAGACTGTGACCCATTAGTGTATCATAAAATCAATGCAATGGGTCATGCCCAGCATCTGGGAAAGAAAGAAAAGAGAGGAAGGAAGGAAGGAGGGAGGGAGGGAAGGAAGGCAGAAATAGGACAGCACCTTCCATTGTAAAGCTAAGTATAATTTTGTGAAATCTTTTTTTTTTTTTAATATATACCTGTATGTATGCTCTGAGTTGAGATGTAAATGGTACGTCCTACTGCGGATTTCAGTCAGCCAAGCTTGGAAGCCACTGCTTTAAATCATCTGCCAGGTTGTCGTGACCCAGGATGGAGTGGAAGTCGGCCCTGCCACCCAGGCCCCCTGACAGCTGATCGCTTCCTTTCAAGGAGTCGCTTGGAAATGAAATGGGGACAGAGGCTCAGAAGGGGGTGTCTCTCTTGATTTGGCTTTTGCAAAAAAGGAACAGGTTTCTGAGCCCCCTCTTAGTGTTCATGGGCTTCCCAGGAAGTGACCCCACACCGGCAGAGCTGAGGCTCCGAGGAAGAAGACCAGTCAGGGCCCCGAGGCGAATCGGATTTTAGCAGGCGGCTTCCAGCAGGCATCGTGAAGGGGCCAAGACAGAGAAATCTTCACGGAAAAAGAAATATAAGAGAGAAAGGGTAGCAGGAAGAGCCATTTCCCCAGGATGCGGGACGAGGACACAGGCGTGACACACTGGGCCCTATCGCTGCGCCGCACGCCAGCACCGGGCTCTCGGGCCTCACGGTGGAAAGGCACGCGGGGCAGCCAGGCACCGTCGCTGGAGGGGAGGGAAATGCACCGGGGCGGCCTGAGCAGGTGGCCCAGTTCTGAAGCCCTGCAAGCCGGGAAACTCCAGACCCAAAAGCCAAAGCAAGAAATGGATTTTGACTTGGAAAGAAAGAAAGGAAAACCAGAAACCATTGTCTTCAAATTGGACCAAAAGAAGGATAAAGAAGTCAGATGCTTAATTGGAAAGGGGGCAAATGCTGGTCCCAGCCGAGGAGGCAGAGGAGAGGCAGGGGCAGGAGCTCCGGCTCACCTGCTCACCTGCTCACCTGTGTGGAGGGGTGGGCACGGCCCCCGAGAGGGCGGGCAGAGCCTGTCCTGGGGCTGGCTTGCAGCCCAGGCCCTCTGAGTCCTTAGACTGGGCTCACTGCGGCTGGGAGGTCTGCTGGGATTTATGGATGTGGCGAAGGCCCCACTGAGCTGCCGCACCGGACAGGGGTCTTTAACTGTGGTGTTGACTCATGAATCGCCTGGGACACTTGCCCACCTGGGACGTGGATGAATCTCTAGCGGCAGGTTTTCCTCCAGAGAGACTCACAGGGAGCGGTTAGCTCTGAATTTAAGGTGATTGAGGTCAGGGCCTAAGGCAAAAGTGAACATATGACATCTCCACCCACTGTCTACACCCTTTTCTCAGGTTCTTAGCTCTCCCCTATGAGATTACAGATAAGGCTGGAAAACGTTAAGGCTCCGTGCCAACAGGCTTCATCCTGAACGAACTGGCTGACTGGCAGTGGCTGTTTGCAGCCATGGGCAGACTTGTGCAAAGTCCTAATCTGGGTCTGCAGGAAAAAGTAGTCAGATCTCCCAGTAGTACTGGGGTGAATGGTGCCCCCCCGGCAAAATGTCTCCCAGAACTTGTGACTACAGTCTTATTTGGAAAAAGGATCTTTGCAGAGGAGATTAAGGATCTTGAGATGAGATCCTCCCAGATTAGGGAAGGCCGTAAATCCAATGGCCAATGTCCTCAAAAAGGACGCACAGAGAGGAGAAGGCCACCTGAAGCGGAGTCAGGGTATGGCGGCGGCGGCTGCATGCCAGGGAACTCCTGGAGCCGACAGCAGCCAGGAGGGGCGGGGAAGGAGACTGCCCGGGCGGGAGCCCTCGCAGGGACATGGCCCTGCCAGCCGTGATTTCAGACTTCTGACCTCTGAGACCGAGAGAGAACATATTGGTGTTGTTTTTAAGCTCCCCCTCCCTTGCGGTAATTTGTTATAATAGCCCTAGGAGACTAGAACCAAGAGGCCACTAGTGGGGTATTTGCTGACTCTGCATAACTTAATTATAAAAAGGCTCAAGCCTTTAGCTAAAGAGATAAATGAGAAGGATGGAATTTCAGGCACTCCCTCAGCACAGGGAGGACGGCTCAGGGGGACTAACAGCACGGATGACGGTTCCTCAGAGTACAGTACTGGCTTACGGCAGAAGGAGAGAACAAGGTGTTTTAACTAAAGTGTGCAGGATGCCGGTTAAATAAAAATTTCTTGACATGAGTTGCTGAAAGGAACTGGTTGTCAGATAACTTTTGCTCAAAGGAAAAAGGAAGAGAACCACCATTTATCAAACACCTAATATGCCTATATATGTTTATGTTATATTATTACATATAATAACATGTGCTATATTGTTATATATAAATATGTTACATTACTTAATCTCTAGCACTGGCTAGAACTGACATTCCAATTTTATGATTAAGTAATTGATGCACGCTCTCAAGGCTCAGAGTGTAGAACAGACCCGACCACAATTTTGGCCTCAGTTACACCATCATTTTAGCTCTTTCCACCACACCATACTGACTCCTAGAAGAGAATTTTATTTTTACTTTCATAGCTTTTTAAAAAACCCACAGCTTTATTTGAGATATAATTGTTCTACTAACTGCTCCTATTTGAAATGCACAGATCGGTGAGGTGTGACAAGTACACACACCGGCGAGGCTGCCCCCACAACCAAGCTTGGGAACTGAGCTGCCGTCGTGCAAAGTCTCCTCATGCCCCTCATGCCCCTCATGCCCCTCATGCCCCTCATGCCCCTCTGTAAGCTGCCCACGTCCCTGAGCCGTACTCCCCAGGCAACCACTGATACACTTCCTGTCACCATGAAGACTTTTCTGCATTTTCTAGACTTTTCTATAAATTGAATCATATGGTAGGTACTCTTTTTTTTTTTGTCTGACTGCTTTCATTGAACATAATTATTTAGAGATTCATCCATGAAGTTGTATGAATTGGTAATTCATGCCTTTTTACTGCTAAATAGTATTGCAGTGTATAAATATACCACACTGCACTAATCTGTCCACTTGTTGATAGATATTTAGGTTGTTTCTAGGCTATTACAAATAAAGCCACTATCAACACATTCAAGTCTCTGTATGGACACGGGCTTTCATTTCTCTTGGGTAAATATCTAAGAGTGGAGTGATTCCATCATACAGGCACGGGTATATGTTTGGGTAGGGTCTGTTTAACTTTTTAAGAAACGGACAGTTTACGAAATGGTTGCATCATTTTACACTCCCATCAGCAGTGGGCTCGGTCCAGCTCTTCCATATTCTCACCAGCATTTGGTTCGACCAACCTTTTTAATTTTAGATGTTCTAATAGGTATGTAATGTATCTCATTGTGGTTTCAGTTTGCATTTCCTATATGCCTAAGGATTTTGAGCGTCCTAACGTGCTTATTCGCCATCCGTGTATCTTCTTTGGTGAAGTATCTCTTCAAATTTTTTGTCCATTCTTAAAGTGGGTTGTTTCTTTTTTTTACTGGGATTTGAGAGTTTTAAAAATATATATTCTGTTTAAAAGAATTCTTTATCAGATATGTGATTTGAAAATTTTCTTCCCGTCTGTGAATTCTTTTCATTTTTAAAGACACTCATCTGGACAGGGTCAGGCCTGGCTCTGTGTGACGCAGTGGCTGGTAATTCAAAGCCAGCGCAGCTGTAAGGAGTTTGTGCCTCAGATTTCACGACAATCATTGTAAGAAGGGATGGTCTGTGGAGTGTCTCTGTGTGTTTGCCTTCCTTGAACATTTCTGAAGAGGGTGAGCAGATTTGGAGTTAGCTTCTAAAACTATTTTTTTTTTGCTAAGGAGTACGCACAGACCAAGACATGTTTCAAAGCCGGTAGCATTCAGCAGGAGTCATTGAGAACCCGGCGGAAATGTGCCGTGCGTGGGACCAGGAAGCCCAGACCATTCCGCGTGTAAGTGGGGCTTTCAGGCTGAGCCCGTTCTTGCCTATGAGAGATACAGGCAGCCGGAAGGCTAAGGACTGAATGTTGTGGTAATTTCTCTATTAATAAATACTTTTGGTCCCATGGCAGGTTAACTTTACTGAAAACTGAAACCAGCAAAATTGCATTCCTTGCCTCCCACATCCCCTTGCAGGGACCCACCTTCCACCTTTGTAGCCAGGGCTCACTGTTTGCCTTCTGCACCCAGTAATCTGAGAAGCTGTCAGTCACACCAAAGTGATAGGACTTAATATAAAGTCTGTTTAAACATACATATACTAGACTTTATTCATCTACCCTACTGCTAATTGGACGGTTCATCATATTTAAGCATTCCACGTCCTTAATGACTGTTCACTGCTATAGCGTTCTAGTACTTCTCTTCTGGGGCACAAATGTACTGATTTATACTGAGTATGTATCAGGAATGAGCCCGCTGGGCTGTAAGACAGACACACGCTGAGCTTTAGTGGATACCGAGAAAGCTTTCCATGGTCGTACTGATTTATACTCTTATCAGTGATGAACAGGAGTTCTGATTGTGTCCTACGTTCATTAATAGTTGCTATCATCAGTCCTTAATTTTAGTGAGTTCTGGTGATGTTCTGGTGAGTATGCAGTAGTACTGAATTGTGGTTTTAACTTGAATTTCTATTCTATATTTTAATTTTTGTTGACTTTTTAGCTTAGTTCTCCAATGGTCAGAGACCATGTCTTATATGTCTTTAAACATTAAAAATCTGTTGATACATGTATGGCCCAGTACATGATCTGTTTTGTAAATGTTCCATGTGCATGTCATAAGAATATATATCCTGCTGTTGTTGGGGACATGTTCTATAGACAGCAATTAGGTTAATCTCATTTATTGTTTTGTTCAAACTTCCTGTATTCTCCATGATTTTTTTTTACCTCATTTGATCAGTTGCTAAGACCCCCTTTTTTTTTAAATGTACATTTGACTGAGATTGTGGATTTTAACTTTTTCTTCAGTTCTGTTGATTTTTTGCTTTATATGTTTTAAGGCTATGTTATTAGATTATAGAAATTTAAAATGATATTTACCTGGTAAACTGAACCTTGGATCATTTTGAAACATCCCTGTTTGTTTCTAGTAATGTTTATCTTAAAGTCTTTGTCTGATGTCAATAAATAGCTTCACTAGCTTGCTTTCGGTTAATGTTTGCGACTGTGGCCATGTGTGTTTTCCAGAGATGGCCACAGTATCTCGAGTCCCACTTGCTCGCTTTACAGTGCGACCCCTGGTGCTCCTCCAGTGGAGAGGTGGGTGTTGCCTCCACTGGAAGCTTTGTGGTTCTTTCTGGGATTTCTGATGCTAAATGATGAGAATCAATGCTCTTCCGTCTTCTCTTGGACGCTAATGCTTAGGACTTAGCTGCCAGCCCAAATGCGCTCACATGGAGAGATCAAATGGAAAAACCACATTCGGTGTCCTGGACAACAGTCCAGCCCAAGTCAAGCCTGTAGAGACGCCCTCAGCTGCAGAGTCCCTCCCAGCCTGAAAGTCATCCCCAGTCTTCAGGTCTTTCTAGCTGAGGCTCCAAACATCTTGGAGCAAAGACAAACCCCACCACCGTGCCTTGTCCAGGTTCCTGAAGGTGGACATAATAAAATGGCTGTTTTATGTCGCTAAGTTTTGAAGTTATGAGCAATAGTAACTGGAACAACATAGTATGTTTTCCATCCTTTGTTAATCTTTGTATATCTTTATTTTTAAGGTGTTTCTTGTAAACAGTCTATAAGCTTTTAAAAGCATTGCGTCTGACAATTTTTGTCTTTTAATTGGTGTATTAGGTCCATTTATGTTTAATGTAACTAAGTACTTATATATTTGGGTTTAAATCCACCATCCGACTATCTTCTTACTGTCTGTCGTGCCTAGCCTATCCATTTCTTCCCTTCCTTGCCTTCTTCTGGATTGATTATATTTGATTATATGTAATCTCCCCCCTTAGCTTGTTTTACCCCCTGTTGTGAGACTCTTACCGATGGCACTAAAAATGACAACATGCCCCTGGACTTCCCACTCAGACTTCAAGTTTCAGATAACCTCTCAAGATAATTGAGAGGAAAGCATGCAGACAAGGAGGCAAAGAAACTATCAGGACTGAAAGGTGCCCCTAAGAAAGTGTTTTCCACACGCTTTCTGACACACGGAGTGGTCTGCTTTATGTAAATCGTAAACCTGTTACGTTTTTGAAGGGGTCATATTTTCAAAGAAACCATGTACCTTAAAAGGGCTTTGGGCAGAATAAGCCTCGCAATGGCCCTCGGGCCCCCAAACTTCACAAGCAGGACGCGCTCTGCCAAAGCAATACCGCCTCCAGGGAGGCACATGCCAACCTCACTTCACACGTGGCTATGGACGTAACAGAAGAGGAAAAAGGCCCGGGGGTGGAGCTACGGCCGCAGGGAGCAGGCGAGGTCACATGCAGGAGATGGCTCCTTGCGGGGCACACACTCGGCATGCCCACTGGTCCTGTGAACCGGGCGCTGCGTCCTCCCTTTATCAAATGAGAGGTTTTCTGCAGTTAACCCAGCCGGACCATGAGGGGCTGCGTTCAGACCTGAGGGAGAGGATGCACCCCCCCGAGAAGCCAGTGTTGGGGCTGTATACGCAGCTGGTAATGGTATCTGGGCTGTCTCCCTGGGGAAACAGGAAATGTGTTCTCTGAGTGGGGAGAAAAGGTAGCAAGAATATTAACTGCCTAGAGGGGAATACTGTGCTGAGACAGCTACATGTTAGCAAACCCATTTGCTCTTTCTCCTGGGCTCAGGGACCTCCTTTCCCATCGTCCCTTACAAGAAAGCACGGTCCTGTGAGTCCTGGCCAGTAGAATAGAGTGGAAGTGAACAGACATTTTCAGGCCTGGCCCATAAAATCCACTGAGAGATCCTCTGTGCTCTCGCCCATTTTGTCTTGATGCTGAGAACAAGGTGACTTAGGAAGCCATGGCTGAAAGTGTGGGATCTGGTTCCTGACTCAGGTGCCCATTTTGGAACATATTTGAGTGAGAAAGAAATGCCCACCTGCTCTAGCGGCTGCATCACCCCAACCACTAACACAGCCACCATCTACCGCAGCCACCAGGAAACTCTTGTCTGGTTGTGTAGGGGCAGGGGGGGCATTTCACATCTCTCAGTCCCGACGGTTTTCCTAAGGGGGAACATAACGCTGAATTTTAAAGGAAAAGTCCCCAGGCCGCATTGGGACCAAGTGGCCTGGCCCACGAGGGATGGGCACCTGCCCTCCCTCCACCCCACTCCAACGGGGAAGCCTTTCAAGTCCTGAGCCAGCAAGACCCCAGGAGGACTGAGGAAAAGTGAGGTCAAGCAAGGCTGGGTCTTCCGTTCCCTTTTTGTAGATGAGGAGACACAGGCCCAACAACTGAAGTCATTCTTCACATAAATTTGGTGACAGAGCTAAGACAGAAGTCAGGTCTCCTGCTATTAGTCAAGGCACAGCAGCTGGGCAGGCGCAGACACTGATGCTGTAGTAGTGCCCCCTGGATTTTATTACAATTTCTTGCAAAATTTTCGATCTACATCATAATGTACTCTCAAAGATTTCATGTACAAAGAGGCTTTTCATTACCTGTCATAACCCCGGCCACTTAGCCCATGCACATACGCCAGCCTGATCACACGTGCAAAATTATCTTGATGCCAGGGCCTGGCCCAGGGGCCTCTTCCTGTCCCACTGCCTTCTGTCAAAGTCTGTGGCCCGGCCTCCCCACAGCGGCCTCGGTCCTAGACACCAAGCACCACCCCCCAGTGAGGCCTGCCGGTAGGTGCCCGTCCAGACCCAACACCGTCTCCCCCAGAAAGCCTCCCCCGACCCTTCCAAGCCAGCCGCTCCTTGGCCTGGCCTCCCCCTCACGAGACCTTCCCCCTACTCACTCCGCACCTGCCATGCCACGCTGCAGTGCCGTCAGCCCCACACTGGCCTCCTCCAGAAGCATGACGCATAGAAAGGACTCAATAGTGTTTGTTGCACAAGTGAGGCTGCAGGCCCCCTGAGGCCCGCTTCCTCGCATGCTTCCCAGCCCACTTCTGCACAGCTGGAGGGGGGCGGAGCTCAGCAGGTGCACACTTACTGGCTGGGGGAGGGGCTCCGGAGGTACCGGGCCTGCCCGGCCCTGACGTCGTCGGCTTCATCCTCTTCGCTGGGGACGACCTGCTCCTCCGCTGGGTCCCCGCTGGTCGCCATGACAGCCTGTAGCCTCTGTAAGTTTGCCATGAAAAAGGCGGTTAGGGAGTCTGGTTCTATAGGTTTTGAGGGGATTTAGTGTCAGTGAAGCCACCTCCACGCAACTAGGAAGGGAAGGTCCCCTCGTGCCAGTGCCTGGTGGGGAAGGACCCAGACTGGCGTGGCCCCTGCTGTTACCACGACACGAAGACACACACCCCAGCCACGTAAACAGCCCACGCTGGAGCACAACACATAAGCGTCACCTGGCTCCTTCTGAGATGCGGCAAGGAAGCAGTGAGGGTAACCAGACACCTGCAGGTGGAAAGCCATGAACTCCCCAGACAGGCAAGGTCTTTCTGTTGGAATTCCCGGGTGCGCACACCCACATACACGCCTGTGGGCCACTCTGCATAAGCACCCCACGACCCCTTTGTCCCTGGGGGGCAGGGCAGCTGGCCTGTGTCAGCCTCTCTAACCAAGGCCGCAGGAGTCCTTCTGCCTCTGTCCCAGGCGCCAACCCAGTCCGTTAAGGGACAGGAAATCCCCCAGGAGGTGGGCCCTGACCCTCAGAGCTGCTGTCCCCTGGTTTCTAAGTCCTGGGCTCACAGGCCGACATAGACAGAGACACACACCACTGACCTGCTGCTGTCTCTACACCAAAGGGCAGCCACCCAAGGGCCCAGGGACGTGGTGGAATGGCCAGACACTCCGACCAGTGAGAAGAACCAGCCTCTCTCCTCTCCAGGGCTCCTCTGAGGGGCCGGACAGCTGCTAGCAGGAAACCTTAGCTACCTTCTAAATTTAGCCTCTGGCCCCAGAGCCTGGCAGAGCCCCCAGAGAAGGAATGCGGCTCAGGACGTGGACCCAAGCAGGCCCCTCTTAACTCCTTCCCTGCCGGCTGACTGTCCAGATGCCAGCATCAAGCACAGGGCTGGGGGGAGGTCTCACTTGGTCGGGGGAGAGGCCCACCGGAAGGTGCACGGGGCCCTCTGCATACCCCTGCCCGGGCTGCCCCTCAAGGCTTCCCAGGACACAGTCTGCAGCCAGGGCTCTAAAGGACAAAGCAAGCTGTACTTCGGCCCATGTCAGCGCGGAGGGGATGAGAAAAATCACCCTGTGCAGAAAGGGCAGGACCTCTGACAGAGGCTGGGAGAGCCGTGGTGCCACCCAGGAGCCGTCAGCGCTGCGACCAGGGTCACACTGCTCGTGACAGGGATGAACGGGGTGCTAACTGCCACTTGGGTCCCCGCCCAACCCCTTCCCCACACCCCTGGGGATGGTCAGTGGGCAATCCGGACAGTGATGCAGGAGCCTCACGCGGGTCAGGTGAGCTCCCGGCCCGCCCCACCGCACCTCCTCACCTCCCGCCCCACATCCCGCACATCCTCCCAGCACCCTTCATCCACCCACCCACCCGCCCATTCACAAATAGCCGCTGATGCTGACTCCGCGTCAGACGCTGTACTTGACCGCAGTTAGTAAGACGTGTAACTACGTGCTTAAAATGGTTTTTCTTCCTGGTGAGGTGGATCAGTGCCTAGAAGATAGGACCATTACACGCTGGCTGGATACATGAATGAGCTCACGGTTTATTAGGAGCAATGAGACATAGATCAAAAATAGCTCAAGCTAAGGCAGAAGGCAGTCAGTACCCTAGGAGGGGCCCTCCTGGCTGGGGCAGTCAGGGAGGGCTTCTTGGGAGAAGTGACGGGTGGGCGCCCGCTTGTGAACACAAGCTGGATGATGACGGCAGGCTGTGGGGGCGACTCCAGCAGGGGTGGCAAGGACCAAGCTGTAGGGCAGCACGATGAGTTTCGTGGCCGCTAGAGCTGTGAAGACAGCCAACAGGGTGGGTGGCCTGGGGCAGGGGCCCCCTGGGAGATGGTGCTCAAGGAGGACACCCCTGAGGGGCACACGGTGCCACCGCCAACCAGTCACCAGCCTACCTCTGGGGTCCGGAGAGGGAATCAAAAGTGACTTCCGAAGAACAACCGCCGCTGAGAAACCGACGGGGCTCAGCTCATGTCCGTAGCCATCAAGGCTCCATGAAGAGGAAAGGCGGTGGATGGACGGGGGGTGAGGGGGGAGACAGCAGCCGAGCAGGAAGGGCAGGGAAGGACTGAGGGTGGCTCCGGCCGACAGACACCCGGCTTGGGGAAGGAGAGGCTGGGCGGACATGGTTGGTGGAAGGACGGACAGCCGGCACACATAGGATGGCAACAGATGAGGACAGGACTGCTCGGGACAGGGCACCTGGGGACTCTGTCTTCTCCGTGCCCTCAGTCACCTGCAGAGGGTGACATCTGGGCCACCGGAGTGGTGGCCTAGAAATCAGAAAGCCGCTTACTAGCTGTGTGACCTTGGAGAAGTCATTTAGCTTCCCAGAGAGTCGGATCCCTGTTTATGAAACAGAATCATAACACTCATCTCCCCATTTTGTTCTGAGCACCCAGTCGGAAGTGGGGCCTTTGCCACCCCAGTTTCAATTTCTGCACCCTTTCCCAGGCCAGGCTCCCAGGAGCTCAGCAGGTGGGCTGACCAGCCCTCCCGGTTTGCCTGGGAATGACACACCTCCAGGGGTTTTCTGATATAGAACTGGGACAGTTCCAAGCAAACGGAGACAGGTTGGTGACAGTATTTCTAAGATTGTTGTGTTTACTTTGTACTGTCTGAGGGTAGAGACCACCTGTCTTGTGTCCACATCTCCAGCATGGGGAGGGGGTGTGGACTGGGGGCCATGGGCAAACAGCTCACCTGGAGCCTTGGAGCTTTGCCACAACTGTCGGCAACACCCCTCCTTTATGGACTCCATACCCCTTCCTCTGAGATCACTTCGCCTGGTCTTACGAGGCGGTGCCTCATCTGTTATACAAGCCCACACCTCGGTGAGAAGCCCGGGACTTTGTACACCTGCTACGTTGACAGGAGGAGGTGCGTGGAGGAAGTGACTGGTTCAGGAGAAGGCGGGGAGGTTCCCGCTGGGCCTTTGGTGGCGTAGGCGGAGCCCAAGCCCAGCTCCACAGGTGAACTCACCTGATGGTCCAGTTGAGGGGCAGGGCGTGGGGGACAGGCTACGCAGAGGGGGGACGGGAAGAGCAAAACCGCAGGGACGGAAGCTGGGCCAGGCCAGAGCTGCTGTAGCGTCATCCAGCCCAGGACCCTGGTGGAGCCCCGGCACTAGGTGGGCTTGGGGCAGAGAGGAAGCAAGAGCGCGGGGGGAAGATGCAGCCTGCGCTGTGGATGCTCTGTGCACGTGAGTCGGCCCGGCCTGATCAGTGCCCGGGGTGGGCGAGACGGGGGTGGAGTGCTCGGAGCCCCCAGGGCCTCCCCAGGGGGGGCCTTCCTGCTGGACAGAATGACACGTTCCACCGTGCAGATAGCAGGTGCCAGCCGGCCCCGGAATCAGAGTAGTTTTTATTTGCATATTAGTAAATAAAATTCCAGCCCATTTCTGGAATAAAGAACTCATAAATTCTCAAGACTCTATATTCTGATCCGAAATCAGACACAAGGTCAAAGAGTAGCAACAAAATATTTGAAATCAAGATTGTCTCAGAAAAGCCAGTGTGTGTGGGTCTAGATATGTTCCCTGTCTGGGATTTTATCTTTGCCTTAAAACCAGAGAGAGGCAATGCCAAAGGTGACAACACCTGCATCACATACAGGGAAACTGAGGCACAGAACAATGCAACTCGCCCAATGTCACTCCCAGAGCAAGAGAAGGCCTGGACTAGAAAGGCCAGAGCTCTTCAGCCTTCAAGGCTCTGATCATTTAAAGCTCGGAAGACCGGGAAACCTCTCAAAAGAGAAGTCGGATATTCGCTGATCCCAAGGTTAAACCCGAGTCAAATGCTGAGGAGCAAAGGTGCTGTGCGGGCAGCCAGGGGGCAGCTGATGGCCAGAGGGAGGCCTTGGCTTTAGGGTCCGGGGCTTGGGCAGGAGGTTGATGGAGAAGGCAGGCTGAGAGATGGGGAACTTTTAGAAGCATCTTTAATTCACATTGAGAAATCCCTCCAGCTTCAATCTAGAAACTGCTGCAGGCTTCAGGGACCTGAGAAGTACTGGGAGGAGGCGAAGAGCCCGCCAGGAAGCGTAGGGCCCCAAGGCCTAGGAGGTGGAGCCCGGGGCCCGGATGGGAGCCCTCCGTCCAGCTCCTAGAGCAAGCCCCAGGCGCCCCGGCGCCCCCGACCCTGTCGCCAGAACCCGGCCTGGGGGCCCTTGGGTCAGGGGGCAGCTGGTGCCAGGGCAGGGCTGGGCCGGGGCTTGGAGGCAGCCTGGAAAAAATGGGTCAGCTCGGGCTGCTCGAGCCCCTTCAGGAGGCCCAAACGACCAGGGGCAGTTGGACGGCCTGCTTGGTTCATTCCTCCACCCAGACGGCTCCTTCCTGAGCCCCGGTTCTACAGGCACCTCAGGAGGGAGGGGTCTGGACTGACGGCAGCCATGACAACCTGCCTGGCCATCAGGCCAGATGGGAAGGACATTCAAGCCCTGAGGGAGGAGGGCTGGAAGGAAATGACCCCACCCCCACCCCAACTGGGCCAGCGACCCTCTGGTCCTCTTCTGCAGAGCCTGTCTCCCCAGTGCACATCCCTGCATTTGTATTCCAGCTACAACCTGTGTATGAATAAAAAGAAAGGGTTTTGGCTTAGGAAGAAAACCCAAAACAAAATGCTCATTGGCTTCGAATGAAAATGGCCTTAACTCTGAATTGCTTGGATGGGTACATTTTGCCTCTTCCCCTGACCCCTGGGTGACCTCATCCAGTGCAACCAGTTCTTTGGCCCATGTTCAGACCCCGATAAAGTGCGTCTTCTGGCCCAGCCCCCTTCCCTCCCCACTCCCAGCCTGCCCAGCAGCACCACAGGCCCACCACCACCGCCTCCACACCTCACACTAAGTGGGGGCCTGGAGCAACAGGGCGGGAAGCCAGGCTGGGTGGTGGCCAGCTCAGGGCACACAGTCGGTCAGGTGGAAGCATTTGGGGGCAAAATAGCCATTGCCACGCGCAAATGAGCAATGAAGGCCTTCAAAGATCAAACCTAAAAGCAACTGGGTGGCCTCATGAGAGGACACCAAGGGAAGAAGTAGGGGAGCCAGGGAGGGCTTACTGCGGGCGGCGGAGCCTGAGCTGGGCTCCGGAAGGCCTACTGGACTTTGCCCTTCTCCCTTTCTCCATCTGAACCTGCACAGCAACAGCTTAGATTCTGCTGATGTCCTGGGCAGAGCAACACCAAGCTGAGGAGCGTAGGTCCCAGGACTCATCGGGCTGTGGGAGGCAGATGAGACCTCGTGCAGACGGGCACAAACAGAGGCAGAGCAGCAGGCAAGTTTAAACCGAACTAAAACTGCCTAAAAGTCAGCCACAGTTCTCAACAAGGTCAGTGACAGAACGCTTCCCGCCGGGGCAGCCGCTGCCGCCCCCTCCTCCTGGGACACTCAGCCGCCTTGAGAGGGGCAGTCCTCTTCTGTAACTGACTTCATGTGGGGCAGATCTGTGCACATAGATAAACCTCAGGTCTGCATTCTGTGAAAGGGAGAGGCGAGTCCACCCGTGTAAAAATGCAATCTTATGTCCCATAAAGTTATGACTAATGATACCAAATGAGTTTATAAATGTAAAGATCTTGCAACCATGCCTGGCACGTAATGCGCATTGTTATTTTTAATGAGGGCAAGTATAAGTTACAGGAAATGAACTAGACTTTGGGAATCAATCACTCTGGCCTGGCAGACGTGCCCCAAGAAAGTCAGAATCACTGTGCAGCAGCCCTAAGCTATCACCCCTCCCAAAGGCTCCTAGAGAAAATGCTCCGACTTGTGCACAAAACCCTGGCTCTTCCATTATGGGGATGTTTTCAGCCAGCAGACTCCATGGAAGACTTGATGTGATGGCAGGGGCAGCTGCAGGCAACAGGTGCACAACAAGGAACCCACCAGAGGGCAAAGAAGCCCCTAAGCAGCTCAGCCTGAAGTCACTGAAATCTTTGACGGCTTGATAAAAAAACACAAACAAAGCTTCATCTTCCTGGGACCAGAGGAAACCTTAGAAGAACTTAGAAAAGTACTGTTTTGCACAGAGCAATAAAGGAATCCATCATCCCAAAATATACCGGATGAGAAAGTATACTTTTTTCTCTTCCCTTCTAAAAATTTTCAGTAAACCCATGAATGCTTGATTCATGATAGGTTTTTGATGGGAATTAAGTTCCCAAGTTCTTGACCTTGGAGGCTAATCATGCCATTTTAGAATCCTTCTTGAGGGGACTTTGTTAGAGCCCCGATCTCCAGTAGGAGGATTTTGCCTAAATGCCTTATACCTACGTGCCCACTCTGAAGGTCAAAGTTTCTGCTGGTCTCACAGGCCAGGGGGCTCTCTGGGGTCACAGTGAGGTACATCTGAGCCCAGGGTCACTTGCATGTCTAAGCTCCATGCAGTGACCTGGTTCGGGCTGTGAGGTTTATGGGCTCAGACTCAGATGTGCATATCTGATGAGAATCAAACAGGAGTGTGGCCTGGTACCCACTGAATCTTGACCCCGAGAGAGCGGTATTCAGACTAGAGCCAGGGTGGTGTCAGCCTGCAAGTGCACTGCGGGATGGGCAGCCTGGGCTTGCGCGTGCGTAGCCTCTGTGAGCCTGGGGCCTGGGCAACCCCTGCTAGTGCCTGAGCACAAGTCCGAAGCCAGTGCTTGTCAGGAGGGCTCAAGTCCTGGGAGCTACACTGCCTGCCTGTCAGAGATGTACTCGGGATTAAAATGCCCCGGTCCCAGCCTCGGCCTCACAAGGGAGGATATAATGAATGGTCAGCCTCAAAGGGGTGTGCGTGCAAAGGCAGGTGTCGCAGGTTACCCGGCTGCCCTCGGCATCACTGCGGGAGTAAATGTACAGATGCCCCAGGGCAGACTCCTGAGGGGCAGAATCTGGGCCCCGTTCTGCTTTTGAACAAGTTCTCTGGTGACTCCTGAGTCAGGACAGGTTGAGGGTTACACAGTGGAACCCGAAAAGTAGGTTTAATGGACAGTTTCCTCTGTAACAGGGCTGGTTCCCTGCATGTGACTTGCTGCTGGGTCTTGCACCATCTGGCTGCTTCCCTGCTGTGGGTAAAATTGTAATATTTCCAGAATATCTCACCTGGCTTTAGTGAATCTGCATATCAACAAGCATTCCTCAGGGGTGGAGGAAGTTCATCTCCATACCAGTGGGTAATTGTAAGGGCTTATCTGAACCTGAGAGGTGAGGGGGAGGGCTGATCTGCTTCTGCTGAGGTAGGAAAGAGAGACGGCCCCAGACTGCAGTTTGTAAGCAATAAACAGGCTTTAAACTTTATTTCTCCCTTTGACTGATTTTGGTTTTAAAGGTATTCTGCCCTGGGATTTCCTCTCCCTGGAGTTACTCTTGCTTCAACTCAGGGGTCCAGCTGCATGCATTCTTGCGCTGCATGTGCACAGAAGTCACCCGGGGACCCTATCCAAATGCAGACTGATTCAGGAGGCCCCGGCAGGGCCTGAGAGTCTGCATTTCTAACACGCTCCCAAGCGATGACACTGCTGGTCCAGAAACTGCAGTTGGAGAAACAAGGCTCCAGGGAAGATGTGGTTGGCGGGCCCAGGAATGATCCCGTCTTGCCTGTGCCGTCCAAACCCCACCCAGCCCTTCCTGGTGACCCAGCCTGCTGCCCTCATGCTGTCGGTCACCAGAGGCCCGGGGGCTGCCTGGCAAGCAGGTCCTGGTCCTCCTGACAGGGCCTGACCTGGCGGACGCCTCCCTTCTGCAAACGCTCTGTTCTGCTGGTCCCCATGAAACCCCCTCGCCTGCTTCTCCTCCTGCCTCCCTGGCCTGAGCTGTTCATGTTTCTGTGCAGATTCACGCCCCTCTGCCTGCTGAGCTTCTCTCTCTTCCCAGCTCACTGTCCCTGGTCAAGCCCTCTCTGCCCTGTGCCACCAAACCGCAGCACTCAGAAACCACCTCCTTCCCGAGGTGCCTCCCTCCGCTCTGCCACCCGGCGACCTTTGGGCTGCTTCCTCATTTCCTGCCCTGGTGAATCAGGGATGCCATAAACACCTGGCAGGGGCAGGACGTGGCGACACATAGACGCCCGCACTTGGACTCCCGAAGGTCCCTGGAGGGACGCATACAGTGCGAGGGCAGGGCCCCTGCCAGAGCCGGCTGCCCCGCCCCACCCCACCAGCTCGCCCACATGGGAACGGGTGGCCCTGGTGTGAGCCAGGCCTGTTCTCCGCCCGCCCGTGCCTGCCGCGCCCTTGCCCTCCTGCCCCCGGCATGCTGGGGTCCCGCCCAGTCAGCTTCCCTATTTTCACTCTCTCACTTTCTAGGCGCCCCTTCCCCGTAATCCACAAGCCCGCTCAGGTCTGTCCGTGGCTGAATCCACAGGGGATGACAGGACCCTTCTCAAGAGCCCTCACCGGGGTCTGGTTCCAGCTGTCACCCACCTGTTAGGGGCGCCCCTTGGCACGCAGGCTGCCCTCCCGCCTCGGCCTCCTCACGCTAGCCTGACTCACAAGCCTGCAACGCGGCTTTGTGGCTACTCAGGGACCATGTGTTTGTTGCAGAACATTTAGAGGAAAACAATACAAAAGAAACTCCAGATTGCACCATGATCCCAGAATCCAGAGGTAACTGTCATTAGGACTGTATTGTGGTGTATTTTCTTTTAAAGTTTATGCCATCTTTGTGCCTATGTGGACACAGGGCACTGTCGTGCGTGCAGTCCTGAATCTGCTTCATTCCCTTACAGTCTAAAGTCCGACATAGAGAGTTGAACCCCTGGGGGCATATTTCAAGCCCCACCTCCCCAGTAAGCTTTTCTCTCAGACACAAGACAAGTCTGAGGCACAGACCCCGCTGGAAGGAGCAAGCCGTCCGGTGAGGAGTGGAGCCACATGTACTGACCCATGTGGGCCTGCGAATCAAGTGTGCCAGAGGCAGGTCGAGAGAGCGTGGGCAGGCCCGGCAGGCTCCCGGAGGAGGTGAGGCAGGAACCTGGCCCTGGTCTTCTCCCAGGGCCCTGCCCTGCCCTGGCCTTAGGGAAAATTCATTGGATTGATGGGATTTTATAAATTCCTGAAGACCCATGTTAAACAAGCAGTTCAAGAAACATTCACTGAGGGTAACCCCCTCCCTACCTCTCAGCCCTCCTCCCCCGGCTGTGCGTTCAAGAGCCCGCAGGGGCCATTCCCACCCAAGCACGGAGGACTAACCCAGCTGCAGGTTCCCCTCACCCCTCTCCCCTCAGACGGGCCCTTTGTCAGTGCGGGAGCACCTAGGCCTGGGCAACTGGGTCCCTCCCGGCTTCCAGCACCTCCTCCCTAACTAAAAGTGCAGGTGCTCTGAGCAAATGGATTTTCCTAAGTGGAGGCATTACTGCCAGCTTCCCAAGGGTTCCCGTAATGTGCTGTAATGTGCTGTGTATGCCTCACGCAGCCGCTCCATCAAGCATTTCATTATCCTCCTTAGATGTACGACTTTCTGGTTAGCTCTCAAGAGACAGTTTATTATCTTCTTAACAAACCTTAATTATTTACAAGCAATCACTGAGACTTCAGGCTGGGTCTCCACACCTACCCCCTCAGGGACACTGAATGACCACTTGTGTGCGCCTGGGGCATCTTGCAGACCTGGCTTCTCCTCTCCGGGCCCCTGGGTCCTCTGCTGGATCATTCTGCATCTTGCAGAAATCTGTGGGATAGAAGCTTCAACCAAGTTTCTCTGGCTGTAAATCCTACCCATCTTTTTTATGTTAAATTCTCATTCATTTGCTGTCAAAAGCACTTATTTGAGTGCCTCTTATGTGCTAGGCTCTTTGTTGAGTCCTGGGGATGTGAAGTTGAAGAAAACACAGCGTAGCAGAGGTGGGGATGTGAGCGTAGAATGCTGCTACAATCCTTGCTTCTGGGCATGGTAAATATGTTCAGTCTTCCAACCTTCACAACAACTTTGAGTTAGATAATGCTATTACTCTCCTTTTATCCTTGAGGAAGTTGAGGCACAGAGAAGTTAACTAAGTTTGCCCAAGGTCACACAGCTAGGAAAAGTGAGCAGGAGGAACCCAGCCTAGGCAGTTTGTCTCCAGTGTCCGCGCCACACTGTGCAATGAGCTTCCGTGAGAGAGGAGTACTAGGGGCAGGACTCACGGACGGCAGATGGCACAGAGGACAGAGCGATCCACTCCGCGGGAGAGTTTGAACACTTTCTCTAAGACGATCTATGTGCTCAAAACCTCTTCCTCACAAACTACCTCAGGGACAGGTTCTGATTCCTTCTGAAAGCACCTGCTTTCCAATGGGTACGTCCCTGGGAGGGTCACCACATCCCTGGACACTGGTGACTCATCAGATGGACGCTCCGCAAGAGGCCTTTGAGGAGGAGAAAGGAGAGCGGGGAGGGGAGTGGGGAGCGAGAGAGGCTCTGGAGCCGGAGGAACAAAGTGCTCAGACGGAGAGGATGGGCAGCCTCAGCTGCTGCGGGGAGGGCAGGTCCAGGGCGCCGAGAGGGGGGCTCCCCCAGCAGACCCGTCAAGGAGGTAGAGAAAGGAGGCAGCTGGCAGGCTCTGGAAACCAACTTCTCCCCTTCCCAGTTTTCTCATCTGGGACTGGGTGTCGCCCCTGGTGCTCCAGCCTCACCCCCGAGTTGGGAGCCAGAGATCCCAAAGAGGAGATAAATGAGGGCTGCAGGGTCAAAACTATTTTTCGAATTGTCAAACATATATTTTTTAAAAAGCCCAAACCTCTCTTGACCTTACAGATTTTAGCTCCCACGGCCCCTTTTCTCTTTCCCCCTTTTGGCAAAAGCTGTCCACCTCCTCTCGTCCCATGTGCTCTTTTTTTTTTTT
>JAQQAC010002701.1:26761001-26785849 GCA_029783875.1 Phataginus tricuspis | reverse complement strand
CATTTCCATTTGTTAGTGTCTCCTTAATTTCTCCTAGGAGTGTCTTGTAGTTTTCAGAGTACAGGTCTTTCACTTCCTTCGTTAGGTTTATTCCTAGGTATTTTATTCTTTTAGATGCAATTGTGAATGGAATTGTTTTTCTGATTTCTCTTTCTGTTAGTTCATCATTAGTGTATAGGAAAGCAACAGATTTCTGTGTGTTAATTTTATATCCTGCAACTTTGCTGAATTCAGATATTAGTTCTAGTAGTCTTGGAGTGGAGTTTTTAGGGATTTTTATGTAGAGTATCATGTCATCTGCAAATAGTGACAATTTGACTTCTTCTTTACCAATCTGGATGCCTTGTATGTCTTTGCTTTGTCTGATTGCCGTGGCTAGGACCTCCAGTACTATGTTGAATAACAGTGGAGAGAGTGGGCACCGCCGTCTTGTTCCCGATCTTAGATGAAAAGCTTTCAGCTTCTCACTGTTAAGTATGATGTTAGCTGTGGGTTTGTCATATATAGCCTTTATGATGTTGAGGTACTTGCCGTCTATACCCATTCTGCTGAGAGTTTTAATCATGAATGGATGCTGAATTTTGTCAAATGCTTTTTCAGCATCTATGGAGATGATCATGTGGTTTTTGTTCTTCTTTTTATTGATGCGATGGATGATGTTGATGGATTTTCGAATGTTGTACCATCCTTGCATCCCTGGGATGAATCCCACTTGATCATGGTGTATGATCCTCTTGATGTATTTTTGAATTCGGTTTGCTAATATTTTGTTGAGTATTTTTGCATCTACGTTCATCAGGGATATTGGTCTGTAATTTTTTTTTTTAGTGAGGTCTTTGCCCGGTTTTGGTATTAGAGTGATGCTGGCTTCATAAAAAGAGTTTGGAAGTATTCCCTCCTCTTCTATTTTTTGGAAAACTTTAAGGGGAATGGGTGTTATTTCTTCTCTATATGTCTGGTAGAATTCAGAGGTGAATCCATCAGGTCCGGGGGTTTTGTTCTTGGGTAGTTTTCTGATTACCGATTCAATTTTGTTGCTGGTGATTGGTCTGTTTCGTTTTTCTGTTTCCTGCTTGGTGAGTCTTGGAACGCTGTATTTTTCTAAGAAGTTGTCCATTTCTTCTATGTTTTGCAGCTTGTTAGCATGTAGATGCTCGTAGTATTCTCTTATAATTCTTTGTATTTTTGTGGGGTCTGTCATTATTTTTCCTTTCTCGTTTCTGATTCTGTTTATGTGTGTGGATTCTCTTTTTCTCTTAATGAGTCTGGCTAGGGTTTTATCTATTTTGTTTATTTTTTCAAAGAACCAGCTTTTGGTTTCATTGATTTTTTTCTATTGTTTTATTCTTCTCAATTTTATTTATTTCTTCTCTGATCTTTATTATGTCTCTCCTTCTGGTGACTTTGGGCCTCATTTGTTCTTCTTTTTCCAATTTCAATAATTGTGTCTTTAGACTGTTCATTTGGGAGTGTTCTTCCTTCTTTAAATAGGTCTGGATTGCAATATACTTTCCTCTTAGAACTGCCTTTGCTGCATCCCACAGAAGTTGTGGCTTTGTGTTGTTGTTGTCATTAGTCTCCATATATTCTTTGATTTCTGTTTTGATTTGGTTGTTAACCCATTGATTAATTAGGAGAATGTTGTTAAGTCTCCATGTATTTGTGAGCATTTTTTATTTCTTTCTGAAATTTATTTCTAGTTTTATACCTTTGTGATCTGAGAAGTTGGTTGGTAGGATTTCAATATTTTTGAATTTACTGAGGTTCTTTTTGTGGCCTAGTATGTGGTCTATTCTGGACAATGTTCCATGTGCACTTGAGAAGAATGTGTATCCTGCTGCTTTTGGGTGCAGAGTTCTGTAGATATCTGTTAGGTCCATCTGTTCTATTGTGTTGTTCAGTGCCTCTGTGTCTTTACTTATCCTCTGCCTGGTTGATCTATCCTTTGGAGTGAGTGGTGTGTTAAAGTCTCCTAAAATAATTGCATTGCTGTCTATTTCCTCCTTCACTTCTGTTAGTATTTGTTTCACATATGCTGGTGCTCCTGTGTTGTGTGCATATATATTTATACTGGTTGTATCTTCTTGTTGGACTGACCCCTTTATCATTATGTAATGTCCTACTTTATCTCTTGCTACTTTCTTCGTTTTGAAGTCTATTTTGTCTGACACAAGTACTGCAACACCTGCTTTTTTCTCTTTGTTGTTTGCATGAAATATCTTTTTCCATCCCTTCACTTTTAGTCTGTGTATATCTTTGGGTTTGAGGTGAATCTCTTGTAAGCAGCATATAGATGGGTCTTGCTTTTTTATCCACTCTGATACTCTGTGTCTTTTGATTGGTGCATTCAGTCCATTTACATTTAGGGTGATTATTGATAGATATGTACTTATTGCCATTGCAGGCTTTAGATTCGTGGTTACCAAAGGTTCAAGGGTTGCTTCTTTACTATCTAAGAATCTAACTTAACTTTCCTGTTAAGTTATTGTGAACGCCGTCTGATGTTTCTTTATTTCTCCCTTCCTATTCTTCCTCCTCCTTTCTTTATATATTGGGTGTTTTATTCTTTGCCTTTAGTTAGTATTTGGATGGTCTGCTTTCTTTGCTATGATTTTATTTTCTCTTGTGACATCTTTTTAGCCTTAGGGGTGTTTCCCTCTGGAGCAGTTCATTTAAGATATCCTGTAGTGGTGGTTTATGGGAGGCAAACTCTCTCAACTTTCTTTTGTCTTGAAATTGTTTAATCCCTCCGTCATATTTAAATGATAATCGTGCTGGATACAATATTCTTGGTTCGAGGTCCTTCTGTTTCATTACGTTAAATATATCATGCCATTCTCTTCTGGCCTGTAAGGTTTCTGTTGAGAAGTCTGATGATAGTCTGATGGGTTTTCCTTTGTAGGTGATCTTTTTTCTCTCTCTAGCTGCCTTTAATATTCTGTCTTTATCTTTAATCTTTGCCATCTTAATTATTATGTGTCTTGGTGTTGTCTTCCTTGGGTCCCTTGTGTTGGGAGTTCTGTGGGCTTCCGTGGACTGTGAGACTATTTCCTTCCCCAGCGTGGGTAAGTTTTCAGCAATTATTTCTTCAAAGACACTTTCTATCCCTTTTTCTCTCTCTTCTTCCTCTGGTACTCCTATAATGTGAATATTGCTCCGTTTGGATTGGTCACACAGTTCTCTTAATATTATTTCATTCTTAAAGATCCTTTTATGTCTCTCTGCCTCAGCTTCTTTGTATTCCTGGTCCCTGTCTTGTAATTCCTTGATCGTGTCTTGAACCTGATTCAATCTGCTGTTGAGCCCGTCGATGGCTTGTCTCATTTCTGCATTGTCTTTCCTCACTTCCCTCACTTCCTCCCTCAGCTCTTGCACACTTTTCTGTAGATCCGTCAGCATGGCTATGACTTTTATTCTGAATTCTTTTTCAGGAAGACTGTGCATATCCATTCCTTCAGTTTCTCTCTCTGGGGTGGTGTTTGTCTGAAGCTTTGTCTGTATCATATTCTTCTGTCTTCTCATGACTATAGAATTGGTTGTTGGTAGTTGTCACGTATGTCAGCTGGGCTCTTTATGACTTTAAAAAGGAAAGAGAAGAAAGGAGAGAAAAGAAAAGAAAAAAAATTCTGCTAATAATAAAAAAAGTAAAAGGAGAGAGAGAAGGAAAAGAAAGGAGAGAAAACGAAAAAGCAGCAACACCTAAAAGAAAAAAAAAAAGAAAAAAAGAAAAAAAAACGCCCACTGGGGGTGGTTTCTGTGTGAATGCTGCAGGTGGCGCTGTTGCTCCATTATTCCAGAGCCGTGGTTGCGTCACTCCGCATGGCCCTTTAAAGCTGTGGCCGGGGTGAGAATGAATGGAGGTTCTCTGCTGCACTCCCTTCTCTTTAAGACCGCCAGGCCCGCTGCCGAGTCCTCTCAGGTTTGTCTGCACTGTGTGCGCTTTCCTGTTTGTTCTGGTCTCTCTTTTAGGAACAGTTGCGTTTGCTGTGTTTTCGTGGGTAAATATAATGTTGGGAGGAAAATTCTGTCGTTCTGGTCACACCGCCATCTTCCCGGAAGTCTCGTCCCATGTGCTCTTGACCCACTCTTCCCAGGCGCCATGGAACCTGCTGTGCCGAGGTTGTGCCGGGTCACCTTGGTCCCAAGTCCCCTGGCCCAACAGGTCGCCAGCGTGGAGTAGGCGGCCCCCCTGCTCTCAGGACACACTTTTCCTGCGTGGCCCGTGGGAGACACTGGCTCTCGGCTCTCCTCCTGTCTCCTGGGCCACTTCTTCTCCCTTGCTGGTTCCTCCCCATTTCTCGGCCCTCAAACACCAGGGCCCCAGGTATCTTCCCTGTCCACGCACTCCTGGCGACCCTGCCCAGCGCCTGCTGTCAACGACCCCTCACACTCCAGACTGACACAGCTGCGCCCTCAGCTGCTCCACTGGGTGTCGGACCAGCAGCTCCGACTTCACGTGCCCCGGAGCAGGCTCCTGACCTTCCCTCGGGAACCGGCCCTGCCCTCAGCCTCAGCATCTCAGTAAAGGAGATTCCATCCTCCCAGCTGCTCCGCTAAACCCTGTATCCATCCTGGACAACCGTCTCCCTCTAACACGTCAGATCTGATCTGTGACAAGCTCTGCTTTCTCCACACATTCCAACTCGGGTCCCTTCTCTCCGCCTCTACAGCCACGATGTGCCCAGGCCACCATCTGGCTCCCGGACGAGTGAAACAACCTAGTGCCCGGCTCTCCTGCGCCCACCCTGTTCCCCGCCCTCCTCTTCCGATCCACCTCCCTTCAGCCGGCCTGAGCTTCTCAGAATGTGCCTCAGATGTATCGCCTCTGCTTAAATCCCTTCAGGGCTTCCTACCCACTTCGAAAAAAATAAGAATTCAAAATATAGGCTATCCAGGCCCAGGGTGCCCGGACACCCCCCCAGCTCTGTCTCGTCTCCCGCCGCTCCTCCCCTGGGCCGCGCCTCCCCCCGCCTCCCAGCCGTGCCCTGGCTCTGCCCCGCCGGGAACCCACAGGGCTCTCTCTGCTGCTGCAACACCAACCACCCCAAAACTCAGCAGTTTCAAGCACAGTCAGTGTGGATTCTGCGCACGCATCGTTAATACGGGCAGGCTCCGCAGGTGTAGCTCAGCTCGGCCCCCGCGGCAGCTGACTGCCCACTCACAGGTCTGGGGGTCAGTGCCGGCCGGCCCACGGCACCTCAGCTGGGGTGCGTCCCCAGCACCTACATTTGGTCTTTCCATGTGGCTTCCTTACTTCCTCTGAATGGTGCCCAGAGCGAGCACCTCAAGAAGCCCAGGCACAGCCTGCGTGGGCCTCGGAAGCCACACGGCGCCACTCACGCTGTAGGGACCGGCCCACCCAGAGTCGAGGGGAGAAAGCAGACCCCATCTCCTGATGGAGGAGACTCAGGGTCACCTGGGGAGAAGAGCACACGTGATGAGAAATACAGGCGTGGCCACACTCCTTTTCTTACCTTCTGATAAATTTACAGAGAATAACTCTCCTGGGAATCCCCGCCTCTTTACCTCAATTTAATCTTATTCATAAAATTCCTTACCACATTTAAGTGCTCTGTAAATATTTGTTAAGTAAATGAGTAAATCAGCATCAAAACAGAAAGGATGGTGGGAACATTTATCAATAGCTTTCTATGTGCCTGGCCCTAGCGAAGTATTTGCACATATCGTCGCATTTAATTCTCCCAGCAACTCTGGGAAGTGTTCCTATTTTATGGATGAGAAGACTGAGGCTGAGAAAAGTTGACACATCTGGTAAGAGGTGGGGCTGTGGCTCACAGCCCCCGCACGATGCCCTTGACCTCTTGGCGGTGCTGTGGGACAGGCACTGGGGGACTGAGGTACCCGGCGCGTGGTCACCCCGGTCGGGAGAAGAGCGGCTGGTGTCCCGGGCCAGGTGGCAGCTGCAGAGTGTCTAGCTGGGGTCGGAGGGAGGAGACGTCCCTGGGCATCCCGCAGAGGTCCTGCGGGCAGCGAGTGGCTGCCCCCATGTCACTCACCCCTTCCTCCCGCCCTCCACGTTCCTTCCAGTCTGGGCAGCTGCTGGTGCCATCTCCGTGGAGACCCCACAGGATGTCCTTCACGCTGCGCGGGGTGCAAGCGTTACCCTTCCGTGCACTTACCATACTTCCTCCCCCGACCGAGAGGGATTTATCCACTGGGACAAGCTTCTGAGGAGCCATTCGGTAAGCATCCCAAAAAAGCTGGGGGCCCTGTGGGAATGGGAGCTGCCTGACCCCGACCTCCCGGAGGGCAAGCACCACACAGGCCAGGCCGGGTGGCACGGGGCCGGGAAGGCTGGGCCCAGAGCAGGCTGTAGTATGCCGCCTTTATTTTCAAGAAGTCACCTTCCCTACAGTATCTTTTCACTGGCCAGTCTCGGGTTTCTTTTGATTAGTATGAAGCTCTCCATGAGGCCACATTCTATTTTATAGTGTTTTGGATTGATTTCTTTTCCTACTTAGGTTCTTTTGGGGTGTATAGAAGAGGTTTTATTTTGTTTTTATTTATATTTTAGAATATATAATGTAACTCCACGGTTCAAGGAGTAAAACCTCATAAAAAGAGACCGTCGAGAAGTCTCATTCCCATCCGTGCCCTCCTGGCCCACCTCCTTGCTCTGCCCACCCAGGCAAGGCTGATTTTCACCGGTCCTGGCTGTCTGGGCCCAGCGTCCGCTCTGACCAGCTGGGATCCGCTATGGTTGTTAAGTATTTTGACTCTCACTCTTGGCTAAGAGAACCAGTTGAGTTTCTGGGGTACCCTCCCAGTGACTCTTTACGCTAAGTCCTGAAAATGTGAATCTATCTCACGTGTGTGTGTGCGTGCCCCATTTCCCCTTTCGTACAGAGAAGGCAGCATATTCTAGGCACTATTCTGCCCTTTGCAGTTTCACAAACCAGTAGTTCCTGCAGAGCTTTCCTACCAGTTAGTAGAGGGTGCCCCATTCCTGGAGCCACTCAGGAGTCCATTGTGTGGGCACTCTTGCTACTTAACCAGCCCCCTAACTATGGACACGTGCTTATTTCCAGTCCTCCTGTTACCAAGGACAGCCCTTTACCTATGTCCCTGTGGGTGTGGGCAGGTACACCTGAGGAATCCGCTTCCAGGAATGGTAAATGCGTCTATAATTCTCATAGACATTAGCAAATGCCTTCTCAGGGGCATTTTGTGCTCCCAGCAGAATGCAAGAGTGCCGGTTTCCTGACAGCCCCGTTGGTGCCATGCGTGTGTGCGTGACTAAAGGTCCGACCACACGAAGGCCCTCAGAGACTCCCGTCCCCTATTCCCCTCACCAAAGGCAGCCACTCTGAGCAGTTTTTTGGGGGGCCTTCTATAGAACTCCATGCATATACAGATATATGTATAGGTGTGTATGTATGTGTGCATGAATATGTGCATTTACATGTACCACATACATACTGTCCTGTACTCGGCTTTTTCTTTTAACAATACATATCATGGAGATCTTTCCACATGTCAGTACATTTATATGTATTTCATTCCTCTTTAACATTTGCATTAAGTATTCCATTTTCTGAATATACTATGTGTACCAGTGATGGACATTTGATTTGTTTCCTATATTTTCCTGCTACAAATACTCCTTCATATATGCACATCTTTATAAGCATATATAGTATCTTCATATGCATGTCTCTGGAGATATATATGTATGTGTATATATATATATATATATAATAAATTATTAATAAAATGCAACTTCTGGGTCAAAGGATGCGACTTTAAAATTTTGATGAATAATGCCAAATCGCTCTCATTAGATGTCATGCCAATCTCAACTTCCACTAAGAGCAAAGGCACCTGTTTCTCCAACACAGAGCATTCTCAAACTGACCGACACTTGCCAGTTTTGCTGGTGAAAGAACTATGTCGTTATATATATATACAATACAGATTCACATTTCTATTACAAGAAGTAGAGCATCTACTCCTAAGTTCAAAAGGGAGGTCCACTTTTAAAATGCAAACATGCCTGGCAGAGGTAAGCAAGCATTAGGTCCCCAAACACTCGCAGTGAAATCATGCATCTTTGCTCCTACAAGGAAGAAAGGGTGGCCCAGCACCCAAGTCCTAGGGCAGCAGGGCTGATGGGAAAGGGAAATAAATCTTGGCCTGACACACCCAGTTGTCTGTCGCCCAAGGGGTGCCAAGGGCTGAGGGCATGCGTCCTGTCTGTTTCCAGATTCTCAGGGTAAAAGCCTAGACCGGGACTGCTGCCATTAGCTGGCAGACACGGGCCATCTAACACCCTAACATCTAGACAGATCTAACATCTGTCCTAGGCACCTTCCACCATCACATGTGTTCAGCAAACGAGATGTCGAGTCTCACCCTTCTCTGAGTGCTGAGACAAGTCCTAAGGGTTCTTTGTTGACTGATGGGTCCCTCACTCCCAAAGGATTTGAGGCAGTCCCCTTGGGGTCAGGCAGTGGTGCAGAGGGATTAGACCTGTGCCCTCAAGGAGACTGTTGTGAGAGGTCCCAGCAAGGGGGGTTCCCAGGGGAGACCCGGGGAAGAAGCCTTGGGATAGCCATGATTAGGAGAAAAGGTTGAGGCTGAGCCAGCAGGTCACAGAAGAGCTGAGCTGGGAAAGGCCAGCATTCGTGGCTGGTCCACTGCCCAAGGTGACTCACCTCCCACCTTGTCACACTCAGCCAAGCTTCCTGAGTTATCTGTCCCTACCACGTGTACCCAGAACATGTAACTCTGCACAAGTATACCCAGCCCAGGGGGCCTGCACCCCATTAACCAACTCACATGCCCTGGCACAGGCTGTCTCCCCCCAAACTGGAGTGCCTTTTCTGATTTGGGCATACGCAGGTCTCAGACCCAACACTATGTCTCCCGACTGTCTTCTGAGGTTCCCTAGCGAATCATAAGTGCTGGAATATCGGGTTGCCTATCACCAGGTTTCTCACTGAGGAGGAGGTTGTGAGTGACTCATCTTGGAATGTCAGGCTCCTAGAGAAACAATGCTGGGAAACCTCCCATGCTGGGTAATGCCTCAACTGTTCTGCATGTATTATATTTTTAAACCTCACAAAAATCCTATGACATTGGGGTTACTATTTTTATCTCCATTTTATAGAAGAGCAGACAGAGACACAGACGGTCAAGCATTTTGCTCAAGGCCATATAACTAGCGAGTGGCAGGACTGGGATTTGAATTGAGGCAGTCAGGCTCGAAAGTAGTGATCTTAACCGGTACCATGTTCTGTCTGATAAACGATGAGTGTATCAATGAATAATGAATTCCAAAGGTGAGAGTTAAATTATGTGGGCTTGGGAGCCAAAGGTGGCTGCTAGCACAATGCCTGGCACATAGTAGGTCCATAATGGACACTGGTGATGGATCAACGTGGGCTGGAATGGGTAAGACTGATCCCCGAGGTTACAAGAGGTGAAAGTGCTGGAGTCTGAGAAAGCCCCCGTTTATCCGTACGTGCCTCTGCGCTGTGAACTGCCTGCCTGTCCTAGGCAGCCGGTATTTTCATTAGTGATGCATACACATTATAAGAGGGCCCCACAGATGGACTGTTCTGAGGGCTTGGTGCGTGAGCACGTCGGGCCTGGGAAGGGTGCATGAGCACAGTCAGGACAGGCTGGAAGCGCCACGCCAGGGTGGAGACCACGTGGTATTTCTTCTTCCTCCCAGGAGAAGGTGCTCACCTGGACCTTTCTGCGCAAGGACTACATCTACGGGAACCTTTACAAGAACCGGGTCAGCATATCGGACAGAGCCGAGCAGTCGGACGCCTCCATAACCATCAGCCAGCTGACCATGGATGACAACGGCACCTACGAATGCACGGTCTCCCTGCTCTCAGACCTGGACGGCACCACCAAGTCACGCGTCCGCCTCCTGGTCCTCGGTGAGCGGCTGCGCCTGCGCCCTGGGAGGCGGGAGGAGGCCGGGCAGGGAAGCGCGCTGGCGCCCCGGCGGGCAGATGAGGCAGGCCAGAGGCAGGGTGCCTGACCCGGGGCGCCCCCGGCCGGTCTGTCCCAGAGCAGGGGCACTGCCCCTTCCTCGGTAACCAGGGCCGGCCTGAGTGCTCCCCGAGGGGCAGGCGCGCCCCAGGGCAGAGGAGAAGGCCGGTCTGGAGCGGGCCTGGGTGGCCCTGGAGACGGCCCCGCCCCGCCCCGCCCCGCCCCGCGCTCCTTCCCCACGCCTACGCCCCCCGCGTGCACACCTAACTTATTAAAGAGGAAAGGGAACTCTGGTGCTGAGCGCCAAGCCCCGCCTCGCGAGGGCACCCTCCCCGCCACCCGCCCCCTGGAGCCCTTCGCACCACCGCCCCCACCCCAACCCCCAGGAGCGCACGCGCGTCAGGGCCCCGCGCCTCCCAAGGGTGTCCCACGATAACCTTCTCTGCATACGAACAACCCGTTACTGGAGCTTTTAGTTTGGGGAGGACCTAAACAACCATCGACGCTGGTATCTTCATCTTGTAGCTGAGGCCCAGCGGGAGGAGCCCCCCCCCCCCCCCGCCCATGCAAAGGCAGTTTTGGGGAAGACTTAGCCCGAGCCCCCTCCGTGTCCGCAAGAAATGGCCCCACCCTGGGAGGGGGCAGCACCGTGAACCAAACAGTGGTCATTCTTCCTTGATTTCTTTCCCCTTTGCATTACGTAGTGGCATTTTATTTTTAATTGCATACAATGGCCGCCTGGCTTTTTGAAAGCACTGTGGTGGGTCAGTAACAGAGCCCCGAATAAGTAATAAGAAGCCATCCCCTCCCCACCCCGACCCCAAGGACGCCCCGCGATACTGATGCACACCCCTCCACGCTTCTCTCCGTGTCCTCCCAACACACACACACACTTTTACTTTTTCTTTCTTTCCTTTCCTTGAAAAAGAGGACATCATATTATAAAGATAACTCTGACTCTCTCTCAGTACATATAGATCTATAGTTAACAGCCTACATTCCATTGCATGAGTAGACGATTTATGCAAGTGTTCCTTCCGAGAACGTCCTCAGGCCGCTTCCATTTTTTCACGAATAGTACTAATATCCACATGCATCTTCTTTTACCGTGCTGTCTTTATTTCTGCAGAATAGGTTCTTAAAAATAAGATTTCTGGGCCACGGGCTGCCTTTGCTAAATGTTAATCTATAGTGGCAAATTACATTCCCCAAAGCAGCTTACAGGGACGGCCGTGAGCACTGTATTAGCACGCCTGTCTGCCCATATCCTTACCAGCACTGAATGTTAGCGATCGTTTTAATTTCTGTAACTTTTGTTCATTTGTCAGGGGGGAAAAAACTCAGTTCAAATTAAATCAAACTTGAACATCTTCGAAGCCTCACCCCCCCGACTCCTCACTTGGGCCTGACCCCCTGAAGCTTGGGGACAGGCAATTGGGTTTGTTTCCTCAGCTCCTCAGTGCACCCATCCCAGCCCTATTTCTGGCTCCTCTGAGGTCATGGCCAAGGGAAGGGAGGATTAAAGGAGAACAGAAAAGGCCTGTTCCCTGAGCTCGGCTGCTCAGTGTCCCTTCAGCTTCCCTGTAATCTCAGGCAGCGCAGACATCCTACTACAGGTCCTTTTGTGGGGTGTGTGAATGGGGGTTCAGAAGTCCCCAGGGGCCTCACCTGACACAGGCAGTGTGTGCAGCCCTGGCCGGACTCTCCACCCCCTGCTAGGACCCCCCTTGGCCCGGCAGCGGCTGCCTGGGACAGAGTCTCTTCAGTGTGACAGAATCAGTCCCACCCTTACCCGTTAACTCCTGCACCTCCTAGTCCCCATCCTTGTCTCAGCTGCGTCCTCTTACCACCCTGCCACCCCGGCCTCCCCCAGCCAGCTGCTCTGGGCGAGGGGCAGGCTGCAGAGTCTGCCCTCCGGGGGCCCCCAGACTCCCAGGGACATCCATAAGGCCTTTCCATCATCACCCTCCAGGAACAGCACAGGCTTCTGTCACTCAGCGAGCCTCAGCCCAGCCAGAGAGTGAGAGGTGCCAGCTCCCCACAGCAGACAGCCCCCCTCTCCTGTGGGATTCCTTTGGCGTCTCCCTGGCTTGGCCTGAGATGGGGAAATTCCCGTCCCCCAGGGAAGGAGGAGAAATGCTCATGGATCCCTATTCCCAAGAACGCCCCGCAAAGAAATCCCCCCTAGCCTTCTCAGCTGGGCAGGACAAGGTAACTGACAATCTGAGGATTCGTTCTCGGGGAGCCCGCTGGGATGTTCCTCACGCCTCCCTGGGTACGGAGGATGGCTACCATCTAGAGCCCCCAGCCTGGAGGCCCGGGTGGGAATCCCGAGACAGGAAAAGTCCCAGTCTGTAGCTTGTTGTCTTGTTACGGATGTTGGGTCTCTTGACTTGTTCAGGGTGTCACCACCACTTTCTGGGTTATAAAAATGAACATAACAGTCTTCTCTTATGTCTGTCAGTTTTGTTTTTTTACCCTTAGGCCTTTATTCCATCTGGAATTTCTGTCTTACATACATTTTTGTATGTAAGATGCTAAGAGTCTAACTTTGTTTCCTTCCAAATGGATAGCCAATTCCGTCAGCATCATGTATTTGCCACAGAAATCATTATCATCCAGCTGAAAGGCCATTTTAGTCACATATCACATATCATATCACATATACATACGTATACAGGCTGGTTGTTTACTCCTTATTTTATTCGTTTTCCTTTTGATGATTCCTATGCCAATATCACATGGTTTTCGTTGTAGTGTGTTTATAGTCAGTGTGATATCTTCTTTTTTTCCTTAGAGTATACAGTTGGCTATTAATATCTGTGCTGTGTAATATCTTGTTACTAAACTTTTCAAAAAATTTTTGTCAATTTTTACACATTTATTCTCCCATATTCATTTTTAAATCATTTTGCTTACTTAAAAAGAAGTTGATTGGAATTATATTTGATTTGCATATTAACTTGTAAGGGAATAACATTTAACAATATGAAGTCCCCTCACCTGGGAACCTGGTGTATGTTCCTTCAAGAGATGTTATGAGCTTCAATAACGAGGAATCTTTCACGGTAGAAGTCCAAGCCTCCTGTGAACAAATAAGGAGTTTTACATGTATTTAGTTGTACAGAGCAGGGCAGGGAAACCCCTTCCCAAACCGCCCCCACCCCACACAGCCAGATCTCCAGTCTGTTTGTGTCCTTGGCTCTGCAACCCCAGGGGGTCTGTCTTGAATGACAGGACACTGCTGTGATCTTTGCCTGTGTGAGATTTGTTACAGGTCCCACCAAATTCATAATCCTAATAACTACCATTTATTAGGGCCTGGTGTGTGCCAGGCGTCTCATTCAGTGCTTTGCAGAGATGATCTTGTCTAATCTCTGCCATCCTCCTGCAAAAGCCAGCACACACTCTCGTGTTTAATAGAAGCGAACACTGAGGCCCGAGAGGATAAATGACCACCAGAAAGTGTCCAGGCTTCCATGGACGTAGGGCTGCCCATATCCGAGCCTGGGGCCGCTCCCCCACATAAACCTGTCATTCCCAACCAACAATCACCCCAGTTCGGGATGATCCCCAACCTTCCAGATTTACATAGCTTTTCAGTGTGCTATCTCTCTCTACAGCAGACAGAAGCTTGCCAATTGCTTTATGTAGCCATGGGTGAATTTGTGTTTCACCATTCCTTGCGCCTAAGCCAATGAGAGAAGTTGGGAGCATAGAGCAGTGCCAGCCCTGGTGTGCCCATTCGCCCTCATTTGTCCACAGAATTTCTGCCTCTGGGACACATCACTCATTCATTCATAGACTGAGATTCTGTCGGGTCTTAGGAGACAGACACCCCACTGCCCTACGAGTGAGTAGACACTTGTTGCTGGGGTTTTCTGGGGATACTGATGGTTTCAGAGCTTTAGGAACATTTCCACCCCTCTATCTCCTGGACAAGGCGGTCACCATCACACTTCATCCAGAATTTTTACAGGTGTTTTAGTTGCCCCACCTTCTAGGTGGAGTGCCAGGACGTGTTTTCCTACAGGCCCGGCCTGCCTGTCTGTGGAGTGCTTCTCAGGTCAAGGCCTCCCACGCAGTGCGAGGCTGTTAGCATGGAGTCCATTTCTGCTCTGCTCTCCCATCTTCCCACCAAGGCAACCTTAGTCCACACACAAAGAAACAAATGGCTGTGTTTGGTAATCCCTTGCTTCTTTAAAGTTGTAATTTTAAAAAAGGGAACTAAAAAAGAGAAACATTCGCCCATACTAGGTTTTATATTTCTCCATGTTTTCTTTCAGCTCCAATCCAGGTGCTTATGAATGTGCATAACTGAACTGGTAGTGGAACGAGTCAGGACTTTCTCTGTCCATCCATTCCACACCACGTAACCCTTCCTGCTGTCTGAGAACCTGCCGTTCTCTAAACTCCATGCCCTCCCAGCCCAGGCTGCCCCTGGACTGGACACTCAGGCTGTTACCATAAATAATGTTGCAACAAATCGTTTTGTGTATGTAGCTCTTAATTTTTATTTGCATTAGCTCCTTGGAACGACATTACGAAGCCAAGAGCATGAGCATTTCGTCTTGTTTCCCTCCGTGCTTCTTCCCTGCCTCCCCTTGTCCTGCTTGGCCCCCTGCTTTCTTTCCCGGGACCTGGTCCTTTTCTGGGGAAATTTGTCTCTTTGTGGCTTCCCTTCAGTGGTTCCACTTCCTTCTGGCGACAAGCTGGTTGGGGGAAAGGCAAACCCCCCACTTAGGTGTGAATGTCTGATTTCCCCTCCCCTCCCAGGCCCGCCGCATTTTAAGAGATGAACTAGTTAACTGGAAGGGCAGAAGATACAAATTTAATCTGAGATTCCGGAATTTGTTGAAACTGATGTCTTGCTTTAAGAGGTGGGGGGAGAGGGACGCGGTGGGGAGGGACGGGGGAAGATCTTTCAATACTGCATGTTAGGAAATCCAGTAAATATCCTTCTGAAAAGTTTTCTAAATAGCTTGGCTGCTGGGCTGTTTTTAGGCAGGTTTTTAACCATCGTCGGCTGCCTACTGGGCTGGACGACCTCACAGTGAACTCAGGCGAGCGGGGAGTTTCTGGGCAGAGGCGGACCCCGTGCCGTGGGTCCCACGCGCGGCCACCTGCCGGGACCCCGCGCCCGGCTGACACGCGCGGCCGCGGGCCTCTGGCGCCCCCTGGCGTCTGCGGCGGCGCCGGGAGGCGGGGGCGGGACCAGGCGCCCCGCCCCGCCCCTGGCCCCGCCCCCGATGAAGGCGCGGGTGGCCTCGGGGCCGGTGGGACCCGCAGGCTGGGAAGCCGGACCACCGGGTGCGCGGGCCTCCCCCTCGGCGGCAGAGGGCTGGCCGCGCCGAGCTGCCTGCCGGGGCCCTGGGCGCGTTGGGACCGAGCGGGGCGGGAGGAGCCCGGCGAGGCGGGAGGCCGCTGGGGCCCGAGGCTCAGGGCGCGGGGACAAAGAACCTGACCTTCCTCCCAAGGCCCCTGGGGCCCTGGCGGTCGGTGCCTGTTGGCGTGGTCGCTACTGCAGCCTCCCGAGGGAATTACGGGTTTGCTTTGAATGAAGTCCCCTCCGCAAAGGGTGGTGGAGGCAAAGGCAGCCTTTGGATCTGTTCGGCCTCTCTGGCGCTCAGTTGCCCCGGCCCTTCCCTCTTTCTGTCCTGGGTCTCGGGGAAACCTGGACAGCGCCAGGCCGCCTACAGTCTCGCACACTTGGGGCTCTGGGCGGCCTGAGGCTCCGGGGTGGTGTTATATGTCAGGCCAGCTCTCTTAACTGGAATAAAGGCTTAGCCTTCTGGGAGACGGGGTGGAGAGGGGCGTTCCGTTCCCTCTGGAGAGCCCAAGAGATAACGCCTGGCCCAGCAGCCCTGATCCAGAGGGGGGCGTCGCTTCCACTTGTCCGAGGGGCACCTGCTCTGCCTGGCCAGCAGGGAGGCGGGCTGCCGTCAGGGGGGCCACAAGCAGCAGCCGCTCCCCGCCAAGGCTGCTTCAGTGCTGCGTCTGGGTAGATGAGGCCCGTCCTTGCACCCTGGGCCTCTTAGGGTCAGGGACTGTCCAACTGGGGGTTGCTTTGGGGAATAACTCTCCTTTGCCCTGTGCTAACCCACACCTGGTTGGCTCTCCATAAAACAGGGGTGATTGCGGGACACACCCACCAACACCCGTCTTTTCCAAGGGGAAATACTGCTGGCTGCTGGGCCAGAGGGAAGAGGGGCATCTCAGATAGCTTCCCCTGGCAAGGCTGGGTGAGAGACTGGGGTTCCCCCTCCATGCCCAGGAGCCATGCTCCTGTGCAACCTGGATTGTAGAATGTGCAGCACGATTTGCTGGGACCAGCAAACCATCCAAGGGGCATGTAAGAAAGACGTGGAGGGGACAGGCCCGCCCCGGGGGATCCCCACTGTGTGCCCTCCCCTTCTCGCTCCTGAGGAGATGCCTGAAGCCTCAGGCTACGTCCTCATGCTCCACCTTGCCTCAGAGCCTCTGCGCGTGCTGTTCCCTCTGCCTGGAGGGCCCTCACCTCTCTTTCTTTGAACACCACCACTTCCATTCTCAGCCTCATTCACTCTCACTGTTCCTCAGGTCACAGCCTAGGCTGTGATGGGGTCAGGGTCCCTTGCTTGTGCCCCCACCCCGCCACCCCCTCATCCTAGTGGCCTTGCCCCCTGCCTGTCCAGGGACTTGCCCTTTGACTCCTTGAACACAGGGACTCACCATGTCATCCCAGTACTCAACAGTGTCAGGCGTGCAGCAGGCACCCAGGAATATGCGTAGAGTGAACCACTGTACACGGTGCTATGTTAATGGTGCCCAGGGAAAGTCCTCAGGAATTCTGGGGGTCAGGTTCAGCTGTCACCGGGCCCCACTGTGATTTGAGGGGGGCCTGTTCAATTTGGGACCCCCTTTCTGTGGACTTCCCTTTCCTTATCTCTGCCCCGTCCCCTCCCATCCCTTCGGTCCTCATTCCCCACCCGGTGGGCAACCTGCTGCTGCCTGGGGTCTCTCCTGTCACCCAGTCACTCAGGGCAACCGCGCCCTATGCACAAAGCACAGCAAGTGGATAAACTAAAGGGGACGCTCCTAAGAAGCTGGACTCAGGCTCTTTAGAAAATGGGGCTTAGCTGGACCCCCGGGGCAGGCAAACCCTGGCAAATCCAGCCTGCAGCCTGTTGGCATTTGGCCTGCGGCCAAGAAAGATCTTACGTTTCTAAAGTGTTAGAACAAAAGCAGCGCAGTGAGACCATAATGCGGCCCCAGAAGTCCGCTACCCTGTGGCCCTTCCCAAAAGGAGCCTGCTGTCCCTCACCTTACAGGTGGGGACACTGAGGGACCGAAGGATTCCCCTAAAACCGGGCAGATGAGTGTCTGTCACAGGGAGCGTCAGTGGGCGGGGAGGAACCCTGGATCTGTCACAGCCCCGGGGTTAGGTCGCAGCTCTGCCAGGACCCTGGCCAAGTCTCCTCTCCGGGCCTCAGTACCCCCATCATTTATAATGGCGACAACTCAGAACCAGCTTTCCAGATGCTTCCCACTGTGCACACCCCTTCTCCGTGATGGTGATGGGCCCAAGCGGATACTTTCGGGTGGACTCATCTTACAGTGCTCTCGCCGCTGGGCTGTGAACTATGAATGAAGGCAGTGTGCATGCGTGCTCGGGACGGGAGGGAGGTGGCTATCACCAGCCCCGCCTGGTTCATGCCTGTTGTTTGGTGTCTTTCCCACACAGTGCCACCCTCCCAACCAGACTGCCACGTCGAGGGGGACATGGTGATTGGGAACGACATCCAGCTGATCTGCCAGTCAAAGGAGGGCTCCCCGGCCCCCCAATACAGCTGGAAGAGCTACGACATCCTGCACCACGAGCGGCCGGCACCCCCAGGTAACGGGGCAGCAGGAAGGCAGCCCACGCCAGGCCAGCTGATGGGCTGGGGTTGTCAGGTGGGCTGACCGATCAGGTCCCCCAAAAGGCAGCCTGTGTGCCCCATCCGGCAGTGGCCCTGTGATATCCCGAATCAGCCCTTGAAACTCCATTTTCTCCTGATAATACCCATCTCATAGGTTGTTGTGAGAAAGAAAAGGGTTTCAGGTGAAGCCAGTAGTGGAAGCACAAATACATGCTGACCTGTCTTCCTCATTCCCGGTAACTCAGTTCCTTGGGAGGAACTTGTCGGTGACCAACTGCATGAGCTCCGGGTGGGATTTCAATTTGAATTGTGAGTCTGTCCCAAAGTATCCGTTTGTAGACACTATGTATGTCTACAACATATACATATGAAGTATGTACGGAGTCCTACCCTAGCGCCACTCAAGGGTGGGGTTCCCCATCCAGGCCAGTCCATCTCAGACCCCTTGGAACCCCACCTCCCAGACATGCCACAGGACCCGGGCTGCTGTCAAGGTCCCACATGCTCAGGGAAGGAGGCGGTAGGTTCAGCCCACATTGCCGAGAGACTGTTTTGTACTGGGAAGCTTAGTATTTGACCCTACAGTCAGGAAACAAACTGAACGAAAAACATCCTATATAAATAGCCTATATTTACCTTGGAGCCAAATGGTGGGAGATACTCTAGCGGAGTCCCTGGGCCCAAGAGCCCACCCGGCCAGGCCAGCGGCACCCGGTCTTCCCAGACGTCAAGACAGACAAGGCCCGAAGGGCGCCTGTTGGTTTAACTTCTGGGAGGTCTTCCAGCTCGTGCGAGTGAACAGGCAGGCGTGGTGGTGTAGACGGCTGCCCTGAGAAAACGGGAGGTGAGCGACGCGCCCCCAGGCCCAGTGACGCCGCCGGGTCAGTGCACAGACCGGGGCTTCAGTCAGACCAGGATGAACTTTGCCCTTCCACCTGCTTCACTCATTTTGGGGCAAAACAAGAACTTCTTAAAAGAAAATTAGTAGAACCTGCTCCACCAAATGTAAAACAGGTGGAATGTAGGTTTCAATAAGTCTCCACTTCTGTTTACATATTTCTGGCTGGCAAATTTTTATTGAGTATGACAGGAATTTCTGTTGAAACCACCTGGCAGCTCTCCTCTGGTTCTACGGCCTCCCACCTCTGGCCTGTGAGTAACCCGGTGACTGCAGCAGAGGTCACTAAGGTCTGCCGTAGACACTGGCTGGCCTGAGCTTCCTTCCAGCAAAGTGTGTGTAGGGACCCCAAAGCTAAAGGCTGCAAAGTGGTGAATGCCACGGTCGTTTTATACCCTGTGGTGGTGTACCCCAGGGATTACATAAGGGGATCAAAAAAGGTTTCTCCAAGGAGGGGGCACTTGAGCCAGCTATACGGCGTGGTGGCTTAGAGCGTGGTGTGAGCTTGCATTCTGGCCTTGCCAACTTGTTAGCTGTGTGGCCTTGGCAACTTAGCTTAAACTCTGTGCCTTAGTTTCCAAACCCAAAAAATGGGCCTGTAACTAGTATGTACTTCATAAGGTGGTTGTGAAGATCAAATGAAAGTACATGTAAAGTACTGAAACAGGTGCCTGGTTAATAATAAGCACTCGATTAGTGCTAGGTATTCCCAGCTGTTATGTGAGCTGGACCTTTAAGGATGAGGGGGCTAGGCGTGGAGAACCATGTTCAGCGTGGCTAGGGAGCACGTGTGCACGGGAAAGATGGGAGATGCTGCTCTGGGGAAGCAGCCATGAGAGCGTGAAGGGGCTGCCGGGGGCCCGTGAGCCACAGGCACCTTCTGAGAGGCCCACAGAGGGGTATCCAGTCCGCTGTGGAAGGACAGCGCTGACTCTGGACTAGAAAGCCACATGTTCCCCTGCCCTGAACAAGGCCAGGAGCCACAGCTGGGCTCTGATAACTGGGAAGGTTCTGGGCCAGTCTGGAGTGTTCCTCCTGCCTGCAGGGTGCTGTGAACACCTCACACATAGCTGAGTTTCGTACCCTAAAGCAGGGGGACTCATAAGGCTACACATGCCCTGAGTATGTCCAGGGTCATGGAATAGCTCCCAAAGTATCTTCCTTCAAGATGCCTCTTATCAGTTAAAAAATCCAATTAGTTTAGGAAATGAGGCCATTAATACCATAACCCCCGTTAGAGATGGTCAGTGCTACTGGAAGCTCTGAGAATCCTGTCGTTAAAAATCTTATTTAACCCAGTGATTTCTAAGCTTGTTCAGGTCATGGACCCCTTTTTCAGTACCATATATTATTATCATACATAAGTGATATTCCAGAAAGCACACTGAGGGCTGGAATTCTCGGACAGAAGGGTCAGCATCTCATAGAGAATGGGCATCCGCAGAACGGCGCCCTGGCTCCCAAGGGGAGAACCTGCAGAAAGTACGTGGTGAATGATTAGAAGAAAATAACTCAGATCACCAGCTGCTGTTTCTAGCCAGTGAGGTTATGGACGATATTTATTATATTCTGTTCTTTAGAGAGGCTTTCCCTGACCCTTCAGATGAAATTAAATCCCACGGGTATAAACTCCCTGGTAGATGGACTGCTGGGAGCACTGGGAAACTTCATCTTGTTTGGGGCTGACGTGATCAGCATCTAAAGATTTTCTGGATTGAACTGAATTGAAACAACAGTTTTATATCACGTATTAGTTCTTACAATGAGCATATGTTCCTTTTTTATGATGTAATTTTTAAAAAGAAGTTAACTGCTCCAGGGAGTTCTAGACCGAAAGCAGGATTTCTGTGGTGCTTTGTCATTTCTTAATTTTTTGACCTTGGGCAAGTCACTTGACTTCTTTAAGCCTCCTCTGTGACACTGCAGATTGAAATATTACTCCAGCTACCATAAGATTGCTGGAAAAATCAAAGGACAACATATTGGAGGAAGTGTAGTGAGTTGCACATCCAGACACGGAAAATCCACACTGCGGGACAATCTTCCAAGAGGGTGGGGGTGGGGCAGGGGGCGGGCCGGACATGAGGGGAACCGGAAGGAAGTAAAGCTAGAGTGATCGCCGGGGCCAGAGCAGAGCCTGCGACCGCGTTGAGAAGCCCTACTTGTTCCTGAAGATTATAGGCCAGTGCCTGGTTCCTGTTTGCAACTGAGACCGGCTCGTCTGGATGGAGTGTGACCACCTGGTGGCAGCAGAGACCATGGAAGCCTGGCTCCGCAGCAAATAGGAGGACCAAGTTCCCCAACTCTTCTCTCAAATAGCACTTAGGACGGAGCATCGCTGAGGACAGAACATACGCGTATATATGCCCAAGCATAAAGCTCTGCCTTTCAAGGTGAAGACCCGGGCTCGTGATGCAGTGGGAAGGTTTCTCGTGAGGACAGTTGGACTGTCCCCTGAACTCAGAGGATCAGGGGCTTTGCCTCCCACTTGCAGATGAGGCGGCTGATGGCTTACTCAGGGGTGGAAGAGGAAGAGAAGAGCCTGGTCTGGACCCCCTGCCGTATGTGCACCCACACGCCACCCACGGTGGGAAAATCTGGTCCATACTTCTAGGGTTCTGAAGCCTTCTGAGTCCCAGCTAAGGGATTCAGTTTCTGATGGTCACAAAAGTGGTTATAATATCTTCAAAGTGTAAAGCATTTTCATGTAATACATCATGTATATTTTGTTCCCTGAGCACTTACTGAAGGTCGGGCGTTCTGCCGTGGGCTTATACCGATCGGCACTTCATTTTATGCTCACCCACCCTCTGAGGCCGGCACCATCACTATTTTCTTTTCTTAATAAAGAAACTGAGGTTCGGTGAAGCTAAATCACTTGCCCTAGTCACAGAATTAGTGTCGGGACCCGGCTTCACACCAGGGTGCCTGGGGCGCCTGAGCATTTCAGGACCGCACGCGCTGCCCGGCGGGAGGTGGGTGCCTCCCCCTCGGGGCAGGTGAGGCCCGGGCAGGCTCAGGGCGGGGCCCTGCCTGCGGACCAGGCCTCGGGACTCCTGGCCGCCCGCCCTGCCGCCGCGCCCCATCTCCTCACGCTGGCTCTCGCTTCCCAGTCTCAGGACAGACCTTCTCCCTGAGGAACATCTCCACAGACGCGTCGGGTTACTACATCTGCACCGCCAGCAACAAGGTGGCCGCCAAGTCCTGCAACATCACAGTGGCGGTCAGACCCCGTAAGCGCAGTCCGGGTGGGGCGGGAGGGCGGCGGGAGGCCCGGCGGCCGGCCAGCGAGGCCACGCTGGGCGCGAACTGGGAGCGGCCCGCCGGCGGTCGGCGGGGTGACCCGGCCCGACGCCCTGGTCCCTCTCCTGGAGGCCGGTGGGCTCGCTGGCCCTTTGCAAGCGGAGCCCGGGCCTGGCTTCTGGGGACCTGCTCAGCGGGCGCGGGGGGACGGGGCGCCCGGAGCCGCGGCAGAGCGGCCGCCGGCCTTGCGGGTGGGCACCCGACAGCCCAGCACGGGCGGGCGAGGAGCGGGCCGGCCCCCGCCTAGGCCTGCAGCCCTGGCCACCCGCCGGGGAGGCCGTGCCCTCCCCGGCCCCGCACCTGAGCCGCGGCCCGGACGCGCCCGCTCTCTCGCGCAGCCTCCATGAACGTGGCCCTGTACGCGGGCCTGGCGGGCGGCCTGGTGGCGGCCCTGGTCCTCGTGGGCGTCGGCGTGTACTGCTGCTGCTGCCGCAGGAAGGCCGAGGCCGGCGACGCGAGGCCGTGAGTGCCGCGGGCGCTGCGGGCGGGCGGCGGGGCGGAGAGGGGGCCCCGACCCCGGCCTCCGCCCCCGAGCGCCGGCTGACCGCCCCCTTCCCCGCAGGGACCGGGCCGCCTACCGGGAGCCCCCGGAGCAGCTGAGAGAGCTTCCCGGGGCGCGCGACGAGGACGACGGCGGCCCCGAGGACCGCAGGGGCGCCGGGCGCCGGTCCCCGGACCGCGAGGGCCGGTGACGGCCGCCTGGGGCTCCTCCCCGGCCTCCTGCGCCCGCGGCGCCCCCAGCCCCACCTCCCCGACCCTCCTGCGCACTGACCGCGGGGCCCGCCGACGCAGGACGGGCTGGGGGATCCGGCGCGGCCCGGCTAGGGCGGTGTCCCCCGGGCCTGCCTGCTGGGCGCCTCCACCCGGAGCCACCGGCCTTCGCCCTGGAGCGGCCCAGGGGCCGCCCCGCGGCGGGGCAGGAGGTCCAGGCGGCTTGCCGGCAGGGGGCTCGGGATTCCCTCCAGGCCAGGGTGGCCGGCAAGCCGTCACCCGCTCCGCTCCCTGACCCTCGCCCCTGCGCGGCGCGGCCCCTCCTGGCTGGTCGCGGGCTCCGCTGGACCGTCGGGCTCCTCCTGGCTGACCGTCGGGCGCAGCGCCCCCCTCCCCGCCCGTGCGCTGCTGCGCATCATTCCGCCCCTCGGGGGGCTCGGCGCGGAGGGGCTGCCTCGCCTCGTGGCCCACCGGCTGGTCCCGCCAGCCTACGGTCAGACACTGCTGTCTTTTCTGGATGATCAGAAAGGCCATGTGGTAAATCTATGACCCATTTATAACTTTTTAAAAGTAAATATTTTATATATTTTGTTGAATTCTTTGCTTCATTTAAAATGCTGTCAGTAATAATAAAATTGTCAGTGGAAATTCTTTTTTTAATGTGGATTTTGTTCCAGCCAAGGTAGAGCTCCTTTCTTGTGGGTTGTGTCCACTCACCATGGGCCTCCTCTGCGTCCTGGGAGAGGCGGGGCGAGGACACAGGGCGTGAGGGGAGCCCGGGTCGGAACCTGTGGGGGCGCTGCCTGCGGCCGCAGCAGGTCAGGCCCTGTCTCCGGTGGTTGCCAGGGACAGGACAGGACCCTCCCTGGTAGTGGAGGTGCATTCCAGGCCCAGCAGCGTCAGGAAGGCCACTGTGGGCCCGGCACTGGTCCTCGTGCTTCAGGGAAGACGGCGGAGGCGCCCTTCCCCATTGTGCCCAGAGGGTGCCATTCCCAAGGGCAGGAAGCAGCCCGTTTCCTGGAGGCAGAGAGAGCAGGCCGGACTTCCTCCCCAGAGCAGCTTGCCCCACAGGTGGCCCTCTGCTCTGATGCTGTCTCTCCTGCCACACATCCCAGGTCCTCAGCTCCATGTCCCTTCCTGGTGCCCTGTGCTCCCTGCCGTCCCAGGCCCAGACACATGGCACAGTCGTCACCACGGTCGGCAAGCCTGCGGAGGACAGGAACTCAGTCTTATTTGTGGCCTGGCACATGCTGACATTTTGTACATACTTCTAGTCCTCATGGTGCAAGGCTCAGTAAGCATGTTCTTAAGGTTTTTGTGGAAGGGGAGGGGCTACCTTCCCCAGTCTTGACTTAACTCTGCCTCTGGAGAGGCTCTGAAGGTCCACCTGTCTTAGCTCCAGGCTTGGGTAAGAAAATGAGGGAAATCAGGACCTACTACATTAATTCAAGGACATTGAAACGTACTGCATTAACAACAGACATTTTGTGAGAACTATTATGTGCCAGGCAGACTACTGGCTGCAGGGATGTGAAGGTCACTGAGACACTATTGCTCAGGGGCAGCTGAATCCCGGGGAGGTAACAAACAGGAACTTAATTGGGGAAGATGTCACAGGACCGCAGAGGGGGCCTGAGTAACTTCAGGAAAGCATCAAAGATGAGGTGGCATTTGGGCTGGATCTGAAAGGAAAACCAGTAGTTTTCCAAATGGAAAAAGGGGTGGTATTGACACTTCCACACTCCCATGTGGGTCTGTTACTGGGTCTCAAATCACATTACCAGTTGGCAAGACTACAGTCCCCTGCTAACTTTACTTCAATCCAGAAACTCCGCAGGAGTTAGACTGTTGTGACCCCTCCCATGCTGCAAATCGTTCGGCAATGCAGTCTCCTTGGGCTGTCGGGCATTCCCTTCCCCATTTGTGGTTTCCAGCTGACAGCTCAGACTTATGGTGCTTGAGAAGTGAGACAGAGGCTACCACTGATTGAGAGATGGTGTCCTAGACACTCATTAGGCATTTGAAACATTTTGTCCTAGACACTCATTAGGCGTTTGAAACATTTT
>JAQQAC010002701.1:26700303-26760991 GCA_029783875.1 Phataginus tricuspis | reverse complement strand
TTTGAAACATTTTGTCCTAGACACTCATTAGGCGTTTGAAACATTTTTCATACAATCCTTACCTGCAGTTTCAAATATTAAGGCATTTGGCAAGGTGAGGCATGCATATTATCACCCAAGGAAAGACTAGCTGCCCAGAGAGGTCCCTGCAAGGTAATATGCCCCTTAGCATCTTGTTCTTAAGTTGTTTCTATGCACACTGACAGGGCACTGGCTTTCAAAGGCAGAGTCACATTAACCAACCTCAGAGAGCCTGATGTACAAATACCAATAGCAGGCCCTTGCTCTGGGCCAGCCTCTGTTCTGGACACTTTCCATATGCCATCTCGTAATCCTCACAGCAGCTCTATGAGAGAGGTGCTGTTATTATTCCCATTTTAAAGGTGAGGAAACAGGCACAGTGACTTTTAGCAATTTGCATAAATGCAGAATGTCAGTTTGCTATTTGCAGCTGTCAAGTAGACCAGTCTTTCTGTCCACAGGCATTCCTACCCCATAAGGACCATGCCCTCACGCCTCACCGGGCGTGGGATCGGGACAAGAGAAGTTAGCTGTCGTCAAGGAGTACTCATCCTCTCCATGGCAGGGTGTAGCCAGGGATCATGTCATCTGTGGGGATTCTGAAGGACTGTCTGGCCTGGATAGCATGCTGGTTCAGGGCCCTGGGCATCGGCAGAGGTGCCGCCTGGTCCCTATGGGAACCTGCTGCCATGTGGGACGGGCCTCCTGTGGACACCTGGCTTGCGGCTATGGACTTTGCTCAGGGAGGTTGCCCCTCTGGCTGATCTCCAGAAATGCCTTTCTACCCTATTTGATAGATGAGGAAACTGAGGCTTAGGGAGACAATGCCATCCACCTTAACAAGCTAGCAGGTAGCAGAGTGAAGATTAGACCAGTTCTGCCTGGCTCTGAAGACCAGGCTCTTCCCTCCTGACCACATCTGCTTCTGACCCCCGAGCCTGTGTGCAGGATGATGGGTGGGGAAGCTACAGTTGGGGGTTATTTGTGTGTTTTAAATGTGTATATGGGAATTGTTACCTATTATAATATGAGCATGTCAGATATAACCCTACACGTGCATTTCTGAAAATCCTCATATTCTGTAAAATCCCACATTAAGAATAAAAGGACTTACAAGAAACTTACGACTAGAGGCAGGCCACAGAAAGCCAATGGAACTTTATAACTGGATCACTTTTAAAACTTTAACAATCCTAGTGAAAATACAGAAAGTTAAACCTATGCTGTTAGCTTCAGGTGTCACAGGCATCAGCTTAAACCCTGAGGCCCTGTGGGTGTTCATTCCTATGAACTTGCATGAAAAAGTTCATCTCACTCTTTTTAGATTGTTGGAGAGTCTCTTAGGAATGTGGCTTTTACCACGCGTGCCGGTCATTAGCTCTGTGCTTGGTACGTGGGCCTCCCTGTTAGCATAGGGAGATAGCGCGCCCGCGCCAAGGGTGGGAAAGGGCCAGCATATACTGCAGCAGGGGGTTTACCGTAGCTCACCTTTTAAAAAGAGATCCTTTAAAAAAAAACAGCACATGCGCAGTGTCTTCTCTCAGTCACAGCCGAGTTACGAGGTGGAGACGACACATCTCAGCGTCTTACCTGGCAAAGGGTTATTTCTTGCTCATGAAACAGGCTATCGGGTGGGTGGGGCCCCGCTCCAAGTCTGCCTTGTCTGGATGCAGGCCGAAGACCCACCCACCCTTGGGACCGAGTCACTGTCCTGGCAGAAGGAAAGGAAAAGTGGAGGTGACTCGGAGGTGACTCATAAAACCTGTGCCCAGCAGGGGCTCCCAGGCCTCTGCCCCTGTCCCACGACCTGGTCGCCGGTCCTCAGAGCAGGGGCGCAGCTGCTCCCCAGGGAGATGCAGGGACACACACACACACACACACACACACACACACACACACACCGGGGCGCTCGGTCGGCCCCCTCAGCAGCCGGCCTCTTGCTCGGCGCTGGGCTCAGCACAGAGGGAAAGGGACTCGGTGTTCGCAGCTCCGCGCCCTGAAGCCACCTGCAGGTCGGTCCGCTCTTCTGTTGAGCCCGTCGCGTCCGGCGTGGGCTTTGTCTCGCCTCGTGGGCGGGCCACCACTCCCCAGGGCCTGGAGGCCCAGCTCGGGCCGGAGGAGGGCCCAGGGAGCTGCCCCCAGGCGCCCCGCGGCTCCCCCGCCCGCCTCCCCCTGCCCAGCCCGGGCCCCCGCAGCGCGGCCCCCGGAGCAGGGGGCGGGGGGGGGGGGCGGACCAACGCCTCCGCCGTCACCTGCGGCCGCCGCGAGCGTCCGCTTTCCCCGCGAGGAAGTCTGCCCATCCACCTGCCCCCACGCCCTTCTCCAAAGGCGGAGAGAGACTGTCCTTCCCTCCGAAAGAGTTAAAGCCCATTCGGCGGTGACCCAGTCTAAGTTCCAAAAAGGGAATTTCGCAAACCGTCCTCCCCTGTTGCGAGGGCCTAACGAGCAAGCGCCACGCGGGGTCTTTCCAGTTCCGAAACGGAGGGTCGATCCTTCAGAGGGCGGCTCCTGCCACCGTGTCCGGGCGGTCGGCAGAGGCCGTGCGCAGGCAGCAGCCGCGGGCAGTGGTGTGAGCCTACAGCACCCTCCGCTAGACCTCCCCTCACAGGGCTTCTCCTGAAATAATGTCAGGCCGACAAAAAATAAATACAATACAAAAGGCTTTTCGAGGATAAGTTGCCAACACAATGCGCCACCTCCTGTGTTTCCTCCTATAAGCACATTCTCCTACACCGTAAACTATCCACACAGCCACCAAAACCAGAAATCAGCATCGATATCCTCAGACCCTATTCAAGCTTCACCAGTTTCCCCAGGGATGTCCATTAGCGCAAAAGAAAATGGTTCAGGATTACTCATCACATTTCATTATCCAAAGCATTTAGTCTCCTTCAACCTGGAGCAGTTCCTCCATCTTTTCTTGATTTTCATAACTTTCACACTTCTGATGATTGAGGTAAGCCAATTATCTGTAGAATGTCTCTCTGTTTTGGTTTGTCTGACGTTTCTTCCTGATGAAACTCATGAGCCTTTGACAAGAATATCACAGAAATGGAGCTGTGTCCTTCTCATCGCCCTGTCAGGGGGCTCAGGATTTCAAGTTCCCTATCACTGATGACGGTAACTTTGGTCACTGGATTAAAGTGGGGTCTGCAAGCTTTCTCCACTCTCAGGTCTGTGGTTCTCCCATGCAATTGATTTTGTGGAGAGGTTCTAGGAACGACGTAAACCTCTCACTTCTCATCATAACTTCATTCATCAATTTACTAAATCTCTGTGGACTCTTGTATGCCTAGTTCATCTGCTGGGTTATAATCCATTACTATCATTATTGTGGTGCTCAAATCGCCCCAGATTTGGCATTGGGAGCCCCTTTCTAGCTGGGTTCTTTGAACTTTGACACGTCGCTATAATTCTTCCTACACTTCCTTACTTTCTGACATAAAGTATTAATTCTGGCTTATCTTGTACTTTCTTTTTCCCAGCCCTGAAATGAGCTGTTTGTCCCAGGAGTGTTTGTCCCTTTTAGTGGAGAATAATATTCAGAAATGAAGATCTGAGAATTAGGTGTGCCCACTGCTATTAAGGAATCACTCTTTCTGGACCTCTCAGTAGTGAAAAGATCTAGTCAATGAAATAAATATATATATATATTTCCTTTACATCATCCTTTACCTCTGTTTCTATCTTCATCTCTGTATATTCAAGCCCATAATTAGTTCACGCCAATGCCTCCAATTCCAATCCAACACACCACAGGGTTAAGTTGTGTTTTTTCCCTTTCCATATTTCCCTCCTCTGGTAGGAAGAATCAGATTCCCATCTACTTTCATTAATTTCCTTATTTGATCAGTTTCCTTGGATGTGACCACTGTTCTCTCTCCCCTGTGGGTAACCTAACCCCACATACGCTCGGACTTCTCTGTTTAGGAGCCTGACTTGTGGTGAGTATCTTCCGTATTTCTTCCATGGCACTGTAGTTTCAGTTTTCAAATTTAGATACTTGGTTCATCTCATACTAATATTTGAGTGCGTCACGAGGCAGTGGTTGAGGTTGGTTTTTGTTGATATGTTTAAGTTTTCTGGAATTCTTCCATATAACTGTGTTATAGATATTTTCTGTAACAGTGTAAAGCTAGACACTATTGTAAGACATTGTTAGAAACAGTATTAAGTCTCTCATTTTCTGTTTCTCCTTAGGATGTTAATAAGGACACTGATCATTACATCACAAATTTCTTACTGATGAGAATCACTAGAGAACTTTCAGGTTTGCTTACTAGAAGGTTTCGCTACTCATGAACAAAACAAGTACTACAGACATACTGTTTTAATTTAAAATATGAACCATGAACTTGTATTTCCTTCTTTGCCATGGTTACTAGGAAGCTCGAAGTCAAATTATGATGAGGTCAAGCAACTGTATAGAGCTTTTCTAAATAGATTTGTGAACTAACTTTTACCATTAGCTCATCTCTTTTTTTCCCCTCATTTTTAATCTTCACACTGATTTTGCCTGTATTTAGTTTTCATCTTTTATGCATTTTTGGAATCTACCTTAAGTCCTTTCAAAAACAAGGTGGGTTTGACAGGCAATAAAAAGGAAATAACAAAAGCAGCTCCTGGGTGTGAGGTCCAAGTGCCTGGAGCACTGGAGAGAGCTGGCTGGTCCAGCACGTCCAGGGCCACAGGGCATCCAGGTGAGGTAAAGCTGTGAGGAGGAAATGCCCTGGGTGCTGACGTGTGCTGAGAAAGCTCCGGAGACAAGCCCTGAGGACATCTTTAATGGCACATGGAGGGAGAGAGCTCAGCAAAGGGAGGCAAGGGAAAAGCCTGCAGCAAGGCTGGAGGAAAGCCCGAGAGAGGATGCTCCACACAGCAACAGAAGTAGATTTTTCTCTTTTAATGTATGTAAGATAAAACCCTCCTGCTTCTAATCCACCTTCCCTCAGGAAATCAACAAGAACCAGTCCCCTGTTGACAGTCTTGATGGAGCAGAGCTTACTTAGCCTGACAATATTCCATGCTTTTTTTTCCCTGCATCAAAGTAAGGCTCTCCTCAGACAAACCTTCCTGGCCCCACCGCAGGTTCACCCCCACATGCCAGCGGCCTTGACAGACACCTGTCAGGCTGGTGTCCCCCAGGCCGGGAGCCTGCCCGCACCTGCAGGCTCAGCGTGCCCAGGCTGCCCGCGACTCCCCGGAAGCAGGAGCGCCCAGCTTAGGAAGCATGAGGAGTGCAGACAGACATCAGATCAAGGAAAGGCAGAACAGGATTTCTGCAGAGACACCTGGACTCATAACTTAGGCTACTGTCACTCCCCGCCAGATTGGCAATGAAAACTGGAGATGCACTTGACTCTCTGTGCTGCCCGGAGAGGAGATGGGCTCACTGTGCCAATGAGTAAGTATTTCGTATTGCTCCACAAGGGAGCACAGACCGCAGCTGCCCTGGAGCGGCAGCTTTTGGAGGTGGATTCGGTGTCTCAGCTCGCCCCGCATCCAATCCAGGAAGGGTCTCAAACAGAGGACTCACAACTAGTCGGTCTTCTGGTGGGAATACCGTGGTATGTATCCACAGGCCTGAAGTTGTCGGGGCGGGACACCCTTTATCAGAAGTCGTGAATCGCCAGGGATGGGAGAAGTACTGAACTTCATCACGCATATTCAAAGCCATGACCCACGTGTGTCTTGGAAATGAGTTTCAGCCCCAGGAAAGTTTGCTATAGATTCGCTGTGACCAAAGAAATTTACAGCAAAGGGTTCTTGGGGTGAAAAGGTTATACCCAACTTTATTTCCAGGTGGCAGGTCAGTCACTAAAATCCAGTTCACTCAGAGCAAGTCTGTGTTATCACTGCTGCTTCGGATGCAGCAAGCCGTCCTCTGGGCCTCTCTGCACAGCCATCCCGCACAGACGTCCTCTGGGCCTCTGTCCTCGGCGCTGCCACCACTCCAGCCTCTGCTCTGCTCTCCTGCAGCCTAGCAGCCCTGTCACCCTGTCCCCTGCAGAGCACTGGGCGGAACTCTTTATATTAACACAATAATGGCTTATTGCCTAAAGGTGTGGAAGCGGTAGCCTAGCAACAGGCCAGTGACATCATCAGGTGGTTTAAGTTCAGTGAGGATCCTGGCCATAGGAACCTCAACTTCCCCACACTCCACCCCTCCAGGATTCTCGCCGTACAATCTACACGCTTTCCATCTTCCACAATGGTCCCTGTGCGAGAAAGCTGGAGCACTGTAACCAGATTCCACAACAGCAGCAGAGGATAACAACTCAGAGATAATAAAAATTAAGGTATAGGTAACAAAAATTACAATAATCCTCAAGCCAGAGGGTTCAGCTAGGTTCAAAGCCCCATGCAGATCAAGTCCAAAGCATGTCCATTCCAGCCATCATATGGTCTCTGGTTCCCCCTGGTCCCTCAGGGCAGATACCTTGACCTTCCCCTCAGTCAAACCGTGTTCCCCAATCACCTTCCTGTGTGGGCTCAAGTGAGGATGGCTCGCTTTCCAGCAGGAAGTCTTGCAAACACACAGGCCGGACTCGTGGCTCGGTCTCTGATCTCTGCCTCTTGGGTCTTAATGGCTGGAACTGCTGCTCTGGTTTCAGCTGTTGCCACAGCTCTAGTAAGATCCTATTTGACTTCCCATCTAATTTCCTTCCATCTGCTCCTGCCCGTATTAAATCAACCCACATCTGGGTCCTAGTAAACTTCATGAGGCCCTGTAAATTCTTCTTGTGAGTGACAGGTCTTATTTCTTTCCAAATTCTCATGGCTTCAGCCTCTCCTAAGTCTGCTACTGTACGTGTCACCTCGCTTATGGGATGCCCTAAGTGAGGGGAAAGAATGGCCACTAGAGACCCAAAGAGGGATGTAGGAGCCGTTTGAAGTACAATATTCCTCATCCCAGTAGTGAAAATCTCTTCATCTGGGCCATAATTCTCTGGACTATAGGTGGCATTTCTCATGCCTAGCTCTCGTAGCACCTGTTGGAGTTCAGCATATGTCTGCCTTCTAACAGGAGAGGATGGTAGATAACTCGGATTGGGCCACACAGCACGACGTGCAGCCATGAGCCAATCGAGGAGGGTGTGACTCCCTGGAGTCTGATGTGCATTTTGTAATCGCTGCCTCAAGGCAGCTGCACTGTCAGGGAAGACAGCTTTCCCATCTCTGACCCCAACAGAACAATTCCATCCACCCCTAAGTCCCACAGACGCAGGAGCCAAGCTGATATTGACTCCGAGGTCTTCTGCCTAAACCTGGAGCCCAAATCCACCAGCTCAGCCTGAGTATAGGGGCGGACCATAGAGGGCTCCACAATCTGGGGTGGGGGCTGCTCCTCTCCTTGGGGAACCTTCAGCTGCTGGGTCTTTATTTTCTTTACAACCACAGGGCATGCTTTCAATACAGGAGGGGTCAGTGCCTCCGGCTTCACCCCTTCATCTTTCCCCAGCTCCTCCATTTCTGGGGCTTAGGGCACCTTTCTCTCCCCTCCCCCGAGTGCCTCCTCTGTTACAACCTTTACCTTTTCTACTGTGCCTCGCAGCAATGCTGCCTCAGTCTTCAGAAGATCTCTTACCTTCACCTCAATGCTTCCCAGCTGACGTTCTCCAACCACCTCCGCCTGTGCTTCCCTCAGGAGTTCGTCTTTTTCCTTGATGGCCTCTTCCTCTTTCAGAGCACCTGGCAGCACTGCCGTCTCGTCTCCAATGGCTCCTTGCTGCCGGTGCTCCCGTGCTGCCTCCTCTCGCACCAATGCCATTTCCCTCCTCAGGGAATCCACAGAAGTTTGCAGCTCGCATTCTCGTGCCGCCATTTCTTGGGTCTCTTCTGTAGACCTTTTTAATACTGTGAGAAGCAGCCAACCCACAGTCCCTGCTGCCTCACGGGCACTCTGCTTCTCAAAGGATCTACTTACTATACCCAGGGCCACCCCTACAGCCTCAGGTGTCACCCCCACTTGCCTCCAGTCCTGGGGTGGGGTCCAGTCCTCTAGGAGGCAAGCCACCTCAGACCACATACCCACTGGGGGACATCCACTGTCTCCCCATTCACAGGGGCAACCAGCTGAAGCACCCCTCCCGTGAGGCAGCTTGTCTTTTTCCTTGGTCAACAATGAACCCTGCCGACTTTTACCAATTGTCTTGGAAATGAGCTTCAGCTCCAGGCAAGTTCGCTATAGATTCACTGTGACCAAATAAATTTACAGCAAAGGGTTCTTGGGGTGAAAAGGTTATACCCAACTTTATTTCCAGGTGGCAGGTCAGTCACTAAAATCCCGTTCACTCAGAGTGAGTCTGTGTTATCACTGCTGCTTCGGATGCAGCAAGCCGGTCTCTACCTCTGGGCCGCTCTGCACAGCCGTCCCGCACAGCTGTCCTCTGGGCCTCTGTCCTTGGCGCTGCCACCACTCCAGCCTCTAATCTGCTCTCCTGCAGCCTTGCAGCCCTGCCACCCGGTCGCCTGCAGAGCACTGGGTGGAAGTCTTTATATTAACACAGTAATGACTTACTGCCTAAAGGTGTGGAAGTGGTAGCCTAGCAACAGGCCAAGTTACATCATCAGGTGGTTTAAGTTCAGTGAGGATCCTGGCCATAGGAACCCCAATTTACCCACACGTGGATCCTCCGTCGTGCCATCAGCCAGATGGCCAAGTCTCTCAGTCCACACAGGAGGGACCGAGGCTCAGAGGACTGAGGGGAAGCATTCAGGCAGATGGTTAGCAAGAGCTGGGGCCCAAACTCAGATCCCATCATGTTAAAACTGGGCTTTATTGCAAAACTTCTTCTTTCAGAGAGATCCAGAACCCCTAAATAAAGATGCTAGCTGCTGAAGCATGATTGTACCCAGTGGGGTTCAGTCCTTCCATTGCAGAGCAGTTGGCATGGGGTGCCAGCTCCGAGCAGCTTCCTCCTGTCCCAGTGGGTTGGGACCTCCCTGCCCCGCTGCCACTGTTCCCCGACTGGCTTTTATTGTCCCCCTCATGGAATCAAGAACTCCCTTCAGTCCCTTGAACCTGTACGCGATCCAGGAGAGCTCTGTGGCCCGGTGCACAGGGGTGGGGCCGGGGAAGTCCAGGTAGAGGCAATGCCACCGAAGAGCTCCAGCGCCCCATGAGCAGGGGCTGCTCTCGGGAACGACAGCGCCGGAGGAAACGGGGCTGCAGCTGCGTCCCTACAATGTGGATGCTGAGGAAATGACCCAGGAAGGTCTGGAAACCAGGGGCCTGGCTCCACGTGATGGGGAGAGGACCTCTGACCTCAACACTGTGGCATAAACTAGGGTTTTACCACCGCTGTGACCCCACTGACACGGCTGATCCTCAACTTCCGGATACCACAAATGGAAGCATGGGGAAAGTCATATAAACTGAGAGTTATTTTCTTTTAGGGACAACCTTTCAGCCGGAATCAGAATGACGTCATGCCCTCCTGTTAGCTTCCCAGGCAGGGGGACCAGGTTGCCGTGTTCCTCCAGGGCCTACGACAGGCTGGGCATCGCATGTGCTCAGTGTTAGTTGGATTAATGAGTGCATCAAATTAACTAAAATACTAAAGAAGTCTAAGATTTTTTTATCTCATAATTCAAAACCCTAATTGATATTGAAAATTTTTGTAGTTTTGTGTGCTGGGATTCTCGCCGTCCCCATCCCCCCCTTCAGTGGCAGATCCACTACGGCCTGAGGTTTCTTTAGTGTGTCCTGATTTTGTGAGAATTTTACGCTGTGTCACTTAGCAGAAAGATAATCTGAAACACAAGGAAAATCTTTAAGAAAGTATCCTTGGTGATATGAACAGACAATGCACAGAAAGAGTGAAAATGCCCTTAATCCTATGAAAAGAGATTCAACACCACTCGTAACAGGGTAAATGTAAATTAAAACTATGTTGAGATATATTTCCCACCTGTAAGATCTGCCAAAATCTAGAATTTGGGCCCCAGGTCTTCTGGTGAAGCAAGCCCTCGTCCGCTGGCTGGTGGGAAGGCCGAACGACCAAACACCCGACAATCCTGGCAGAGGGGATCCTGACCATTTAACAACGTCACGTATGCATTCACGTCTGGTCCAGCTGTCTCACCAGAAAACCGCCCTGAGAACACAAACAAAGATACAGATGTGAGCCCAAGGTGCTGTCATATGCAAACCGCAGTAACCAGACCATCAGAGCCGACAGGAGGGCAGGCGGTGCTTCAGCCACTCAGCGAGGTACAGCCTGGTGGGACGGCAGGGGGAGGGTCGCATGCCACACAGGGCAGTGTCTCCAGGGCCTGCTGCACAGTGGGAGAGGCCCAGTGACAGAGAGTGGGCCTCTGTGCTACCGCGTACACCGGAGAGGGACGCTTTCACTCCACCTGCTTACCTGCCCAGTTGTCTCTGATATCATCTCTATATACTCATGTAATAAAAACTAATGAAAGAAAAATAAAAAAAATTTAAATATTTATATGGAAGAATGGAGGGAGCAACTTCTCTGAATATCACAGCAATTTGTCTTTAGGAACATAAATATTTTACAAAATTATAAAACGAAAATTAAGTAAAAAGTTAATCCCTAGAAAGCAAAAATCAAATGCAAGTGATTCTATCTGTATATCCAGTTAACAGCATAATTGCACAGAGAGTAATGACTTCAAATGACTTTAAAATAGTAACTTGACCATATATTCCCACTGGGACCAACCCTGAGTTAAAACAGCAAGAACAAAACAAACCCTTAAACTGTTGTCAGTAATTGGATTGTTGCCGGCAGACTGGTGTGTTGTTCTGAGACAGCTGTACTGGAAGAGTAGAGGAGTGAGTATTTGGTATCGTTAAGAACCAAATATTTCTGGTGTGGTTGGGAGGAGACATAGACGCCAGATGAGTAGGTTTAAGTCAAGCATGTAGGCCCCTATTCTGCATTTGGAATATAGTATGAAATCGTAATGTGTTCGATTTTAAAATACATATTCTCTAGTTCTATCTATGCAAGAGGCTCAGACACAGTCCCTGGCTCTAGCCAGGGGTCCCCGAGATTCTCTACAAGGACTCACAGTCCTCAGCAAAGCTGACTCACAGCGACAGCTTATTCAACGAAAGGACGAGCGATTAGAATCAGCAATGGAAAAGGCGCACGGAGCAGAATCCGGGAGAGCAGGGAGAAGCTTCCAGCTGTCCTGCACCAGTGGGGCCTCCCAGACGGCACTTGATTTCCCAGCAATGATGTGTAGCACTGTGCACAAAACACTGCCAACCCAGAAGCTTACTCAAGTGTTGGTGTCAGGATTTTTAATGAGGTCAGTCTTGTAGGCATGACCCTCCAGGGGCCAACTGATACTGCTGGGTGTGCCCAAGTCCCCCACCGTAAACCACACCTTGGCCCAGCAATGTCCAAGGTCCTGGGTAAACAGGCACTCTTATCAGGCACGCTATCCCAAGGGCGCAGAGGTTACCTGCCAGGAGTCCGTTCAGGCCAAACCGTTCTTTGGACTGTGCAGGATCTGGCTAAGCCAGGCCTGCTGAGTTAATTTGTTACTTCACCCTAGCCTAGTACCAGCACGCATCACTAGTACTCAAACTGTGGTCTCTAAATACTCCTGCCCACAGAAGAAAACAGGACTCTTTGGGGAAATGGCTGAATCCAGGTCTAAGGCAAGAAAGGTACAAGGTTAGCTTAGAACACAGTTGTCTAATCGAGCGTAAAGTTACCAAAGACCACTGGAATTGTGTCAGCAGGACTCAGAGGCCAATGTAAGTGAGTCCCCACTGGCCAAAGAGAGGACAGTGTGAGCAACAAGGTAATACTACATAGATCACAACACATAAAAATACTTATATCTGCTGTTCATAATGATACTAAAACCACCGCCACAGCACACTGGCCACCTCTGGAAGCTGCTAGGAACAACACACATCATTAACTAGAAAACAGGTGAAGGAAACCTTTGCCCTCTTGTTCCTAAATGATCAGGGCAACTGGATAGTTGATGTGGGGTGAACATGGACCGGCTTCTCTCCGCAGAGGTGCTTCCCCCAATAAAGGGCGGGGAGGGAATGCAGACAATCACAATGTTTCAAACAGTACGCACCTGGTGGAAGTGGGCAGTGGTCACCACCCTCAGGAAAGAGAGGAAACAAAAGGCTGCTCCTCTCGGGAGAAGCGCAACCACCACCAATAAGGCAGGTCTGAGAAAAATGAAAGAACCGAAATGTGCCCAAACCTAAGTCTAACTGCTGGTTTGCAGGCAGTACAGGGACCAGAGGCACACGTTAAATGACACTCGGGAGGGCAGCCACGCAGTCAGCAAAGCCCAGACCATGGGAAACCACAGGACCATTTGGGGAAAGAACTATAGGAAATTACAGGGCTGGCTTTTCAACCAAAAATTTGCAGAAAACACAGGGGGAACATGTAGAATAAAATAGACCTGTCAACAGACTGGAATGTATGACACTTACTTGCATCCCAATTTAGACTATCAAAGTAGAAAACAGAAAGCAAAACAAGACATTTACAAGATAACACTGGGGAAGTGTGAATGATTCTATGGTGATGTTAAAGAATCATTATGAATTGATTTTAGGTGTGATGATATTGTGCATGTGTGTTTTTTAAAGACTCATCTCTTAGAGATATATATTGAAATCCTTAGTCTACTTTTACATGTTTGAAAATTTCTATAATAAAAAAAACCAAGACAAAAAACAAAGCCCTATATCAAATGACATGACCCCATTATTTTGAGTGAAAAAAGGAATAATAGGTAACCTCATTCATTCATTCAACAAATTACTGACCACCTGAGAAGATGACATTTGAGCAAACACTGAGAGGAGACAAGAGGCAGATTCTACAGGAAGGACGTTCCAGGCAGCTGGGCCCCCGCCAGGGAACAGTCCTGAGGGCAGAAGCCCTCCAAGCAGCAAAGAGGAAAGTGTGGCTGGAGCAGGTGAGCACGTGTACGAGGGCAGAAGCAGGTCCAGGAGGCAGGGCAGGTCTGGGCAGGTGCAAAGAGGACTTTTACATGAACTGACATGGAAAGCCATGAAAAGTTTGTTCACTTGCTTTTAAGCAGCTTTACTGACATGTATTCAATTCCAAGGGCTGCCACACAAGTGACCATAAACTGGGTGGCTTACAAATAGTTTATCCTCAGTCATGGAGTCCAGAAGCCCCAGATCAGGATGTCATCAGGGTTGACTCTTTCTGAAGGCTGAGCTCTGAGGCTCTTTGGAATTTTGAGGGAGAAGATAATGTAGCTAAGACTGGTGGACAGTCAGTAAGACGGGAGAGAGCCAGGGAGTGTGGTGTCCTTCAAGCCAAGTGAATAACCTGTTTCAACTGTTGTCTAAGACATGTGGCTAATAGGCTGAGGAGGACTGCCACTCTGACTATTCAGTTTGGCAATATAAAGTCCCTGGTGACCTTGTTGAGGACAATCATAGTTGAGTGACAGGGACAAATGCCTGATTTGGCTCCAGAGACAATGAGAGGAGAGGAAATGAGAACAGGAAGAAAAGAGAATTGTTTTTGAGCAGCTTTGTTCTAAAAGATGGCCAATCATGGAGTAGAGAGAGGAGTACAAGGATTGTTTTATTTTCAATGGGAGAAATAGTATCAAATTTGTGCACAGTGTCGGGGATGATGAGATGGGGGGGAGGCACTGAGGGTCCCAGAGATAGCAGGAGCGTCGCAAGGGCAGTGGGCTCGGGGAGGGGCGGCACGCAGAGCGGGGGAGCGGCGCCGGCCTCGAGGGGAGCGCGAACAAGGCATCCATGCTGACCCGCCGGGCTGGGAGGACACGGCTCGGGGCAGATGCCAGAGGCCGGCTGGCTGTGCGCAGGGGCGGCAGCGTGTAGCCGTTCTCTTCTGAAGCCGCCTTCTCTCTCGGGCAGGTGCAGAGCTGGCATGAGGGTGGGGAGGGCGCTGCGGGAGGAGAGAGGGCGCGGGGGAGGCCTCGGGCAGCCTGGGAGAGCCAGGGAAGCCGGCGGCCCTACGGGCCCACTAGACGGGGTGGCCATGAGCTTATCGTGCGGCCTGGCGGCGCGTCTTTCTGGAGCTCTATCTGTGTGTCGGCGCAGAGCGGGCAGAGAGGGTCATGCAAGGGTTTGGATTGTGCCAAACAATGAAAGGAAGATGAGCAAAGGAGGTGAGCGTGTGTGCAGGGGGGTTCTAACCCCGATGGTGGAAACAAAGCGAAGACGCAGCATGTGGGGGCCGAGGGAGAACCGACAGGTGGGAGGCCCCGGGCGCAACAGAAGCCCCGGTGAACGTGGGGCGCCCCAGGCGTGAGCCAGAGAACTGAGGGAGCGGAGCGTGGAATGCGTGCAACGGGACGTATCCGGGTTGTGCTCCCGGTAACGAGAAGGACCGGGTACGGCTGGGAGACGGGCAGCGAGGGGCGAGGTCACGGAGGACAGGATGTCAAAGAGCCAGGGCGTCGGAGTTGCCAAGATGGTCTCCATGGAGACGGAACCACGGACCGCGTGGGAGCGGCTGGGGCCGCGTGCCGAGCTCCGAGCTGGTCAGAGAACCAGGGGGAGTGCCCCGGGGCAGGGGACAGCAGCGAGGAAGGGGGAGGCTGACGGCCTCTCAACAGGACGCTCAGGCCTGGGGGGGGGGGTAGGGCAGGGAGGAGGGATGGCGTTTAAGGGGCGAGGAGGAGCCGGGGGCACCCTTGCCGCCCTAGGCCCGGGGGCAGGAGGAGGTGAGGGAGAAGCGGCCGACCTGGGAGCAGAGGGCGAGGCCGAAGGGCAGGAAGGTGAAGGGCATATCCTGCGGGAGGTGGTGTGTGCGGCTGGTCACACCCGCAGCTGCCCCTGAGCGCCGAGGGCCCAGGGAAGGGGGCCAGGAGATGGGGAGGGTGGGACAGGGGCCAGGAGAGGCAGGCAGAGCTGTGCGCGGGGACCCCACCGCGGGGGATGGGGGACGGCCGGAGTCTGGATTGGGGCGCGGTGGGACAGGGTAAACGGGAAGAAACAGCCCGAGAAGCCAGGCCCCGGCCGGGCAGGGGACGGTGAGTCCTCGTGGTGGGTGTGAGGGACCAGTAAGGCCTCGGGCCCAGCCTGGTGACATTCCTGCTGAGCCGGGAGGCAGAGCTGGGGAGAGGACATCCTATCAGTGCCCTCAGACATCCCCGGGGCCCAGGGTCAGGGCGCTTGTCTGGCCTAGCATCGGCCAGGCACCAAGATTATTATAAGTGCACTAAATCTTTTAATCCTTGTGACAACCCTGTAAGGTGGGTGTTATCATCACTGGCAGATGAGAAGGGAAGTTAAGTGCTGTGAGGCCAGACAGCCAGTCAGACATGGGTCCAAGATTTGAATGGAGACATCATCTACCACAGGCTCATGTTGCTGACCACTAACTCCACCATCTTTGATATCCACTGACCACTGACTGGGCACCATCTATGTGCCCATTTCCCTGCGAATCCTGGAACCAGGGACTAACATGCATCTTCTTCTCTTCTGCACCTGGCATAATGCTAGGTATTTAGAAGGTGCTTAATAAATGTCTGAACAGTAAATAAATTGAATAAAAATAGACATAAAAAAAGACAAATTTGACCTTGGGGAAGGGTAGAGGTTGGGTTAAAATCGAATGAAATCATTCCTTTGCAATACGAGATACTAAAAACTTGTAAAGCTCTAAGTGAAACAGGGCATAAGAGCACATGAATAGAGTAGGAGAGAGTCAGGAGTTAGACCTAAATATACATAGGAATTCATTATATGAAAAATCAGCATTTTGAAATTGGTGTGGACAGGTGGATTATTTAAAAAGTGATGTGGGGGGACTGGTTAGCCATCTGGAAAAAAATTACAATCTGAATTTATCACATTGTCACCAGGATACAATTCAGATGGATCCAAATCACAATATAAAACAATGAGATTCTAGGCATCTGAGAAGCATGTACATATACTTTCTTCATCTCATCATGAGGAAGGCACTTCTAAATGTAAGGTAAAGCCCCCAAGAAGGCAGTCCAGCACAGAGAAGACAAGTAGTGGCTCTATAGCATCTTACTGCGCGGATGGATGGTGACTGCAATGGGGTATGTGGTCGGGACGTGATAATATGGGTGAATGTAGTGACCACAATGCTTTTCATGGGAAAGCTTCATAAGATTGTATATCAATGATACCTAAAAAAATAAAAAATAAAGCCCCCAAAACAGAAGACTGATAAATCTAACCAATATAAAAATAAAAATTTCATTATGGCAAAAACCACAATTAGTAAAGAAAAATGACATGCTACAAGCTGGAATAAAATATTTGTACTTATATCCAGATAAAAATAACAGCACAGTAGACAAAGGACAGGAACGCTCAGTTAACTGAAAAGGAAACATAAACTCCTCTTAAGCATGTAAAATACCTTCAGTCTCTCCCATAATAAGGGAAATGGAATTCCAATTAACTTGTACTTACCCTTCACACTGACAAAACCCCAAGCCTGCTAACACGTCGCGTGGTGAGTGTGGGAACAGGCACTTCAGAACTGACACCTGCGCAGGTCACTGTGCACAAGGACACTGACTAGCTTCGGGAGTGACTTAACTCTACACAAATACAAGCCAGTTAAAAAGCATGAGAACGCTAGAGTGGTGTGGAAGGGGCTCCAAGAGGCATCGTTTGGGAGGAAGCGTCCTGCAGAACATCGTGCTACCATTTCTCGCTCCTGGAAGAGAGGATACATGCATGAATGGACGCACGTTTGGGGTGGCACACAACACTTGGGACGGGTACCCAAGAAACTGGCCACACTGGCCGCCTCTTGGGGAAGAACTGAGCCAGGGGACAGTGGAGTCAGCCCTGTCACGTGGAGGGGTTACCATGCACCCTTGTGCGTTTGGACATAAATACGGTACATATCCCAAGTAATAGGAGTGATGGTAATTGAAAAGAACACCTTTTTGTCCTCAAGCTGGGGAGACAAAATACATATTCACTTGCTTTACTATAATATGGAAAGTGTGAGGTGTCCTGAGAGGCAGAGCTGAAATCATGCTCTGACTCATCTCTAAAGACTGGGCTGGTGGAAATTTAGGCAGGAGTGTACTTATATTTTATTTAAACTACTTAAGTGGGACTTGAATGAGTGCATTAATCTCCGAGTTCAGGTCACTATGGCTTCCAACAAGTTTTTTTCTGGTTAGAAGCGGTACCTGCAAACTTGAAGAGTTCCGAAAGAGCATTGGCAGCATCTGGTAAAGGGCGGGGCCTAACGTTGCTCGTCCAAGGCTTTTTAGAGCGCTCAGCCCCTCCTCTGTGACCGTTCGGGTGTTAAAGCAGCTCTGCTTAACACCATGTGTGCCAGCAGGAGACAGAAAATGTATGTTATTTTTAGGAAATTCTAGAACAAATAGCAGACGCCCTTTGGACTCTGGCGGACTTGCTCTCAGTTCCTGGGAAGCTACATTTATTTAAATTGCCATCCTTGTCTGTCATCTCAAATGGGAAAAATGGACTTTTTGGATTCCTCAAACTGTGATGTGGTGGATGAATAAATTCCAAAGGTGGCATCCAGCTGGGGCTGAACTGAAAGTTCTGGGATTTTTCTTAAAGCTAAGTAAGGACACCAAGTTTCAGCTCAGCCGCCCAGACAGACATCTCATTACCGTTAGGGCGCACCCATGGCTCCCGCCTCGCCCTCCAAGAGGGCCCCCTGGAGCTCGGCAACTCCAGCCCTGCTCCTCATCACTAAGGAGAAACGGTCGTAGAGGAAATTGAGATACCATAACCTGACTCTCTTTTTCACTATCTATAGCCTGAGCCGCTACAAAGCCTCCAAAAAGTGTGCTCCTTGTAGCGCCGTGAATGCACTGCCTGACACATACATTCCTTCCTCTGCCTTCCCCCTTCCACTCCCCAGAGGCGACTGCTATTCTGGGTCTGTGCTTCTCATTCCCAGTTTGGGTCCTGTCTTTCCACATTCTCCGGAGTTGTTTCTTTTAATGAACATGGTTCTTAATGTAACCACATGTATCAACAGTTTCTTTTATAAGTAAACTCTGTATCATGTGTTCAAAAAAATCCTTATGACTTGAGAGTCATAAAGACATACATTTTCCTTAAAAATGTAAGGGTTTCCTTTTCATATTTAAATCCTTAGACCAAGTGGAATTGTTTTTTTATATTTATTTTTTTTTATTATGGTATCAATGTACAATCAAAAGAGCAACATTGTGGTTACTAGATTCCCCCATTATCAAGTCCCCTCCCACATACCCCATTACAGTCACTGTCCATCAGCAGCAGTGAGATGCTATAGAATCACTGCTTGGCTTCTCTGTGCTGCACTGCCTTCCCCGTGCCCCCCCTATATTATGTGTGCTAATCACTGGAACTGCTTTTTGTAAGGTGGGGAAGGGATCTCATTTCAATGTCTCCCTTTATGCATTTACCAATTTTTCCTGGACAATTTTAAATAATCCCACCGGTCTGAAAGGTCACCTCTGTCAATGTGTGGGTCTCTCGCCTCTTGTGTCTAACCTTACCTCAGCATCTCATAATATTAATTATCATTATAATAACCTTTATAACAAGCTGAAGATCTGGCAGAGCAAGTCCCATCCCCCTTACCACGTCACTGTTCCGCAGCAGTGCCCAGGCTTTTCCTTGCCTCTGTTCTTCCTAGAATTCACTCGTGAAGTCCCACGCAAACAAGGTTGGGATTTTAATTGAAATTGCATTTCAGTTACAGATCAGTCCAGAACGAACTGAAATCTTTATATTTAGTCTTTCTATAGAAAAACTTTCAACATTACAGGAATCTGTTTAGATCTTTATTAATTTAAGTTTTAATTTTCTGCATATAAGTCTTACAAGGTTTTTATGTCTTATTTATTCCTAGGTACCTTACAGCTTTTTGCTACTGTAAATAAATGCTGTTTCTAAAATTATGCTTTCTAAACTATTTGTTGATGTATAGAAATAAATGCATTTGATATTTCACATTGACTTTATAGCCAGCCAAACTCTTATTTCTACTTAATACCTGTAGATTCTTTTGAGCTTGTATGTAGATAATCGTGGCAATTTTATTCATTCCTTTCCAAGTCTTGTGCTTTTTCTTATACTGTACTTGCTAAAAACTCCAGTGTGATGTTGAATAGCACAGTACCAAGGGCATTTTTCCTTCTTGTTCGTCATTTTAAAAGAAATGCTTTTAGTCTCCCCATTAAGAATAATATTTGCTGTAGAATTTTTATACATGCTTTTTACTAGGCTAAGGAAGTTCCAATTCTGTGTAGTTTGCTAGAGTTCTCATCATGAATAAATGTTAACTTTTGTCAAATGCTTCGTTCTCCATCTATTATAATGATACTATGCTTTTCTTCCTTCAATCTATCCCTTGAATGTGATGGGCGACATTTATAGATTTTCTAATGCTAAATTGCCCTTGCTCTTCTGAGTAAGTCCAACTTGGACACAGGCTACTATATATGTATATTTTATGTATTGGAATGATACATTCTCTGGAAGTTTAGTAGAATTCACCTGTTAAACCATATGACCCTGGCATTTTATTAAGAATGTTTTAAACTAATGCTTCAATTTCTCCATTTTGGGAGGTGTACACTTTCTATGTCTTTTTAAGGCACGTCTAGTGAATTTTTCTAGGAATTTGTTTCTAGCACATACAAGTTTTTTAATTTCTTGGTGTGAAATGTTTATAGTATTCCTTCATCTCTTCAACCTTTGCTGCCTGAATTTATGCTGACTTTTATTTTACATTCCTAATATTATTATGCCTTCTTTCTTTTTTGCTTGGTTCATCTCATCAGTTTTTATCTATTTTAATAGTCTTCAAAGAGCCAACTTGGGCTTTATTGAGCTATTTTGTTTTCTGTTTCACTGATGTTTATTCTTTATCTCCTCCGTCCTTTTCATGAGCTTACTGCTCTTTTTTAGATTTAAGTTGGATATTTAGTTACTTAACTTTTAGCCTTTCTTTTCTTCCAGTGTAAGTATTTAAAGCTATATTTTCCCCTCTCGGTGCTCTTAATGTAATATGTAGTATTTATATTATTGTTCAATCAGTATGCAGAATTTTTACCATCATTAGTTGTAAGCTTTTGGGTTCCACTATGACTTCCAAATGTATGAGTTAAAAAAAATTGTTCTTTTATTTTACATGGATAACTGAAAGGTGGAGAAAGAATATGACTTGTCAATCCCTTGAAATTTGTTTTACAATTTGTTCCATTGTCATATTTTGAAAAAATTCCATGTGTTTGAAATGAATGTAGTTAACAAATCATTAGGTCAAGTTTGTTAAACTTCTTAAGTATTTTACATATTTTAGTGTGGTTATCAATAAAAGACTTGCAGTTAAATTTTCCAGCATGATGGTAGATTGTTTCTTCTTATGCTCTATGACTTTTCACTTTGCATTTTTTGAAACTATTAGGTATATAAAAGGGAAAAATCATGACTTAACCAGCAAATATAAAAAAGTCTGATTTTTATCCTAAACCCCCCTTTGACATTAATATGACAGATTGTGGGGGAATATTTCTCTAGCACATATGTATTTTTTTATCCTTTCATTTTTCATCTTTCCATGTCAATTTGCCTCTGGTAAATAGCATATAACTGGGCTTTAAAAAAAACCCAGTCTAGCAAACTTTTGACTGATGTTTAGTCTACATACATTTACTGTAATTACTGACATTTTGCACTTGATTCTACCATTGTATTTTCTGTTTTTCCTGTCCCCTAGCTCCATGTTTTTTCTTTTTTTCTCTCTTTTCCAGCCCCCAGGGGTGAGTGGATTTTTGCTATTGATCTTTCCCTTATTCTATTTTTCCTTTATACATGTGGAAACAATTCACTCTATTTCTATTCTCTTGATGGTTACCCTGGAAAACTTGCCATACCTTTTGAGTAGGATCTATTGATAAATAGCATAATAATATAAATAATAAAAATCTTTTTATGAACAATTCTAGGAACTTAGGACACTTTAACTTCAACAAATTCTGTCTTACGTGCTATTATATACACAGTATTTTAGTCCTGTCCTTTTATAAATTCCCCAAATTAAATATAAGAGTTATTTTAGGCTGTACAACTCAGAGAAGACAAGTAGTGATTCTATAGCATCTCACTATGCTGATGGACAGTGACTGTAATGGGGTGGGTGGGGGAGGGGCCTGATGAAGGGGGTAGTTTAATCACCATAATATTGCACACGTAATTGTAGATTAATGATACCAAAATAAAAAAAAAAATAAAATAAAGAGTTATTTTTAGTTTTTATGGGAATATTTGTCTGGATTTACCTGCCTTCTTGCTATTTTATATCCTTGCGTTCCTTCTCGCATCTCAGACTGTCCTGAGGCTGGCATCATTTTCCTTCAGAAATCCTTTATTGCAGTTCTCATTTTACCTATAAACACCTTTATTTTATCCTCTTCTTCAGAGAGTGTTTTACTGGGTAAACAATTCTAGTTGAATTATTTTCTCTCAGCATTCTGAGTACCCCTCCTCTTCTGACTCCCACTGCGACTGTCAGAAGTGTGCCGCCACTGCCCCTTGGAGGTGACATTTTACTCTGGCTGCTTTCCAGGTCTACTTCAGTGTTCAGAGTTTCCCTTCACTATCTCCAGGGCAGGTAGTTTTGCAATTTACGATGGGGATTCATATTTTTCATCATTTCTGAAAAATTCCAGCCATTATCTATAAAATACTGCTTCTCCTCCATTCTCTCTTTCTTCCAGGGAGATTACAATTACACACGTTAGGCCATCTCTTTTTTTCCTCCATTTCTCCAATCTATTTTTATTCCATTTTCTCTTTTTGCTGCATTCAAGGTAATTTCTTCAGAACTATCTTCCAGTTTCCTGATTTTATTTTCAGTTGTCTTCCAGAGTTCTTCCACTTCAACAGTTGTTACTTTTTCATTTCTAGAAGTTCCCTTTGTGTTCTTCATTCAAATAATTATTGTTGCTCTTCTTTGTGATGAGTCTTTTATTTAAACAGTTCATGCCTAGCTGTTCTATATTCCACATCTGACAATTCCAGTATCCGCGGTTCCTACCAGGGCAATTTTGTTATTTGCTGATTCTATTCTCCATCACAATACAGTATTCACTTTTTCCTAAACTCTATATGCTTAACTAGTTTACTGCTTGATCGTAATCAGTAGGAATCCTGGGGGAATAAACGGGCAAACATGCCTTAAGAAAGGACTGCGTTTGTCACTGGTAGTATCCAGGGAGTGTCAGCAACCGAGTACCATTTCAGACCCCGAGGGGTTTTAGGGAAAAGGCTCAGACTCTCCACCCCTGCTGGTTCTAGGCTCTGACAAGTGATAGCAGTCCTTTATTTGCACTAAGCCTTGCCCCCACAGGCCTTCCATACCCACCGTTTTCTCAGTGTCACCCCCTGTTCTGCCCCTTCCACCATGCTCTTTTCTGACTCCTGACCCCTTCCACCATGTGCCCTAAATTGATGGTTCAGCAAATCTAATTTCAATCATTTTTCTGAATGCTCCTTTAGCTTCTTGCTGTAACTGAAAACTGGGTCTCCCCGAGAGCAGTTTCCCCGCAGCCTCTCAAATGCTGGTTGTCTCTCTTACACCCGATACTATGGGCCAAGCGGGGGGGCGCTGTCTCCTTGTGCCGCTGCTGCCTTCAGACCTCTCTCTCCCTTCTCCCTAAAACCTCTAGTTCTGCCTTTCGCATCATCAGAAAACGACTGGCTCTCATTCTGCCGCCATCTGCCAGCCCTGGCATTGAGCCCCCTACCCCCACTTCCCAACAGCTTTGGCTCCTTGCCCACTACAATTCTCTCTCCAGCACTCCCCATGTCCTAATTACTGGCCACTTAAATATATGGAGATGATTCTTCTAATACCTTGACCTCTCAGTTCCTTGGGCTCCTCTCCCCCAATCATCTTGTTCTCCAACGCCTTCACTGTCTCATTCCCGTGGCCACACCTAGATCCCATGATCATTAGTAACTGTGCCCCTTCTAGCACCTCAGTTTCATAAGTTTCACTCCAACCCCCACTTCCTGTCTCTCCAGTTCACTCCTTCTGGGCCCACAAATACCCCGCTGTCCTTTAAGCCTACTTCCAATCCACTGCTCTCATCACCTTGGTACTTCATTCACATTCCTGCCCAGCCTAAATTCCATGAAAAAATCACAGTAATTGTTCCCCTGCATATACATTTGACTCCTAGCCCTCATCTTTCTTACCTATTTCTCAGCCATTATTTTGGAGACCATAAAATTGGAGAGTCTAGCTTTCACCCAATTTTTCACTTGTACCTACTTCACCTTACATGGCTGGAGATAAAACATACAGCCATGCTGACCGGTCTCACTCTAAATTCTTGACCACAAGTCCTAAGTATTCCTTTAATGCTGCCGGGCACCACACTATATTCTCCTAAACTGTCATTTCAAACCCTTTCTCAGTTCTCAACCCGTGACACCTTCCTCATCCTCGATTGCAGAAGATATATTCCAGTACATTTTGCCAACAGTTGTCTCTCTATATTATCAATATTTCTCTCTCTGTGGATCATTTCCAGCATTATCAAATCATAACCCCACTTCCCTTGCCAGCTACTGCCCCATTTCTGTGTTCCCCCTTGCAGCAAAAGTCCTCCAAGAAGTTGTTTATACTCTGGTCAATAGACATACTCCACAATCAGGCTTTCACCCCATCATGCCACAGAGACTTCCTCTCAAGATCATGAAAGACTTCCACATTGATCAGGTAAGATGAAGACTGAGAACTGATCAAAGAGCAGCATTTTAGGCAAATTATTAGGCTCTCCTCTGTGATACACTTTCACTTGATTTCCAGGACAGCAAACCTAGTTCATGCTTATACGCATGTGAAATGAATGACAGCAACGACACGATGCACACACACACACGATACACCATGTTGACATTAATCTAAAGAAAGTGAGAGCACATATATAATTTCAGAGTAGACTTCAAAGCAAGGAAAATTATCAAGGATAAAGGGGGGTATTACATAATGATACAGGGTCAGTACTCCAAGACTTAATAACCCTTAATGTGTGTGCACCTAACAACAGAGCATCAAAATACATGGGGTACACTGATAGAAATGCAGAGGGAAATCGGTGAATCTACTGGTAAGGTTGGAGACATCAACTGACACCTCTCTATCAGAAATGTACAGCTCCAGCAGACAAAAAATCAGCAAGGACAAAGAAGTCAACAGCACCATCAATCAACTGGATATAACTGACATCTATTGACTAGTTCATCCAACAGCAGAATACACAGCCCTCCCAAGTTCACATGCAACATTCACCCAGACTGACCACATTCTGGGCTATAAAAAGTATCTTGACAAACTTAAGAGGTTAGAAATCATACAATGTTTGCTCACAGACCACAATGGAATTAAACTAGAAATAAACAGAATGATAGCTGGAAAATCCCCAAATCTGGAGATTACAAAACAAATTCATAAATAACACATAGGTCAAAGAGGAACTATTAAGAAAAAAATTTAAGTATTTTGATCTAAATAGAAATGAAAATATAGTATCAAAATCTGTGGGGTGCCCCAGAAGCAGTGCGTAGAGGAGTATTTTCAGCATTGAGTGCATATATTAGAATAGAAGGAAGGCCTAAAATCAATAATCTAAGCTTCCACCTTTGGAATCTAGGAAAAGAAGAGGAAGTTAAATCTAAAGTAAGTGGAAGAAAAACAGTAAAACTAGAGCAGGAATCAATGAAATTGAAAACAGGAAATCAATGAAAATCAACAACACCAAAAGCTAGTTCTTTGAAACAATCAATAAAATTGATAAGCCTTTAGGCCAAACTAAGATAAAAAGAGGGAGGACAAAAATTACTACTACCGGAAATGAAAGAGACATCACTACAGATCCCAAGGACATTAAAATAAAGGAATATTATGAACAACTCTACACCCACAAATTTGATGACCTAGATTATTACGTTATCTGCACCAACAAATTTGGACTCTTTGAAAAATATAATCTGCCAAAGCACATAAGAAACAGACAATCTGAACAAGCCTATACCTATTAAAGAAACTGAAATATACAACCTTCCAAAAGGAAAGCACAAGTCTCAGGTGGGTTCACTAAGGAATTTTAATGAACACTTAAAAATAACTCTACCAGTTCTCTACAATTTATTCCAGAAAACAGAATCAGAGGAATACTTATTCTTTGAGGCTGGCATTAACCTAATACCAAAACCAAATACAGACATTATAAAAAAATTACACAGCACTCTCTCTCATGGACGTCCATGTAAAAATCTACAAAATATTAGCAAATGAAGCCAATATTATATAAAAAGAGTTACATACAACAACCAAGTGGAATTTACCTCAGGTATGCAAGGCTGGTTCAACATTCAAAAATCAATGTAATCTGTCACATTAACAGGATAAGTAAGAAAAGTCACATTATCATATCAAAAGATACAGGAACAGCATTTGACAAAATCAAAATACATTCATGAAAAAACAAACCATCAGCAAACTAGGAATAGAAAATAACTCAACTTGATTAAGAAATCTACAAAAAAAACCCTACAGCTAACATCATACTTAATGGTGAGAAACTCAAAGCTTTCTTGCTAAGATCAGGAACAAGGTAGGGAGGGCATCCTCTTTCTCCACTGCTTTTCAACACTGTCCTGGAAGTCCTAGCTAATGCAATAAGATATGAAAAGGCAATAAAAGGTACTCAGATTGGGAAGGAAAAAAAACTGTCTTTATTCACAGATGACATGATTATCTATGTAGAAAATCTAAAAGACTTGACAAAAAAACCTCCTGGAACTAATAAGTGATTATAACAAGGTTGCAGGATACAATACACAAAATTCAATCATTTTCCAAAATGCCAGCAATGAACAAGTAGAATTTGAAATTAAAAACACATTACCAGCAGAAATAGAATTTTTAGTGTAGTGAAAATACCATTATCCATACTATAATGATGGATATGTGTCATTGTATATATATGTCATTTGTCCAAACCCATTGAACATACAACACTAAGAGTGAACTCTCAGGCAAACTATGGACTTTGGGTGATTATAATGTGTCAGTGTATGTTCATTAATTGTAGGAAATGTACCTCTGGCGGGGGATGTTGATAATGGGGGAGGCCGAGCATGTGTGGGAACAGGGATGTGGGGTATGTGTAGCTTCCTCTACATTTTGCTGTGAATCTAAAACTCCTCTAAAAGGTCTTAAAATATCTAGAAAAAAAATTCCATTAGCAACCCCTAAAAATGAAATATTTAGATAAAAGCCCAAAAAGATATGTATAAGCTCTATATGAAGAAAACTATAAAACTCTAATGAAAGATGTCAAAGAACTAAATGAATGCAGCGCTATTCCACATTCCTAGATAGGAAGACTCGATACTGTCAGTATGTCAGTTCTTCCCAACTTGGTCTGTAGATTCAATGCAACCTCAATCAAAATCCCAGCAAATTATTTCATGGATATCCACAAGCTGATGTGAAAGTACACATGAAGAGGCAAAAGACCCAGAACAGCCAACTTTATACCGAAGAACAAAGTCAGAGGACTGCCACTACCCAACTTCAAGACCTACCATAAAGCTACAGTGATCAAGACAGTGGGTATTGAGAGAACAGACAAATAGAATAGAACCACACAAATATAAGCAACCAACTGATCTTCAACAAAGGATCCAAAGCAACACAATGGAGAAAAGACGGCCTATTCAACGAACAACTGGACACCCACAAACAGAACAAATTAATCAGGTCACAGACCTTACATCCCTCACAAAAATTACCTCGACATGGATGACAGATCTAAATGTAAAACACAAAACTGTAAAATTCTAGAAGATAACACAGGAAAAAACTTAGATGTCTCTGGGAATGGTGATAACTTCTTAGATACAACTCTAAAGGCACTGTCCATGAAGGTATCGTTGATAAGCTGGACTTCATTATAATGAAAAATTCTGCTCTGTGAAAGACAATACAGAGAGAATGACAAGCCACAGACTGAGAGAAAATACCTGGAAAGCCAGACCTGATAAAGGACTGTTATCCAAATTATACAAAGAACTCTGACTCAACGGTAAGAAAATTAACAAGCCAATTAAAAAATGGGCCAAAGGCCTTAACAGACACCTCACCCATTTGTAAATGAGGTTGTCTAATTTTATTGTTGAGTTATAAGAGTTCTTTGTATATTCTGGATACCAGACCCTTATCAGATAAATTATTTGCAAGTATTTTCTCCCATTCTGTGGGCTTTCCTGATAACATCCTTTAATGTACCAAGGACACTTTATCTAGACTTAATTTTGATGAAGTCCAATTTGTTTTTTTCTTCTCGTTTGTGCTTTTGGTGTACTATTAACAACTCTCAACCTTACCAAGGTCATGAAGATTTACCCCATTTTATTCTAACAGTTGTATAGTTTTAAGCTTCTTACCTTTAGGTCTTTCCTCCATTTTGAGTTAATTTTTGTGAACGGCAGGGTCCATATTCATTCTTTTGAGTGTGGATATCTACAGCTGTCCGAGCACTATTTGTTGAAAAGACCATTCCTTCCCTCTTGGATGGTCTTGGTACCACTGTCAAAAATCAGTTGACTTACAACATGGATGGAGCTGGAGGGTATTATGCTCAGTGAAATAAGCCAGGCCGAAAAAGACAAGTACCAAATGATCTCACTCATACGTGGAGTATAAGAACAAAGAAAAAAAAAAAAAAACTGAAGGAACAAAACAGCAGCAGACTCACAGAACCCAAGAATGGTCTAACAGTTACCAAAGGGAAAGGGACTGGGGAAGAAGGGCGGGAAGGGAGGGATAAGAGGGTAAAAGGGGCATTACGATTGGCAGACATAGGGTGGGGGGGCACGGGGGGGACTGTACAGCTCAGAGAAGACAAGTAGTGATTCTCATCTCACTACACTGATGGACAGTGACTGTAATAGGGTTGGTGGGGGGGACCGGATGAAGGGGGTAGTTTAATCATCACAATATTGCTCATGTAATTGTAGGTTAATGATACTAAAATAAAATAAATTGTAAAAAAAAAAAAAGCAGCAAAACTATCCCCTCAATTAAAAAAAAAAATCAGTTGACTTGAGTTTATCTCTGGGTTCTCAATTCTATTCCATTGATCTATGTGTCTCAGTGCTTTCAATAATGCATCGTTTATTATTATCTTGCTGAAACTGGATTTCTTGAGGGCAGGGGCAACATCTTTATTCATCTTAGTATTTTTAACTCAGCACTTAGCAGACCCATGAAACATGTTCACTGAACAAATGAAATTAATCATTTAGTTTTGAGGGAAGGAATGGTAAGATGATAAAATACTTTACCATTTGATATGAATTTAAAATTCTGGCATCCCTTCTCTATTCCTTGCAATGGCAATTATTCACTTTAACATTTAGTGACCACCTTCTCAGACAGAAATACAGGCACCTCAAAGTCTGCAGCTGAGGAAAGACGGTATGTCCTGAACTCAAATACCAGCAATTAAAAGTTCTAAGTGTTGTCAGGTAACCCAAAGAAAATGCTACTGGAGTTGGAGCAGAAATCACCTTCAACTAGGGTAATCTGTAAGTATCCCAATTACTCAAGTCTTCTTGAAGGGCTGTTAATACTTCAAATTCACTGCCAGAATAATTTTGAAAAAATAAGACAGGAATTTGAATTTTACTAATATGTGGTTTGGGGGTTTTGATTATCTCTGAAGAGAAAGACCAGCTATTCTCCTAAATTTCCTGGGGCCTATTGAGTATTTTTTGGTTTATGCAATATATTTCAAAAGTATAGTATGACCCGTAAAATTTTTTAAATATAAGCTGAATGTTTAAGGATTCTGTTCAGATGGTATAGAACAGGACTCAAGACACTTGAAGCCATGGATCTGAATTATAATTTTACGTCTTTCTTCCACTTCCCCAACCAATCCAATTAGTATCATGCTGATTTCGAAGACAGTATGCTTTCAAAGCTTCGATATAAGATTTTTTTTTAATGTGCTAGCAGAAATCTAATACCAATATATACACTTATATTCTGTGAACTGTTTCTTGTTCAAAGAACTGCTATCAGAAATAGATAAAAAAAAAGAGGTAGAAGACAGTGTGGTGTCTGAGGAACACGGTCTCTGGAGTCAGACAGATCTGCATGACAGTTCCTCCACTTATGAGCTACACGACCTGAGTCTGAGTCTTGCATATGTGTCTATAAAATTATAAGGATTTCACCAGATAATGCATATGTCCATGAAGTAGGAGCTCAATAAGTTAGTTAAGGAGAATATGGAGACTAAGAAAAGCCAGGGTCCCATGACAGACCGACTGAGCAGAGGGCCCAGGGTTTTGGACCTAAATCACACTGCTGTCTCTGCCGCTGCCGTGTGCGGCCCTGGCTGCGGTTCTAAGCAAAAAGGGTCACGCATCTCTCTTCCTACTCCAGGCTCATGTAACTGCCCAGGCAGAGAATACGAGCCAGTTTAAGTCAGTCACAAACAGGTCAAATCCTAACTCAGTACGACATGCATTTGGTATATGTGAAGAGATCTGTAGTCAACTGCATCTGGAATTCAATCACTATTTAGCCCTGTGATTTGGGGGAAATTACATCATCTCATTTTGGCTTTTCATCCTTCAAATGACCCCTTTGTCCAAGTCAGCATATTTCAAAGACTAAGTAGCAAGACGTTTTGTTAAAGGCTAATTTTCTTAGAAATTTGCAATGAAATTATCCTGCAGGTCTCAAAGGCAGGGTCCCATATTTCATAATGCGAAGAAACAGATTAATACTATTTGAAAACCTTTCATAACAGACATTTAATACCTTCACTGAGGAAAAGATTATCAAAATACAACATCCCCAAAAGCACAACTCTGAAAACGCCAGTTTTATTCTTATAGGACTCAAAACTTTAATGGCATTTCCAACATACAGTCAGGAAGTCAAGAAAAAAGCAAAAATGCAAATATCTCCTCCAACTACTTTTATAAAGTTTCTGAAAGTTTCCTTACAAATGAAGTAGCTCTCACAGTGGTGATAGTTATCACCGGTGTGATCTGTTTAACATGACTGTAGTCAGCAGGGAAGCTGGGCCTGTTATTTTTCTAGAAACTGAAAAGCACCATCACTAAGATAAAGAAGAGGAAGATTTGTCTCCATCTTTTGACCTGCAAGGTGCGAGCAGAGTCTCGCAGTCGGAGAACTGGTGGACGTTGCTGGAGGAGCCGGAGATGCTCTCCAGCAAGCGGGTGATTCCTCTTCCCCGAACATGGCTGCTTTGGCTAGAAATTTTCACCCCTGATGGGTAGTCACCTATGATATTGAAAATACAAGAAAAGAAACATAACAATTTTATAGTTTTATTACACAGAAATCCCTTGACTGACTCTTACCCTACTGTGTGGACCTCGAGCTATGCCACAGCTTAATGGGTCGTGGATGGGAGAGAGATGCTCAGGGTAGAGGCGAACAGCAGATTCTCAGAGCGAAAGCACAAGACTGACCAAGGACATTCCTTTTTTGTTTTTAGCTGTGGAAACTTTAATTGAAGTTCTCCAGGCACCAGCTTTTAAACTTTCCCATCTCCTCAAAGACATCATCACCTCAAAACTACAAAACTATAGCTGCTGTAATAACAACAGGTTCTATTTTAAATACCATGAACAAAAATTCTGATGGTTAAAAATTGTACCACAGTGATATAAAAATGTACATATTAGAATTGTTATTGTGTATTAACATTTTTATTAACAGTAACAATATTAATTGGCTAATGCCAAATACAACTCACCATGCAACAAGATCCTGCTTATCCTAAAGCTAATTTAGGGCACCTGTTAAAGTACCAGACCCTGGACTTTAATGAGATTTAAGGCCCTAAACCCTTCGAAGTGCATTCTGATAAAATATAAGAGGCTTACCAGTGGGTGTGCCTGATCTTTGTTCTTGATTGGGAGAGTGGAAATTAGAGAATCCTGGACTCTCAACCCTTAGTTTCTGTAAGTAACAGAAAGAAAAATACCAGGGGGGGGGGGAAATGTTTATTTTTTTAAATCAGTTCTTGGATCATCTACTTCAATTTCAAATTACTCTTTAGAAAATACAGAACCCCATTTTCCAAAGTCTGATCAATTTTTGAAGAGTGTTGCTGTAAAGAGGAGCAGAGGGTAGTCTTTGGAAGGAAACTTCAGGGTCAAGAGAGGGTTTTTATTTTTAAAGATGAGATTATAGCATTTATAAAAATGATTCAGAACAGAGAGAAACCCTGATGATGTAGAAAAGTGACAAATTACTGGAGTCTTGACCCTGAGGAGTTAAGAGAATGGGATCTAATACATAAACAGAAGGACTAATCTTAGGAACACAGACACCTCATGCATTAAGTCAGAAGTAAAGCAGAGTATATGGTGATGCAGATAAACGTGGTAGTTGAACTATGTGGAAAATCTCTTCTGATCATGTTTTCTCAGTAGTAGGAGGCAAGAGCATCAGCTAGAACACAGGTGAGCAAAGATGTGATGGAAGTTCGAAGTGAAAGAAGGTGAGAAATGACAGTCTAGAAAGTGGGGGATGAGTCAGCCTGGAGAAATGGACAACTGCCAGGCAACGAATGCGAAGGGCTTACATAAAATCGGTGGTCATAAATGAGTGTTTAAGAAGACCAGTTAGTCTGGCAGTTTCTTTCTGCCTCATTTAGTCACACAACTACAGGAAGACAGTAGGTGAGTGAAGAGTTAGATTTGATCAGGGTTAGTGTTTGTCAACCAAGTATGATGAAAAAAGAAGAGCCAGTGGAGGTGACAGTATGAGTGAGTGGAAATGACAGACCAGGGAATCTAAGCCAGGCAGGAAGGCGGTGAGGGTCGGGGGAAGAGGCGGTGGCACAAGGCTACAAGCACTATGCGTAACAGCGGCACCCAGGTGTGCAGCACGGTGGCCCTAGAAGGGGGTCTGCCACAGCAGAGCAGTGTGTGAACTGCAGGTGCCGGGAGAGATTAAAGGGCAGCTGGCACTGGGGCAACCAGAGTAGGGTACTCGACATTGGGATTATGCAGGAGACGTCCCTGGGGTCTTGGATATGACCGTAGGAGCGGGAACCTGACGCATGCTGGGCGACAGGATCACGAGGAGGGAAGCCAAGGAACTGAGACGCCAGGCAGCTGGGAGGGATACTGTGGTGAAAACTGAGATCAAGAATTCTGACAGGAGTACTGTTTGACCCCTTGGCCCAGTGTTGCTTTAAGAATGAGGATGGCCAACTCAGGGGCCTCCTGAGCCTTAAGAAAGGATATCAGATACTACAGCCTGCATGGCATGAGATTACAGCCGAGGGATTTTAGGGAGAAAGAAAGAAGTCTGGGAGTTGCAACATTAAATAAGGACAACTACCTCAAATCTAGGCCCATGATAAATGAGGAAGGAAAAGATGTCGCCATTTGAAAGAGCTAACAGGGAAGCAGGGTCTTTAGTGGACAGCCACATTTTAGTTAGAACCAAGGAGGTAAACAGACCTTCCCAAGAAGAGGAAGAAGCTATGTGAGAAAAATGAGGTCGAGAAAACCCACAGGACAGCTTTTCAGGAGCTGGGGAGGGAGGGCTAGGAAACAGAAACAGGCCAACAAGATGAGCTTTGCAGATGAGAGAGGATCTAGGTACTCTGAGCTTCCATAGTGACAATGTAAACAATGCCAAGGGGCCTAATACGATAAACACTAATAAGTAAATAGCAAGAAAGGACAAAGGGTAAGAGGGAAATTAGGCAGCTTCTCATCAAATCCTGAAGCGGGTCTTTTTTTTTAGTAAATACTTTAAATACAAAATCTACATTCAGTTATTTAATTTTTGGAATAAATGCTTAGATGTGTTTTGCACAAAGATTACTTGCCAATTTTAATTTTCTTAAAACTGTGTTAAATATAGCGGGAAAATACGTCAGGGAGGAAAAGGATTTTATGCAAGATCTGACTGGATTAAGAACTGTTTGACATTCCATGAAGGATTTTTAAATTGCTTAAGGAGAGAGCAAACGTCACAAAGGCCAGGTGGACCAGGACCACACTGAGAGGGCAGAAGAGACTAGCAGCACCCTGAATTCAGCTCCTTACCTGGTAGCGCCCCGCATCCAATATGACCATTTTGGGTGTCACACTATTGCTGGCTTCATAATCCTGGAGTGGGACGTGGGCCTCTGTGAGCTGGATTCCAAAGAGAGTGGCCAGGGAGTTACTGATGCAGTACCTTTAGGAGGAAATAAGGAAAGCTCATTATCAGAATCTCATCTAATTCATTCTAAAGCCATTCATATTTTTAAGATTTCTAACATAAAGGAAAAGCATGTTAGAGATATTGTTCTTAAATGGAAAAAAAAGAAATTTAGAGAATCAAACAAGAGAGGGGAATAGGCAGGAATACTTACCGTGAACCGGCCGTTACTGGCAACAAAGCCAGTATTTTATCTATCTGATGACTAGATAAAATCTCAGGTTCATTAGAAGGGAATGGGAACGAGGGTGAACATTATCAGAATCCTCAAATGTCTCAGGCAGGGGGAGGGCAGCACCAGAAATACTAAAAATAAACTTGGAAAATACTGATCTATCCTCAGCACCAACTATTACCAGCCATGTACGGAGACCCCCAGAGCACCTGGAGACCTGAGGCTGCAGGTGCATTCACTACAAAACTAGAAGAGAGTCTAGAGTTTGAACACCTCCACCAGGAGGTGCTGTCCTTACTGACAGCAGGGAATTTTGCTCTCCTACAGGAGTCCCAGAAGGAAAATTTTCACCAAGTGCTTCTGAAGGTTCACCCAAAGTGCTCACATGGTAACTGTGCCAGGCAAGCAGTGACCTGTGCAGAATTAAACTAACATGCAGTAAAAAGAGAGAAAACAACCAAACCTCTGTTGTGAAAGAGAATTGTGGAATGGAGGCAAACAGTGGTGCACTCCAGCTGGCACAGCCACAGCGACATAGCAAAGCCACAGGTGCAGAACCCAGAGCTGGGAGCAAACTTTCTCCAACTTACGCGATTTTCTTGCAAACAGCTAAAGCACAGAAAAGAATGTCATTTTCTTCATGCCACTTGCACCTGTACAAAGAAAACCCAACTTTAACATCCTGATTTAACTGAAGTTAACACTGCTTAAAGGTTTCTATATGCCAGATTTCTAACCTAGATAGTTGAAATAATTTAAGAAAAACTGACACCACTAAATATTAAGGTTTCTAATTAAACACAAATTTTTTAAAAACAGATTTTTTTGTTGTCTCCTCTGATGCAAATGCATGATACAATGCAAACCACATAAAACCCTAACAGATAAATTTTGCTTTGAACTAAAATGAATGATCCAGAGATACACTAGTGACTATGGTTAACACACACTCATTCAACAAACATTTACCGAATTCAAACTTCTCATTAGGCATTGTTCTAGGCACTAGGGATTCAGTACTGAAAGAAACACAAACCCTTATCCACAGAAAACTACTTTCTAGTGGTGAAAACAAATAAAAAAAGATATGCAGGCATAATACATTGTAAGCTACATAATAATAAATACTAAGGAGGAAAAAAGTAGATGTTGACATGAAAAGTTGAAAAGGAGTGACATTAGACAGGAGGCCAGGAGAAGCATCACTGAGTGGTGACCTCAGGAAGTGACACTAGGGAGGAAGTGACCGACAGTACACCTTCAGGAAGGCGTCACTGTGAACCTGTGTATACTCCCACCGAGGCCCATGACAGCACAGCCTGCATTCACAGAAACCAATTACATATTAAGTCAGCAAAAAACTGCAGAACACCAGTAACTTCCACAAAATAGAACTATTATAAACAACACAGATCACAATGCAAAGAATTTACTAACAAAACCCAGGCTTTTCCATCTGGACACTTAAAAGCTTTAAATTAACTCCTGGATTAAAGAGAGTTGAAACTACAGTAAAATGTCAAAATACTGCATGCCAATCTATGGGATGTACTAAAAGCAATGTGTAGAAAATTCATTCTGCTAAATACTTATCAATAAAAAAAAAATTAATGAATTAAATTCCAAGCCCAAAAAACTAGAAAAAGAACAAAGTACCAAAAAAATAAGATAGATGCAGAAATTAATGAGGAAGAGAATTAGAACCCCCAGCAGATCTAATAAGTTAAAATCCTGTTGTTTCAAAAAAACTTAACAAAATAGACAATGCACAGGTTAGTTTCACAAGAAAAAAGAGAAGCACAAATATGTAAGAAATGATGAGATAAACCACCACAGAGACAGATGAAAATTTTAAATTATGAGACTACTTTGTAGACTTTGAAACAAATTTGGAAACCTATACAAACTGTATTTCTAAGGAAGATTACCAAAATTGGTCCCATTAGCATTAGAAAGCCTCATCAAATCAATTTCCATGGAAGAAACAGAGCTTATCAAGGAAATGACCCACAAAAATTTACCAGTCACAGATATGCACAGCTTGTGCAAGAAAAATTTTGAAATAGGCTTGAAAGACTTCCAAAGTAGATTTGAAAAATGGAAGGATATCTCTTGTCCTTAGATAGAATTCAACATTAAAAACATTTCAGTTCTCAAATTAATTTACTAATTTAATGCAATCCAGAGTTTTTATGGACCTAGTATGAGTATACTTCTGAATATACTTTGTGTGAGCTATATTCAAGCATTACACATTCAAAAAATAATAAAAATCAACATGGATGGGAAAAAACAAAAGTGGAATAGAACAAGCAAACGGACTTAACTACAGTAATTTAACCACACTGGAGTGGGTGGTGTATGGAAAGAGAACCAATTCAAATAACACTTTTGAACAAAGTATTTTGACCACGTATCTTTAGACCAAATCAGATTCTGAACTGCAGTTAATATTTTGTTTTGACAGTGGAATCACTTAACTATTCTGAAACAACTTTTAATGTAGTCGGACTGAACAAAACAAGTAAAAGAATTACTGAGTGCCAGAAGGGAAATACAGAAATAGAAGACGGGAAAACAAGAGAACTCTGCAGCGTTGGGTCTCGAATTGCATGTTTAGTATGAAAACTCATGGCGTGAGAGAAAGAGCGTGTGTGCAAGAACACAAGAAAGAGAGACCTGGCTACATAAAAGTGTGTGTGGAGAGTGCATGCAGACAAATATTTCCTAGCTCTCTCCACTAAGGGGAACAAGAATCAATGACACTCCATAGGAAGGAGCACTTCTAGCACACAGATCCTATCTACTCAATACTGTTCTCCACTTAAAGGAACCAGGGCTCTTTGGAAAAACAGCTGTTCCAAAAGTGGAGCAAGGGAAGTGTAAGGTTAGCCTGGAACGTGAGCAGAAAGTAGGGCAGCCCCAAAGAACGATGAGCAATGTCAAAGGACACAAACGAATGCTTCACAAGGGACCCCCCACTGGCCACAAATGAGACAGAGTTATCTAAGCATAAAAATAAGCTGTAAGCAACAGGCTATAGACACGGAAGAAAACAGGACTCCATGAGTCAATACTCATATAAATGAAAACAGAGAATGAGTGAAAAGAAATTCTTCCATACAGCTGAACACCTACTAATAAATGTACAAGGAACATTTCAGTTATAAAACACCATTTCACAAAAAAAGTATTCTCTGATTCAGGAAAAAATCATCAACAATGTTAAGCTAGCATACTAAAGTTTGAGGAATAAAATAGCTACTAAATCTCAAAATATCTCCCCAGAAAATATTACAAGGTGCAAAGCAGTGACTTTTCAATGGAGAAATCTGGCAAATGCTGCTTTAGGCAAGTGATCAGAGTTATCACCTCACAGGACAAACTGGCATCAAATGCCTCCTCAGAGGACACTAAGGAAATGCAGGAAACTCAACTGAGGAACAGTCTGTAAAGTAACGAGCCTGTACCCTTCAAAAGTGTCCGGATCATGAAAGTCAAAGTAAGTCTGAGGGCCTATTCCGGATTAAAGGAGCCTGAGAGAGAGAATAGCCAGCAACATGCCACCTGGGAGGGGCTCTGGATTGTTCCTTTGCTCTGAAAAACATTACTGGAAAAAGAGCAAAATATGAACATGGCCTTTATATTAGATGATAGTATTGTGTCAATGGCAATACCCTATTCTGATGATTCTATTATGGTAATATAAACGTTTTTGTTCTGAGGAAAAACATACTGATATTTAGGGTGAAAAGGTGTTATGACAGCAACTTACACTCAAGTTCAGAAAGAGAAACAGTGTATACATATTTAGAAAGTAATAAAGAAAATGTATTAAAATGTTCACAATTAGGGTATCAGAGAGAATGATCCAGGACTTTTCTGTACTATTTGTGCAACTTTTGTGTAAGCCTGAAATTATTTCAAGATAAAATATACTTTCACCAATTTATTTATATATTTCTTACATGCAAGTATAAGAATTCTAAGTAATAAAACATCTGTGTAAATAGAATATTCATTTGTCAATAAGGAAATTCTAAGTGATAAAGCACTATGTCAGTTTATTTGGTAATGTTTTTTGTTTTCAGTGGTAGGTAAAGTAACAATGTATCTTACAATCAATAGAATCTTATATACAAAGAAATATGATTCCAAAATTTCATAGGGAAGTATTACACAAGAAGAAATTAATCCTACCAGATTTTCTCACTTCAGAATAGAATCAAAATCACTATCAAAATCACTCCAAATACCTTGTGTTGCTAGAATAATCCCACATGGCCACATCCAGGAGGCTCCGAACCCAGGTCTTAGAGGGCTCCTTGAGGAACTTTTGCTGGTAGATCCCCACTATGAGATCCTCCACAGCGAGCAGCTCTAGGTTTTGCCTGATTTCTTCCATTGGTAAACAGAGAAACACATGCAATTAGTGAATTAGGTACGTGGAATACGTACATAAAAATGGAAACAAAGGCAAGTATTACAATACACCTGAGCAGTGACTCAGTTTCACTTACGTGATGCCTTTGCCATATGCTGCAAACACCAGTTGACTCTGGCTCTATCATCAGACTGGAAAAGAGAAAAAACTTACTTGAATTTTCTCCTACTTCAAGTTACTTTTCATTAATTGCTGTCCTTTCAAACGGGGGCTGGGGTGGCAGGAAAGGAGAGACTGAAGAGCCTGTGACAACTAAATGAGAACTACGAAGAAGAGCAGCTTCTATGGGCAAAGACTGCGGCTATGGACAGTCACGTTTACGAAGCAGTGTTAACATACCTGTGAAAAGCAAGTGTCCTAGTGTAGGCAAATACAGAAACCAGTGCTCAGGAAAAGATAAGAATCCATTTCTGGCTACACTAATAAGCAGTTGCACTAAAACCCAATTCTTTTGACTCATAGCCTAGAAGAATTTAGACAAAATAAGGAACAAATAAAGTCTCTTTGAAGATTATAAAAAAGGATCAAGGCACTGGTACAAAAACAGTTTCAAATAAATAGTAATCTTGCTTAGAAGGATACAATGCAGACTACATCTATTCTTCAGGATGAAAAAGGTATTTTTCTTCAGGGTACTGAAGATATTTCAGAATGAAGAACTAAAACATGAGATCCATCTAAGTACGAATACGTTCAGCTTTTTCATTCATCAAAATCTCTCCAATACCAGAGAAATTTAGAAAAAAGCATTATACCTAATCACATTAAAGACAATTCAGGATGAACACGTTTTAATACACATGGCTAATACAAAGGCAAAAGTTATTTCTTTGGGTACCTTTCATGGACTGGTATCCAAGCAGATGCCTTAAAAGTAATTCTCATGTTGAAATTACCTTGCAGTAGATTGGTGGCCAGTCCCCTGGGTTTGTGTGAATAAACCTATAAAGGTTTTCTAACACAGTTGCTTGGTCATACCCAAATTCAAAGTTTGAAATAGGAATCTTGTGACTAGAATCACCTGAAGGAAACAAAAAAGAGGTAGGGATTCAAAACTGGACTAAGACAAATATTATAGAGCAGGTATGGGAGCAGGTGTACAGGAAGAGGGTAGTGGGTAATTCATGTTTAAGCACTTGTAAGCAAGCCTGGTTATGGTTAGGTACTTCACGTATTTTATCCCATTTTGAGGTAGGTGTATACATATTAGAGAACAGACAAATTAGAATCACAGAAGTTAGTACTAAGTTAATACTGGTGAACAGTGAAGTCAGGACTCAAACTCAGGCCCATTAAGTGACTGAACCCACACTGTTTTCACTATTCCCATGCTGCCTTTTGTGAATCTATTTTATTAATAAGGCTGGAGAGCTTAATAGAAATGACTGCTTCTTAAAAGGTTGTATGATGAAGATGTCCATTTCCAGTAAAAAATGGACCAAGTAACTCAAGCAACCTTCCCCCCCCAAATTTAAAGTGCTTGAGAATATCAAGAAACATCCAGTAGCAGAGAATTATTAGATCAAGATGCAAGACAGTACAGACGTGCAGAGAGATGAACCTAGCATGGAGGCAGTCTTCCCCTAGGGTCACTTGCCAGTGCCACAAGAGGAAGCTGAAAGAGGGCTTTGGGACTGGTTTGCTTGGCCCACAGGTGTCCAGGACAACCAAATATAAATCCTCTCTGGAGGAAGGGAACATCATTATAGCCTCAGATTACTTTAAAATGTTTTAGTTTTAAACACTATATGAATAACCAGGTACACAAACAAGAATAAGAACCCAAACAGATGAAAGAAAGAGCCAAAGGTAAAACAGATACTGAAGTTATTGGACACGTTTTAAATAATCATGCTTACATCTGAGGTGATCAAACTGGGAATTTCAGCATAAAACTGGAAACCATATAAAAGGATACAGGATGAGTTCAACTTCTGATAATGACAAGCTAGGGAAAAGCTGAACAAATCAAATACCTGATTGAAAGCTCTGCAGAGAGAAAAAGGCAGTACGGAATTATGAACCCAAAATCTTGGAAAGAAGAAATCCCAGAGCTGAATCTGGCTCTAGCTTTCTGCCAGAAGCAATCACAAATCTCTGGGGGCGGGGGGATTAACTAACTTTCCATATATACTGTTCAGCACCATAATAAAAATAACCAGACACATGAAGAGATCTGATAATTTAATTGAGCAAAGATAACCAACAGACTACAAAAACAGAACCAAAAAGATGATCCCTATAATTGGGTTACCAGGCATAAGACTTTAAAATAATAAGGCTTATTATGTTCAGGGAAATAAAAAATCCTGGCAATTTCAGCAAAGTCATAAAAGAGAACCAACTCTTTCTATAGTAAATTAAAAAACTAATAAAAACATATTCCCTAGCCCATTTTAGGATGGCAAAATAACCTTGATAACAAATTAGATAAAATTAATCATAATCTTTAACATGAATCCTAGAGATATGAGCAAACTAAATTCAGCTATAAGAGCTATATAGGGTGATGTTGGTTTTGTTCCTGGAATATAAGGTTGATGGACCATTAGCAGTCACCATATGAACAAAAGACACAACTCATCTGAGACACAGAAAGAGTACTCATTAAAACATGCAGCCGGTATCTTTAGCCAATAGAAGGGAACGCCTTTATCCTGACCAAAATATAAGAAAAAAGAAGACTACAGCAAACTGTACTGGTGAAATATCAGAAACTAGAGTTCTTAGTCAGCACACTAAGACAAAACACATTTTTAAATTTTTAAATAAAAGATATAGATTAAAAAAGAAAAGTCATTTCACAGATATGATTGCATAAGGTATGTACTAAAAAATCAGAGTTAGAGTTTAGTAATGTGGATAAAACCAAAACACAGAACAATCAGAAAATATAATTGAGATATCACCTATAATAGCAAAAGTGATAATATTAATATCTTTTCAAAGTTATAGCTTATGAAAACAATTCTAAGACTTTAAGACATTACAGAGCTAAGAAATGAATAGCCCCATGTCCAAAGACAGAATCAATATCATGAAGCTGTCAATTTTCTCCAAAATGATCTTTGGCTTTAGAGGTGATTCCAATCTAAATCAACAAGGCTTTCTGTGAAGTATGATAAGCTGACTCTGAATTGTATGTATGAGCAAAGGGTCAAGAACAGTTGTTATGTTGCAACAGAACAAGGCCAAGAAACATCACTTAAGTAAATATTATCAAAATATTGCATTTAACAATGGGATATTGACACCAAAAAACAAAAATATCAACATCTACGCATAAAGAGACCAAGATGTGATACAGGTGACCCTACATATTGGAGAACAAATTGAATATTTAAAAGATGATGCTGAGATACTGATTAGCCACATGGGAAAAAAGTGAAACTGAATCTCTACCTCACACCATACACAAGTCAATTGCAGGTAGAATAAGAATTTGAATATCTGGATATAACAAAACCATAGAAGAAAATAAAGACTATTTTCATGGCCTTCAGATAGAAGGGAATTCTTAAGACACAAAAACCCACATACCATGAGGGGCAAGATCCATACATTTACTAAATTAAAAAGAAAACTTCTTCATTAAAAACATCAGGAGAGTAAAAACTACAAAGCACAAACTGAAAATAGGCATCTGCAATTAAAATAATACACAGATATATAAAAACTTCCACACCAATAAAAAAGACAATCCAACAGAAAATGGGGAAGACACTGTTGAGTTAATAAATACAGGTACAGATATATACAGTGTTAATCATGTAAAAGTTCAAACAAGCAAAATTAAATACACCATTTAAATAAATACGTATTCATAGTAAAACTATTCAGAAAAGAAAGGAAATGATTAACACAAAATTACGAGGAGTGGTTCTTTCACCAAGGGGAGGGGGCTGCAATCAAGGAGAGAGGCTTTCAGTGATGAGGGCAGGCGCAGTTTCCTCAGCTGACGAGTGTGGCAATGGGTACACTACTGTCCGCTAATGTGCTTTACGCCCTCAGTGAGCATTATATTCATCTTTTGTGTATGAAGCTTCATTAAAAAGCTGGTTAATTTTTTGTATAGGAAAGCGGTTTTCAAAGCTTTGCTTATTTTAAAGCAGAACTTGTGTGAAGAAAATCATTAACTATGGACAGAAGCAGGGCCAAGACCTCCACCACTACACCCTCAAACAGAACCTGAAGTATCCCTTCAGAGAAGCACATGGCAGTGGGGACTCCAATCTCTTCCAATCTGGAAACTCTTTTTATCCTAATGTGCTAACCCATAATGCCCATCCATGAAGCAAGCATTCACCTGACTTCACTTACACTATTTAGTAAGAGGCTAGTGGCACCTGAGCTCTGGAAAGACCTACATGCAGTCCTTGGCTACTCTGGCTGCATCCATCCACACGGAGACTTGCTTCAGTGCAGCACTGAAACATGACTGATCACACTAGCCACAGCATCACTCTAAAACAGTCACTTATGGTATTTAACTGGCACATTTTCCAGGGTTATTGAATTGGTAACTTAAGACATGTTTAGGTTGGTGAGTTCCAAAGACCTTTTTACTGAATGAAAAACACTGTACTCAGTTTTAATCAGCTTGAATAAGAAAACACTCCTAGAGTCGTTTAATAGGTTTGTCTTCAAGAATCACACTTTCTGTTAATCTGGTTAATCTGAAGGTCAAAACAAATTTTTAAGGCTTATTTTCACAAGTCAATTATTCATCAGAACCACAATGATAAAGAAACAGTAAGTCAGTGGCACTCTCACAAATGAGTGTCTGGCACATAGTAGGGACTCCAATGCATTAATGTGAAATTAATTCACCAGCTAAATTGTTTTTTATTCCTACCTATTTAGTTGAATAACCTCAGAAGATATAATACTTGGGGAGATTAGCTAGGTTCGCACTTCAAAGAATTTTCTTCTTTGTTATAAATGTTTTCATTCATAGCTACTTAAGGGGACCTACTGAAAAAGTTTGCCTTTAAACTCCTTGTTCCACAGCCTAAAGCCATGAATCCAAGCAAACAAAAAAAGTCATTAAGACTGGAAAAAACTCAAAGGACATAACCAAAGCGAGTCTAAAATACTGTCTTCATTTATAAAAAACAGCATTAAGTGTTACAAAACAGCTGCTTGCTATGGCAGATTTGAAAAACTTATTTCTAATTTCAAACACTTGTACAGGACACTTTCTTATTAAAAAAATGCTTTTAATCCAACAATGACACTTTGAATCTGAATGAAAAATAAACCTATTATCATGACTTTCATTCTAATCAAACAGGAAATGGCTTAAAACCTAGTTTCTAGAAAAGTTTAGTTCAAGAGCTTAGGTATAAAGAGTCACGTCCTTTGGTTGCAAAACCCTTAAAAACCTGTTTTCCTCATCTAAAAAATGGAGAGCTGTTTTGTCTAACACTTTATTCTGTTGCTTTTAAAGTATCAATTTTTTTCCCCCTTAATTTTGAATGGACATCCCTCTAAATGGCCCTAAATCTAGATAATCTGATACCTCTTTAAAAGACTTCCCTAAGTACCAGGCCAGTAAAAGCAGCTGATCCTCCTTTTCATGGGGTGGGTGCTTCTCAAATGGTATGTAATTTTTTTAACAGTGAACTCATGTTTGCTCATGATATTTCCTGCAAGAAATTTGCTTGCCTAACTAACTCTGAGGGAGAGTGAAAACCATTCTGTGAATCAGAGAATGGGCAGCGGGCATCATCGGGTAGGTGCTCTCATCCTTGCTCTTTGGGGCTTGGCTGCCACCCTTTCCTCCCTGGCTTTGTCGTTCATCTGGGCCCCGCCCTGTCTCTCACTCCCTTACACAGCTCGGATCCAGAAGCAGACATTTCTGTCTTGGCCGTCTTGCCTGCAAGGGAAGGCTTTAGGGAAATGTTCAGGAAAAGTAAGCTACCTTGGTTGCAGTTAATACTGCTGATAATATCACGTAACGTTTTATCACTATTGTCAAACTTAGAAATACTTTCATCAAGTTTCATGCATGAGTTGTGAGATTTCAGGGCATTTTAAGTTTTCCTGCATAGTGTCTAATCTTAAACATTTCTTGAATCACTGCAAATATATTGCCATTTGTCATGGAAAAAAAAAAAAAGCAGCTGATCCTGAGGCCAAGGGATATATGCAGAAATAAAACCAAACTCCCATATAGGAAAAGGGGTATTATCCTATAAGTCTATATAATTTTGAAGTTTTGATCAATCACATATACCATCTACCACTTCTATGAAGATTTAAAGCAGTAAGTCTTAACCAGGTACACACATATTCAACACCTATATTCACCCCATGCCTTTATACTTACTTGCAGCCTGACAATGAAACCGAAATCCTCGTGGAATTTCACCTATAATACAAAATAAAGTATGGGTTCAAAGCAGCAGAAATCAGATGTTATGCTATAGTCATATTCCTCAGGATGACCAAGACATAACATTGGTAGATCATTTTTACTATTATGTGAAAACACCAGAGATTAAACATTCAAAGCATTTTTTTTAAACCAAAGGTATGATGCTCAAAGAATTCTGGTGTATTGTCTATGTTACTTTAAATAAAGCAAGTTATTCCTGAGAAAGAATTAAGAGGCAAAGAAAACTTGTGCTAAAAGGAGTCTTATGTAGGGGTTCACAAGGCCCCTGACATAACAGGGTATGTATGTATTTCTCAGAGAAAAAAAGTCTGATCCAAATTCTCTATTTTTAATGTTTTACACCATATGAAAAAAGTACCTATTTGACTTTTCCTAAGCAGCAACTCTTACAAGTATGAGTAGGATGAAAAGTTCTGCCTAAAACAAGGAAACATCTAAACACAAGGAAAAGTGCTAGGATGGTGCTAGGATTGTCTATTGAATTTGAAAGTAATTGGCAAAACAAAAGTTCTTTCGTAAGCACTTTTCCTTTACTCTGCTCCAAGTTTCTCCTACTACCTTTAAAGGTATAGTGAGTGTTCCCTTAACTGCTATCTATCCTCTTGGGAACTGAATCAAATCCCATGTCTTCATTACTAATTGCTTTTGATGGGGTGCAGTAGCAGGAAGAAGAGATCATGGTAACATCTGAGAGCCTATAAGTACTAGGCTTATTTCTATACCTGCTCATGTATTCCATAGAACAGCCCTCCATTAGCTATTATCTCTACAGATGACCTAATAAATTCAGAAGGGTTAAGCACTTTGCTCAAGGTTACAAAGCAACCACAGGTTAAAAACTAATGACCATTGAGGTAAAGAATGAAGAAATAAAAGAGCGTAATAAGGCATAAAAGCATTTAGAAAATTCCAAGATGTAAAACTGCAGATAAGCAAATGGGCTACACATTTTTTTTGGCAAAATGTCCACCCAACTCTTATGCTTGAGGTTAAAAGCCTAAACCAAAAACTCTGTGTAACACCTAATTCTTAACAGTTTTCAACCAGTTAATATGAAGTTTTGTTACATTTTAAGAACTCAGCTGTGCATCAGCTTTTAAGAGAACAAATAGTTATCAAATAAAGTCAAGGTAAAAAAAAAGCTTTTTAAAGGTCTAGCATCTATCTACTCATCTAACTACTTACCAGGCTTTATAAAACTGTGGAAATCTGCCACAATACCTTCTTGGAGAGAATATTTAACACAGCCTATTTCACAAGGGAGGAAGCGCTGTTGACAATGAGGAGGTAGTTCACCATGGCTAAAAATGTTCAAAAAATAAAAAATGCCTCCAAGGAGTGCTAAAAGACAAAACAAAAAAAAACTTAAAACATGAACAGATGAGCATCTCAAATTTATCCCTTCATGCAAAGCAATAATTGCAGAACCATTTTCCTTTTTTCTGGTCTTCCTAAATGAGCTGGAGAAAACTAATCAGCTGTACCAAAAAAATGAGTCAAAATTTTTATAATTATATTCAAGGATTAAAGTAGTAACCACTCTTTGTATGAAGCAATAGAAGGGGTTCAGACGTGCAGCCAGCCCCACATAACTTGGCCGCATGCAGTCTCTGAACCTCAGGCTGGCTTAAGCTGTGCCCCACATTCAACAAACACAATGGGTGCAGAACAAATCCAAGTAGCATCAGTGCAGAAAAACTGTGATAAAAACTATGGACGTATTGCTCATGTAATTGTAGGTTAATGATACTAAAATAAAATAAATTAAAAAAAACAAACAAACAAAAAAAACTATGGACAAGTTAGTTCACTCTCAACTTTTTTACTAATACATACAGGACCACTGATAAATTCTCTAAAGAAAGTGTGGGAAATGTGAGAAGGGTAATTAAAGGCTGATTTTATTAATCTTCAACAACATCAAAACACAATTAATAAAAATAGCCAAAAGGAATAGCAAGGACTTCCTATTAACATATTCTTTTATGGGCTAGCTCAATAATTCATGTTTACCTTTAAAAGTGAAATGTATTTAAGTGTCCAGCTATACATACTTAAATCCAAAAGTATGCTCAAGAACACACATAGGACAGAAACCAAGAGACCACATTTTTGTTAAAAAAAAAAAAACTGTCCAGTGTTATTTCAACAAATGCAAATACCCTGATCTTTCACAACTTCAGCACCATCATATTTGAACACTTGCAGTTAATAACTTTGAAATGCAGGATCAAAATATACAAAAAACATACTTACGGATCAATGTATCATAGTGTTTTGAACAACCAAATTTGTCTATGTGTCACATTTTAGGATTACCTTGATCATTTTTGAGAGACAAGCTTGACATATCCGGGGGTGAAACATTCGGCCTTGGTACAAGCGTGCCTGGCCTCATCAGCAGAGAGGAAACAGGTCTCTAAAAAGGAAGATAATGGATTACCCATATACTTAAACTCTTATTGGGCACTGGATACCATATACTTAAATCTAGCAAAATACCTAGGAAACAGTCTGTAGATTATTTCAGTAACCTCTCCAGGACAGTGAACTCATTGAGTAAAGAACTACATTTTTCTCACTGACACCAACATCCAAAGGCAGACAATAGCAAAATCTATAAACATTATCAAAAGGTGAGTGGTAAATAACTAATTCAGCTACTGCTAAAAGCCATTTGCCCATTACTGATGATATAAATTAATCCTACTGATTAATAATATATACCAGCCCAGTGGCCAAAAGAACATTAGCCAAAGTACCGTAATACTGTTTTGCACTTAAAGTAAAAACCAGATTATGTTAACTCCAAGTCTTGAGGTATATATACAACACGGCTTACATTTTTAGGGGAGATACAAGAAATTGTAGTAAGAAAAGGAAAATCAAGTTTCACAAGTAGAAGTACAGATTCAACTGCCAGAGCTTCTACTCAAACACAAACCCACACAATAATGATCTCTCAAACCTTAGCACACAGAGCTCCCATCCAATGTTGACAGTTTAAAATAGGAATGGAATTTTGCTATGTAAGAATAGAACATGGGAGGTAAGGGGGACTCCAAAATTACCCTGCATTTTGATACAAATCAACAAACTGTATTATTTGACATTCCACTACACAGAAATTTACCCAATTAAACTTTATTCAACGCTTACCTGTAAGGCACACAGAACATTCACCAACACCTGCAAGTCTTGTTATTTTGAACACAGCAGCTGGCCTGGTTCCAAGTGTCATTTTAAAAAAAGCATGGTCCAAACTACTTTTAAACACCCGAAAAAAGGCTCTTTAAACATTAAGGAGTTGAAAGGGACCCTCAGAAGTTACCAAAACACCAACACTCCCTCTGCTGATCAAGGCTTACTGGTGGCAGGTTTCCTAGCAGGGTTTTTCCCCGTCTTTCACCACCAAATGATACCAACGTGTGCCCTACTCACGCAGCATTTTGACGACAGGATAAAAATGAAGGGCTCTTCTCTGCACTAACCGGAATCACCTGCTAGACCCCGACGTCTGGCTTTCACTCAACAAGCCAAGGGACCGGGCGGGGAGTTGCTCTTCCCTAATTTTACCTGCTTCTCTGCAGGCCGCAGGTCCTTTCCCTGAGCGGCCCTCCACTCTCGAGCCATTTCTGCGTACTTCTTCTTTTCTTCCTCGCTTAGGAGCTTGGGGAGATTGGGGAGAAAGGGGAGAGAAGCAGCGGTGAGGTCCGAGTCACCGGGCCCGCAGGCGGACAGCCCGGGGCTGGGAACGGACCCTCGAGGCCTCCTTCCCGCCGCTCGGCCTCCCACCTTCCCACCTGCCCAACTGCCCGGCCTGCGCCCGCTGGCCTCACCGCCCAGTCAGCGGAGCAGTAGGGGATGGCCTCAGCGACACAAGACACAGGCAGGCCTTGCCGCCGAAGCGCGGGGATCTTCTCCTGCACGAAGAAGTAGAAGGCATTGCGGCCGCCCCTGCGATTCGGCATGGCGATCGCGGACAGACGAGCACAGCGCCCCCTCTGAGCTCCCGCCCTTAGTAACGGAGGTCGGCGCCTGCGCACGCAGGCCTGCAGCTCTCGGCCAATCAAGCGCGACGCGCAGCCGCACCGGCCCCGCCGGGAGGGAAATAATCTTAAGACCAGAAGCGTTGCTCTCGTGTGACTGGAGGGCGTGGAGCGTGGCCATAGGTGCGAAGCGCTCTGATTGGCTGGGATGAGTCGCTGGAGCGCACGCTGTCACGTGGAAAGCGTGGCACGATTCCGGCCCATTATTGCGTAACACGTGTCCCAGTTGGTAGAGGAAAGGAGGGCTAGTCAGCGCCTGAGGTTCTCTGATGTTGCCTGGTAAAGGGCCAGTTTGTGGTTTGTGCGGGGTGGGGGGGGGGGCGGGGAGAGGGTGGGGGAGAGAACAGAGGTACAAGATCTTCCCTCAAGAAATTTACATTCTAAATGAGGGAAGGAAGACGAAAACAAGTGAACCAATTAGTGCGATTTAAAAAAAAATTTTTGGTTTGTTTTTCCCATTCTTAAGTAACACTGATTATTATAAAGAATACGGATTTTTTAATGCAGTTTTTTAAAAACAAGTTACAAAGCCAACCCATATACAGTTTAAGAGGCTGAGATCTGAAATAACGTTTTTCAATAAAGTTTTATAGATTTTTCTCATAAAGGTCTGGTTCATTTTTGTTGGTTCTACTAGAATATGTATGGATCCGTTATGAAAATTTCATTTTTTCCATTGTATTTTCTAATTAGTTACTACTGGTATGTACAGAAGGTATTGGTTTTAGTGTTAATCTTGGGTGTTTAATCACCATATTGAGCTCTCAAATGGGCTCAAATAGCACCAGTTGGTTCTCTTGGACTTTCTAGTGATATACACTTCCCAAAGAAATTTCCTCTGTGTTCAGTTTACTAAGAATGTGTATACATGTTGTAAGTGTATGTTTTAAAGTCAAGAATAGGAGTTGAAAATTTATTAAATGCTTTTTGTGCATCATAATAAAACCACATGGTTTTACTTTTTGCTATTAAAATAAATATTGCTAGATTTTCCTAATGTTGAAGCTTCCTCCCTTTCCTAGAATAACTTCGTCTTGAGCATGAGGCATTGCTTTTTAAAAAATCATACTTAATATTTTTGCTCCCTTGACTGGAGTGATACTGAATTACAGCTATTTTTCTTTGTGCTATCCTTACATAATGTTGGCATCAGCCTTGTGATAGCCTCATAAAATGACCTGCCATCTTTTCCTTTGTTCCCATTGAACGGTAGATGGGAATTATCTATTCTTTGATAGTTTAATTGAACTTACTAGTACAACTTTTTGATCCTAGTATATCTTTGAAGGGTGGGGTTGACCTTTGATTACTCTTTCAATATTTTGTATGATTATTTGTCTTTTCAGGTTTCCTAGTTTTTTGTCAACCAATTTTGGTAATTTACAACTTTATGGGAAATTGTCTTTCTTTTATGTCTCCATGCATACTGGTATAAAATGTTGGTGAGGATGTGAAGCAACTAGAACTTTCATATATTACTGGTGGGATAATTGCATGACAGTGTCTTACAAAGTTAAAGATATACATATCATAGGACCAAAAATTCCACTCATTTAGGATAAATATAGAAATATATACCCACACAGATATTTACATGAATTTTCATAGCAGCTCTATTTATGTTCATTACAGATGAATTGATAACCAAATTGTGGTATATTCATAGTAGAGTGGTACTCAGGAATGAAATGAAATGAACCATTGATATTCACCCTGAATGGATTTCAAGGTAATTTTGTGGGGTGAAAAAAAGGCATATATACTATATGATTCAAATTATTCAAAACTCAAGAAAAAGTAAAAGTTTCATTATAGAATTCACATCAGCTGTGACTGGGGGCCAAGAGCTAGGGAGAAGAGACTGACGGAGAACTGACATAGGGAATCTTCCTGATTGGCAGAAATATTCTCTACCTTGATTGTGGTCATGGTGCTTACAAGTAGTACATAATTGTCAAAATTCCTCAAATCATACACTTAAAATGTGTGCGTTTTATTGTGTCTAAATTATATCTCAAAATTAATGTAAAAAATTTATTGGCATAAATTATAATATTTGCATGTAATTTAAAATATGTATTCTAATATTGCCTCCCTCTTTCATCCTAATATTATTTATACCTTCCTGCTTTTTTCCCCCAAACTTCTCAAAGTTTGTTTTATTGATCTTTTCAAAAAAAACAAGTTTGGCTTTATTGGTAGAACTTTAGTTTTCCATTTCTGCTTTATGAATTCCCTCGTCTACTTACTTCCAACTATTTTGTGGTTCTTTTTCTAATTTCTTGCAAAACAGCTTTAATCAATTATTTTCAATTTCTATTTACTATATCTCTAGGTTTCTTATTTTTCCTTTTTGTGGTTTAGTTGGATTAGTATTTTCTGCCTTACTTTCTCTTCTGATTGTTTCAAATTATGTTCTATTTTGCTTCATTCTGTGGCTATCCATAAATTTTTTAAATAGTTGTTTTAAAACATTTTTATAATTTATATAGTTAATAGGTATCCATACCCACTCTTCACAAATATACAAGAAGCTTAGAAAATTATTGCTTCCCCCACCTAGTCTCCCTACACGTTCCTCTATCACCCCACTTCCCTGTCCCATGTTGATGTCATTTGGGATTTTAGCTCCAGATTGCTTTTTTATACCAGTGTTGAGACATGATTGAAGTATAACAAATTGAATATATATAAAACACATAGGAACTTTAACTTGTGTAAAGCTGTGAAACCATCAGTACCACCAAGATAACGAATATATCTACCTTCCCAAAGTTTCTTCACCATCTCCTTAGGCTGCTTGAAATTGCCCACAGTTCACTGATGCTCTGTTCATTTTTTCCTTCAGTCTTTTTCTCTTTTTGCAGTTTCATTTTGCAGTTTCTATTGATGTTTCTTCATGTTTACCAATCTTTTCTTCTGTAATGTCTAATCTGCTATTAATCCTGTGAAAATTAATAAAAGGAAATCTCATTTAAAACTGACTTGGGAGGCCAGGAGGGGGCGCTCTCACACCCTCCCACTCATAACCAGGAAGAAGGTTTCCTCCTCCCCTGGCAACAACTCAGCCAATGAAAAGTCACTACACTCCAAACTCCCAGTTCTCTCCAACTGGCTTCTGGTTTAGAAGAGCCCTCCCAACTCCTCCTCCCCCACACCACCTTCCTCTATAAAGGAGCAGTCCTCTCCGTTTGTTCTCCCCAGTTTCCTATGGGTTTGCCTCATCTTTCTTATCCCAAATTGCAATTCTCTGTTATTCCCAAATAAACCCATTTTTGCTGGTAAAGTAACTGACAGTTTTATTTTTAAGGTTAACAATCCCACCCAATGTATTTTCTGTATCAAATCATTTGGTTTTCATCTCTGGAATCTGACTTGAATCTTTTTTATATCTTTCATATTTCTACTTAACTTGGTCTATCTTTCCTCTACTTTTAACATGGAATGTAGTTATAATATGGACTATAACTATAATAACTATTACATGTCCTTGCCTACTCCATCATCTGTGTCATTTCTGGGTCTGTTTGTACTGATTGATTCTTCTTCCTATTCTGGACTGTATTGTCCTGTTTCTTTGTAAGTTTGGTAATATCTGATTGGATATGACAGTTGTAGATTTCACCCTGTTGAATGCTGGATATTTCTAAATTCTTAGAAATATCCTTTTGCTTTGTTCTGGGACAGAGTTATGTTATTTGGAGACAGTATGAGTAGTTTTTCCTCCTTTCGAGGCTTGCTTTTATGCTTTATTTGGAATCACAGCAACCTTTAGGACTAATTTTCTCCCCTGCTAATATAACACTCTCCTCAGTGTTCTGCCTGACAACCCATGTATTTGGAGGTTTTTCCACTTTGGCTGATGGCAACACAAACTATTTCTAGCCCTATGTGAATTTCAAGGATTGGTCCTTCTAATCCTTTCAGGTTGTTCTTTCGCTGGCACTGTGTGGTTTCCTCCCACGCAGGTACTGATCAGTATTCAGCTGGAGCTTCAAGGGAGATCTTCGACAGATTTCCAGAGCCCTTTATTTGTGCTGCCCTCTCTTTTCTGGTACTCTGCCCTGCACACTTTACCCACTGTGGCCTACCTACACACCCAACTCCATGTCCTCAACCTGGGGGGGGGGGGGGGCTTTGGACTCTGTCTTAGTTTACCCCTCTTGAAGCTACATTCTGGGTATTCTCTCCAGGCAGCAACCTGGGGCAAACCTAGGAATCACATTGTTTGTTTCTGTTCTTTCAGGGTTTGCTCATCTCTGCTCCCTGATGTCCACTGTCTGGAAACATTGTTTCATGTATATCCACCAGTTTTTTTAGTTGTTTCAGATTGCTGGATAAACGCATTCCATGACTCTCTCTTGGCCAAGATTGATTGTACTTTAAAATTTCAAAACAATCTTTAGTGTTACTAAATTAACTGTCCAATATTTAGGTGGTCTGGGCAAACGTCTCAGAGGAGGTGTCATTTAAAATGAGAAAGGATGCAGAGGAACAGAGCTAGTCATGTGAAGAACATTCCAGACAGAGGGAGCAACATGTGAAGGCCTCCGAGGATTAAGACCTTGGTGGATCCTGGGAACAGAGCCTGTAATGCATCCAGTCAGAGGGAGGATGACGTGATCAGAAGGGACTGGGCATGGCAGTGTCGGGAGTTCAAGTATCACTCTAAGCACATGGGGTCATGTAAGGGTTTTTATAAACGTGTCATGATATGGTTTATAGCTGGAGAAGATTAGTCTTGATGCTATTTGGAGAATATTCAAAGCAGCAAGATGGGCATGGGCAGACCAGGTCGGAGGCTCGGTCGGAAGTTCATGGGAGAGACGGGGTGACCTAGAAACAGCAGGACATAAGAAGACACAAAAAGGACACAAAAAGTTCAGTTGTGCTTTGGGGAAAAACTGAACTAACTGACAATATTGGATGGAGTAGTGAGAGAATGGGAAGAATCCGAGGGTTTTGGCTTGAGTAACCCAGTGGCAAGTGGTGGTTTTTTCCTAAAACAGTGATGACTGGTGGGGGGAGGACAGTGCTAGTGTCAAAGGGGGCCCAAGGCTCCCCATAAGTAAAGTCCAATGTAAACGGAACAGTTTTTTCCTCTTTTCAACAAGACTCAGCTTCCTAGTCAGAAATTCAGATGGTGGCCAGTTTAGGTTAGGGGCACACATGGCAGAGGGACAGGGAGGGTCAAGAATTCAGACACAGACGTGCCATTTTTGAAATGCCTCTTGAACACTCACATGGAGATGTCCAGTAGGCAACTGGCTAGCTAAGCCTGGACGTCTGGGCTAGAGACAGAATTTGGAAGTAAGCCACATAAGGATGATATTTAAATTCACTGAACTCATGGACACGGATGAGATCACCTAGGCTGAGGGTGAAGAAAAGGGATCCAGGATGGAGTCCTAAGGAACACCAGCATTTGGAAGACCATTAGAAAAGGACAACCTAGTGAAGGTGACTCGAAGGAACATCTAAAGAAGCAGGGAGGACACAAGACAGAGAATATTTCTAGGAGGAAGTGCTTCATTTACTCAATAAATATTAAAAGTCTACTGAGTACCAGGCTCAGTTTTAGGCCCCATAATAAGTTGAACAGAACAAAGCTTTAATATAATGAGGAAGGCAGGCAATAAAGAAATAAACAATGTAAACAGTAAACAAAATAACAATGTGTGAACATACTGTTGGATAGTAAGTCCAATGAAGAAAAATAATGCAGGATAGGGGAATAGAGACTGATTGGGGGTACAATTTTAGGGACGTGAGAAAGGGTCCCATTTGAAGAAATGAAATTCAAGCAAACACTAGAAGGAAGTGACGGTGTAAACCACGAAGGTGTCAGGCAAAGAGCATTTCAGGCAGAGGGAATAGCGAGTGCAAGGACTCCAAGCTACAGCACTTTATGAAAACGTTTTCCCGAATGCTAGTCTCTTCCTGATGCTTGTTTAAGTTGAGGTCCTGACATTGTTCGGAGCGCATCCTCCAACCTGTGCTGACAATCATAGTAACAATAGCTAACAGTAGCTATTCATTGAAAGCTATTGGGTTAGGCTCTCTACAAGACACTGCACAAGGCTTATCTCAGCTCTTTATAGCAACCCTACGAAATTGAGTCTATCATCACCCACACTTTGTAGAATGGGAAATTGAGGCTTAGAGAGGTAGAATGACTTCTCTAAGCCACACAGCCCATGGGTGGCTCTGATCTCTATGAGAAATCTGCTTCTTTAACACTCTCATTTCAAGCTGTTCATGATAGATGCTCAAGGATGTTACATGATGCTTTGCCAAAGCACAACTGGGATTGGGATTTCCAAGTTCCCCGTCATCCCTAGATGTTGCCTGAATGTACAACCAACCACATTCCTGAGTAACTCAGCCTGAGGTCAGGAAGGTTCCTCCTGCTTGCTCGGTCTGAACACATGCAGCCTCTTGTCAGGCTGTACAGAGTGTACCTGCATAGACTCTGTAACATCTTTCTCACTTACTCTTCGCTTCCCATTCCTGCTACCCCACAGCCTAGTTTTGGCACTTGCCCCTTCCTGGGTTCTTGAAATGAGTTCTCACATGGAAGGGGTTGTTCCTCTTCCCATCAATCCATCCCACACCCTGTGACGAGGACAACTTGGCTGAAACACAAGTCCCGTCTTGTTCTCCAGTTTAGAAATCCGTATGGGTGGGCCATTGCCTGTGGAACTGAGTTCAGGCCTGGCAGCCTGGTGCCCCCTGGTCTGACCTCGGCCTACCTTTCTGGTGGTATTGCTGACTCTGCCCTTAGGAAGCCAGGCTCCAGGCAGCATGCTCCACTCTCTACTCCATCTGTTCCTGGTGTATCTGTACCTGATCCATTTCTGCTTTTAGAAATTCTGCCTAGATGATGTTTAAGACTTTGCCCAGGAGTCACATTTTCATTTAGAGATCTCTGATGGACACTCCTGAGTCTCTGACCCCTCTCCCTTTGCTCCCCCACCACACCCGGCACAGGTCCTAACATAGGCCCTGTCCCTGTCACACTATCACATTCAAACACCGCATGTCTGTTTCTCCCCCACCCAACTGTAACCTGTTAGACATAAGGAGCTGTGACTTTGAATCCCTATTCATCTTGAATTTCTGGACAGCACAGAGTCTAGAATATAGTAGGTGCTCAATAAATGCATATGGAATAAATGAATGAAATCAGGGGAGAAGAACAGATGAAGAAAAGGGAAGACGAGTCTGGAACTCTTGTAATTAATTAGACAAAATACATATTGATTATCTCTGGGTGCAAGGCACCCACTCAGAATTGGGAAAGGAGTACAGAATTAAAGTTCTACAAGAGAGTCTTACCCCACAACTCCAACATAAAGGGCAAGGAAGGCAGCTGCTCTTCAACGTAGTGTTTGAGAGCCCACAGGGGCCCCTTCCCTCGTTTGAGTTGCTTCCTCCCATCATGCTCAGGGGTCTGGCTCTCTCGGGCCAGTTCCCTTCCCTGCCTGTTTTCTGGGGCTGAGGTCATCAGATGACCTAGTGGCTCTGGCTCACTTCCCTCCCTTAGGTTCTGTCTTTGACCTGTGGCAGGAGAAAAGGCCTCCAGGAAAATGCTTAGGGCTGACAAGCAAGCTTCTGGCTTAACCACCAAGATCTAGTGCTCAAGGCTTTGATAAAATGCAGAAAGACGGACCCCCTTTCCACTTTGGGTTAAGAGGCACTGCCTGACCTACAGTCTGCTGTGCTGCTCATTGGGGGGGCTGTCAGTGCCTTCCAATCTCCAAAGGATGTTAACAAAAACAGAAACCAAAGCAGAAGCTAGAGACAGGACTCATGAAAGAGAAGCCGTCTTATTCCACCTTTGGCGCCGTAACTCACAAAGAAATTACAGGCTGAACTATGTGTCAGTAAGGGGCTCCCAGAGCTTCAACTGCTCGTAATTAACTTGATTAACTGCTCAGGCTTGAGATAGAATGAGAGCAGGTGTACAATTGGGGGCTTTATATCTGGCTAAAGAAACGGGCCTGACAGAACACCTGTCACCCTTCTTTGTGCCCCTCTTCATGCCCCAGGGATGTCCCAGAGACTGAGTAAAATGTGGCACAGCTGTATCTTTTGTCCAGCGACTTTTTCTACATTGTAGAAAGAGTACATAGAAAATCAGAAAGAGGAAAATATAAATGAATGATAATCCCACCCGGAGATAACCAGTGTTATCTTCTGTTGTTTCCATGATCTCTTTTAAATGCATTTTCCATATGTGAGCCCATGTTCTAAATACACCGTTATGCTCTGCTCTTTCTTCCACACACTGTCCTTGGGCGGACCTCTGTGGGGAAAGGGTTATTAGAAAGCTAACGCAGGCGGACGCCACCCGCTGTCGGCGGGGCCTGCCTCCCTGCGCTGCTGTGGTTTGATTAACACATGAGACAGTTGGCTCTTTAGTTACATCTGCTTCAAACAAGTGGAATTTTCAGCACATTCTCCCCTTCTTTTACTTATTATGTATTTAACCACTGTTTTTGGCAATCCAGCTTTTCAAATTTTTTGGCATTGTGACTTTACATTTGCGTTTCCTTCCTTTAGAGCATTTTCTTAATGAAACAATTTATTCCTCAATACTGAAAGGGCTTCCAGATTGACAGTGTTTCCAGTTTTCAGTACAGAGTGCCTAGAGTCTTCAGTATTTTTTTTTTAACTTCCGTGCTTTGATTGAGATATTTAAAGACTTACAATTCATTGAAGTGGTTTTAATGACGTGGGTAGTGGAGAAGATAACAAACCTAAAAGGCAACACAGGGAAGAAAAGATGAACAAAACTTAGGTAAGAAACATGGCATCTGTTTTCAAGTCACACTCCTAGGTTCATCCTGGAAGTCAAGGTCTGAGAAATAGAAATGTGATGGCATCTGTGCTTTAAACAGACCTCGTTTAAGCAGGATTCGGGTGCATGCATGCCTATGGGCCTACAATGAAATCCTGTTTTAAAGAAGATTCAGCTGTGTTATATTTATAACCATGTGGTTGCTACCAGCTACCAGCATGTCTCCTTGTGGTGCTTCAATTCTTGTTTCTCTGCGTCCTAATTCTGCTCTGATGCATGTAGTACTGAGGAAGCAGCCTCTCAGCCTGCTCTCCCTCCCCATCACATGCAAGGCCGGCTGTGGCTTCCTGGGAATCCTGGTCCCACATAGGCCTATGTTCTGACATGTCGATCTCTGGTTGCAGTAGAAAGTTTGAAGTATGGGGGATTATACACCCTCCCTGGGCTGTGAAAAATTAAGCTCTGCTTGGAGTTCCTGTCCTATGTGACCAGCATAAATGCACAACTGGAGCATAACCAGAGGCCCCTTTTGGCAAACATCAACTCAAACGCTTCCCAGAAAAGTGAAAAAGTGATTAGGTCATACCTCTTCAACAGCAGTGTGCTCCAGAAGCCTGAGGAAGGCAGTTAAAATGCAGGTTCCCAAGCCCCACTCAGAGTTTCTGACCTCCTAGTTCTTGGAGCCTGGGAATCTGCATTATAAGCAAACACATTAATGTGATTCTGATGCTGGAAGTGCAAAAGCCACCGTGGAAGAACATCAGGATTCTGGTATCATCCTGGGCTCCCACCACGAATACAGCGAGATAATGCCATTGTCTTGCCCTCCCTCTGCCTCCATCCCTTCGGCTGCATGTTTGAGTCTTTAGGTGTACCTTACAGTTTCTCTTAGCCATCCATCACCCTGATAATAATGTGCATTTGGGAGGGGCACACAGTGATTTATCCAGGGTAGCATCCACTTAAGGATGGCCTGGGCCCTGTGCACTCAGGAAGACATAGGCTAGACCTATTGCTCTCTCTAGCTAGAATATGGATATGCAGGTGCTATACAGAAAACAAATTCCGGATGGTGGACAAGGCCCCTGCACTCTATGATTTCTCTGGGCATGTGCTCTTCCCCAGGTCCCCCTGGCAGCTTGCTGGTGGACACCCAGGCCCATCCTCTGCACACACATTCAAAGCTCCTTCTGCAGGTATCTACCTTTCATATCCTGTGCACATCCCAGTTCTCTTCACTCAGTTCCTCTCTCATTTCCACTTTCTCAGCTCTTATGTCCAAGTCTTGCATAAAATACATTGTTATGTATGCATAGATACTAAACTTTTGTGCACTGTGTACACATGCTGGTGTGCACACAGATACACAAAGTAGCAGAGCATAATATAAATCATCATATCCACCCTCTGCTCTAGATGTCCCTTTGTTGGTATAATGGCATAGGCTTTGGAGTAAAAAAAATCTCAGTTCAAATCCTACTAAGTACCTAATCTTAGGGAATTTAATTAAATTCTCTGGGCCTGAGTTTCCTCAGTAGGTTTACATGAGAAAGCTTGTAGAACATCTAGGACTGTTCCTAGAACCTAACAGGAAACCCCTAATGTTAGGCATCTCCTTTTTCTTATTTTCCTTTTCTTTCATGCTTTTGTATATGAAAAGAAATAGTCTTCCAAATTTCTCTCACACAGCATTTAGTGTGGGTCCTTAATTGCCACATCAGAAATGATCTCGGGCCAAAAAATGCAAAGAGGGAATTTATGAAAGGATGTTGCATGGCTCACAGAATTACCAGGAAGGCTGAAGAGCCAGGTGCAGAAAATGGCCTGGAACCCAGAAAGGCGAAAGAACCAAGAGCACAGTCAGAATCACACCGTGGAGCAGGCTGGTGGCCAGACCCCTGGCACAGCTGACCCCAAACACTGGATGCCACTGCCCCCTCAGGGCAAAACCAATTCTGTGCTACCTCTGCTTTTTTCACTTGTTCCAGGTTTAAAGAGCTCTGAGTGAGAGGGTCTGTCTTGCCAATGAGTTTCAGCCCCAGGCAAGTTCGCTATGGATTCAATGTGACCAAAGAAATTGACAGCAAAGCATTCTTGGGGTAAAAGGGTTATACCCAACTTAATTTCCAGGTGGCAGGTCAGTCACTAAAATCCTGTTCACTCAGAGCGAGTCTGCAAGCAGCAAACCGGTCTCTGCCTCTGGGCCCCTCTGTCCGCACAGCTGTCCTCTCTGGGCCTCTCTGCCTGCATAGTCGTCCCACACAGCCGTCCAGAGCTCTGGGCCTCTGTCCTTGGCACTGCCACCACTCCAGCCACTGCTCTGCTCTCTTGCAGCCGTGCCACCGTGTCATGCCCAGAGCACTGGGCAGAGCTCTTTATATAGAGTCAACAGCCATGTATTGCCCACAGGTGTGCAGCGAACTAGTCAACCAGGGCCAGGTGAGAATCCTGCACTCCAAGTGGGATGACTAGGGAGGTGGCTTTCTTTTCTGGCTTCCATAGTTAGAATCCCTCAAACTAAGAACTGAGATGTCAGACAGGCACAAAAGACTAGTGTCCAGAGTCTGGTCTCACCATTTGATTTACATCTCATCCTTGTTTCACATATACACTTACTCTAAGGTCGTGGAATCTCTCCAGGAACTCTTCTCAAGTCTAGAACCACTGTTTTCAGAGGCAACTTCAAATCTTTCTGCCTTGTATCCCTTCTTTCCTCTGCCCCAAATTCCCAGTCCTGCCTCCTTTCCCCCACCAATCTCTGAACAGCCCAAATCTTGCCCATTCTGCAAATGCCAATGGCAATGTTACCCTGTTCACTGTGGCGGTACCCAGCCCTCATTCCCCACTAAACTGCTCCTTCCCTTACGTCCTGGGGGCACTTTTCGTGTATCTCCTTTAGCGCGTTTGCCCCATCTTATTACCAACAAGTGTGAGGTGTTTAATGGTCTGCCTTCCTCCCTTTCCTGGACCCAAAATGAAGCTCCTTAATGTCAGGAAGTCTGCCGTTCTCATCTCTGTAGCCTTGGTTCTCAGCATCCGGTAGACGCTTGACATGTGTGCTCAGCAAAGCATGCGTACCTCGGTTCTCTCTCAGCACATACAGTCTTGTGCTCCGCAGGGGAGACGCATCCGTGTGAGCGACGGGGCGAATCCAGGGAAGGCGCCCTGCACACCGCCAAGTGTTGGCCTGCACGCGTCCGCCCGTCGCCAGGGGCGGGAGGCGATCAGCGGGGCACGCAGGTGCGCCTCGTCCGTTTATTTCAGACCAGCTTTCCGCAGTCCCTGCTCAGAGGGCCGGGCGCCCTCATTCTGCCTCAGGGCGTTTCAACCCGAGAAAGTTGGGGCGCGGGGCTCCGGCCGCCTGCCCAGGTCCGCGGGCCCGCGGTTCGCGCGCCGTCAGGAAGGGGACCAGGCGGAGGGGCGGGGGCGCCGCCCGAGCAAACGCGCCTGCCCGCCGCCCGCCGCCGGCGCACACGGACGCCGAGCCCGCTGCCCCGCGG
>JAQQAC010002701.1:26649976-26699903 GCA_029783875.1 Phataginus tricuspis | reverse complement strand
CGCGCGCGCGGCCGCCTTCCGCCGCCGCCGCCGCCTCGGCCTCGGCTTCGGCCTCGGCGGCGCGGCCCCTCCGAGCGCGCCGCCCGCCGCTCTGCCCGCCGCCCGGCTGCCCGCGAAGTTGGGGAGATGCACCGGGCCGTGCTGGCGTGCGTCGCCGTCTCCTGGCTGACAGGTAGGCTCGCGTCCGCCGGGGCCGGGAACTTTATTCCCGTGGCGGTGCCGCGCCCCGCGCCGCCCCGACCCCGCGGCCCGCGCCCCGCCGGCCCTCGAAGCCGCCTAGCAGGCCGGGCGGGTGGGGGAGGGGCTGCGTGTGAGGGTGAGTGAGTGGGTGTGAGTGTGAGTGTGAGTGAGCGAGGCGGGAGCAGCCGGTGCCGGCGAGGTGAGTGGGGATGCAGGTGTCCGGACCACGACCCGGCTCTTTCACACGCGCCTGCCGCGTCCACGCAGCGGTGCGCCCTCGGTCTGGATCCGAGCCTGCAATGCTGGGTGTCCTGGGAGAAGCCTGGCTAGGAAGAAACGGGAACCCAGGGCGCGATGAATTAGGGGCTCTGGTCTTCTGGAGGTGGGGGCGGAAGTGTCCCCCAACCCTCCCCGGGGAAGAACCAGGGGCGTTCCGCCGGCCCTCGGGCGGGGAGCGGGATGGGGAAGGAGGTGGGGTGGGGCCTTTGTGTCTGGAGTTTAGGGCCCTGCTCTCGCTCACCTGGAACCATCCGAGGAGTGGTCCCATGGTTAAAGAAGAGGCTCCCCTCACCCCTACCTCGCGCAATACACAGGTTTCCCTCCCCGCAGGAAAGGTAATTTGCAGCTACTCAGAAGGCAGGGCTTCTCCCAGCGTTAGAGTCACTTCCTCTAGTGTTCCCTCTCCCTACTTGTGAACTTTCTCTCCACCTTCCTGGGGTCTGGAAAGGCTTTGGTTCCTAACACCTTGTCACACGTGACGATTCTGCGCTGTTGAGGACAGGCGACCAGGTAAGGTGGCCAGCCCTGAGAGTCACAGAGTGACCCTGCTTCGGAGCAGGGGTTTGGGATGTTTGGACGAGGTCTGAGACAGTGACTGACCCGCAATGGAGACTGAGGGATGGAGGAAAGGAACAAGGGATCAGAAAGGTGAGGATAGGGTGGGGGCAGTGAAGGGAAGGAAAGCAAAGGGAAAACTAGCCCCCCAAATGAAGTTCTGTCCATTCGGGGGTACCAACCAGAAGATTTGGAAAAATCAAGTCAGTAAGAAGTTTTAAACATCTCAGTCAAGTTATTGAGGGAGGGTAAAACATGTTTAAGAAGAAAGGCAAACACCCCATTTTCCCTGGCTTCAGAATAAGGTTATTGATTGCCAGGGCTCCTTCCTGTTCCGAGTGAAGGGCGGAGCTCTTGGGCCCTGCTGGGTTTAGGTGGGAGGTACTGTTCAACCCAGTTAGCCTCTTCTCTTGGCTGCTCTGAGTTCATCCCTCCCACATTATTCAAATATGAATCATCTCTAATTTCAGGGTTTGGCTGATCCATGCCTCCCTACTCCCCTGGCCTCTCAGTGCCTTCCACTTCCACCCTCCCTGATTTTGATCATCCTTAATTTAAAAACTGCCTCTACTTCTCAATTATCCTATTCGCAGGGAACTTAGGCCTTGAGCCTGTATCACCACCTCCCTTCAATCAGCTAGGTACCTGGGGAAGGGGCCCTGAGGCAGAGCTGCTCTTCCGGACACCGTAGGATGTGGGCAAGGAAAGCCCTTGAGGCACTTGCAGGAGGAGATTCCAAGGGGAACATACAACCCTCGCTGGAAGACCAACAGCTTTTCATGACATGCAGTCATGTCTCTGGAGGGGACCATAAGCCATCTAGTTCAGCCCTCTGACTTGATAGAAATAGAAGCCCAGAGAGGCGATATGCACATGGCAGCTTTGTGGTGGAGCGGGAATGAGAACCCAGTTTTCCCAATCCGGGTCCTGTGGGCGCCCCCCTAAGCTGCCTCTCTGGGTTTTTTGTTGTAGGGGTGTTTGTTTGAGGGCAGTTGCTGCCTGGCCTGTGCCTTCTTCCATCCGTAGGTGGAGGGGCCGCCCCTGCCTGGGAGCAGGCAACAGGTTAGTTATCAGGGCCACCGCAGCTGTCACCCGCGGGCGCTTCTCTGCGAGACCCCACTGACCCCCCACCGGCACCCAGCCTGGCTTCTGCATCCCCCTTGTCCTGTCCCGGCTGTCGGTTGTGCCTCTGGACGCTCTGCCTCAGCAAAGTCCAGGAACTCAATGGCGGCTGGGAGGGGAAGGGGGAGGAGGAGAGGGGAGCAGCTGAGGATGACAGGGACTCCCAGTCCGCAGAGAAACCAGGGGAGGAGAGGTAAGAAATGTCAGTGCAGCCGATCAATGGATTCTCTCTTGAGGGGGCGGTAAAAAGGGAGGGAGAAAGAAAAGGACAGATTAAAAATGAGTCAGAGAGCCCAGGAAAGAAAACCTCCACATCTCCTCTCCCTCCCTGCCTGCATCTCTTGTTCTTTCTCTCCTCCCAGTTTCCCTCCCTTGTTTCGCTCTTTTAATGCAGGCTGAGCAATTTCTAATCAACACTTCAGTTTTTTCCCCAGGCTCTGGCAGCGCCTTCCATATTTTTCATTGCTAAGATGCTGTATTTCTTCCTGCTGTATATTTAGCCTCATGATTTCTCATTGTCATTATGAGGCTGCTTTCCGTAATAGGCTGTTGGTATTTTGAACAAAACAAAATGCTCATCAGCCGCTATTTTAGCAACAGGTGCCCCCTAGCAGTAAGCCCTGAGGAGGGTTCACTCTGTCTTTGTTCCTGAATGTGGTGGTGTTTCACCTTCCCTGGCAGCCGAGGCTGTGGACACGCTGGAGCTGGGTGGACGCTCTGGGAACACACTGGGCACAGGCTATGGGGAGCAGGCAGGCTCCTGTTTTCCTGAGACGTTTTTTGGGCTGTGATGAAGATTGCTTGCTCGGTTAGCATTTCTTTTGTACCCTTTTGGTTTTATTCACCCATTCTACAAAGGCGTATTAAATTCCTGTGGTTCTAAGTGATATGCACCAAGAAGAAAGTGACAAGACACAGACCTTTCCCTCAATGAGCTGTCAGTCCAGACAGCGACTCAAATGAGTTTTCGGGTAGTTTTGGTCTGAAGGTAAAAGGTCCCAGGAAAGCCACACAGGTGCTAAGAGAGCCTGGGGGAGGCATGGCCCACTCAGACCTGGCCTGGGGGTGGAGGGGCTCGGAAATGAGCTCCCAGAAGAGGGATGGCTGGGCGTCCATGCCCGGCCAGCTGCTGAGTTACATGTCCAGGCGCCGTGCTGGCATTCACAAGATAAAGACACAGCCCCTGCCTTCAGGGAGCTCACAGACTGGTGGGTGAGACACCGGTGACCGATCTGTGACACACAGACATGCCAAGACCATCATGGGGATGGCACTCAGTGTTGTGGGGCCTCCAGGCAGCTCACCGCCAGCCTGCAGCGGCAAGGGAGGTCCCCAAGAGCGGTGGTCTGGCATGTGCCATGAACATAGGCTTGGGTGGGGGGAGTCACAGGGCTGTTAGTCCTGGGGAAGGAAGAGCTGTCTTTAGAAATTGCTGACTCCTCAGCTTCTGTGGTCTCCTTTCCTGTCCTGTACCTCTCTGTTCTGCTCTCCCCATGGGAAAGACGTTGTTCAAACCAGAGCATCTTCTTTCAACACTTATGACAGCTCTCCCCATTCCCACTGTCCTCAGCCTGATGCCCCTCTCTGGACTAGGACTGGGGGCTTGTTTCGGTATCCCCGCACTCTAGACCGCAGACCCCCATGATTCTGCTAGTCTTGGCGCACTGCCACGCCAGTAGCAGGCTGGTCGTCTGGCGGCCAGTCCTTAGTGCTTATCCAGCGTTACTGGCACTGGGACCCGGACTTGGCTGGTGAAGGACCTGAGCCGGGAGTTCAGGACTGGGTCCCAGCCCCCTCTCCTCCATGGATGAGCATTACAGCCATGGCCTCTGGCTCTCAGCACCTGTTGAATGAAATGAATTCACTTTCAGCTCTAAGAGTCTATGGTTCTGAACTTTTTCTCCATTGACTTTCGATGAGCTGGAAAGCAAAGCTGCAGAGCGAGAGGCCCATTCTTCCCTTTGTGATCGCCCCTGTGAAGAACCACCGGGGAGCCCCAGTTTTTTGCAGCCTTTTCCTGACCATGGATGATTGGAATGAAAAACACCAGCTGGGAAGAGAGAACTCTTGTTAGGTTTTGCAGAAGAACAAATGGGGCGGCACCAGTGCAAGGCAGACATGATAGGGTTCACGCTGAGCTATTAAATGTGGTCATGCTGGGGACTGGTTAAGCAAGGCAAGCGCTTTGCACCAGGTGGGGTGAGTCCTACTCTGGCGGGCATGGCCCTGTGATGGGCCTTCAGTCTTGACATTTTGTTCCAGGACCCACTCACCTCTCTCTTCTTCCAGCTATTTTAGCGTTTATGCTTCTTTTTCCCCAATCAGGAATATAAAGAAAGGTGTGAGGTAGTTGTTGTTCTTGTTTATTTACATGCTGCAGTGCTTTTCTGTATGTTAAATGGCTTTCATATCCATTATTCCTTTTGATCCTTTTAAGTAAGTGTGGCCAGTATTACCTGCCTGCACTCAGGAAGACCATGGTTCAGAGGGAGTAAGTGACTTGGCCTAGTCCATGGTGTCTATTGACTAAAAGAACAAGAAACAGTGTCTCTGACTTAACATGACTTGGCTGTTTCAAGCGCCTGAATCCAAGGGAAAATTCTTTTCTGGTTAAGGTGGGTCAGACTAGAACTCCCGATTCAAGTGAACGTACATGGGATCTGTTATGGGGCATTGGGTAGTGAGGCTCAGGGTTCATAGAACTCAGGGAAATATTGCAGGGAGAAGTGAGAAAAAATAACTTTTAGTATTTCTAATTAAATCCTAAACTCTACAGGAAAAGAGTGAGTGAGAAGTGCTCCCATGAGGTACAGGAAAGCAGAGGATGTGGCCCAGGGACAGCAGGTAACTGTGGGTGTGTCAGCCCATCTGGGACGAGGGGCTGGGCTGTGCACCCAGGAGCCACGCAGGGTGTAGTGGGGGCATATGTATGCTTGAAATCATGGTCTTCGAGGTAGTTTTTGGCCTCTGAAAATGAAAGAAGGTATCTTGGATGGCTGGAGTTCTTTACGGGCCAAGAAATAAGGAAGAACTCAGGAGAAGGTGCTTCCTCTGTTCTCCTGTTCGGCTGGGGCCCTGCAGGGAGAGGTGCTCTGAATTAGGAGTGGGGCCTCGGCCATCAGGTGGGACCCTGCGCGCTGCTCCCTCCTTGCCCTTGGCTCCTGGGGAGGTAGACTCAGGCAGTCGGGGGACAGAGATTAGGCAACACCAGCTTACTATTTTACCTTCTTTTCTTTGGCTTTAACCTGGGAAGCTAACTTACCTGACAGGGTTGTTGTGATGATTAAAATGAAGTTATGTGAAACGCCCAGCACAATATTTGGCACACAGTAGGCTCCCAATACTTATTATGAACCCCAAAGAGGTATACTAGTCAGCATTTTGATGCAGAAGCAAGGAACCCCCAAATCTCAATAGCTCACAACAGCGCACACTTAGCTCTTGCCCATATTATATGAGAGCTGCAGTCGTTAGCTGCAGGTCAGCTGTGAGTCGGCTAGAACTGGTGGACTTGGCTGAGTTACAGATGTCTTATTCCGAGACCCAGAATGAAGGAGCAGCCACCCTCTGGGCATGCTGTTCCCATGGCAGAGAGCTCAAGGTGGTGGGAGGAGGGCGGAGAGCCAGACTACACAAATGCCTTCCAAGCTTCTGCTTGGGCATGACTTACGTGCACTCACATCCCACTCGGCCAAGGCAGGTCTTAGGGCCAAGCCTATGGTCTACGGAGTGGTAAGTGTCTTCTGCCTACAGAGATCAGTGCAAGAGTGTGGAGGGAAAATGAGAACAATAATACAGACTATCAGTTGGGTTAAATCATTCAACAAATGTGTTGGCTATCTACTTTGTATCACTTCTGAAAAGCCTGTAGGGGACAGTTTGTTACTGATGGTGGAGAAAGAAGACTAAATAGAAATTTCTCAGGCAAGGTGATATGATTCTCTGGGTACTATGACTAAAGTAAGAGTAGTGTAACTCCAGAGGGGAAGATATTTTCCCAGCCCAGGGCAAAATACCTTTGAACCAAAATCAGTCAAAGAGAGAATGAAGTGGGAGAAACCCATTTATTGCCTACAACCAGCCGTCCACTTCTGCTTTCCCATGTCTCTCACAACCCAGCTGGAGAAAAAGGGACCCCACCCAACCTCTCTGGTCCTGATAGGCCCTGGCTCCCCTTGTAATTACCTGTTGATATGTAGATGTACTTCTCTCCACCCCTTGGAAACAACTATTGATATGGAGATGTACTAAGGCCAGGCGAGAGATTCTTGGAAGCATTGCACTTTTACCCACCAGCAGGGAGTATCTTCTAGAGAGTAGTAGCTGAGCAAGTCCGGAAGGATAAGTAGGAGTTACTAGGGGCAGACGGTGATGGAGGAAGGGAAATTTACAAAGGGAACAGCATGTCCAGAAGCTAATAATCAAGAGAGGATATGATGTGTCCCGAAAATTACAAATATTTTAGTGTGGTTGGAGAATTCAGTGCTGCAGGAGGAATGGAAGAGAGCGGCCCGTATGAAGTGAGCCCTTGTGCTCCTGAAGAGGCTAAAAGGAGTTTTTGAAAGTGTCAGAGTAAGGGAGTACCGTAATCAGATGTGCATTTTAGAAAAAGCATTTGGACTTCAGTGTGGAGAGTGGGTTAGGTGTGGGAAGACATTCAGCAGAAACCAACTAGGAGACGCTCGCAGAGAGGCAGGCGCGACATGAGCCTGAACGCTTAGGGCGGGCTGGGGATGAGAGAGGCGACAGAGTGACGGGAGAGGGAGGAAGCAGGCCTGGCTTGGTTTTGGATGTGGAGGTTGAAGGGGAGGGAATGTTAAAGATGCCTCCAGATTTCTGCTTCTGGGGATGCGATTCCCAGACACAGACCAGTACAGGAGAACTGTGTCAGGCAAGGCTTAGTTTGTTTGCATTATATTGGCTAAAGTATAACCTATGCTGTTCTAACAAAGAGACCCTAAACTACAGTAACACACAAAATACTTTTTTTCTCCCTCCTGTAACAATCCAGATCTCCAGGAGGGTGAGGCTGAAACAGGGACCGTGGGTGTAGCCAGAGTAGGGTGAGGGCCTCCGGAAAAAGCAAGGCAGGATATTTACAGTCAGAGCAGTGTAACAATGTGCAAAGAAGTCCCTATCAAAACTCTGTGTTAAACATTATGCAAAGTCAAGGTCACACTATTTCTCTAAGGTAAAGATACAAGACTAGGAATATAGACATCTTCAGTGAGATCCCTTAGCCACAGTCCTGAAAATCCTCGACCGACTATAAATCCCCTAGATAACACACCATCACAGGCTCCCTAGTCCCCTCCTCGTGTGAGCCAGGAGCTCTGTCCTCTCACTGTATCTCTCAATAAAAGCCTCTCCCTGGCTCTCCTACCTTGTGTGTTTGCTAAGTTCATTCTTCGACGCCGCAAACAAGAACCCCAGCATCAAGGCTACCCATTCCCAATGTGTGGCTCTCAAGACTGTTCCAGACACGGGCGTTTCAGGCAGTAGGAATGAGGAATGCAGCTGGCCCAGGCAAGCAGCTTGTCGTCAGAGAGGTGACCCAGAGCTGCACATATCACTTCTCACATCCCACTGTCCTGAGCCTGGTCATGAGGCCACATAGCTGTAAGGGGCCAGGAAACATAGTGTGTGGCTGGCTTGGCCACCTGGGAACGTGGGAAGTTCTGCTCTGACAGAAGGCACTGGCGTCTCCCTGTATGCAGTGATGAGTTCATGTTGCTGGTAGAACATCCAGATGAAGAAAGAAGTTGTGTATTTGGGTCTGGAGCTCAGGTGAGAGACACAGACTGGAAATACAGATAACAATCAAGATTGATGAGAGCTTTCTTATAGGAGTTTTCTCTGTCCAAATGACTGGTTTATCCCAGAAATCTGACCCACCTGAGTGAACCAGGACAGTTTCTAAAATACCTCTACCTGAAAGATAGAGACCTTTTTAAGTACTGCTTGGTTCCACTGGAATAGCAGATAAGCTAGCTAGACAATACCCCTGAGCTCAGATCTCTGGAAAATGAGGCAAGTCAGGCAGAGAGGAGGTATGCTTCTGGCTTTTATCCGCACAGTGGTAGCGGAGAATGGGAAAGCATGGCTCAGTGGGACATACAGAACCATACTCGGTGAGGGGCAAGCTCTGTGTGCACACGTACCAGACTTATTGGGAGCAAATAGTAACTAGGCCATGAGCAAAGTCTGCCCAGACCAGGGTAGCTCTGGTGTTTATCATAGCCTCTTGGAAAAGGGGAGATTTTATGCCTTTTGGAGAACACATACAAGAGTGCTGTCGTATTTTCTAAATTTCAAAATTGTACATCTGGTCATCCTAACCCTAAAATGGATCAAGCAATCAGGTATCATGGTAGCAAACAAGAGAAAGTGATTCTTGCTAATTTAAGCCAGAAAGGAATTTATTGGAAGGAGGTTGATTATTTACAGAACCATGGGAAACCTGGGGAATCAGGCTTAGATATTAGGTAAATACTTCAGGAATATATACAGCTCTTTGTAGAGCCTTTTTATTTTATCTTCTAACCCAAATATATCAAGGAGGTGAATGGTTCCTATTTTGGGAGGAAAGGAAAGCTTCAAGCTGCATTTGCTTTTAAACCTTAAGCCTGTAGGCCAACATTTCCCCAAATGCTTTGTTCCATTCTGGCAGTGCCATTAAGGAATGAACAGGCTTTCTTTCCTCATCTAGACTGTCAAACCTGGAGGAGATGCTTGGACGCTCCTTATTCATATCTCCTACACTTAGAAAACCTGCCCATCAGTCGTCCCTAAAACAGTGTCTGAAGGAATTGGGACAACATGTTAAAGATGTGAAGCCCAAAGATGAATTTCTTAAAGAAGCTCTAACTTGAGAACAGAAAAAGGAAGATTTGTCTCGTCAGACTGAATGAAGGAAAACTTTAGGCTTGTGAAGCCCCAAGTAGGCTGCGGAATGGGTGATTCTGAAGTCACTCCTGCTTCCGGGATTTCCAGAGTTAAGGATGGGTGAGCTTTATACAGACTTTCTAACGGTGCTTGTCCCTAACCGTGATGATTTCCCAAGGGCTTCAACAGGAATCTTTATTACTCTAAAATAAGGGCTGTGTCTACAGATCTGCCTCTCCAAGACAAGAGCAGGAATCGCTTACAGCCAGCAGAGAGGAGGACTGGCTTTGAAGAATAGTGCAGGGACTAACACAAGAACAGCATTGCCTTAGGGACTGCTTCTGGGGTTCTCACAAAAACACAGCTCGTCACATATAGGCTTCTTTTCTCCGTGTGAGAACTGGGGCAGGAGCTTAGGTTGCCGCATGCAGGGAGGCGCTGCCCGCACTTGGAGCTGATCTTCCCTGGCCTGCGTGACTCGCCGAGAGGGGGGCTGCTGCCCGCCGCCGTCACCCATCTCTGCTTGGGGCAGCTTTCCTAGTTACTGCCAGAATCCATTCTCTACCCTGGAGACCACCCTTCAGACTCACTCCTTCATTTGTTTATTCATTGATTCGTTTCACATTTTCTGGGCTTCAGCCATGTTCTGTGGCTTTTGCTGGAGATAAAAAGTCAGCCAAACCCTGGTTCCCGCCTCAGGCACCTCACAGTTAGAAACCAAGTTTATCTTGAATCTCTCAAGATCAGGGACTGGTCTGTGAAATCTGTTTTCCCAGAACTTAACATTGTGTTTTAAAATATGCTTTTGATTGATTTAAATTAGATAGTCAAAGGCAATTTTCCTGTGTATCAGGGACACAGTAAAAACTGGAAGAATGGTCTGGTGGTCTACGAATGGTGACTCTCCTCTGCAAATGTAGAAAATCACCTATATTCTTCAGTCTTCACCTGTGATCTTCAGTATGCCATCTAGAGCCCCTTCTGGTCAGGAATCCTGATTTTTACAGGTGTGTTCTGTACAGTATGATCCCTTGTTGTACTCTTTTTCTGTTCTTTGCCCTCTTCCCTAAGTGACCTCTCTCCAGTTTTCTGGAATACTTGCTTTGGTTTCTAGGATAAAACACAGGTTCTTTCTGCACATCTGTAAATTTCTTTACAAGAACTTGGAAACAGAAGTCGCTTGTGGTGTCCGAGAGCATGGACACAGAGTCCCAGCCCTCCCACCGTGCCAGCACACGTGCTCGCGTTTGTGCTCCATCCACCCTCTGCTCCTCTCCGGCTCCCTGGAGCTCCTTCAGTCACACGCCCTGATGTTTTCCCAGATGGAGGGAATAACGCATTTATAGTTAAAGACTGAAAAATATTTTAGTATGTCTGGTGAGTGCTTGGGGCCACATTACAGCGAAGAACTTACCTGCTGTGTCGAAGCATTTGGGTTTTACCCTGGAAGGAATGGGGAATCAATGGAGGCCTTAAAGCCAGGGACAGACATGATTAGGTAGGTCTTTTAAAAAAATACTCTTGGTAGAAAAAACATGGGGACTGTATTGGGCTGGAAGTATGGTGACCACTGGAGGCTCTTACAAAGCTAAGGAGGTAATGAGGGGCCTGTGTAATGTGACGGTCAAGAGCTTTGGGGCCAGTCAGCCTGGACTCAAGCCTGACCGTCACTTGCTAATGCTAAGATATTAGCAAAGATGCCCACAGTTTCTGAGAATCAGTTTCTTCATCTATAAACTGGATGAAATAATAATACCTGCTTGATAGGGTTTTTTTCAGAGAATACATTAAGATACCACATGAATAGCGCTTACCACAATTTCTGACACGGAGGAAGCATTTCCTAAGCGTATCTAGTAGAAGGAATAGAACCCTAATTTATGGGGGTGACAGTGGGACTAGGGAAGGGACCAACTTGAGAGATGTTTAGACGTGGTGATCAACCAAATGTACTCAAGGCCAGAAAGGAACGCCTTAAAGCTATAATTTCTGTTGAGGCGACGGGAGAGGCAGGCACACGGGGGAAGGGAGGAAGGACCGACTTACAAGCCGGGGCGGGGAAAGAGAGATGATGAATGAGGCTCAGACGTGTTTAATTTGAAGTGTCTGGTACACATGCACACAAGCCTGAAGGACGCTGGGGTCTGAAGAACTGGTAGTTGGATCCATGGAAGTGAGTAAGATTTCTTAGATGGAACATGACCGGGGCTGGTGATGTTTATTTACCTGGCATCCCAAGATATTCTTAGGAGTCTGTACAGACTCCAGCATAAGAAATACTCCATTTCTGGCCTTGAACAAGTGGTAGAATAGAAAAACGAAACTCCTGTGAGGAGCAGGACCCAAGCTCAGGACGCCAACCTAGCCCCAGGGCAGAACTCTGGGCCAGATCTCAGTGTCTGCCCGGGCCTCCCCCCAGGGAGCTGCTGTCTCTGAGGAGCCTGATCTTGGGGCAGGAGTAGAGGCCCCATGAGAGAGATTTTCTGAAGTTGGGGGGATAGCATTATACAGGTACAGAGCTGGATCAGTCAGACATGAGGGGTGTAGGAAACGATGCCAGATCCTCAGGAGAAGGGGCAGGAATTGGGCTCCATGCTAGCAGGCTGGAGCTCAGAGCACGGCTTCAGGTCCAGTGGAGCAAAAGGATTGGAGATCAGGTGGAAACAGTCTAAGATAGACGCAGGTTGAGGGAAAGAGAGAGTGACCGGTGGGTATGCGAGCCCTCACCCGGAATCCAGGGTTAGGGCCAGAAGAGCGACGCTGGCCCCCACCCTCCAGAGGGAATGGTGTGCTTGATAGGTTTGGCCTGGGAAGGATCGGTGCCCTTCACCCTGCAGTTTGAAGTCGATCATGCGAAAGCAGGGACTGGCGTTTCAGCCTTCTCTCTAACCCTTCGCTCTCGCGGTCCTAAAAGAAGTGATGACGTGACATTTCCTTGGAACCCCTAGTGGCACGTCTCCAGCTACCCAGGGCTCCCGCTGTACCTGCACACATACACATGCCTGTGCCCATCTGCCTGCGCATGCTGGGTTACTGCACTCTGACCCCCAGGAGGTCCGTGCAATTGTGCAGAGAGGAGCAGGCCCAGACGCGGTCACTCTTGAGCTTACCACCTGTCCTAGCCTTCCTGCGCAGTGTCTGCCCATCCCACCCTAGACACACTCAGCATCTCACAGCCGGACATCCGTGCTCACCCAGTTCTAGGTTCATAGCTTCACACAAGTCAACAAATGTTCTGGACCACAGCAACAACCGCATTAATTGAGTGCTTACTATATACCAGATTATCCTAAGTGCTCAGGTTAAAATCTCATTTAATCCTCAAACCTCAAACTATGAGGTAGTTACTATTATTCTGGTTTTACCAGAGAGAGAACTGAAACTCATTAAGAGTTGAGTAATCTGCCTTAGGTCATGCAGCTGGGAGGTGCTAGAGCTTGGATTCTATGTCAGGACCGACTCCAAACCCAGGCCTTTATCATGCTATAAAAAAGGCAGCCGTTTCTCAGTGTATTCTTTATTCTTTGGAACATGTGTTTCTGTGTATGTCATGGAAGAAGATGAGAACTGACTAACCTCTGTTAATAATTAAGGGAGTCCAGTGGCTTGGTCAGGTGGCTGATCTCATTAACAGAACAGAGCTGGAAAGAGGGTTATGCTTAGTAATCATGTCATGAACAGAACCCCAGTATTGACTCTCTCTCGAAACAGAATAGACCCCCTACAACACTTCTGTGTAGCACCTGCTACATTGCTGGTTTTGTTTATCCTAGAAAGGGTAGGAAATGTGATTTCCCAAATGGAACCCCAATAGATAGCAGAGAAGAGAGAGGTCACGTGCACTGCATTGTGCTGTGAACAGCGCCCTCGTTTGATTATCCAAACTCAACCACAGCTAACTGAAGTCACTTCACCTCTCTGCCCCACTTCTGTTGCCTGGAAAATTGAGGTGTGAATAAGGACTTGAAGAAGAATTACAAGGTTAAAAATTAACGCAGTGGATCTTCGGGACAAACTGTAAAGAAATCTCTTTTCCCAGTCGAGCTGTGTGATTCAGGGAGCGTGGACATAGCCACATCAACATTTGACGGTGTGGGGGAAGCAGGGAGCCTGGGAGTGGAGGTTCTTCAGTGAGCTCCCAAAAGGGAATTACTCGCCTCTTGACAGGCAATACACAGAATGTGGCTGTAATCAAACTTACTGGTGGTGGATGGTGTGAGGAAAATGGAAGTTCCTATGGCCAGGATCCTCACCTGATCCTAAACTAACTGATGAGGTCATTGGCCTGCTGCTAGGCTACTGCTTCCACGCCCATTAGCAGTGAGCTCTTACTGACTGAGTCACTATATAAAGAGCTCTGCCCAGTGCTCCGGGCGGGGGCATAGACCGAGCTGGATTATGGACCTGCAGACCGCTGGGTGCAGGCGGGATCCCAGTGCTCTGCTTACCACCGGGAGAATAAAGCTGGGTATAAACGCTTTTACCCCAAGAACATCCCGTTGTCATTTCTCAGTCTCACTGAATCCATAGTGAACTTGCCCAGGGCTGAAACCTTCAGGTAAGACAGATGGTCACTGAGATTTGGGAGCTCAGAATGGAAGATAAGGGAAAAGGCAAGGAAAGGTGAGGGAGGAGAAGCGTTCGAGACCTACTGGTCGCAGTCCCAGGGCTCTACTCTAGAGTCCTCTCTTCTGGTGACCGAACGAGTCAGCATTTGCTAACAGCTCTATGAGTAAGGAGTATGAGGCTCATTCTACAGCTGAGGCTTGCCCCAAGAGGCTTCCTTAAGGCCTCACCACTAGTAGACGACCCCTGGTGGAAGCCAGTGTCCCATGTATTTGATGCTAGTGCTGTTTTACTATACCTGCTATCTGTGGCATTCAACCAGTTTTCTCTGCAAAGTCCTAGAAATTCCCATCTTCATGGTCATTCGTTTGCTCATTGCTCCTTCACTTATTCCACAGGTAGCTATTGAGTGCTTGGTCCTTTCACAACACTAAGATTTGCTAAATCCCAAATACCGTGTTGCATGCACGCCCCAGTTCCACAGAATGCAGAAACCTTTCCTTCTCACGGGAATTAGAAGCTCCTTTATCATCGTGCTTTCAATGAAGAGAAGCACTGGTCTGGGAATTGGAAGACGCGAGTACAAATATGGTATCTTGCCCTTGTGAAGGGGGCTTCTGTAGAGACATTCCTAAGGATGTGTTTGGGCCAGGAGAGGGGGTTGGGTTTGCAGAATGTCACATTGGCGATAATGAAGGACAGGAGGCACCCCATGGAAACTGGTCCTTTCTTGCACGTCTCAGGCCACCTGTAATTCTGGGGTGAAACTCTCTGCCTCAGGGTACCCGAAGCTGACTCGGCCAGCTCCTGGATTCAGTTCAGAACCTCTTTATCGTGTCTTTCTATTCAAATTCCTTTTTTCTACCTCTCTTCATAATTCTATTTCTGCTTCTAACCTCCAATCAAGCTAGAAACTCTTGACTCCCATTCTACTGAAAAAGTTACATTCTCTTGCTTGGAACCTCTAGATCTTACCATTGAGGCCATAGAGGGCCATTGCCTGTCAACGTTTCCCCTGGTATTGCATTCCCTGAATTTGGCCTCTTCCTTAGACACCACGCCTCAGGTTGGATTTTTTTCACCCCTTAAACATCTTATCTGCTGTCTAGCCTTTTTTTTTTCTTTTCCTTTTTTCAATGACCCTTCAAAGCTTTTGAATTTAGTCCACTGCTTTTGATCTGAAATTCTCCATTTTTCTCAAAGCCTTCCTTCCTCCTTCATCTCTGTCCCCTTGGCTTGGTCACCAGCTAGTAGGAAGTCACTTCCTCCTGAAGTCATACCTCCTGGCTTCACTGTCCTTGTTGATCCAATAGTTGTTGAGTACGTATGGCTTCACCAACGAGGCCAGCGAGGTAAGGCACGTTCCTTACCCGACAAGTCCGATGGGGTCACAACATGAAAATGAACGCTTGTAAAATGATCATATATGTCTAGAGGAGAATGCTGCCGATAGCGATGGCACAAAGGAGAAGAGACAAATGGATTCGTGGGTCAGAAAGGGCCTTGAACTGGTTCTGAGAGGTGGGAAAGAAGTGAGGAAAAAGCATTCCAGAAATAAGGAACATACCGGGCAAAGACCTAGAAGTGTGAACCAGTATGTTGCCCTTGGAGATGCTGTCACTTGTTTGGTTTTCCTGGAGGTTGGTGCTCAAACGGCGGTGCGGCCAGAAGCTAGGCTGAGGCGGTAGGAGGAGCTCTGCAATGAAGCGCCTTAAATGCCTGGCCAGGATTGTTGGGTTTTATCCTGGAGGCTGTGGAGGATGAGTGAAGAGTTTTAGGAAAGAGAAACGTAGCAGACTTAGAAGGATGACCTGAGTTATGGCAAGGAGCATGTACTGCATGTGGGCAACCATGGACAGGGAGACTGGACGAGGGACTATCATAATATGGTCAGCAGACACGAAGAGAGCATGATCAGGTGGTGTGGTTAAAGGGGAGGGAAGAATATTAAAGATGTTAGGAGATCAAGTTGACATGACTTAGTGGCTGAATGGATATTGGGAGTGAGGGCATGTTTCTGGACAACCCAACAGATGGACCTTGATGCTGTTAAGGCTGATGGAGAAGACGGGGAGGGACAGGTTTTGGGAGGTGAGGCAGAAAGGCCTGACTGTGGGATGCGATGAGGCCTGGGATGCAGACATCACGTGGACACGTTCGTTCTCTTTTGCAGCCATGGCTGAAGGCCTTCAGGTCACAGTGCCCGACAAGAAGAAGGTGGCCATGCTCTTCCAGCCTGCTGTGCTTCGCTGCCACTATGCCACGTCCTCCCGCCAGCCCGCAGTCGTGCAGTGGAAGTTCAAGTCCTACTGCCAGGATCGCATGGGGGAATCCTTGGGCATGTCCTCCTCCCGGGCCCAGGCTCTCAGCAAAAGAAACCTGGAATGGGACCCCTACCTGGACTGTTTAGACAGCAGGAGGACTGTTCGGGTGGTGGCCTCAAAACAGGGCTCCACCATCACCCTGGGAGATTTCTACAGGGGCAGAGAGATCACGATTGTGCACGGTAATAATGCCTCTGTTTTGAATCGTGGGAATGGGGGACAGATTAGTTCCATTCTTCCCTGACACAAGGGATGTCAGCCTCTCAGCCTTTCAGCCCTTCAAAACTATGATTTTATGAGAGATGGGCGCATCGAGAAACCTGCAGCTTGCTTAATGGGATGGTGATGGGAGAAAAGGTGGAGGGTATAATATGCAGAGAAGAGACGGTGAGGAGCTTTGGGAGGAATCTTTCTCGAGCCTGATCTCTACTCTGAGGAGCTTGTTATCAGAACTGACCTGAAATAGGTGCCGGTGAACATTCTTAGTCAAATACCTCACAGCTTGGCATCAGCGCTGTGGCCCTTCCCCAAACGCCGAAAGCAGACTTCCTAGGAAGTCCCTCTGCTGGGAGAAGGGTGCGTGCGTCACAGACCCCGGCAGGTGGCACAGCCCGGTCCCACGTGCTTTGTACCAGTTCTACCCTTTATCCTGCCCCCGCAAACTTTGGACAAAGAAAGGCCCTAAGATTCTGATGTGACCTATTTGACTATTTGAATTTTGAGGAACTCTTGGGGGGTCAGCTCATTTCCAGGCGTCCAGAGTAATTCTGGGATTTATCTGGCTCTCCGGGGCCTCTGTGCCAGCCTTGCTGGTTGAAAGCAGCCTCTAGTCCTGAAACCAGGCCGGAACTAGACCAGTTTCTGGGGGTGCTTTTAGCTCATGCCTTAGGAATGGCTAGTTTTTGTTAATTTGTTTTAAGTAATGCAGACATGTTGTCAGCTACCTACCGTCCAGGTATAGGAAACAGAACAGTGCAGACAGTCCCCGAGGGGTCCCCGAGGGGCCCCCTCCCACCCTCCAGTGTCCTGTGTTTTCCTTTCAGAAGGCAGTTTTAGGATTGGGTACTTCTTTTTGTGATAACAGATGCAGATCTTCAAATCGGGAAACTCCTGTGGGGGGACAGCGGTCTCTATTCCTGCATAGTCACTACTCCTGATGACCTGGAGGGCAAAAACGAGGAGTCGGTGGAACTGCTCGTACTGGGTAAGTGCAGAGCATCTCAGGCGCTTGCACTGCGCCTCCATCTCTCCTCCCTGCAGGTGTCTGCAGGCTGCACATGCAGTCTCTATCTTTTCTGCACAGACAAAGCGGTTTTAGAATATGCCCCTCAGGAACGGCAGCTGTATTTATTATGTCTCATTTCCTGGAGGCTCTGGCCTCCTGTTTGGCATTGTTCTGAGTGTTTCTGCTGCTTGTTGTTTTTTCCCCCTCCTTTTCACTTGCACCTTTAACCCGGATTTCTCTCTGCTCTTATGCTGTCTGTATCCTTTGTATATGCTAATTGTCGGAGGAAATGCCAGAGGCCTTTGAAGCAGTGTAGCACCTACTGAGAGAATAGAATTCATGGGTGAGTCAGTATCCCCTGAGACGTCAGGAATCTTTTCCTATTCAGTTACCTCCACTTAAGACAGTCACAGGGAAGGATGGCTGTGAACTCGAGAGTTTGATAATGTATTTATTTAAGGTGCGCCAGGAAAAGAGCTACTGGGCAGCGTGATGGTGGTTAATTGGAAAGCAAATTTCTTACAACCAAAAAGTGTCTGAGTTGTTCTGGAAGCAAATATATCTAATCCTTATTAATATTAATTTCTTTGTAAATGAAAACTCATTATTTTGACTACTTTTCCACTCTTCATGGATGGGAGGAATGTCAGTGGGAGATGACCTCCCTGTATGAAACTGAAAATTGAGCACGTAAATATTAGTTGAATGAGAAAATTAGAGCAACACGTATGGAGATTAAGAAAAGAAACGACAGTAATTGTAGGAGAAAAGTTGAAACACGTGAGGCCATTTTTCAAAGGAAGTGACATTTCTTGTATCTTCCAAGAAGCCTGGTGATAGAAGTTTTGGGGGAATAGTTAAGGGTGTTTTCAAGGAAAGTGAGGTTGAAGGTTAATTTTTACCTTATGTGGGAAACTCAGTGCCCAGGAAGAAAGTGGAATTTGCTGTTTAGGATTTTTAGTTTTACTCTATCATGACCATGTGACCTTGGGAAACCCAACTATTCTGCTGCCTTAATTTTATAGTTTACAAAATGTATTAAGGTAATAATTATTCATAATTAACCCTTTAATTCATAGTAACCCTTCTTAGAGGGATGACTTAATTCAAATACATATTCCTTGGGTCCAATACAAAAGCCTAACTGCTGTGATTTGTAAAAGAATGGGAAACATGGCACATTCAAAAGGATATAAAAAAGGAAAAGGCTTTTATTGGCCTTGTAAAAGAATACAGGGAAGCCTGCGTTTTGAGAGCGGCTGTGACTCTGTAAATCACAAGGGAATAAAAAGATAAATTTCTGCCTAATCACACAAATCTAATGGCAGAGTTTGAAGGAAACAGTGGTTCATTGCGCCTGCAATTAGCTAATTGTGAACAGAAGTATTTGGCCAGTGCAACCATTTGCAGAGCGATAATTGCCTGTGCAGGAAACGGCAGCCAGGTAAAAACCACTTTAAATAATTTGCATTCTGCAGATGCAGGGAAATGAATAGAATGAAAGCCTTGTTATCTGCAAATGTCCAGAAGTATAGGAAGGACATTCCTCTGGATCTACAAAGTCACGGGCGAAGATGCTATCCTCTGGACAAAAAGAGGCGGGATGAAAATGGTCCCCAGCGATGGGAGGAAAGATGAAACTCAGGGTCGCTCCAGAGAGAACCGTGAAGGAGAACCGGGGAGGCTGCCAATCAAATCACAGTAGAAGCAGCGTACCTGGGAGGGAGACCGCCGCCGGCCAGGGCTCTTGGGAGGAGAAACACATAATTCTGCCATGTTCCACATTACTTAGAAATGCTCAAAGCATGACAGTCTGCCACGTCAACTTCTTGGGGCAACATGTATTTTGTTACTTATTTAAAGGAGTAAGTTTGAAATCTATGAGAATGTTCTGCACACATAAAGTACTATATTCACTTTCCAAATGCAAAATTCGGAGTCTTCTTTGTCCTAACACCCTTTATAGAATTTTGAGAAATTCTAAGCATTTGGTTGTTATATCCTGAAGGCCTATTTGTTAAGTATTCTTTTTATGTGAGACCAGGAGAGCACCCTGATCTCTGAGGTCAACCTCAAGGACAGGAAGACCTTAGTGGGAGGATAACTTGGTCCACACTTGGCTAATTACAACTTCCTCGAGCCGCTGGTTCAGTCACTTGATTTTCTGGGAGGAGTAGTTGAAAGAACTGGGAGGATTTAGTCTAGTGAAAGAGGACTTGGAAAAGGGGGCATGGGAAATCTTCAGAGATCTGGAGTGAGACTGTATAAAGGAGAGATTGGCAACTTACTCTGTATGGCTGAGTAAAACCAGAACCAGGAGCGGAAGTTACAGGGAGAGAGCGAGTCCATCTCAGTACAAAGAAAGAACCATTAACAACTGGAGATCTAGAGGTGGAAGACATGTTCTGACGAGTAGTGGCTTCTGTGTCCTTTATAAATGAAGCACTTGTGCATCGGAAAAGGTGTTTAGATTACCTTTGAGCTTTATTTCAATTCTAAAGTTCTCAGATTCAGAAGTAGAAACTACTGGTGGCAGCTCGAAGGAGTTGAAACTTAAGCTCTTCTCAGAGTTGATCACAAAATGGGGAGCAGGAAACCGGATGGAATTTCACATGGTCAATTAGTGAGGAAAGATGAATCAAAGGGGTAAATTAGAGGTAGGATTTAGTTTGCTCCTTATACTCATAGAGGTGAAGATAGAAAAGTTAATAGGACAAGATTGTGACGTGTGTTTTATGTCAGACTAAGAGGTTTGGACTTCATTGATGCCTTTGGGGAGCCAATGAAGAAGTCTTAACAGAGGGATGAAGTTAGATCTCAGGGTCAAAACAACACTTAGCTGCAGGGTGGACACTGCATTTGAGAGGAGCGAGAACAGAGGACCGGCTGCAGGGCTGAAAGACTGTGAGATTCCAAAGTGACTGAGCAGAGACGACATAGAAATGTTTCTGAGATGCAAGTGATGGATCCTGGTGACTGATGTGTACCAGGAAATGGGAGAAGAGCAGTGAGTCCAAAGGACACCATGATTTCTAGCTCGCTGGACAGCCACTGTTCGTCACCTAAAAGAGGACGCAGGTTGGGAGGCAGGAGAATAAGTTTTGCTCTTGACATGTTGAATATGAGAGGCCTGTGGGACACCAGGCGGGATGTCTTGCTGACAATTAGAAATGTAGATCTGCAGCTCAGTGGGGAAGTGCGGGCCAGAGATAAAAGATTTGAGAATCATGAGTGACAGTCAGAACCGGTAAAGAGTAGATGAGTCACCCAGGACCATTAAAGTGCGAAGGGCCAAGGGCAAAACCTATCGGTCTACATTCTAGTTTTACCTCGTGCGGGTGGTGACACCGCACCGAAGGTGTACTTGTTGATTTTCCCCCCACACTGGAGGCTTCTCAGGGGCACCAGACCCTGAGCTCTTCAGAGGCAAGGACCAATTCTCCATCTTTATATCTTAAATGCCTACCAGGGTGTCTAGAATAAAGAAATTTGAGTAAATTTTTGTTAATGGTAGAGAGGCAGAATCTGTAACTAATACTTTGTGCTTCTTAAATGTTAGTGCTGAGTATATAGTAGTTGGCTTATCCAAAAAAGTGTCAATTCAATAAACGTCTACAGTCTTACATGAGATAACATGTTTAATCTCATTTGTCGCACTTCTGGTGATTTGGATTATTACTAGTGATAGATCCATCAGGGACTGTGGTGGGAAGCTACCGAAGTAGACTCTGGCTAACTTGAGCAGGAAAAGAATTGGAAGGATATCAAAATTGAAAAGAAGGCTGGAAAATCAGTCTCTGAGGAGGTTAGTATATTAGGGTAACACTTGTTAGCTTCTGTAGAAACACCCCTAAATCTCAGTGACTTGCCACAGTAGAACTAAACACCTCACCATAGTCAGATGTGGGTTAGGGGGCTCACCCGGGCAGCTCCCTTCCAGATGGCGGTGCAGGGAGCTCGCCTTCCCGGTTGTTTGGCTTCGCTGTATCGGAGACCTCTGCATCCAGCTGCGTAGAGGGTCAGGTGGGCCCTCCTAGGGGCCAGGTCTGGCGGTGACCTGGGTCACTTCTGATGTTAATTTGGGTGTGCCCAGGAAGAAAGTAAAAATGTTTTCGTGAACATAGACGGAGATGCCCTGGGTCTGTGTAACAAGAATTAATAGTCAATGTCTTTAGGGCTCCATAGCCAGAAAAGATCAGCTCAACTGCTTTTTTCTGATCTTGCATTTTTCCCACTCGCTCTCAGGAGAGAGGGTCCAGATGGCCCAGCATGGACGGTGCCCACTGCTCAGCCTTGAGAGGGCAGGAGCTCTTGGTAGCTAGGCCATCAAGATATGGAAAATAATGAATTCCCCAAGGTAAACGGGGTACTGTTGCCAAAAGGATAAATGGATGTGAAATGCCCCAAAACACCTTCGGGTGTTGTTGGTAAGTGTCCAGCAACAGGATGCCATTAGTGTGTCGGTTTCTGGTACTATGTGCACTGATGAGAATTGGTGGTTCACAAAATCTTTTGGTAATAACCTTGTATGATAAGAGAGTGGGCATTATTTTCCACCCCAAATTAATGGTCAGGTCTATAAGTATTGTCCCCTTGAAAAAGTAATGTCAGTGATCAGACCCAGCGTTTTGATGCCGCGCCTCATCTCTTCTAATGGTCCCTCCTCTGTATTAAGGAGCGAGGGAAGCTCCTGTACATAAGCCGTGCTTAAAAAAAAAATGGGGCCGAGGCCACCGGTGATCATTTTTACTTGTCCCAGATTTGCTCTTGCATTTCCTTTGATTTCTTAGTGAAACTGCCTATACCCATTGACCTGGGCCTTCATTTCAAAGGCATGGTTGTTCATGTCTACCCTGCAGGCTTCCCACTGGGCATGACCCACCCCTCCTCTCCCCGTACAGCTGGACCATCGACAAATCCATGCTTCTTTCAGAGGTTTCGGAAATAGCCAAAGACTAGAAATTCAGAGAAATGGGAGGACAACTGCTGATCCCACATTAAACACAAAAACTCTACTGAACATTTTTTAATCTCTTTTGGATGATTCAGAAGGCAAAGTCATTCTGTAGTTGGAAATGTACACAGTGTTTTGGGTGCTTTGAGACGATAGTGACAGGTACCTTAGAAATATTTAGACAGACATAGACATTGGGATCGTAGGACCAAACCCACAGACAGGCACAGAGTGGGGGTGTCCATAAATCTGCCGCCCCAAGATGACACATTGGTCTGGGATCAGTGGTGAGGACAGGATGTTTGTAACCTGGCACCATGCCACTGTTTGGATAGGAATCAAGTGCCTTGGGCAGCTCTGGCTGGCAGAAAAGGACCTCACCATTCAGGAAGGCTCAAGCAGGGAAATTGTTATTTTAGAATCTAAAAGCAGCTCACCCTTGTTCTTCTTTCTATGCACAAAACAAGGGCCTGACCTCTTCTTTCTGATGTCCCATATGTGGTAGCTTGTTTTTTAAGGGCCTTCCAGTAAGAAGGAGGGAAAGGGCCTGGTGGAAATATGGGTGGAGGAACACTTCTGCCTCCGGACCAAGAATAGAATAGGAGGAGATGAGCCGAGGGGTGTCCAGATTAAAGCCAAGGAAGAGTTTGCTAATGGTAAACAACAATTTTTTGGAAATTATGGTTGGTTGGGGAAGAGTTATAGAAACTCCCTGTCCGATAAGCTTTCAGTACGCAATGGGTTCTCTTGTTCAGGACATTAAGATAAATAAGATGATTTTCTGAGTCCTTTTAAAATAAAGGTTTTGACTTTATTTAAAAGATCCACAGATTACAGAATTAACACTATATAGGGTGCTGTCTCAGATACTGGTCTCTGGTTCTGTTTTAATATTGTTTCCGTTTTGGAAAAAAATGATACATGTTTATCGAAAAATTCCAAGCAGAAGAGAAAAGTGCAATAGAAGAAAATGTCTTCTAAAATCACACCCTTTAGAACTAACCGTTGTATTCTTCAGAACTCTTGATTGCGAGGCGTAGACACTCAAAGGGGCTTAGGGCAACTTTTTGGCTTAGGTAACTGGTAAGTCCAAGGATATGTGCTTCAAGCATGGCTGAGTCCCATTGGTGTTCAGATTATGTCTTAGAGACTCTCTCTCCTGTGTGTCACCTTTATTCTCAGGCAGGCTCTCTCCACCGGGGGCTAAGAGGGCCCTACAGGCCCAGGCTTCCACTGGCTTTCGGGCTGGCTATCCTGCCTTCTGTGCCTGTCTCCATAGCCACAGCAAAGGTCCTGTGGATGGGGGTGGGCTGGGCTCGGGGGGAGAGTAAGAGAGTGCCGTCCCAGCCCCAACAGGATCACATGAATTAAAGGGAGAAAGGGAAAAGCAGTAGCTTTGTAAAGGAAAATCGAGAGTTGTTTCCAAATGAAGAAGGCAAACAAAAACAAACCCTGCTAATGTTTTGTGAAATTCATCCCTTTCTGCTTCATTATAGGCCCAGTGCAAGGCTGTCCCAGGAGGACAGAAATAGGCGTGCACCCAGTAGGTCCTTGTGAGAAGGTGCTAAGCTGGGATTGATTGTTCCCGGTGAAGGTAATGCTGCTGAATTACCTTTGTTTTCCTGTCATGCTTCTATTTTCCCTTCCATTTCCTCTAGGACTTACCCAGAAATACAACCTATATTACCCAGGCAAGGGCTGGAAGAACAGGCGTGAATGGATTTAAAAAAAAAATCAAGTTACTCACAACTTGTTTTTCTGGTCTAAAATAAACCTTTCTGCCCATTAGTATTAAAAAGCCGTTAAGAATATAGTAAGAATTCTGGGACTTCTGGGGAGGGCCATCTCAGAACTGCGGGTGACTTCGGGGCTCTCTGAGGCGGTGTGTCTGCCGGGGCAGACATGCTCTGGCATCCATTCACCCGCGTGCCAGCGCGGCCCGTCTTCAGTCCCTCCGCATCCCCGCACTGACTCGTTCCTGCGTTTGGAAAGGCTACTTGTTGCCAAGGCGCCCCTGCCGTTTCGCCAGCTCCAGCCCCGCGCTGCTAACCACGGAGATTTGCCGATTAAAAGGGCTTCAGCTCCCAGGGTTCCCATGGCAACAGCCTCCTCGGCGGTCTTTGTTGCCTGCTAAAACTTTGATCTCTGCGACTGGCGGCTGCTGTTTCTCTGGAAGATTTACAAACAGGAGAGGGAAAGGGAACTGGGAGAAGGCAGAAAGAATGTGCTCCTGGCAGAAGGGAGAGAATTAATTACAGAGCCACACTCTGGCCATAAAATCTGGGGGTTATTTCTGGACATCTTCCGATTTAGGCTGTGCCCGCGTTTTCATTTGTAGACTCGAGTGTGCGTCAGGTGTCGTGGCCCCACATGAAGGACATCAAGGGGAGTTGATTTGGTTAGGAGGGCAGAACCCACTCCATCTTCCGTGAATGTTCAACGCCGTCGGAGTTCCAGGAGAGCCGAGGTGACTGGCGGCTCCGGTGAAAGGGGGCAGCGAGCTAATGAGGGGCCAGCCCACGTTTCTCAGACCTCGGCCCACGCCTCTCCTCCTAGCCCTGTCCCAGCCCCGGCCTCTTCTGCCTGGAGCTTACCTACGTGCCTCTGTGGGTCTCGGTTTGGAGAGGCACCAGAAGACTGCTGAAGAGGAGGAGGAGAAGGAGAAGCCAGACCAATGAGCCGGGCCTCAGCCGGAGTCTGATTCTGGTGAATGACCGTCAGTAACACACGTGCTCCTGCAGGAGGGGTGGGGTTGTGGCCGCTCCAGACACCGGGCGTCATGCCTTTTACTCCTGGCAAGAAGCCTCTGGGGGCCCCCAGACCGCTCCACCACGTACTCACATCCTTGCTTTCTGATAGGCACCATGGAATGGAGTCAGTTCTGCTTCAAGTATAATTTATATTGAAATATTTAAATTGAACTAGCCTTTTCTTTGTATACTATGTCCTTAGCATAGTGAGGGTACAAAAGAGGTGGCACTGTCTTGTCCCTATAATAATTACTTTTTGGTACAGATAAATCTTATGGTTCTGAATTAGAGAACAATATAATAAAAAAAATGAAAACTGCATTTGAGACTAAATATCTAGGCTATTGATAGTCCCCCCAGGAGGCACTTGGCCATGTCTGGAGACACTTTTGGTCGTCAACAGCCCACAAGGACGCTGCTGAACAGTGTGCACTGCGCGGCACAGCCCTCCTCCACCCAAGTTCCTGGCCCCACGTGTCGGGGTGCGAGACCCTGATCCGGACCACAGGCCAGTCTGGATACTGTGTAAGGTCCATGGTGACGAGCATGGGCTTGGGTCAGATGTTCCCAGACTCACTGCAGCCGTGTGACCTCGAGCCTTGGTTTCCTCGTCTGTAAAAACGGAGGGGCAATGGAAGGTACAAGAACTACTGTGAGGATTAAATGGGACACACTCAGAACTCTGCACAGGCTGGTTCCCTCTCCCGCCCTTCCCATCCCCCACGTCTCATCACCAGTGTACCGTCCCTAATCTGAGGGAACCCTCTGGAGGGAATTCTGCCTTCTGGGACTCCCGCTAGAGAGCCCGAATTTCCTTTAGTCCATTCCATAGGCAGAGGCTTTAATGAGCCGTCTGTGAATTGGCAGTCCTATTACTAATAGATTCATGTTTCCTCGACATCTGTGTAGTGCCTGACCACCGGTGACCCTAATCAGTCCTGTGGGTGGCTTCCTGCCAGTGGATTTCCGGACGTCATGTTACCTCTGTTTATTAGCATCCCAGCAGGCTGCTTTGGGTTGCTAGATTTTTGATTGTTGCTGGAAGACCCCATTTCTCAGGGGCTGGCCCTCAGTTAATTACAGGGTGTTACTGTCTAAACTAAATATAAGGGTTGAGTCACACCAGCCACTCCATGGAGTCTGGAAAGGCTTGGGGAGCACCTAAGACTTGGAATAGGATCTGTATGGGCCTGGAAAGACTTTAAGATGGGGCGACTTTGTAATTTATTGTCTGAACTGGGATACTCTTGAGAATGAAAAGGGGAGACTTTTAATAACTTAGGTCAAGACATTATTTTAATAATTGTGTCAAGACAACGGGCATGAACTGGACTAACTGCACAGGCACACTGGGATAACGGTCGCCCATCTTTAGAGATGACGGTCCTTCCACTGAAAAGAACAGAAGATCCAGAGGAGCTGGAGGCGAATCAGTGCCACCTGCTGAGCTCTCGCTGCGAGCTGGCATCGTGTTTTCGGGGACCTGGGGACGTGCCACGTCCATCCGTTTACTAGAACCAAGCAAAGAGGGTGGTGTGCCTAATGATTGCTCACTGAAAATTTGTGCCAAGATTTCCGGAGGGTGCAGGACGTGCCTGGGTCATTAGAGGACAGCCAGGTCTTGAAGGCGCAGCTGGCCCTGCCCCAGCCCCCAGCCCCCAGCCCCAGCCGCTGCCCGCTCCTCCGCTCGCCCGCCTGCCCGCCTCACTATTTTTGTTTCGCTGGTTGCTCATCACCGTGGGAGGAAAGTGGCCCTCATTAGCCGCGCATTCCTGAGGCCGTTGTCATGGAGACCAGGGCGCTGCTCCGGAGCTCTGGACCCGCCGCCCCAGCGCAGCCTGCGGGGGATCTACTCGGCCCTGGGAAGAAAAGGGCGGCCTTTGGAGAGCCGGGCAGCAGACAGTCACTCCTTTCTCCTCCAAAGCCAGCTGCCCCATTCAAGCGCGTAGCCTGCCGTTCACCAGGGCAGTGCCTCCTTCGGCGCTCTGGAAACCAAGCGGTGGGCCAGCCCTGCACGCCGAGAGGGGGCTGGTGGGAGGAGAGGGCGGGATCGCGCCGGGCTGTGGCTGTCAGACCTCTGGGCCTTTGGTGGTTAAGGAAAGTTGCCTTGCTCGGTATCTTTGTATCCAAGGTGCCTGTGTCAGCCTGGTGGATGGAGCCCAGGTTGCTCAGGAAATCACACCCTGCACCAAGACAGTCAATTTCCTCCTTCCATTACAGCCCACCCGCCACTTCATTTTGGAGTTAAATATGGCTTCTGCGTTTGGTCTCAGGCCAAGTTGAGCATGTTTTATTCCTGATAATGCTTTGCATCTCTCCACTCTTTGAGGGTAGGGAGTGATCACAGGGCACTTTGCAAAGACAGAGTACCTTGCAGTCGTTTTTATTATTGTTTATTAGTTCATAGCAGCATGGGGAATGCCTTTTAATTAGCTCACACTGTGTTATGATGTGTTCAGGAATCATTTTCTGGTCGCAACTTTAAAAAGTGCCAAAAATTTTAACCATCTCCAACATTCCCAGTATCCAAGAATTATACTTTAATTATGTAAGGAGATCCATAATGCCACAAACACAAATTTCATGATTGCACACTGCAAATACTAGGAGACTAGGGAGCAGCTGCTGCGCATTTCCAAATGAAGGAAAAGCGAAGCTTGAGGGGGAAAAATATTGGAAAAAGGGGTGAGTAGACCCAGGTTCTACTCCTGGCTTGATTATTAGTCAGCTGGGTGACTTTGGGTAAGATTCTTAACCTCTCTGAGTCTTAGGTTCCAAAAACATGGAGTGGGTTATAGATTAGATGACCTCGAATATCCTCTCTAGCTAAAAAACATCTGATTCTTGAATTCTCTGTAAATAGGAGGCACAGTGCCTCAGGCCAAGCTTCTAATCACTGCCAAAAAGCCTGAAGCATTTATTAATGCTTAATTGCAGATGGTCCAATACTAGTCATTTTGTGGAGAGAACTCACTGTCAGAATTACTCACTATAATTTAAAGTGAACCAAATGTAAAAGACACAAAAAGATAGACTCATGAAGTGCTTAAATATATATTTTATAAATACATACAGAAGAAAGGGAGGCTATACCCACATTTGTGCTGGATGATCATAAACTGTATTTACTGGGTGCATGGTTACCATGGGAATGTAGACTAAAAACAGGGATGTGTGTGCCCTTGGGAAAGCTCCAATCTCTTTGGGATTCCAAATAGCCACAGAAACAACTTTATACTTCAGAGGGCCAGAGAGGCATCTGTTCCCCTCAGACTTAGGAGAGAAAATTTTGGAGAGCTAGGAGCTGCGAGAACAGGGATATATTCAATATGTCCCTGAAAATGGATCTAGGGCATCTTAGGAAAGCTTGGAAGTGGGATGAAGGCCAGATGTGCATGAAACAGAGGGAGAAGAAGGGGACGACAAGGAGCAGAGGAAGAAGGCGTTCTAGATTGTCCCAAGCAGCTTTGTGCCATGTACTGCCCACCCTGAGGGGGGCTCCAGGTGAGGAGTTCAAAGACGTGTGTGGAGACAATGATGCTGTCAGCAGTGCTGACATAAGGATGAAAGAAGGATGGTTTGCCCTCCTTTTCACAAGTCCCAGTGCGTTAGATAAGGGACTGTCTTTCTGCCATCAAGTAACTGAGTGGCAGATCTAGGGTTTGAAAATCAGTCTCTCCTGAATCTGGAACTTCTGTGCCTTCCACTGCACCTGAAAGGTTTGGGCCAATCATCAGAGCTTGGCTGTAAGTTTGAAGAGTAGAGATAAAGACAATTCTTTGGCTAAATTTGTACAGACACTGTATGTCTCTGTAATGGCTGCCTTAAAAAAACCCTAGCTCAGTGGTTTTCAACTGGTGGGGCGTGAGGTAGGGTGGTCCTTTCATCTCCCCAGCTGGCGTTTGGGGATGTTCTTTGGCTAGAGGATGCTCTTTGGCATTGAGCCCTGAGTCCAGGGCTGCTGAACATTCTCTGGCATGTAAAAGGGTGCCGAATGAATGCATGGTTGCTCCATAATCTTAGTAGAAGCCTATTTCCACCCAGGATGGGTAAAAGGCACCCTCACGGCCAGTGAATCAGAAGTCCAGCATACCACATGATGGGACCTTGCTCCTGGGAACACTTGGCGGTCCTAACGGACAAGGCGCCTCCTCGCCCTGGGCCCCGGGGATGCCAGGCACAGAGCACAGTCCCTGCCCCCGGGGCGTTGCTGTCCTGCTGCTAGAAGCACAGGCGAAGGAATCACAGGGCAGAGAGACACGTGTGCTGACCGAGGTGTGGGCCCCATTTGGGAGCGGGGAGGACGTGCGCTCAGCTCAGTCGGAACACAGTTCCTAGTCCTGCGGACTGTGTGTGGTCAGGATTTGAACAAAGCCAGACATCCAGGTGTGAGCTGGTTATCTTAGTAATGAAGGTAAGTAACCCTGCCTGGGGGGCCTGGCCTATCAAGAAAAGAGTGTTAGAACCTTGGGGAAATGTCACCAGGACATGGTTTGTTGCGAATGTGCAGAAATAATGCCCCTAGTGGAAGGAGAAGAGAAGTAGGAAGGCAGGCAAGGCCTGTGTCTCCAGGGAAGGGCATCGTGGCTGGGCGCAACCTGATGTCAAAGACGCAAAAGAGGCTCGTAAAAACATCGGGCTCCGCAGGAAGACAGTCCTTTGGCCTTAGTAAGTGTTGGGACACAGAGGCACATAACTAAAACTGACTCATGGCTCACACTGTCAGGCGGGCTGCACAGACTGTGCATGTGAGGGTCTCGGGGTAGACATCAAGTCTCCTTCTTCTCTGTGTCTCCACCTGGCACTACACACATTTCTTTATTGACCGGATGAATAGTGAATGAATGAAGCGAAGACATTCTAGAGGTGGGCTCGTCCTTAGGAATATGGACAGAAATTTCAGTAGGGGATAACTTCAAGGTGTCAGGAGCAGAAACAGCTGAAAAAGGGAATTATATAGGTAAGACAAGTAAGTTGTTTTATTCACAATGCATGTTTCTGCCCTGATCATTTGACCCCAAGCATGTGGCTGTTTTTGCTATGAAGTTTGTGATGTCATGGTATGAAACTGGCACTTGTGTGTATGCATGTACAGACTATGAGTGAGCCTAATTCATTTGGTCTATTCATGTGGAAATTCCATATAAGTAATGAATTCTACAAAGTTTGGGGAACACTGAACGCTACTGCGAAAACTGTTTTCTGATAGCTTGAGCTTGGTTTGAAAAGGGTAAATGTGGCCTTCTAGCTGCAGGTCTGCTTTCTGTCCTTTTCTCAGACATTAAAGTGACTTGTAATTACCACTCTTAAACAGAATCCTTGAAGAATGACAGTGATTCACGAGTGTTGGGAAAGTGGTCCTGAAATCTGGAATGTATTTGCTGCAATTGTTTGGCTTGAAGATCAGGCCTTCACTGGATGTGATGGGAGAGAATAGGAAGAGAAAATAGAGCATTTTCTAGCTGGCAACAACCGTTCTTAGGGATTGTCAGGCAAGAAGTTGGAAGCAAAATAATTTTCAGAAGGATAGGATTCCAGCATGAATCTACTTTTTAAAATACCTTTAGCTCCAATAAAATGTAAGTCATGGTGTACAAGCCAGAGAGCTTTGCACTCTCTCCTGTTGACATTATATAGTGGTATTATCTGCTATCTCATAACTCCTACTATGTTCTCAATTCTGAAGACACTTAATTCCACCCATTTTAATGCAAGTCTGTCATGCATGCTACCGTGGAGTTAACAACTACGTAGGAGCATCCGGGAAGTCTTCATCTCCTGATCCATCCGCTATTGGCTGGGCTTCATGGGGAATGAGAAGCTTGATGTATGTCTTTCTGTTGGAGGGATGGGCTTTGTGAATGCCTGTCCATATTTCTAATACTACCCTATGCTTATTTTAATTTTTTCAATTATAAAAAAAATCCGCAAAATGAAAGTCCCTGCTTGTTCTTCCGTGATGCCCATCGCAGCTCCCCGGATATAAGAGGGCTAGTAACTCGGTGTGTAGTACTGTTGCTTTCAGATTTTAATTTGAACACAGGTGCCTAGATCTTGTATTCACTGACATTCTGTGTGTAGAGGTAATGTCAGCATCTTCAAGGTGACCTAAACAGCTGGGGGGACGTCCAGCTTTGGTGTTTTATCTATTCATAAATATATCTGTGTGTAATCACCCCTCAGTGGTTGCAAGCACATGATATCTGGGCTCTGTAGAGCCCCCAAACATATTTTGTATGGCTTGTCTGGTGTTTTTTTTTTTTTATCTATGAATCAGTTAATATTTGAAAATCAGGATATTTCCCATAAAAATTGGGGGCCTGGCTAATCTTGAAAAACAGAAAGATTGCAACCCTGAAGGCACATTCCTGGGGGCAAAAACTGGCTGGAGGCAAATATAGCAAGCAGCCCCTATAGGCACATAATCTACCATTTGCCACTCCCCCAACTTCTCTCTGTGGAATTGTATTGGGCAAACTTATTTGCATTACCCTCTGGTCCCTATAAACATAGAGAGTTGACTTTGCAGCTCTAATCATAAGTAACAGATTTGAGAACTACGAATGTCATAGATAGGGTGATGATATAATGAATTGTCCAAGCTAGGACACTTTGAGAGTGAAAGGGCTGCTATTAATAATTTCACCAGGACAACAGGCACAAACCAGGACTCAGGACTGTCCCAGACAGACAAAGATATGTGGTCTCCTGTTTATAGAGCACTTCATGCTACCACTTCATGTGACTAATGAGAAGACCGAGACCTAGAAAGTGAGGAATTGAGGAATTTCTAGGAATTGAGACCTAGAAAGAGCCTTTAGTAGTCTTTGAGTAAAGGAATGGCAGTTACCCCTGTATCCTGACTCTCACTCCACCTCTCTCTCCAGTATAACACGCTCCGTAGAATGTGTATGAGCACCGTGTCTTCCTTGAACGTACAGTTTTTATAGTTAATAACTGCCACATAGCTAATTTCCTATGAGAGTGTACATATTGGTAGCTTATATCATCAATAACATTTCAATTATGAATATCATTAGTGCCTTGGGCTATAGCACATCTAGGGATGTTTAAAGCATTAGTAGACTTGAGAGCTGGAAAGTGAACAGAAAAGTCTCTCATTTTACTAGATACAATAGAGATGCCTTGGAGGGGTTAATATTTTGGCTATGTTGGTATTAGGGGAAAAAAACTATTAAATTTTTTTTACGCTTTTAATGTGATTACTAGAAAAGCTAAAATTACCCATTACTCCTGTTATATTTCTACCAGACAGAGCTGGTCATTCATTTCATCATGCGCAGAAATGAAGGTAGACTCAGTCACAAGCTTAGGTACCACGGTGACCTTTTGCCATCACAAGTCTGAAAGGAGGACGGGTGGTTCGTGTTCCCCTGCAGCTTATTAGCAAGGCTTCAGTGTGGTGAAGGTGTCGGCATGGGCAGAAGCCATACCAGGGGCTTTACATTTACCTTGTTGTGAGAACACCATGAAAGACTCAGTGCTTCTTCGAGTCAGGCTAGTTTTTAAACAGACCAGCCTCCTCCTCCCCAGTTTCCTGTCTTGTTTCCTGAATTTTGTAGCCTCCCAAAGCCCTGAGGGACAGCTGTTCTGACACCAGCCATATCACACAGAAGGTGCTGGGGTATACAGTGCCAGCTGTGGGTGCCATATGGAAAAGCTATACCATATACATATGTACGGAATGTTTCTGAAGCCAGAAAGAGTGTAGAAGAGTGTATAACTCATCTAGCTTTCTCTTTTCCTTGCCTTTGAAAATTTTCATCATTGAAATTTCTTTAGGCTACAAATAGAGACCTGCAGTGAGGTAATTCTGAGTTAAAACCAGTATGTACTTTGTTCTTATATGGACATAGGACTGTGTATGGATGTATGAAAATGTAGGTTAAATATTTGGGTAAAGATGGGCTTGACTTTCCAATGACATGTGTAGAGAAGAATGTATAAATGAAGAGAGATGGTGTGTGTCAGTCTGCTCCAGCCAGGGTTTCATATTTGAAGCAGAGATTTCCTCCTCCAAGAAACAGTCACGATTCTTTTTCTGCTTCCCTCTGGCTTAGGTGCAGAGTTCACTTAAATGCTGCCAAAAGGTGCTTCTCCTGACTCAGCCCAGCTGTGGTCCCGTGGCTCAGCGGCCCGGGTCAGGATGGTGCTGACTGGAGCCAAGCTTCCGGCCGTATCTTCCTTCGCAGTAACTCTGTCCTTCTCCTTCTCTCTCCGCCTCTTCCAGGCAGGACAGGGCTGCTCGCTGATCTCTTGCCCAGTTTTGCTGTGGAGATTATGCCAGGTATTCAGTCATTTAACTCTTCATTTGCTTACTGTGCCATCACCCCATCTGTCCTGCTTCTTGCGTGAGTCACTAATCGCTCCTTCAGTGTATTTGCACATTTGTCAGTGAATGTCTGTGGTCTTTTCCAGGATGAACTAAGCCCATTGGAAGAGCCTTTAAACTGTATTTCTTCTGTCACCAGGCCCTAAAAGAATAATGATAATTAAAATAAGTTGAGACGGGGCCCCAGTTCTCCTTTGGCGGTCTGCGTGCCCATCTCAGCATCTCAGCTGCACCCAGATAGCTATACGCATCCTTACCAGAGTCATTATCGATCTGCATCGCTCAGTCCTCGAGTTGTATGTTTCCCCATTCATTAGTGTACCACCACTGTGATTCTCTGAATTGCCTTGAGTGACTTTATCAACATTTTTTTCAAACTTTCTGAAAGCTACGTAGCCTTCCTCCCTCAAAAAAGCACACATTTACAGACCTTTATCACTTTGTGTACAATTTCAGGGGCTTCTTGGGCCTCTGAAGCCCCTGGGGTCCATGGAGTATATGTGTCAAGGATGCCTGCTCAGATGCACACTGGTCTTTTTATGTAGCCTGAGTTGAAGGCACCAGCCTAGACTAGCCAAGCTCAGTCCGTAATGGAAGGAGGCTCAAAGAGAAAAAAGAACAAACTGTGGGAGAGGTCATAGCCCAACTCAGGGACTAGAAAAGGGTATGATTCAGTCTTACTCTGGAGAGTTTCTACCAAAGGGTTAAGAGCAGTGGAGAGATACAAAATATTCCTGCCCATTGGTTTTTACTTCATTCAGGGTTTACAAAACATGCTGAGTCTTCACAGCTGAACTTCACTAATTATGAATCCTCCCGGCCCTTCCCCATTTGCTGGCCAACCCAAATATAGACATTGTTCTTACTGACGTTGCCCCCAAGGACACAGATAGATCTCTTTGTGACCCCCCCACCCCCAACCGTCTCCAGAGTTCCTGCAGTTTGTATGCATCACAAAGAAACAATGTTACCTTGCATTGCTGCAAACCAGATGTTTATATCCCCCCAATCCCACAAAGAGTTACTGTATTTTTCCTATCTGGTCCTGGTCCCTGAATTTCCCTCCCTTTTGGCTCCAAGAATCCTTTCACAGTGAACATTCTTTTGTTTTTCCAAGATAACCTGCCAGTCTGTGTCCCTGAGTGCCTGGCCCAAGCCGTAGCCACCACTCCACGTGCACATCTAATTCCTGGGCTTGTGTCTATGGCAGGCTAGTCATGGGGTTACGTGATCGCTGAGGCCCAGGCCAGCAAGCTCAGCTGTCCACTGTCTTCAGCGCGAATGCTGTCCAGCCTGTCTGTCCAGACATAAGGCCTTATCATTTCCTCACTGGAAAGAGGGGGCCCAGTTAATTTGAATGTATTTCAGATGAATGAGTATGGAGGGACAGTCAGGACACATAAGTTTGTTTTCTCTGAAGAAATGATGGTCAAATAATTATCATTTTCACAAAACCCTTCATATAGCAGAAATGTCATATTCTCAAGCTCCACTGAATGTCCATTTAGTTGAGGGAATATCGAATAGCCAAAATTCAGGAAAAACAGTGTTTACCTGAAGTTTATTGTAAAGGGATTTTTGGTCAATGAAAAAGCGAGTCACTTTAATCTTTTGGCTTTGAAAGGACGTCATGGCCCCCTCCAGTCCATCCCAGCTTCCTGTGGGAAGTCAGATCCTATAGCCAAGTCCATGACGTGAAGGCAAGTTCCTAAGGCCACCGTCATTCTCATCTAAGCCAAATGGAATTTGTTTCCTTTCTCTTCCTCTTGTGGATGGGCCATGAGCTGGAGTTCACATTCAGCCTGTGGCAGAGCTGTGAACACAGCAGAAATCAACAAACACAGCCAGATACCCACGTGTCAGTCTTGCCGGTCATCAGAGCCCCGAGCCATTTTAGCCCGTGGCTGTCCTGGCTATCGGGCATCTGAGTGTGATCAAAACTGTTCTCAGGGCGTGGACCGCGGCAGCGTGTTCTCTGAGCCTCTGTCACTGGCTTTCTGGAGCCGTGGTTGGTGGGTCAGTATTAAGTACTAGATTTTGACCTGTCTCGATGCTGAGCACAGGAAAGGTGTCAGCCGGAAACTCAGAGGACTACGTAAGGGAGTGGACCACCGAAATAGGTTCTGATTTAGACCAAGTAGACGTAGAGAAGTTCTCAGGACTTACGCTTCTATAGATAAGAATAACTTCCTCAAAGGATACGTATTCACAGAGCCCATCATGTCACCGCTCAGCAGATTCCCCCTCTCCCCAGCCAGGAGTCCTCCCGCTCTTGTCCCACACTTGCTCTGACTCTCCCCTCGATGTGGTAAACCCCTTCCCCAGGAGGGAGCCCCGAGACTCCCCGGTGGCTTGTGCTGGTCACCCCGCATGCTCGGCTGACCTGGGTGGCCTTCCCCCTCTCCTCCATGCCCTTGGGGGGTCCACACCGCTCTGCCAGCTCCAGGAGTCCCCAGAGTCTGTGGGCCCTGCGCCCTGTCACGTGCAGGGTGCTTGTGCCCCCAGGCCCCCGATGAGAGCGCGGCCGCCCTGCCGGTGGACCGCCTCAGGCGTGGCTTTGTCTGCGTCCCCCCAGAGTGGGTGTTTGTCGGCCTGGTGATTCTGGGCGTCGTGCTTCTCTCCGTGCTGCTGGGGATCTGCTGGTGCCAGTGCTGTCCTCACAGCTGCTGCTGCTACGTCCGTTGTCCCTGCTGCCCGGACTCGTGCTGCTGCCCCCAGGCCTGTGAGTACAGCGGCCGGGGAGGCTGTGGGCTTACCCCGGGACGCGTCCCTTTCCGCAGCATAGCTGTGTGTCCTGAGCCCCTCTCCACGTCTGTGCCTTCCACCCCAAAAGGTGGTTGTTCAGACTCGCATCTCTGCTGGGGGCCCCCAGCTCCCAGAAGTGACTGTTCTCATTCAATCTTCTCACCTGCATGCGCCCCTCCATGCTTTTTAGCCACACCTGTCACCCTGCATTTGGCATTCTCATCCATACTGCTGGTGAAGGCGCAGTTTAGGACGGCGAGGTTGTGGGGGTAAGCTTTCGCCCTCTCCTTGGGCGTGCCTCCAAGAGGAAGCCTTCTCTGGCCATGCCTCTCGCTCGCACAGCACTCCTCTTTTGACGAGCAGGTGTACAGACTGCAGTCTTTGGGTACCATCCAGCCACAGAGGAGTTTTGTTCACTCCCATGGCAGAAGGGTCCACAAAGGGCCTCGTCCTAATTTGGGGATTCAGAATTGCCCCTCTCTGGCCAAGCCCCATGTAGGCATTAAGTCTGGCATCCTGCCACAACACGAACATGTCTTGAGAGAGAGACCAGCACGTCTCTTCAGTTTCCTTAGACATGAAGCTGCTCAAGGAGTCAGGTTATTTGCTCTGCCTCTGAGACCACAAAGCAGCGTCCTGTGCAAGCCTATGGCTCCTGCAGAAGTGGGACGGGGTCCTTCCCAAAGCAGCCCTGGGCAGCCCCGGGGCGAGGCCTCCTCCGCAGGGACTGAGGCAGCCTGCAGACCGTCTGGTTAAAAGCAGGCCACTGCTGGTCACCAGGGAGGCCGCTCTGGCAGCTTCTGTGCCGCTCAGTCACTCAGCTGCCAGGTATAAACGGCCATTTCTCCTGCAGCTGCTTCTGATGGAGCTGCAGGAGCCCAAGGGAGTGGGGAGCGTGGTTCTGGAGATGGATTCAGCCCACACAGGACACACGGGCGCCCGCCCAGGAGCCCCCTGCAGCAGCCTCAGGGATTTTGGTGTGAGGGCGAGGAGGGTGGGACGCTATAATCTCTCTTGCTCTTCGTCTCCCTCCGCAGTGTATGCAGCAGGGAAAGCAGCAAAGGCCGGGTACCCTCCCCCTGTCTCCGGTGTCCCCGGCCCTTACTCCATCCCCTCTGTCCCCTTGGGAGGAGCCCCCTCATCTGGCATGCTGATGGACAAGCTGCACCCTCCTCCCCTGGCACCAAGTGACTCCACTGGAGGAAGCCACAGTGGTAAATGTAGTTCCAGAGTGCCCTGCCCCTGCCCTCCCCGCTTCCTCTCTGGCTCCTTGCTGATAAGAACCGTCAGCCTAGCCCTGCGTCTTTGGAAAATGCTTCTCTCCATTGCAGAAGTGGGATCCTTGTAGCTGAATCAGCTACCTTCTGGAGTACATGCCTGACGTGCCAGGGGTGGCAGGACATCACTGCCCCCCGCTTTCTCTCAGACTCCTTGATAACTCAGATGATAAGAAAAAGAGGCAGGGCTCCCCTTGAATGTTGGTCATTCGGTTAACAAACAGTTATCTCAGCCCACCTAGTGCTCAGGACGCTGTGAGGAACACTAAGAAGTGGAGGACCGGTCTGCCGAGCCGTGCGGCCCAAGCTGGGAGAGAGCATGCATCTTTGTAGGACACCCCGGCGCTAAAGAGTGTGGTGCTGGGAGCTCAGAGAAGGGGCTGGAGTGGTTCAGAGTCTTCAGGGAATAGGTGAGATGTGAGCTGGGTGCCGAGGAATAAGGACCGTGAGGAACGCAGAGAGCAGGATGCCGAGCGCCCGCCGGGGAAGACCGGCTGTGGTGGAAGCCCGGAGCTGGGAGAATGGTGTCCAGCTTGTCGTTCTGACTGGGAGAAAGTGGAGGGATGTGGGGGAGCCAGATGAGGGAGGGCCTGGAACCCCCAGCTGAAGAGGGGGGACTTGGTGCTGCCCCCAGGCGAGAGCCCCTGCAGGCAGGTTCCTGCGCGAGTGGGACGCGCTCACGGGGCGGGTGTCGTGGGAAAGGTGGAGTCGGAGCCCACTGCCGACAGGGGGCGGTAGCGCTTCAGGTGACCCTGTGGGCACCTGGGCTCTGCCGACGCGAGGGCTTGACGCACCGGCTGAATCTGAGAGGAGGGGAATGAAGGCAGGGTGAGCGCCAGGTGTCCAGTGGTGCCCATCACAGACATGAAATAGTTGGCAAGGAGGGCTTATCAGGGGAGATTAGGGTATGAGGCATTCCTGAGTATTGGCAGGGGTAGAGGGATGGAGGGGCATTCAGATGCAGCTGTCCTGGAGGCATCCGAGTAAGCACAGAGCGGTGAAGGGTGAAAGTGTGTGTGCAGTACATTTAGGGGGTGGTTTTTAAATGTCTGGATGTGGCTAAGCCACTCGGGTTGGTCACACAGACATTTCTGCCCTGGGCTACCCGGGCCGCCTTCACTGGGGACTGGGGCGGAGTATAGCCCACTTCTTGAACTGTCTATGCCCGGCCGTGGGAGGAGTGGATATCCTCCATGAGTAACTGGTGTTTATGTGTCTTTCTTTCCCTGAAAGTATGAGTAGAATTCTGACGTCTGAGACTGGGAGTGAGTCACAGATTTAAAAGTAAAAGTTAATGACCAAGGACACATAGGGAATTAGATACAGACCACAGAGCCCATGTCCCCCGAGGATGGAGTAGGCGGAGGGGCGGTCACGGGACGCGTCTCACACTCCACTGGCAGCCCCCCCTTCCTCCCCAACCTTCCTTCGCTTCCCTTCCCACCAGAACCCTTTCCCAATTACTTTGCATTGAATTCGTAAAAAAATGATCCTTACTCATAGATGGCAGATACTCTCTCTCTCTCCTGTTTTCAACCTCTTTTCCAACTGCTGTTGGTTGTATTTCAGTCATTTTGGCCCTGTCCTGCCATCCTAACTAACTTCAGTTAGAAGTGACTTGATAAATAGGAAGGTTTATTTCATGTAGCAGGAAATCCTAAGGTAAGGTGGCTCTGGGGCTGGTTAACTGAAAAGTTCAGGGGGCGTCACTGAAGGATCAAGTTCTTTCAGTCCTCCGTTCCATCCATCCTCCCGAGGAAGCCCTCTGTCTGCCTGGGCCGCCCCCCCCCCCCTGCAATCCCGCCGCGCAGCGCACTTCCAGTGCGTGCAGAGAGAGACGAGGAAAGGCTTCTCCCTGGAGCTGCTTTTCTCAAGAGTGAGGACAACTTTTCCAGAAGCCCTTCCCCCGTTCTGGCAGACCCCGTGGGGTTTTGTGTCCTGTGCCCTTTCCTAAACCAGATTGGCCAGGACCGATCAATTCTCATCTCTTAGGCCAAAACACCTGTTCACCTTGGCATTGAGCAACACCGGGGTTCATTAGCAAGGAAAGTGGGGGACGATACGCGGCCAGCGTCTGCCAGCACTCTTCCTGCCCATGTTATCATCTGGCTTATCGAGTCAGGGCAGAGTCCATTATCCCCACCGGGCACATTTCTGTACTCGTGGTCCCATGGCCGGAGGTACCGACAGCTTTTGGCTTTTTGTCCTTTAAGAAAGGCTAAGGCTTACCCCAACATTCTGTGTAGATTATCCTTTCAAGAATGTTAGACATGTTAGGAAATGCTGATTGATAAAGATGTAAATTTAGCCTATTTTATATTTATATGCTAGTTCAATTTCAGGGTAATCATCTAGCAACAGTAATTTTTCAGATTACATTTATACGTAATACTCTCGAACACTCCGCGTAGTCGATGAACGGCGTGCAGTGTGGCCAGTTGGGTGCCAGTGGGGAGGGAGGTAAGAGGCACCCTGATTCGCCCCCTGGGCTTCCCGGCTGCGGGGGACCCTCTGGTACAGTGGAGGAGCGCCGCCTCCTCCTGTCCTGCTCGCGCTGCGTCCCCTTCAGCTTTGCCACGGGGCTCTCTCTGTGGAATGTCCATGCTGCGTCCCATTCCCACCTTGGGTCTGCAGCCTTTGCTTCTTCGTGGCTCCTTCCTATCAGCATTCAAAGCATGTCCAAATCTCTCCTGTTAACATACAGCAGTTGGTAAAAACCCTGTAGTCCTCTGGTGCTCCTTCCCTTTGTCTTTTCTCCTCTGCACAGCCTACCTCTCTAAGTCGTCCGTGTTCAATGCCTCCATGTCCTTTCCCACCAACTCCTTAGCTCACTGCCGTCTTGCTATTGCTTGTGTTACTCCCAGCAGCAGCTCTCGCCAAGGTTGCCTCACTGTAAATCTGGTGGATGCATCTCAGTCCTTAGCTCCCCTGACTTCTCCAAAGCATCTGTGTCATCGTCCCCTCTGGACCTTGTCATTCCCCACCTGTCACCCTGACTGCTGCACCTCTGCACACTCCCCCCACCAATGGTGATGCTCCTGTTTTGTCCAGGGTCCTCTCCCGGGACATCTTCTTGACTCCATGGCTTCATCCAGGTGCTGACGACTGTCAGCGTTTATCTCCATCCTTCCTTCTGCTCCTCCAGGCCCACATATCCAGCTGCCTTCCGGACACCTCCACCTGGATACCATCAGGCATTTCAAACTCAACCTCAGGAAATTGAATTCATCTGCTGTTTCTTGACTTCAACTCCTACATTTCTCATCCCAGTGGATGGGACCATTGTCCACTAACAGCCCAAACCAGAGGCAGGGTCTTCATCCTTCTCTCTTCCTCTCCTTCACTGCCTTCATCCAGCTGGCCACTAAGCCCTTCAGCTCACCCTTCAAATACCCTTGAATCGGCTTGCTTTCCCCCATCTCTGCTGTAAGCGTCCTAGCCGTCATCTCCCACCTTGACTAGTAGAATCATCTCACACCTGGGTTTCCCACATCTGCCCTTGCCTGGTGCTAATCCATTTTACTTTCAGATCCACCTGACCTCTGCTCATCCTTCTTGCAAAAGAATGGAGTAGGCAGTAGGGTTTTAAAATGTCATTTTCAAAACTAATACGGATGTGTGTCTATATATATGCCTACTGTATGTATACAGAGAATATGCAAATTTTAAGCATCACTTCTCCCACAGCTGAGCTGCTGTCACCCCGGGGGTGGAATCCGGCAGCTGCTCCCTCATCCATAAACAGCCTTACTTCACTCATTAAGAAAGGACAGGAAGAACAAGGCTATATCCATGAGTATCTGCCTTAGAGACTTCTTTTGCAAGTTTTATAAGGTGGACTTGGCTGTAAAGGGGAAATTAGCTTAAAAAAATAGTTCATTTTCAGCTAACTGGGTCCAAAGTATCAGCTCGAATCCTTTAAGAATTTTTGAAATTATAGTCTGTCATCAAAGTGAATGTCTCAGTAGTCCTTCTCCAATAAAACTTAACATTCGCAAGGATAATAAAGTCGAGGAGTTGAAGTAGGAAGAGCTCTGTCAACTAAAGGACTTGGCCCAGACTGAGCTTGAAAAGAGATGTGTCATCCATCCACCCTAAACGGAAACTTCACCGGGGGAAAAAGCTGCTTTCCTAAAAATGCTGGCATTTGGCCAACCCTCTAGGACCTTTCTTATTAAGATATCACCACACACCAGAGAGTTTTCTGCTCTACACATCACAGATAAAAATCAACCTGACACCACTCTCTTTGTTTTCAAATCAAGAAAAGTTTAATGAATGCCTCAAAGAGTTTCCAGTCCAGCAGAGTAGTTGCTGGGGGTCGTGAAGGGAAATAAAATGAGTAAAAGTACAAAGCAGTGTGTGATAAGACTATTCTCTGATGAAGCTCAGAGAAGGGAAAGTCCCATCTGCTTGGCGAGATCAAGAAAAGTTTTTGGGTGTTTTATACATCCCTGCGTACAAGTGTGACACAGAGCCAGATTCCACCAGGATGGGAGAATTAGAGTGTGCTGCAAATAACACCTTTTGAAGGGAGAATTGCCTACCTTTTTAGTTACTGACACTAAATGGATGACAACTCTGAGGCCTAAAACCAATACTTTGCGTCCATCCATTTGGACAAGTTAGAGGGATTTTAGATTTGTGAAGCCATGAGCTGGTATGCCCGAAAAGTCCACATCGAAAGCATCTACTGCAGGAGAGTCTCCTATTTGTGCCAGTATTGAAGGGCAAACACCAGTTGCTCCAGCTTCTTAGGGACGTGATAACCTGTGCATACGTAATCCAATCTGTCTTATAATGAGGAATGTAATTTGTTACAGTGACACACAAAACCATCTAAGCTGCAGTCCAAGTGGCAATTAGCTGAGGTTTCCAGCTGTAGCTCAGGGTGGTGCCATCTCTCACCATGAGGGGACAGCTGTATATTGTTCCATAGAGCAGCAGGACCCCCCAGGCTCAGCATTTCTGAATGTGCTTCAAGTATCAGGCACACCTAAGTAAAGCCACAGCTGCATGTAGAAAGCCCTCATACTTATAAACACGCCAGCACTTTCTCACCTAAAAAAAATCTTCAGTATTATTAACAAAACTTGCCTAGATCTTGCTGTCCCCAGCTGCCATTCACTCCACCAACCAACTACATGGTTTCTTCTGCCTTACTGTGTAATACCTTGCAAGATAGTCTCTATTCTTGACTTCTCATTCATTCATTCATTCATTCATTCACTCACTCACCCATTCATTCCTACAAATGCATGTGTTTGAGTGGCTCCAATGTGCCAGGTTCTATGCTAGGTGCTGGGGATGCAGAGATTAACAGAACTGGTCCTTACCCTCAGGAAGCTTACAGTCTAAAGAGGGAAACTCTACTGAAAATACTCTTTTCTAAAGAAATCTCTTACACCGCCCCAATCCCCAGGTTGACACCAAGTAGCTTGAACATCTGTTAAGTGCCTGCTGCATGTCGAGCGTCATCCTGGGCTTTCCCCTGATCCAGAACAGTAAGAGTTCTTTTCCTTCAAGAATCTTTGAAGCTTAGACATTTGTACAAATAACTTGAAACAAATTGGAATGTGCTTAGGGCCATAGTGAAACTTCAAAGTAAATGATTTATAAGCTAGGAGGGAGACAAGGAAAGAAGAGAGAACGTTTCTAGCCACGAGAATCAGAGAGAGCCTTTTGGATGCGGTAACATTTGAGCTGCCCCTGATGATGGCAAAGAACTCAAAGAGCTCCACTGATTTGACCATTGTTAGTTTTTTTTTCCTTTTCCTTTTCCTTTTTTCTTATTTCCTTTCTTATTGTTTATATATTTGTCTCCTCTCCTTTATGAGGTTATTTAAAGGGTGGGACGTATTAGTTGCATTTTATAAACATGAGAGCTGAGTCCCAGATAGGTCACCATTTGAGTCCCTCCATAAACCAGAGGTGTATGCCCAGGTCCCCACTTGCCAGCCCTTCATTTCATCCATCAGACGTAACTGCCTCAGAACAGACACAGCAGTTCCTCGGGATAATTGCATTTTAATTGAACTGTCTGTATTACACTGTGAACGCCTCTACAGAGATGGAAGAGCACATAGCTTGACAAAATCATTTCTACTAATAATTGCTTCTGCATAAGGATTATGGATTTAACCTCCAGGAGAAGGTGCCTCTACAAAGCATGTGCTGAGATTCATTAACTTTTTGAAGTAATTCCACAACTTGAGATGAACGTGCACAGCCCAGCATGCTCTCATGTAGAAAAGCAGTGCACCTGCAAATGGATGTGGGGGCGTCTTCTTAGTCTTCAGTGCCAGGGCTGTGATTAGAAGGCTGTGGAATATTAGAGTTCAGTCTTCCATGTACAGAGAGTGCTGTGTGTGGGGGCGGGGGGCGGTTTGTCCACAGCCAGGGAAACGTGACCAAAAGCGGAAAGCAGGGCACGTGGAGGCACATGCAGCCCTGTGTTTGCTGAATGGTGGTGGCCGCCCCGGAGAACAGGAGCTCTGGAGTGGGTCACATGCTTCAATCCTGCCTACAGTCCCAATGGGCTGGAAGACAGGACTGTGCCTCGGGTCACTCCCCCATGCGTGCCTAAGGGCATCTCCTACTCTGGGCCTTTTTCTTGTCGTCCTCTTCCATCTCTCGGTACTGCCTTTGCCTCTAGACTGGAGAGACATCATGCCCCTCGGGGTAGGCTGCAGTCAGACCTCATGGTTCCATAGCCAGGGCTGCAGTTATTCTCGAGCGAGTTCTGGTGCCTCTCTGAGCCAGAGCTTTCCAACCGCGCAACGTGGCTAGTGAGAGCAGCTTCCTCGGAGGTGGTGAGGAACTGAGCTCATTTTCAGGGCCCAGTAAGGGTTGTCTCTTACCATTATCGCTCCGTCCCCATCCTATTCATTCCCTTCTCTTTCTTTTTTTTTCTTTTTCTCTTATCCATGAAGATTAAACCTGTCTGTGTCTGATCTCCCCTGGGGCTGGTATTGGACTTGACTGATATTCAAGTGACACAGGGCTTAAACAGCCTTTGTCCCTGACAGTATGAGTGATTGGAATGTAGGAAATGGTATTATCGCTCAGGCTTTAGTTTTGTTTTTTATTAAGCCCTGCAAATAACACCTGCTTGTAAGCACACACCAGCAGGCTGAATTAATCATGTCTAAAATATGGTATTCTCTTTCCTAAAAGGAAAATGCTAAAGACATAAAATGGAACCAAAATCAGTAATCCATGTATTTTGCATCTTATTTTGTACTAATGCTTATATGGTCTATAAGCTAATATTAACTCTTACGCACCACCCAATTGTGGAATTTTTGCACCATCTCCCAGGCAACTACAGGCTTTCAGGCCACCTGTGTCAAGGTGCCTCATGTTTGAGTATCTGTTTTCAAGTTGCCTAGTCTGCCACCAACTGAAGATATGACCCTCAACGGTAGAGTGACCTGTGTCCTCAGTCTAGAACGTGGTCTTAGTGTGGGTACCCTCCCCCGAGCTTTAGAGAAGATGTGCCTTATGTGGAGCTTAAAGGAGGTCGGGAGAGAAGAAGCCAAGGTTAACAGATGACAGAAAATGTACCGTAATAGAGGTTTGCCGTTGACCTGCTGCTCCTCCATCCCAGTGGCACCATCTGGTACAGGGGATCGCAGGTATGGCTCCTTATGCACAAATATAGACTGCTATTTCTGGGCGATTTCAGAAAGAGTTTCCGTAAGTGGGAACCATGTGTTCTACTTGGTGACATAAATGGAGGCTCCTTCTCCTGATTTTTCAGTTCCTTTTCTCAACAGTTCGCAAAGGTTACCGGATCCAAGCGGACAAGGAGAGAGACTCCATGAAGGTCCTATACTACGTGGAGAAGGAGCTGGCCCAGTTCGATCCAGCCAGGAGGATGAGAAGCAGATGTGAGCATCTGTTAGTTTTGTGTTGCCTATGCATCCTGCAGGGGTTCAGAGATACAAGGGATTTGGGTCTGACTAAACTTGGGCAGCCCTGAGCTGCCAGGTCTGAACTAGCAAGGTGCTGGTGACGCCCTCCTGAAGAAAGAAGCTTTGAGAACATAGAGGGGAGAAAAAGGGGCTTCTGGTGGAGAGCAGAAGAGTCATGTACCACTTGTGTCTCCCCAGGGGGCAGTCAGATTGCTGGGCTATGCAATCCTGGAGTTGGAAGCATTTTGTTAGAACAGTTCTGCCCTACTCCTCCCTTTAAAATATGGTCAAAATAATGGCTTAACCATGTGAGTCGTCCCCAGCATGGACCGACCAGCATTGAACAATCGCCCGGCTGTTGACTTGCTGCATGGAGCCCCCAGTGAAGGTGGAAGACAATCCTGCTAAAGGATCTCATAAAAGAGAGGCCTACCCTCTTCTGAGGGGCCCAGCAGCAGAGAATGAGGGGCAAGTTAAAAGGCCACCCCTCTGGTTAAAAGAGCTTTAAATTACCTAGACTGTAGGTGGCGGGACCCCAACACTTAACTTGCCCACGGCCCCTGGGGACCTGGCAGCTGGCCCAGCTGGGTCCTTGGGCTGGATTCCCAGTTGCCATCTCGGGGGCAGCACAGGGCAGGTCTGACGTGGACAGGCACATTGTCAGGGTGCCGGCAGACATGGATGTGGGGCCACTACGTCTCCCTCTTGGAACCAGTGGGGAAACAGTCCCAGACTAAAGGAGGCGGATTCCAATGAAGGACAACATTTTCCTCCCAGTTTGCAGTTCTAAATCCATCCTGTCTGGGGTGCACCCATTGCTGCATCCTCCCACTGCACTGGCTATAAAAAGACCATCTCCAGATTGGGATGTCGGGAAGGCAGATGTCACTGCACTTGACATGTTAGTTGTCACAGTGCTGTCATGGAGCCATGTAAGGGGCAGAGACAGAGAGTCAGCGATCCGGGAGAAGGAGCCTGTGGAGGAAGCCTGTGAATCTCACAGCTTGGAGGAAAAGTTAAAAACTGAGGTTAAAAGTAAAGGGTGACTCCTGGCGGAGGTGATACCTCCTGTCTCCCTGTGTTAAGTTGGCCTCCAGGCCCTGGCTGGTCGGAAGGAATGGAATCTTAGCATCCAAGGGGGTCTTAGAGATGGCCTGGGGTGACCTACGCGGTAAGGAACCAGAAGAGCAGGGGTAGAAGTGACGGAATCCGAACTAGAACTCAGCTCATCTGATTCCCAGGCCCGTGCTCTTTACACACGGAACTTGTGAGCAGACTGTGGATGGCTCAACGGCTACAGCAGCAGTTTGTTTGGAGACCACAGCCTTCCGGCTCACAGGACGTTAGGATATTAGAGCTGAAAGAGACTGACGTTGGTGAATGCCCTCCCTCATTTTATGGAGGAGAAGAGGGAGACCGGCAGTGCCAGCACAGGAGCCTGGGTCTCCTGGAACCTGCAGGAGTTGACGTTACGATAACTGCGTGGAGATGAAGAAGGGACACAGTTCACTTGACCTGGAGCAGTCCTATTCCTGAAGAGCAAAGTAAACTTGGGGATGGATCGTGGCAGTGGGACAGCCTTGAAGATCTGATTGCAAAATCGGTCTCATGGTTCCAGGTTGCAGCAAGGGAGTAATTGATTTGTAAGAATTGGGAGTTTCAGGTTCAGGCTCTGAGTTCGCTAATCAGTGTCATCCTCGCTTCCCTTGCCCCTTCTAAGTCTGGGGCGCTCTTGGAATGTTTTTAGTTTAGAATCGCAGGGCAGGGATCAGCAAACTATAGCTGATCTACGTCCCATTTCGTAAATAAAGTTTATTGGAACACAGCCATGCCATTCGCTTATATATATCTCCTTACACTTAGGTATGACTTATGTCACTCGTGTCTGAGTCCTTTCACACTACAGTGGCATAGTTAATAGCTGTGACAGCATGGCTTGCAAAGCCAAAAATATTTACTATCTGGCCCTTTACAGAAAAAGTTTGCCTCTTCTGTCCCAGCGGCACATTATTCGATGTCTGTGAAGCAGGGGAGGTTGGTGTTCATGTTCAGAGTGGCGGAAATTTCAGAGCAGCAAATAACTCAGACAGTCTGGCACTGTATGTGGCGAGGCAGAGCCGGCCCTCACCGTGTGGAGAAGTGGAAAAAGGCCCAGCATCCCTGAAGTTTAAGGGAAGTTCTGAGCCAACCGTGTAGTTTTTCAAAAGTCTCATGTGGTGCGTTGTAAAGTTCTCTTCTGTATGGTTCCCGGAGATTGGGATTTACTGGGATCATGAGAAAAGAAGTTTTTGGATTTTACTAATCAATAGTATCTGAGCTATTTTCCTTTAATAAAGATGTGCACTGACTGGCATATTCTTAGGAGGAAGAAAAGGTTTAAAAATTAGATTATAATTCAAAACCAGCTGAATGGCATTCATAGTAAGCCCTGTATCTTGGTAACAGGACAAGGAGGCTGTGTCTGTGCCATGGGGGAGGCCCTCCCTCCCTCTCATGGGTGCAAACCAGCAAAAACCCTCTGCTCCTCCGGACGGTTGGGGATAGAGAGAGAGAGAGAGAGAGAGAGAGAGGAGAGAGGGAGAGAGAGAGAGAGAGAGAGGTACCTGAGACACACGTTGGTGCTTCCCACATCCCACCTTGGCTTACCTTTCACTCAACAGCCAGGTCTTACATCTTGTAAATGTTGTTTTTTAATATTTTTTGAAGTTCTAAGCCAAAAGACATTAGAAAACAAATGGATTCAGTTACATTATAAATAGATCCACTGGGCTTACTTCTTAAGTAAAATGATATTCAATCCATTTCAAAGTTCTATAAATAAATGTTTCGATTTTTTCTTTCTTTCTTTCAAGACTGTGATTCTGGTCCTTATTCAGAAGGGCTTTTGCAAAAAGCTACTCAGGCCACTTGAGGAAATGAGAAAGCTGTGAGCAGCCCCCCAACTCCCCTTACAATGTTAGGCTGAGGCAAGAGTCCAAGAGGAGGTCAACAGACCAGAAGTGCAGCCCACCCCCTTTTCTTCCCATACCTCCAAGCAGCTGTCCTGGCTACCTGTGGCTGCGTGCACCTGGGATTCTGTTTGCGGGAGGAGGGGGAAGATGTGCACCTAGGCCCTGGAAATGGACTTGGTGCCGTTTGGCGAGGGCATTCCAAGTTCCTGGAAGAATAGCCAGAAGGGGGACAGATGGACACTGGACGCCCAGTCGCCTGGACCTCGTGGACTCTGTGCTGTGGAGGGGGCATGGCTGAAAGAGGCTGGAATGGGGGGTCTCTAAAGCCTGGGGCGGTACTGGCTCTGTAGGCCCCATCTTGAGACCTGGCCAACAGCAGGGAAGATACTGTGATGTGTAGCTTCTCTCTCTTCTGGCTCATCATCACAGCTCATCACAGAATTATTCACGAGGAAGAAAAACATTTGAACACGGATGATGATGACTGAGGAGGAGCCCAGCTGCTGAGCCCAAGTTCTGGGAAGCCTGCCTTAGGGGACACAAAAACAGTTGTTTTTCCAGTGCCAAGAATAGAGCACGTAGGAAGCCTCCGTCTCTGTAAGCAAGTGGGCTTCGAGCTGCAGCCAGTTCCTGCTGAGCTAAGCACACCCCCCCCACTCGTTCGGGTCTGCAGCCCACCCTGGACGGGTTGGGCCCTGAGATGGGAGTCTCCTGGGGCCACTGGTCTCAGCCTGAAACGGTTTCCGTCCAGTCTAGCACGTAGACGGCTCTGTCATGCTTGGTTTTGTCCCTGCAGATAACAACACCATCTCAGAGCTCAGCTCCCTGCACGAGGAGGACAGCGGTTTCCGCCAGTCTTACCATCAGATGCGAAGCAAGCAGTTCCCCACGCCGGGGGAATTGGAGTGCGGTCCTGACTACTGGTCAGGCGTCATGGGGGGCAGCAGCGGGGCAAGCCGGGGGCCCTCGGTCATGGACTATGACAAAGACGATTGGGAGAGCTTCAGGCGCAGGTGACGGTGGCTGTGTATGGCGGCCCTGGTGCTGTGTGCCGGCGTCAGGAGCCTGGAGGCGGGGAGGGTGGGGCTGTTACTAGCCAGTAGCACGGGTGTCCCTGCTCTGGGTCTCCTGCCACAGCATGCGCTCTCTGCTGAGCGTCCCCTTCTCCCTCTGTTTAGCAAGGGAACACTTATGACAGCATGTGAGGAACTAGTCGCCCCAGGCCCTCTGAAATGGATAGTGTAGAGCACTTGGTGAACCTTAACATGTGCCTGCCCTTCTCAGACATTTTATCCTAGAACCTCTAAAATTCCCACCCATCCCCTCCATCATTCTGGATCGTTTGTTATGTGAAAGGTAAAATGCCCAACACATTCTACTATTGTGTTTGATTCTCCTAACTCTAAAAGGCACTGTTAATGTCCCCATTTCAAGTTGGGGAAACTGAAGCTTACCGAGGCTAAGGAATTTACCCAGGGTCCCGCGGCCCGTGAATGCGGGAGGCCGAGATGTGTGTCCTTCCCCGCTCACCTGTCCTTCACCTTGAAGGGCAGCAGACACTGCCTGTGTCTCCAACCCAACCAACTGCAAGGGGCCCTCCTCTGCCGTGAGAGCGCCCCGGGCGGGCCAGGGGCTCGGGGCCCGAGTCCCGGAGCCCGGGCCCCCGCCCGCTGACCGTGCCCTCCGCCCGCAGCCAGCCGCGCTCCAAGTCGGAGATGCTGTCCCGCAAGAACTTCGCCGCCGGGATTCCGGCCGTGTCCATGGACGAGCTGGCGGCCCTGGCCGAGCCCTTCGGCCCGCGGGCCCGCCGCGCGGACGGCAACGGCCACGAGGCCCGCGCGCCCG
>JAQQAC010002701.1:26587257-26644976 GCA_029783875.1 Phataginus tricuspis | reverse complement strand
GTGGCCCCAGCCCGCCCCCCCGGGAGACGCCGGGCCGGCGGGGCGCGCGCGGGGCCGCCTTCCTGGGCTGGGGCCCCGGGGCCGCCGCGGAGAACGACGCGCTGCCGCCCTACAGCGAGCGCGAGCTGGGCCGCCGCCCGTCCTGCCGCCGCGAGCCGCCCGCCCCCGGCGCGGGGGACCCGAGGAGGAGCAAGGACGCCGCCAGGAAGGCCGTGAGCGCGGGGCCGGGGGAGGGCGGGACCCCGGGCGCCGTCGCCGTCCCCCCGCCGCGGAAGGGCAGCCCCGCGCCCGGGGTGTGAGAGGGAGGCCCCCGCGGTCCGGAGCCTCTTCTCTAGGCGGCCTTTTACAGACTTCCGGGCTTTCTCCGGACGCCAGAGGCCCCGATGGGAGCCCCCGGGGTCCCCCGCAGGTGTCGCCTAGAGGTGGCCACGGGCCCCTGCCGCCTGCCCCGGGGGCCCCTCCCAGGCCCCGACCCGCCTCCCCGCCATTCTGTTCTTCGTGATTCCAAGCGGGACCTTTGCTCTGGCGTGACTGGCGCCCCCTCCGCAGCAAACACCTTTCATTGCTCCTTAAACAGGAAAACGAGGGGACCGAGGTGCTGTGGAAAGGGAGGGAACCTGCGGGCGAGGAGGCGTTGGGCGCACCCCCCCCCACCAGCCGTGGGGCGGTGAATGTCGCGGGCAGCCCGGCGGGGTGGGGGGTTCGTGCGACCACTGGACGGCATTGTGTCGGCGCGTATCGGCTTCGCACCAGACGAGGCTTAGGCGCAGCAGGCGCAGGCCCAGTGAGAGACCCTGAGTCAGGGCGCGCCGGGCTCTGACACGCGTCGCGGACGCTGCCCAGGGACCTGGCTGTTGTGTTGGGCTGCTTTCCTTTAACCATCGTGTGGTTTAACGTTGACTCCTTTCTGCTCTTCCTCAGAGTGACTTTCCAACTAGGATGTCCCTTGTGGTCTGACACCTCTCAGGATGACTACAGGTCAGAAATGGACTGCGGACGGGGTAGGACACATCCAAGAGGCAGCAGCCCCGGGACCTTCTCTGGCCAGCAGCTCAGAAGATTGTCTCATCTTCGCTTTGGCAAGGGATAGGGGGCAGCCTTTAAGAGAGGCTCACTCCAAACCTCAGTGCCCATCCAGCTAGTTTGAGAAACATGTCAGGAGAGCAGCTGTGTGTGAGAACACCCCCACACATGGAGTTCATCCCCCACGGAGCTCATTCTGCCCAGTCTCCTTCCTTAGCTCTTCCACGGTTCCTCTCACAGTCCAAAAGGGACTTAGTTCTGGATTGCTAATCCCCAGAAGACACCCATGCCTGCAGAATGCTTCTCTACACCTTCTGTGCTGTGCTTAGAGGCAGAAGAATTTATTACTACTATTAGGAGGCCTTCTACTGACACCGGAAGATAGCTTTGGGCAAAATAGACCTTTTACTGCACCACCTCGCAGTCACTAGTCAATGACTGCTGTTTCACTAAAATAGAAGGCACCCCCGGTGAGCTCAGTGACAGCGCCCTGCTGGACAGTCACAGAAATTATTTCCAGTTGCCGTTCTGAATGACAGTTCTTGAGTGGCTGGAACAAAACAAAAGAGGGAATACCTTTTGGGAAAGCTAAGCAGCATTTCTTTTTCCATCCTGAGAACACAGATTGCTTTTCTCTGTATGTCCCCGGTGACACCTGAGCCTCGGACTTTAAGGGCTCTCCTCATCCCCCCCCCCGGACCACCCACGCTCTGGTGCCACACACACAGCCTCACTGCCCTCTGCCCTCTGATCAGGTTGTCATCAGGTGCCTTTTAATACATGCACACATGAAGAAAAGAAGGTGAAAACAGCAGAAATGCACAACAGAGAAGAACGAGTGGGAATTTAAGAGGAAAAGAATATATGGTCCTGTTCTATTTGGATGTGGGCCATTTCCCCCCACAAGCTTTATTGGGTCATCTCTGGTTTTGTATTTCATTTCCCATGCGGTGTTTCTGCCATTCCAGGACCCCAGAGGGGTGGAGCATGCATCCCTTGGCCTCTCCAGGTTGCTGATCTAGCTTTTGGGAGCTGAGGGATACTGCCTTCTCAGAGCCACCTTCATATTCCCATCCTTGCCTAAATGATGGATTCTGCCTACATCCCAAAGCTAGATCTCTTTGGATTTTGTCACTTGTGTAGATCACAAAAAATGACCACAAATTCTTCCCTTGTCATTGAGAGGTACAGTCTGTTTCTCCACCCTTTGAATCTGGGACTGGTCATGTGATTTGATCAGGGCAGTGGCCCAGTAACAAATGTGACCCAGGCAGAGACTTGGACCATTGTGCACGGGGCTCAGCCCCTCTTGCATCTCTTGGGGACCTTGCCATCGCCACCCGGTGAGAGCGTGGGCTCCCTTGCTCCACCCGGAGACCAGGCTTACCCAGTTGCCCATGCTCCATGGTTCGCAAACACGCAGGCGAGCCCCGCCAAGACCAGAGAAGAACTGCCTAGCCGAGCCCAGCCTCCTTGGTGATTCCTGCATAAGCCAGAACAAGCTGATGCGCTCTTTAAACGGTCGTTTCTCTTGGAGGAAAATCTGACCTTTTCTCCTTGTCTGAATATTTGACTCCATCTAACCTTAGGTGTCTCACAGTCTCCACTTTCTCTGGCAGACTTTGGTCAAAGTATTTCACCCCACGCTATTATGGCGGGACATGGGCTTGGGTCAGATCACTAGAGGGCAGTGATGTTGGCCTCCCTGTCCCCTGCCCCCAGCAGTGGTCCATTCTCTGTCTTCGGACCCATGGACAACTTTGGAAGAAGGTTTCTTCTCCAGCATCTCCTTGGCCTTCCCCAGAGCCACTGGACTGAAGCTGGGCCCTAATCTCAGAACACCATTCCACTGGGATCTATTAAGTCACGGCATTTCCCAAACAGTCCTACGTTTGCAGTGAAATAGAGGAGGTCTGGGTGAGGGTCAGAGGCTGAGCACCGATGCTGGGGGAGGTCGGCCCACTGAGGACTTCACAGTGGCTTTGGCCTGTCTGGAGGGGTCCGGGGGGTACCGGCAGGATAGCTTCGCCCGGTGCCGGCCCTTCCGTGGGCTGGAAGACACAAGCCATAACCTTGGTGCTGAGTTTTACACTTGCTGGTGTCCCAGCCTCTGAAAGCCTAGGTCTAATCTGTCTGTTTAGGCCCCAGTTTGGGTCGAAAAGATTAAGACATCATTTCTTAGTCACCAGCTTTGGATTTCCACTTGCTCAGGCAACTCTGGAGAATATGGGTACCTGTCGTAGCTACTATCTCTTTACACTGAGCACTGTGCCAGGCTTCTCACCACCAAAGAGCGCATAGCACCAGCTGCAGAGACCAGAAATACTGCTTTTATTAGCCAGGGGCAGGTATGATTTCCGTGAGGGTGGAGGGCAACACTGGGAAAGAACTATTAAAATTGGAAACGTGCAGTTGCAGAGGCAACAGCGCCACAGACAAGGAAACAAACAGAAAGTGCCAGAGGGCCCTGAAAACGACCTGGGGAGGCGGGGCCAGGCTGTCGTCTGCAGGCCTCTGTAAGTCGCTTAGGCTTCCAGGCCCTCCACCGCAGGATGAAACAGCCGAGCTAGGTATGTGCGCGGGGAGACAAAGCCGACCGGACACGGGCGGAGCTGGCCGCCCTCAGCGCCTGGCGTGTCCCGCGTCTTTCCCCTGAATGGTGTACCCTCTGTAGGAAGTGCTTATATGTGTTAGCTTCCTTCCTGGTTTTTACTGGGATCCAAAATAAGTCTTAACGCAAGACATGGTCTCTGTCCCCTGGGACATTAGACATGCCCAAGGTTTTATGTCTATAATATGAAATACTGCTATGGATAAATTAAAACAAACCCAGAGAATTAAAGTTTTTTAATTTAAATGGGTGTATTTTGATATTTGTGTGGTCTGTGTTTGTGCATTCATCCCACTTAAAGATAACGCTCAGTGATCTGAAAAGCCTGTGTTAAAACATCTGAAGGGGAGGAGGTACCTGAGGATGGGGAGCGGGAGGCAGAGGGCCCAGGAGTGATGGGTGAGCTGCAGGGACGTGGGTGCGGGCAGCGGGACATGTCCTGGTGGGCGACGCGCTCTCTGGGCCGTGCATGGACGCACGAGGAAGCTGGTCACGCTTGCTGTGGAGCTGCTGGTAGGGGTCAGCTGTCCCACCCGAGTGTGCCCGCCGGGGAGCTGGCGTCTGCTTCCGTAGGGCTCGGTTCTGCAGCCCGGAGCGTTGTGGCCACCCTCCCTAACACGGGAGGTTTGCAGAGAGGGTGGGCATCTCCCCCGCTCCGCATGATCCTCGCTCTGCACCTGGCACAGGTCTGAGCAAATGAGACCAGAGGGGCCGCCACATGAGCCCAAGGTGCTCTGTGTGGAAAACACCTGGCCACATCTGTAAATATGTCTAAATAGTCTGAAAGACTTCAGAGAGGTGATCTGATTCAACCTTATGCAGCCTTTGAGAGAGACTGAAGTCACATATTGCTGTAACCCTGCCCCCTTTCTATGTAGATGGACAAATAGACCGTTACTGCCATTAATGAAGACACAGACCTAATCAGGTCTTTAGACTCCAAGTCAACAGGTCTTTTCTACTAGATTGGTGTTTCCTCAAATCACCTAACCATACAAATGACTTGACTGCTCTTAAAAACGCATCTCTAGGCCTTGCCTTGGAGGGTGATTGCGTGTCTGGAGCCAGAATTTGTACTTTTAACATTTTGGGAAGGGCCTGTGATGAGATGCATTCGGGAAGTGCTGCACTAGATCACACATCTAGGCCCTCGTAAACCCTGGCAGTTGGTCCTGAGGCTTCCTTGGGCTTTGAAATTTCTGCGCATGTCCCAGTGAGGTCCCACAGACTCCCTTGGGGCTGGCAGAGGCGAAGCCCCCAGCAGTCTGGCCGGGAGGGTGGCGACTGACTCTCTGTACAGCTGTGCGAGGCAGAGAGAAAGGAAAGGCAGGCGCGCTCTCCAGGGGCCTGTTCTGGATGTTTCCAATCCTAGCTCGGTGATCTGTTGTGACAATCTCAGATCTGACAACAAGAATTACAGGTAATTTTCTCATTCCCTTGATGTCATTCTGAGAAAAACTTAGGTCATGAATAGAAAGAAAAGAGACCACTGGGGAGGTGGCAAAAATAAATCATTTTTTGAAGCTTTCAAATAACCAGCCTGGCCGGTCCACCCCTTTCCACCTTAAGGCCCCAAATGAGTTGGGCAAGAATAATTAAATCTACATGATGTATCCTTCCCACATCAGATTTAAGTGCTGCCAAAATCTTACAGGAGTTAAAAATTGATTTGTAGGATGTAGAGACCCAAATTCACCAAAATAGGGGCCCAGGTAAAATCCTAGAAGGAAAAAGTGCCTCATGTTTTCCTGCCAGGTTCCTACTTCCTAGTGACCTGGGACGCTGATGAATGAAGCTCTAAGCCAGGGCCTTTTCCCTAGAGTGAAACAAGGAGAATTCTAAACTGATTTAAGCAAATGCCCGAGTTTTACATTGCCTGGGGGTGATAAGATTAGTCATAATATCCGTATGGTTTTGATGGTGTATTACTGCTTAGAGGCCACCTCCATGCGCATTATCCCATTTGATGCCCAGCCACCTCCCATGATAGAGGCAGGGCGGATGGTATGGGCCCGTTACATAGCGCGACCGAGGGTGATGAGGTTGAGAGGCCTGCCCAAAGTCAAATGACCTTTAAAATCGCAGAGCCAGGTCTATCCAGGTTCTTTCCAGTTCCTACAATAAATGTGGGGACTCTTCCTGACTCTTGAGAGCCAAACACCTGGTGAGAAGAGTCCTGGGCCCGCGCTCATGCCGGGCGGTCAGTGGTGAAGCTGGGAACGTGGATGCCTGCTGCCCCTTCATCCTGCCCAGCACAGTCCACAGGTGCTGCTCTATGAGGGGGTCACCTCCACTCAAAGGGTTTCATTTTCTTTAGCTGTGCTGTGTGGGGAAACGGCTTTGGTAAAAATGTGCTTCAGATTTTAGCATCCTTCTCGAAGAGGAGTTTCTGAGCCAGACTACAAATTCATCTAGACCCAGAATTCTGGGGCTTGCGGGTGACCTGTTTGGAGCGAACTATCTGGCGTCCTTGCTGTGTTTTGGGATTTGAGGTAGAACTAAGAGGGCCAGATTTAGAGGGAGACGGTGAAGCTGTTTAATTGAAAGTTTGGTTGGAGTGTCTTGGTGGGGGTGGTCATGGTTCATGTGGCCTGAGCCACTTGTTCTGGAAAGGCTAGAAGACATGCAAGAAACTTCTCTCTTCCCTTGGCTTTAAGGAAAAGCCACCTTATTCTCAAAAGTATTAGACTCTATCCCGTGAGAGTGTTCCTTGTGGGAAGAATAGAAGGAGACCACGGACAAAGCGGGGCCGGAAATCCCACTGCGTCACCTGCCCAGTTGTTTCCGTGCCCTGTCTGTGACATCCAAACCAAAGTGTTTGTATCACGGTGGTTTGTGGTTATTGTTTCAGCATCAGACATACAAAGTGGATTTGGTTGTAATATTTTAGACTAAATAAACAGTTTTTACCTAATTTGTTATCCAGAACTCAATTCGACTATGTTTAATCATGATCTGACATTAAATGTCCTCGGCAGGGAAAAACACAGCCTGTGACTGCGACTGTCCTGACTACCGTGACAGAGGAAGAAACCCGCGGGGCCCCAGGGGAGCGCAGACTGGCAGGGCAGGACGCAGAGCCTTACAGGCGGTCCTGAGCTACGGCCCGGGTGAACTCTGCAGCCCCTCTTAGCGCTCTCCACAGACCGCCTCACCTTTGGCAGGTGTGGTGATCTCTGACTCATTTTCAAGAAGGGCACGAGCTTTTTCCTGCTAGAAACGGCACTGGGGAAGGGAGGAAGGGAGGAAGGGAGCTGTCAGTGGAAGGACATTTTAAGAGATTGGAGAAGTTCCACAGCATCATGATGAGGAGAAGGCAACTTACGATCCTTTTAGCACAGGAGGTGATGAGTGCCGCAGAGAGCCACCCATCCTTTCACAGCCAGGCCCCGAGAGAGTTCCAGATCTCAGGGTCCCGGTTGAATGGAAACCCTGTCCTTGTGGAAGCACCTGAACTCACTTCTCTTCCTTTAGTAGTTGACTTAAAAATGTTGACATGTGGATTTCACTTCAAGATTGACTCCACAACGGTTTGACTCTGATTACTTCCTCCGGACTTCTGCAGTTTTGTCCACTGTTTTTAATTCCATCTTGCTTTTTCAGCTTTCTAAAATATTGTGTTTGATTTATCAAGTGTTTAAAGTGTTTGTTGAGCATTATCCACATTTTTCCTATTCATCTTTTCTTCCTACATTTCAGATCTTCTTTTGAAATCTTTCTCCTTCTTTCTGAAGGAAGTTTTCTTCAGTAATGGTCTGTTGGTAAGATGCTCTATCCATTTTTGTTGATCTAAAACAAAGGCTTTACTTCATTCTTGTCCTTGAAAGATAATTTCACCGAGAATACAATTTGGGATTAATAGTTATTTTTTCTCAGGCACTGAAGACATTATGCTGCTCCTTTCTAGCTTTTATTGTTGCTTTTGAGGAGCCAGTTACCAATTTACTTATGCTTCTTTTCTAAGTAATCTGTCTTGTCTCTCTGGCTGTTTTTAAAGATTTTCTGTTTGTCTCTAGTGTTCTGAGGCTTAATTAGCATGTGACGGGGTGTGCACTTCTTTTTACTTATTCAGTTTGGGATTTGTGTTTCCTGTATCTGTGGATTGAGTTTTCAATCAATTATGGAAAACTCTCAGCTATTAACATATCAAATATTTCTTCTCCTCTTTAAACTTTCTTTGGACAATTCCAATTGGGTGTATGTTAGACATTTTCATCCTACCTATGTATTGCTTCACCTATCTTGTATTTTTGTTCATCTTTGTCTCTCTGAGCTGTATTCTGTGTAATTCCTTCAAGTTTGTTTTCCAGTTCACTACTTTTCTCCTCAATTGACTCTAATCTCCTTCCTTTGGGTTTTAATTTAATTAATATATTTTTCATTTCTTAAAGGTTCAGTTTAGGTTTCTTTCAGATCTGCTTGGTCATTGTTGATACTGTCTTGCTTCTAACTCTGGCATATGATTCCCTTGTATTTCTTTGACTATATTAAATGTACTACTTTAACATTTCATACCCAGGAATTCTGCCATCTGCAGTCTTTGTGGGGCTAATTTTGCAGTTTGTCACTTCTGCTAACTCTCACTCATGGTTTCTTGTTTCCTTATATGCTTTTTAGTTTTTGATTGTGAACTCATACTTGGTGGAATGCCATATGGCATTGGTGCCAGTCAAGAAGACCTTTCTTGCTCCTTATCTCACCTTTCCTTACCTCTTCCTTTTCTCCATAGTAAGTCCGCACATACACAGCAAGAGGAATGGAGGTGCCAAGTGGAAAAAACCTAGAAGGCACAGACATTCCTCTCTGGTACAACCTTCTAGACTAAAACAATCCTAAAATAGGCGTGGATAAAGTGCAGGTTCCTATGGCCAGGATCCTCACCTGAACCTGAACTACGTGATGTAACTGGCCTGCTGCTAGGCTAATACTTCCACACCGGAAGCAAGGAGCTATTACTGACTGAGTCACTATATAAAGAGCTCTGCCCAGGGCTCTGGGCGGAGGCAGAGACAAAGGAGGATTACAGACCTGCAGACTGTTGCCTGCAGACGTAATTCCCCCGGGAGAACAAGCCAGGTGATAAACCCTTACCTGGACATTCACCCCAAGAACGTTCCATTGTCATTCCTTGGTCTCACTGAATCCACAGTGAACTCTCCCAGGGCTGAAACCCACCAGCAAGACACTGGGCTGGGCAAGGAGCTTTCTACATACTGTGCAGAGTTTGATCAGCACAAAAGAACCACTATTTTAATTATGGAAATTACACTATTTGGGGGGTTAAAAGTGGACAGAAGGCCACTTATAATCTAAGAGTAACCAAAGAAATTATGGATCTAGATTTCATTCAAGAAGCAAGGATGGAATAGACCCATAGGATGGGTTAAAATTAGGCAAATGTGAGGAAAAATAAATTATGTTTATACCCCACTAATCACCACTTGTTTAATGTAAAAGTCATATTTTTATATATTTATATATTCTATTCAAGAAATAAAGAAGTAGGCTGATTTCAAATTCTGAGAAATCTTGACAGAGACATCCTAATAACACTCATCACACCATTTAGGTGAAGCTGTGTGTTCTGCTGAATTTTAAGCAGGTCCTGAACGCTTACCAGGTGGCCTGAAATGACTCGCCGCGGACCGCAGGTCTGAGGCGGCAGCCCGGCCGCTCCGAGAAGCGGAGTGTTAGCCTGGCGCGCCATCTAGCGGCACACGTCTTGGGAGCATCAGGCGCTGACTCCCCGGGACCCGAGGCACCTGGAAGAGGTGCCCCTCACATTAAGAGACGTATTCTGAAAAATCTATGGGTGGATTCACTTGTGGTGAATCATATTAAGTGCATTAGGAGTTCTTTACTTAGAAGCGGCAGGTTTTTGTGTATGTTCTGCAAGTTTAGACCTTGTCCTATTATGTTCTTGGGGAAGGCAAAACTTCGTGTTTCTGGCTTTGGGACCAAGTGCGAATGAGGCACATGCCTCCTTTGATTTAAAGCTATCTTAATGTGTGCTTTTTAACACCACTGAGTTACAAAGGTTTTCTAAAGTCACGTTGGACTCTGACGCTGCAGAATTATAGTGAAGCCACTTTCTCATTACCAAGCAAAAGTCAGGCCATTTGAACTGTGCAACCAAGGGGCTTAAATAATCTACTCCCTGGCTTTTGGCTGTAAAAAGATGAATCAGTCTCTCTCTCTCACTCTTACTGCCTAAAAAATAAGCAGAGAAATTAAGAGTCAGTCTCTTATATTGAAACACGTAAGAAATCCTTGCCCTCAGGAGATAGTTTGTTTACGTATTCCGCGCAACAAGATGACATCAGTGTAGTCTTCCCGGCTCACTTTGTTTTTTTCCTGAGATGTTCAGTCTCCGGGAGAGCAAAGCCAGAGAGATACATGTGCCAACTTCTGTTCAGCACTGTTCTCATAAAAGCCGTTTTCAACTGGGTGCAATTCACCAATAATGGACGAACTAGCACCCACCTGCCTCCCCGGCAGGCTCTTGTTGTTGCTTCTATGGTCCAGGCAACGGGCTTTTCTCATTCCTTCATGCCAGGGAGGCGGCCACTGCCGCTGCAGCTGAAAGGTTCTTTTCCCTTTTGCGGCGGTGTGAGTCAAACGTCTTTCGGTTGGAAATGACTGAAAGCCAAGTCAGACCAGCTGAAGAACACAAAGGAGAGGGTGGAGGTAGCTTATCAGGAGGGCCTGGAGCAGCTCATGGGACGAAGATCGACTGCAGAAACTGAGGGAAAATCTGGGTCCTGTGTAGTCAAAGTCTACGTCCCTTACTCACATCTTCTGGCCATTTTACATCTCTGGTTTTTCCCTGAGAGGACACACCTCCTCTGCAAGGCAGGAATATAGCCACTGGTAGTCCAAGGATCACAGTTTTCCAGTTCGTGTGACGAGGCAGGTGCAGAGTCGCGTGCATGAGAACGACCTGGGGAAAAACTGTGACTGACCCATATTGAGTCATATGCCCAACTTTGAGCTAAACGCTGTGACCAGAGAGATGGCAGATCCTGATGGGGAGGATGAGACACTGGAATGGGCTGGATACAGGATAGGGATATTGCTCCAAAGGAGAGAGGGCGGTGTTAATAACAGACTGGAGTGTGGGGTGCCGGGCAGACAGAACCCAAGAACAGCCACAGGCACCACTCCTTCAGCCAGAAAAGTCCCTCCTGTGGTCCTGGTGCCTGGACAAGTCCCAGACACGGTGCCAGGGGGCTGGGCATACCCGAGGACCCAGGGCGCTGTTCTCCCTGCAGGACAAACGCCCCACAGCCTTCCCCGTCCTGTGCTTCCCTCGGTGAGGCTCTACCCACTCTCAGACCAGAAATCCATCTCGTGTCACCCCTTCAGTTAGGGCATTTTATCTCTTCCCTGGGTTTTCTCCCTCCTTCTCTCCTACCTCCAGTGTTGTCCCCTAATAATTTACCTTCTACTTTGTGGCCAGAGGCTCTAGAGAGTTTCCAGAAAAATAGGGGGTGTTGGGGCCGGTGCCATCCCCCCTTTCCCCTAAGTCCCTTAGAACTTCAGACTGTTGCTTTCCTATCCACCTCTTCATTCTTCCCTGTACGAGTGGAAAAGAGAAGTAACTGGAGTCAGGAGGATCCGCAGTGCGTCATGCGCGTGTCGCCGAGGGAAGGCCGCGCTCAGCCCCAGTCTCTCCTCGGGGCCACGACCTCTCCCGTTTCTGCTCTCAGAGGCGCTGCCCCTCTGACCCACTTCTCTCCAGGGAAGGCCACCAGGGCGGAGTCGCTGCAGGCCTCGGCGGCGCTCCCTCGCAGGGGCCCCGGGAGTCCTGCGCTGGGGGAGCCCGGGCCCTCATCTGACCTGCGGTCATCACGGGTGTGCGTGCGTCGGCAGGGCTGGTCGTGGAAGGATAGGGCTGGGCCGCCTCTAACCCGTAAGATTTGGCGGGACGGTTTTTGACCCAAACACATTTGTCCATGCTATGGAAAGTGGGTTGGTGAGATATATGCCTTTTATATTATATTATTTGACTTTGTGATATATTTTTCAAAAAATTCAGTAATTCAGTAGTGGCCTCCAAGCACCTCACCCTCTTCTGACTGTACATGATCCATGGCGCTACATTTTCTTTCCATTCCAGCACTTGACACAAGAATTCAAACAAAGTATTGGACACGTTTTAACAAATCTAGAGCAGCAGACTCTTGAAGGGAAAAAACACATTTATTGAGAGACGTTCCCTTAGGAGAAGCCACTGTGTCCGAGGCGAGGAGAACTTGGAAAGTCCTCATTTTCCCAGGGAGACGCTTCGGATTTATTAATTCTACCAGAGGAAGGCTGGTTAAGCTCTAGTCACTGAGCAGGCAGGCCTTGGGGAGTTTTCAAAAGGAAACCCTCTTCTGAGGCCAGGGGCCTTCCAGGGAGTCCCGCCCGGGGGTGGAGCTCTCACTCCAAGAAACTTACCAACATGTTTTTTTTTTCTTTCAAGGAAATTCAAAACCCAGTGAAATATTTTAAGTTCTTGAGGTAAGGAGACCAGCATTTTTATGTAAAGCTGGCACATGCTCCTCACAGCAGGAGACAGGACCCCCCTGCAGACTCTCACTGGGAGAACTGGGAGGCATCAGAGGAAGCCTCTGGGCTCGGCGAGCGGACCCACGTGGAAGGCGCCGGGGCCCCGGACCGTGGGCGAGAACCCATGGCCGCCTGGCCCCTGGATCCGGGCAACACACTGAGCAGCTCCAGGCTCATCCAGGAGGACAAGACCGAGGGCTCCCACGGAGCCACATCGCGGCTTGACGCCGACTCTCAGCTATGAAATCCCAGAGGTGCTTCGGTTTCTTCAGCAGAAAGCTCAGCAGACAGTCCGCTTGAAATTAATATACCTGGCAAGACTAAAATCTGGCTGTTACTCCCTCTTAAAACCTTTCTGGCTCCACAGTCCACACCCTGGAGGCCACGAGGCTCTGGGCCATCTGCCCCCTGCTGCCATGGCCGCCTCGTGGCCGGTCCCTCTTCCTGTCCTGTGGTTCTGCTCTGCTCTCCAGCCACTGAAGACACTGCTGCTGCGCACCTGTGCGCCTCTTTTGCCCAGTGCCTTCCTCTCCTTCTTCAGGCACTTTCCTACCCGTGTTTTAAGGCTCGGTTCAGGAGTCATTCTCCAGGAGGCCCTGCTCCCACCCGGCTGAGCTCAGAGCCTCAGTTTCATGCCTCCACACTGTTGTTCAGCTGTCACTGAATTCAGCACGCTAGCTCAAAACTATCTCTTTTTGTTTCTGTCCACCCGCTGCAATGCAAGTCCTTTGAACATATTCCTTCTTTGTACCCTTCAGACCACTGTGGTGCATGGCACACCATAGGCTCTCAACGTCAGCTTCATTAAAACAAAGCAGGATCATTTTATGATACAGGAAAGCTCTGATCTCAGGAGGCCTGGAGAGCCAGCACTCCCATGCAGGCTGGACGTGCTCCAAAGCTTTTACATCCAGGTCACATCTCAGCCAGTACAAATGGTGTCACTCACTTCTAGGCTGTCCTCCTAGCCATATGCCAGAACAGAGGTTGGAAAACTTTTAAAAAGGACTTGCCAAGAAACCGGTCCCTTTCACAGTGACATCCATGCCTGGAAAAGTTTGGAGGGCAGGAGTTGGGGATTGTTTTCACTTAGAAGCCACGGGCAAGAGACCAAAGATTTTGGAGGTAGAAACAGCTGAGGGCCTTTGCTGGCTGCCGACCTCAGCTGCTCAGCCCTGGTGGAGACATGAACCAGGCCACCAGGCCATAGGCCGCAAGCTCTCTGTGTGTTGCTATCAGCACCTAGACCAGGAGTTACTATTCCCAAGCTCAGGAGAAGCTCCAGCACAGGCACTTGCTCCTGGGCCATGCTACACCACTTCCAACTCCTCCACACATAGCACACACTCTCCCACTTCCACGCCTTTGCATACACCTGCCTGTCTGCCTTAAAAGCTGTGTCTCTCCCTTGTGCCAGGAAAAGTCACAAACACTGTCCGGTAACTTCGCCTCCTCTGCAAAGACTCCTTAGACCCTCTGGGCTGAGTCGGTCACGGTCCCGCTGAGCTTCGTGATGCTATAATGCCTCTGCGAAGGCAAACCATATTTTCCACACCAAAGACTGCAACATGTGATTTCACCCATCAGCTGACAGTCAGGCAGACTGTTTGAAAATCGAGGATAAATGGCTTTGTGATTATAGTGCTTATTATGTTATATAGAAATTATGCATGCCTGCTTGGGTGGTGAGCCCCTCAAGGACACAGCCGGCTCCTGCTCACCTCTGTGTCCCCACGTCTAGTTCAGTGCCTGGTGATGGTTATCGCCTTCCTCGCTTATTAGATTAAGCAGGATGGATCTCTTTCCCTGGATTCGGCAAATTCTCCTGGGAGAGCAAGATACACAGACCAGCTCTATGCACTGTTCTTCCCCTGAATCTGCACTCCATTTTGCTTTATCAAAGCACTCTTAAAACATCTGTTTCTACTCAAGGCATCCATAACCGAAGACAATGAAAATTGTTACCAATCAAACAGGGGCTTGCATTTTGGCTGAGTTCACAAAGACTCAATCTAAGAAGATGAAACATAAGGGCAGAGGGAGAGGTGTCTTCCAGTTAGAGGGCAGAAACTGGATGCGTGGGAAAGTTTTCTGAAATCTCTGAAAGCATAGCTCATGTAGGTATTCTCAGGGACAAGAACAAGTCATTTCAAAACTATGCCACAGTACAGCCACTTTGGAAATTTGGTGGTTTCTTGAAAACCTAAACATAGTCTTACCCTAAGATCTGGCAACTGCACTCCTTGGCTTTACCCAAAGGAGATAAAAACTTACATCCACATAAAAACCTGCACATGGATGTTTACAGCAATTTTATTCATAACTGCCCAAGCCTGGAAACAACCAAGTCATCCTTCAGTAGATGAGTGGATAATTAAATGGGGCACATGCGTACAATGGAATATTATTCGATGCTAAAAAGAGATGAGCTATCAAGCCATGAGAGGACATGGAAGGAACCTAGATGCATAATACTAGGAGAAAGAAGCCCATCTTTAAAGGGTACTACTAAGCTGAACACAAAAAAGGCTGCCTACTGTGTGAGCCCAACTATATAACAGCCCGAAAAAGGCAAACCTCAGGAGGTAGTAAAAAGCTCCGTGGCTCCCACGGGTGAGGCGATAAGGAGGGGTGAATAGGAATAGCATGGCTGACTTTTAAGGCGGTGCCATTATTGCTTTTGTACCTTCCCCACTGACCACTTCAACCACAATCCCCATAGATAGGTTCTAGGTATTTCTACACCGAACTCTCTAGAGAGAAGAGAGTCAATTGTGAAAATTTGGAGTAGAGCGTCCCGTTTTGGGTTCCCCAAGAAGCATACCCTGAAACCAGCAGTTTGTTGGGGAGATTATTCTAGGAAACACTGGCAGAGAGTGTGAAGTAAGGGAGAGGACAGAAGTCTATGAAGAATGCACTGTTGGGGCAGTTCCCGTTCCCTGCCGCTGGCACTCAGTCCCGATGGAGGATTCTGTAAGACTGTAGGGGTGCCTGCACCTTCCCAACTGAGACCTGAGGAATCGGGAGTATTTACCCCTCGACTCCACTCCCATCTGTGCTTGAGCTGCTTCTGGGGCATTAACTTCCCAGCACTTCCTTCTCATCCTCTTTGCTGGGCTGAAGGAAACCCCTCGGGCAGAGCATTGCAGATGCTCCGAGTAAGTAAGCAGCTTTGGCTTGCAGAGGGGAAAGAGGTGGAAGGTAAGGGGGTATAGGTAGAACATTGACCAGCATCTGCCAAAGAACTTAATATCAGACAAAACCAAATGTACAGACATCCTTTCTGATAATTTGCAGACCAAGCTAGATTGTATTACGTACCAAAAAGCCTGCCTTCCTTCTCTGTCCTTGCCATGGCCGAAGGGTCAACAGAGTGTAATTCTCCCACCTTATCGATTTTGGATTGGCCATGTGGTTGCCTTTGTCCAATGGAGGGTTAAAAGATGTGATGCGAGCAGAGGCGTTAAATGACTTGCATGGCTTGGCTTGACCTCCTGTGTTTCTACCTAGAATTCCACAGTAAGGAATCGATCCTACTGAAATACACACATACACAAATAAATTACGCAAAATAATGACCATTGCAGAATGATTGTAAGGCCAAAAAAGGGAAGGAAACTAATAGAAAAATAGGTAAATAAGATATGGTATATTCTTACTGTGAAATTTTATGCAGTATGTCTTTACATGGAAAGGTGTGAGCGATATATAAAATAGGAAAATCAAATTGCAGAATTATATGTAATCCCTCTTCTAACAATAAGAAATTATAGTTATGCCTATGTAAGATTCATATTTGCATCTTTCTTATATACATACAGAAAAAACTGAATTTAAGAAGTATCTGGGCATCACGGTTGGGGGAAGTTGAGAGAGGAAACTCCAGCTAACAGTTTTTTAAATGTCACACATGAAGCATGTATAAGACGGAAAATTTAACAAATGAAAGATATGAAGTGAAAGTGAAAACCCTTTTCCTTTTCTTCTCACCAGCTCCCATTGTGATAATGATTTCCTGAAATTCATCACCAAAAGAACATTGCAATGCACATATTCACATCATATATGCATCTACTTTAGCTATTCTTGTAAAAATCTTACCGATCTTACTGCAACTTGTTCTTTGGCTCTTAAAGGAACAGAACCACCTTATTCTTTCCACAGAGGCGTTCTTATTCCATCATTTGGATTCACTGTACTTTAGTTAATCTGACCCTTACTGTGGAATACTGTTGCTATTGCAAAACAATATAGCAATAGATATTGTTGTAATACATTTTGCCAAACATTTGTGGCCATGTGTCTTGGGTAAATTTATGGCAGAGGAATTACCAGCGAAAGGAGATGGGCATCTTTACTTTAGACAGATACTGTGAAATTATTGTCCAGAAAGAATATGCCAATGTATGTTCCCACCAACGATCCATGAGAGCTCATGTCCCCCTTGGGCTTGAAGTACTAGGTGTCATTAAACAGCTGTCTTTGCCAATCAGATCATGAAAACAATCTTCTCTCTTTATTCACTATGATTTTATTTGCATTTATTTAATTATGAGTGAGGTTGGGCATCTTGCCGTTTGTTTTCTAGCCAGTTGTGATTCTTTTTCTGCAAACATTAGTTGTTTTGTTTTGTTTTGTTTTTGACCATTTTCCTCCTGGCTTAGTCATTTTTTTTATACTGACTTGTAAAAACTCTTCGACAATTGAGGAGGCTTAACTTTTCACCATTCGCTTTGCAAATACATTTTCCCAGGTTGTCATCAGCCTTTTGACTTTGTTTATGGCATTCTCCCCGTGCAGCTTTTTGAAATGCTTATATGGTCAAATATATTAATTTTGTTTCTTAATGGCTTTGGGATTTTATTCTTAAAATGGCCTTGCTTATCACCGGTTATAGATTCTTTTGGAACTTTTACAGTTTGTTTATGTTTAAATCATTGATCCAGTTAGAATGTATTGTGGTGAAGAGGGGAACGTTTAACTTTGTAAGCATCTATATGGTTTGTCTAAAACAAGCACATGTTGGCTTCAATACTTTCAAAATTCCAGTAAAGGAAAAAAGAGACAAAGCATAATAACCCTCAAGGCCTGGAGATCGAAAGATCAGGTAGAGCTATTTTAATAGTCTTGATCAGACACGTTCATTCAGTACATTGACCACCTATTACTTGTCAGGCCCAGTGCTAGGTCCAGAAGATATAATAAGGGCCTGGACTGAAGAATTCACAATGGTAACGGAAAGGAAAGGAAGGGGTGATGGAAGTGTTCAGCAGGTAGAATGATCACCATGGCAACAGAAGCCTGCATCATCACCATGGAGACACAGCACTTGAATTATGACTAGAGGGGTAGTGTGACTCTATGGGTGGGGGTTTGAAAAAGGTAAACAGGTGTGTTGCAGATTTCAAAACGACACTATTTTTTGCTTGTCTGAGGTTATTGTCTCACTTTTTCCCATTGTTCTATTTCAAAAACTAGGGACGAAATAGTTTACAGGTAACAAATGCACCAGCCAGGGAACAGCCTTTTATTCAAAGAAGTTACCATCCAATATGACACTCAGTACAGATAAAGTATCCTGGTATCCTGGAGCTCTGGTGCCCAGGCTGCCTGGATGATGGGACAGACGGTCAGACAGTTTCTTCCCTGCAGCAACTTCCATCCAACACTGAAAGCCGGAGAGAAATGCATCTATGGCTGGGACTGGGGCTTGCTTTCATGGGAAATTTGGCCAGGGCTTGAGCTATACTCCTGAGCTATTTGATTATATTGTTGTTTGACTACAGCCGATACATGGTAGGCTTTGCCTTTGCAACAGCACAGGTGGGGTCAAATTTATCGTTGTGCAGGTGACAGGGCCTCTTTGCCCCCCCCTCCTTCCCCCTCCACTAGAGCCACCAGCCTCCCTTTGGGGGAGCTGGGGCCTTGGGCAGTCCTGCAGGCAGAGGCGTCCAACGGGCTCTAAGTCAGTCTCTGCCATCAGCTGCATTTCTGCCACTACCTGGCTCTGGTCACTGCTCAGGCCCTGCTGGCCCTCTCCTCCAGAGCCCAGCCCCCATGCCAGCCTCCCCTCTTCCCAGCCCACCCTCAGGCACAGCCCTGGCCCCACAGCACAGCCCACCCAGTTTTCATTCTGCCTATGAGTTTTCTTAAAGTTCAAGGATAACCAAAGGGCAACTTTGAGCTGGTAATCAGATGAAACTGCTTTTTGGGCCAAGGCCCAGTCAGGCTCAACCTCTGGAGGCCAACTTACCTCCAATGCCCTCAGTTCATCTATGTTTCTTCTCATCAAGTGATCCTGTAAAGTGGATTTCTGATTCGCGCTGTAGAATGTATCCCTCCTTCCAGTGGCACATATCAGAAGGCTGAGGCCCCTGTCTGTTGTTCTAAAAGCCCCACCATCCCCGCCCCCGGCAGTGGAGTAGGTGTTATGGGGTGTGGGCCTCAGCAGTCCATCAGAGCTGGTGGAGAAGTGGCCTCCAGTGACTGTCCAGGTGGCGTTAGGCATTCCTCAGGTTCAAGGCCCTGCCATGAAGCAGCCGAATTTCATGAACCTGGTTACATGGGCTGTAACCCTCTTCACACACCAGTTTGAAGTCATAGGCTCCCAACAATTGTAAAGAGGGAGAACTGGCAAAGGGCACTCTCCTGGTGATTTTATTTGCTTGTTTTTTTTTTAAGTCCCAAGCCTCAAGAACCCTACCAGGAAACAGTAAGAGCAAAGCCAACTGGGTCAGGCTCTGCTGTATAGATGTGATCTCACAAAATCTACTTCGAACAACCCGTGGAAATGGCGGTAGTGCTGCATCCATGGGAAAGGGCCTGCTGGCGCCTGCTGCATCCCAAACTGGCCAACTATTCAGGTTTGGATTCTTCAATATGCTTGGTACCTGGGGGAGGCAGTAAAACCAGGCATCAGACATTTGTGCTAAAAAAAGTGAAAACAAAAGAAAAAGATTATTCTGCCTAAATCTCCCAGTCTAGCCAATGTGGCCCTGGTGAGGCGAGTGCAGCCTGCAGAGGGGCCTCTCATGGTGTGGACACGGGGCATGCAAGAGCTCTATCCCCACGAGGCGCTGTGGTGTGATGTCTAAGATGGGCACATGGTTGGAAGGATGGCACCAGCTGCACAGGTCGGAGGGCATCACAGCATTTTCACTCTTGCCCAGCCTGTCGCAGATGAGGTCCCTGGGAAGAGGAGGCCTGGGCTCCTGTACTAGTTGTGCAGTAGAACATGGTGGCTAGTGTATGAACTCTGGTGTGGGACTGCCTGGGCTCAAACCCAGCTCCACCAGTTATTAGCTGTGTAACTGTGGGCACGTTTCTTATCCCACCGCGACTTGGTTTATCTCCCTTTACAATGAGACTGAGAGTAATAGAATTCACTTCCTATAGGCCTGTGGCTATAATCAAGTACTGGATAGTTACAGGGTGCTGGGTCACAGCAGCTTCCTCCTAGGGTTTCTGTGAGATTAAATAAAGCATTACAGAAACACATTATGCACAACGCTTGGCAGACAGTCAGTGCTCGGTAGGGTCAGCTTTCATTATGATGGTTATAATGGCAATGGAGATAGGCCCAGGGACTCCCTATTGGCCAGGCCAGGTTCCAGTCTTAATACTGGCACTTACTGTATAACTTAGGGCGTGGATGTCCTGAGCCTCAGTTTCCTCACCAAGCAGCATTTCAGGTGTCGTCGGGTCCTGGCCGGGACTAAAGGAGGTAATGCAGCAGTTCTGGGGGTCCTAGCAGGCAGTAAGTGTGTGGTGCTATCATCATTGACTAGGGCCCGGTGAGAAAGAGAGCTCACATGGACTTTTGTGCCCTCTGTCTTTCTGGGCGGGAGCTCTCGGGCTTGGCTAAGCTCGGCAGGCCCCCTTATGCCCCTCCTACACCAGGCCAATGCTCTAAAGTGCCTTCGGTCCTCGGCTTCCAGACGTTCCCAAATATGGAAATGCATCTATCTCTTCAGCAGGTGACAAGCTTGTCTGGAATCTAGCAATGACTTTGAGCCCATCGCTGCCAAGGGCTTTGAGAGGCCTAATGCCACAGTCACTGTCCACCGGAGCCTGAACACTCCCGAGCGGGCAGCCCTCCAGCACTCGTGGAGTGTCTGAGAACCCCCGCCTTTGGAGGGCCAAGGTGTGCCAGTCCGAGGGCCGGGACCGCCCCAGGGCCCCTTGTAATCCGTAGGAGGGATGCTCACGGGTCAGTGTCCCCCTGGGCCCCCGACGGCCAGTCGCAGCATCGGGGTGGTCGCCCCCTGGTGGCGGTGGCGCGCCCGGCAGCTCCTCCTCGCGCAGGAAGGCCCCTGCGGGCGGGGGCGTCTCGGTCGCGACGGGAACCAGCTCCGCGTCTCCGCCCGCTTCTCGGAGGCAGCCGCCCGGCCCACTGCCTGCCCCGCCCCAGCCGTCCCGGCGGTTCGGCGTCCAGGGGCGCCGCGCCGCGGGGCCCTACCGTTCTGCAACCTGCGGGCCTGAGGACGCCCCTGGTCCCCGCCCGCGGGATCCGACCAGCAGGCGAGCCGGCTGCGCGGGAGGCTGCACCCCGGGCGGCCGCCTCCACTGCGGACTTCGGGGCCGGCCAGCCGGCCTCCTGGGGGAGAGGCAAGGGGACCCACCTTCCCCGCGCAGCAATATCGGGGCTGCTCCCGAAGGCCCGGCGGAGCCCACGTGGGTGCGGCCGAACCGGGACTTCAGGCAGGAGGGAGACCTGCGTCCGAGCTGCGTTTGCAAATCCGAGGACCTAAACTGCCCCTTTAAATGGAAGTGGTGGAAAAGCTGGGACCCAAAATCAGAGAGCCCACAATCCTGCCTTTCTTTCATCATGTGACCCACCCTCCCTAGTTTTCTTTGGAATAAAGGCACCATGAATTAGTTCAGAGGTGGAGTCATTCTTTTGAGGTGCCCCGAATATATAAACAGTGTGTCTTGGGTCCACTGTTTTGCCAAGGGCAGTGGTGTTACTCAGTGGGATATCCATCCCCCTTCAGGGGCCAGGCCTGATCGCAGCAAAACACGCATGGGTCAACCCTGAGCCCCTTTGAAAACTGAGAGGAAATGGAGAAGTATTCAGAAAAACCCATCAGTTGACAAAAATTCCTCAAGGGAAAATAAGAAACCCGGATACCTAGGGAATTGAACTGGAACTTTGTAAAAAACCTGCGTTCTTCACCAGAGCATGCTAAGATGGTTTCACCAGAATTCCTCAGACTTACAGAGAACGGAGAAGAAGCCCCTCTTCATTTTTTAAACACTATTTCAGAGAATAGAAAAAGTGGGAAAATTCCCCATCTCATTTCATGATGCAGTGTTTACACCCAGACAAGGACGGCAGGCAAAAAGTTTTAGATTAATATTTATGGCCATAGGTACAAAAATCCTAAACAAAATATCAAATCGAATACAGCAGTGTATTTTAAAAACGTATCACCATGAAAAGGATGTAACTCAGAAATACAAGAGTGGTTTAACGTAAGGAAAAAAAAAAACATGTATCAGTGTAATTCACCATACCAAAAATGGAAAGGAGAAAACCACGCAGACCCCTCAATAGATGCAGAAATACCTTTATGCACTCCATGATAATTCGTAGCAAAACTCCAGCAAACTAGAATAAAGGGTCTCTTCCCAACTGCACAGCAAATTCCGGTCCTGGTGAAATGTGAGGAGGGATGCCGAGGAAGTCAGGTGCACGGCAAGGATGCCTCGATTAGCACAACAGGCTACACTTGGTGGAGGGTCTTGCCTTGAGCACTTCAAGGTGGTTGCCTCTAGCCACAGGTGGTTCTTCAAACTTAAATTCAAAATTCAGTTGCTGAGGCTCATCAGCTATATTTCAGTTACTAACATATGTGGACAAACCCGTTATAGAACATTTCCATCATTGGAGCAAGTCCTATTGGGAGTGCTAGTCTAGCCTGTATATAGATGATATAAACACATATGTATATTATATACATATTATAGCCTATATAATATATATATAGTCTACATATATATTGTATAGCCAAAATATATCATATAAATGCATATAAAAATAACAATGAAATAAGAGGCCTGAGGGTTAGAAAGAAAAAATATTTCCCCTATCTTCAGACAGTATGATTGTTTACATAGAACATCTAAGAAAACCTGCAGATAAACGATTAGATTTAATAAGAGTTTAGCCATTTTACTATACCCAAGATCAGCATAATAATACTAGTTATCGCATACTGACTTGTACTACATGCCTGCACTGGGCCAAGGGCTTTCATGTACTCTTACATGTTGTCATTTAATTCTTGCTAGAACCCTGTGGTTGGTACTCTTATTCCCACTTTGCAAATGGGGAAACTAAGGCCGTGTGATTAAGGAAGAATCACGTAGCCAGAACAAGGACAGTCGGGATTCAAACCTCAGGCAGTCTAGCTCCAGATGACACTGGGACCCTGTGCCCTCTGCATTCCACTGCACCCACAAAACAAACCAGCTAACAGTGCGGGTGGGATGAGGGGTGGCAGAGGAGCTGCCTTTACAAGAGCAATAAGATTTTTTGTAGAAATTAGGCATAAAGCTAAGAAACCATGTGCAAGACTGAGCGCCTTATCTTGGAGGAAGTCGGGGCTCCCAAAGCTGTGTTTAACAAGGGTAGCAAGCGGACCAGAAGCGCCTGGACGTGGCTTGGATGCTGTCTGGTACAATTGCAGCTGTAACTCCAGGCAGCAAATCACTTCCGTGGTTTTGGCCGAGAAGCCCTGGCCAAGTCTTCTAAAAATTCTCTTATCGGGTTCCTTCCCTGGGTCAGGCTTTTCAGAGCAACAGCAGACAGCATTCATCTTTCTGGGTCAGCATTTGTGGCCTTCCTCTCTTCTGGAGGGTGGGGTGTGTGCCCCGTCCCTGCCCAGCATAGTCTCCCTATGGCATTAGCAACTCCGGTGACGGTGTGGCCGTTCGGAATTGCCAGCTCTCCCATGCTTGACCCCTGTCACTCTACGAAAACATTTTTTAGCACCCTGAAGCTCATTCTGGGTAGTGGCCAAAAGCCTCAGCCCAGTTTTCTGAACTGCAGTTTGGCTGTTTACAGGCATTTGAAGGGGTTCTTTTCCAACATACGCAGTTTCATAACTCCTGTTTTGAAAAGTTTAAAGAACAGTTCCGTAAATACCTCTGCTAATAGGCCCAGGGTAACTTCATCCTTAATAGGAGCTCTTCGAGCCATCTGCCCTGTCTCAGCACACACTGCAGCATTCTCACTACCAGGACAGAACCGAGGGGGTCTTTGCTCCCAGAGTGAGAAGAGGCAAGAGAATGAATAACTGCTCCCGAGGTTCCCCTCAAGGCAGAGAAATACCCTGGGGAGGCCTAGCGCTGTGCTCACGTCGGCTGCCTCTCTGCGCACTCAGAAGCCAAGTAGTGGTCCAGCTCCGCCCATATTCTGCCTTCTTAGCTGAGTAGTAAACTGGGCTGTACCTCTGTTCTCAGTTGATTGTCCTAACTCTAGATTTTCTTCCAGTTGTAATAATACTCATACTTCTCTAGTGGGGAAAGGAAAATTGTTATAGGAAAATTTTTGAAGTAGGCTTTAAAAACTGCCCTCACTAATAGTTGTAGAGTTATTTACATTTTATAATGCATGGGCATTGTACAGTCAGCTGGCTTCTAATTATCTTCCATCTTCCTTACAGATCATGCCTCTTCTATTCCTTAAAGGTTTGTTCCTCTATTCTAAAGCTAAATGCAGAAAAAAACGCCTTGGTCAGGTTAATTATAAACATGATAGTATTAAAACACACTGTAAAAAGAGTCCTCGCCTGGGGTTGCTTCGGTGTCTTCATTCTCTAGAATCCCTAGATGCCTTCCACTGCTAAGTCCTAGAATTTCAGTCTTCCAAGAGCTTCCCAGAAAGGGAAACTGGTGTTAACTCCCGGCAGTACTGTTTTGAACTGAATGTTTGCAGCCAAACCCAAAGTTCACATGTTGAAGCACTAACCCCCGGTATGACTCTGTTTGGAGATGGGGCCTCAAAGGAAGTAATTAAGATTGAAGGAGGTCTGGAGTGTGGGACCCTGATCTGGCAGGATTAGAGTCCTTACCAAAGGAGATACCAGAGAGCTCATTTTCTCTCTCTCTCCCTCTCTTCCTTCCCACAAGCACCCTGAGGAAAGGCCATGTGAGGATATAGAAAGATGATGGCCATCTAGGAAGAGAGTCTTCACCAGAAACTACATTTTCTGGTGCCTTAATCATGGACTTTTAGCCTCCAGAACTGTGAAAAAATGAATTTCTGTGCTTTAAGCCACCCAGTCTGTGCTATTTTGTTACAGCAGCCCGAGCCCACTAAGCACCAAAAAAAAGCTTCAGAGGCTTTAAGCTGGGGACTATGGAGAGAACCGTGTTTCAACAAAACTGTTTAAAATGTAAGCCTATGTAGTTAATGCATTTAGAAACCTTATTCAGAGAAGGGCTGCAGAGGCCTCACCGGACTGCCAATGAAGTCCACGACACACCGACAAAAACATTAAGAGCCCCTTTACCTCCTTCTGGCAAACATAAATATATGTGCTGTCAGGGGGATATGCCTCTCCAGTGGATTTTCAACCATTAATTTTACTAGGACTTAATATAGTCTAGTCTATAACCTTTCACTATATTAACCTCTATAGGTGAATATATAGATACAGATGAAGATGATATAGATTTCTAAAATATTTCATTCTAGCAAATATATAGGTGGAGTGTGAGCCAGGGTGTACCACAGAATAGCCATATATATATATATATATATCACATTCATGTACCATATGTAACATGGTATACCATATGAGTAAGTACAAATTATAGTAAACATTACAATGATAAGTTCAATAGGGCAATTAAAAGTATTATCAATAATGTTTTACAGGTGGACTTTAAGAGTCATTCCAGTAAAGCAGAGCTGCTGATGTCTGAAATGGAAACAACTCCCACATTCACTGACAGCGATTGCTGAAGGAGACTAACAAATCAGTGCTGACAAGCAGAGGGAGGAAGGCAGCACGTATTTCTTCTGTTCTAGGCACTCGCCAGGGTAAAGAAGGAGTCCATGGTTTATAAATAGGTCTCAAGGACCTTAACATCATACCTGGGAGAAAGAACAGTAAAAGTAACATAATCTCCAGAGCTGAGACATCTCACAAATCCAACAATATCAAATCCTACTGTCAAAAACACCAGTGCTTCGTGAAATATGGAAGCAGAGGCCAAGCTTTCACTGATATGAAAGTAAAATAGCTATGAAAATAAACTTTGGGGGGACTTCCCTTTGTATCATATTTGTACACAATTATATTTATATAAATCTATATAATTTATGTGATTATAAATTGAAGGGGGTTGCATAAAAACACAATATACAAATAATACTAGCAACCTTTAACTGTTCACCCTAATGAAACAGAAAAAAGATATGGATAATGGAAACTCTTATTTTATGTTGTCTGTTCATAATACCCCATTGAGTTGACTATTTGCTCTCAAACTGGCCTGCAATTGGGGAAGAGGAAATTGCTATGGGATAACAAAAATAATAGATTTAAAAAAATGAAACTAACATTTATAGAATTTTTTTATATCTTATAAACCACTTTCACCATATTTTCTGCTACATCATCGTCGTTTCTAAGTGGTATGCATTGTGCAAATATTGCTATAACTAAAAGAAAACTTAGAATTGTATTTTTAAAGTAAAATGCCAAATTACAAATGGTGTTGGTAGGACATTGGTCTGAGGTCTGTGTATGTCATATTATCTAATACTGCAGTTTAAATGGACATTTAACTAAATAACTATACAGAAATTAGTGCTAGTAAGTGTACAAAGTGATGAGAGAGAAACGAATACTTAACTGGGCTGGCCATGTGGAGTGTGGGTGTTGTCAAGCATGGATATCAAGAGAGAAGGGTCCTATTTTCCACAGTGGATAGGTAACAATAGAGATGGGGAGCAGGGAGGCATACCCCAACATCTGTGCCCTTTCCTACTCCTGCTGAATTGGCTCTTTAATGGTTTCTTATATATGTTTGAACCTGATTGCAAAAAATGTAGGTAGCCACCCACTCGGCCCAAAACCAGCAGAGGGGAATATGTGTAGAGAGACTGGGTCATATGGTTTGCTATGGAAAGCCAGGTAACTAGAATGTAGAGTGCATGCTAAGGAGTGAAGGGGACAGGCCAGGTGCATGTGAGGTCAACAGGTCAGCTGAGTCCAGGCCATCACAAAATCTGAATGGCAGGTTGGGGAGTCTGGAATTTGTTCAGTAGTCAGTGGGGAGCCATGCAAAGTATAAGTGGATAACTACTTTTTGCAAAGTCAAAATCTGGAGTTGTATGACACAGGAAGACTTCACCTGCCGTATTCATCTTTGTATCCTTAGCACCCTAAGGAATGCCAGGCACATAAGAAGACCTCACTGCATATTTGCTGAATGAATGAATAAGCTTAAAGAGGCATCTGTGGAGAAATCACACCAGATTTAAAAGCAATTTCAGATTATTTTAAATCTTTGGGAGGCAATTTGACAATATGCACCAAGATTCTTATAAATATTCCTATCATTTAAACCAGTAATTCTATTTGTGGGACTCTATCCCCAATTAATAATCGTAAATGCGGGAAGCTTTATGCATATTACAGTATTACTCTTAATAAGAGAAAAAAAAATGGAAACCACCAGTCTAACAATTGGGAAGCAAGTTATTGTGTATATTCTATCTGTAGGGTATTTAACATGCTTTCATTAAAATTAGGATAAAGATAATGTAATACCAAAGGAAAATATTTATATTATTATATTAAGTAAAAAAAAAAAACACACCAAGATGCACAATTGAAGACAGAGCATAATTATAAATCATGGGGGTGAGGATGGGGGAGCAGTTTCTCAGCTGAGTTTGTCCGGGGCTGGTAAAACGCTTTTTCTTTTTTCTTTTTCCTGTGCATTTCCGCTCTTTTTCGTAATTACTTCACTCAGCAAACATTTACTGGGAGGCCACGATGTGCCAAGTCCAGTCTAGGAAATGGGGGAAACCGCAGTGAATAAAACACATCCTGTCTTCAAGGAACTTAGCATTTCAGTTGGAAGGGGCAGAACATTAGCAGGATAAAGCAATGAAGCAGACTTAATTCGATGATTCGTGCTCGGCGAAGAGAAGGGCCAACAGAGATGCAACCGACGCTGAGCCCGCTTCTTACCCTGGAGAGGGACGCGGCGCCGGCAGGTGAGGGGGCGGCAGGCGCCCCGGGGCCGCCCCGCCCAGAGGACGCGCCCGCCCGCGCGGAGCCGCAGCCCGGGCCCGGCGGGCGGCGCGCGGGGCGGAGGCGCGGCGCCCACGTGACGCGAGGGGCGGGAGGAGGAGGACGGAGAAAACGCCGGGCCGGGCGCCTCACTTTCTCTTCGGCAAGGCGGGCGGAGCCGCAAACCAAACAAACGTCTCCCGAGCCCCCGGGGGCGGGACGGACGGGAGCGGCCGCAGCCTCCCGGGCCCAGGCCTCCGCGGAGTTGGTCTTTCGGTTGCGGGTCAGCGCGGCTGAGGGCCTGCGGTCGGGCGCAGACGCGGGAGCAATGGCGACCTTTGTGAGCGAGCTGGAGGCGGCCAAGAAGAACTTGAGCGAGGCGCTGGGGGACAACGTGAAGCAGTAAGCGCTCCCCTGACGCCGCGGTCGGGCCCGCGCGGCTGCGCCCCGGCCTCGGGCTGCGACCCTCCGGAGGCGCTGCCCGCCTCCCCGGCCTGGGCGGCTCGCGTCGCGGCGGCGGGTCCTCGGGCTCCCCGGGCCCCTCGGGCGGCCGGGCCGGTTCCCCCGCACCGCGCCGGGCTCCGACGTCGCTTGGGGACCCCAGCGGGCCCGCGTCCCGCCTCTGCGCCGGGGAAGCGCACTTCTCGGCCTCGGGCCTACGGGGCGAGCGCGGGCCCCGGCGGCGGGGAGGCGCGCGTCAGGCACCCGGCGCCGCCCCGGGAGGGCTTCCTGGAGGCGGAGGCTGCGCGCCCGGGGTGCGCCCGTGGGGAGAGCGTGGCCGGCAGTGTCGGAGGCGCGCTCGCCGCGGGGACAGAGCGGCCGCGGCGCACTCCCGCGGTTAAGGTGGCGACAGCGTAGCGGACATCCTGGGCCCTTGCCACGGCCCTGCGTGCCCTGCCTCGTCCGACCCTCACCCAGAGACGCGGGACGGGCACGCTGTTCCCCATCCCACGGATGAGGAGGATGCCGCCTGGGGAGGCAGGGCGACTCTCCCAAAGGCGCCGCGGGGTCGGGGCCCTTGCGGCGGGTCGCCGGCGTCGCAGAGGACCTGCAGGCCGGCGCAGCAGGGGCCGAGGGCGCAGCCGGGACGCGTGCGGACTGGCCGGTGGAAAAGCAGTCATTCAGCCAAGGCCGACCCAGCTGTCATGCAGGGAACCTCCAGGACACAAGGCTGATTGGGAAATTTTCAGAACAGTGATTGTTGCTATGATTTTTTTCAAAAATACAGGAAGCAAATTTTAAACGTTTAGAATTATAATGCCTGTGTTGTCGCAGCCAGGTGGCCTGTGTGGTGAGATCCACACATTTGCATTATGCAAGAGATGCTCACTTTCAAATGATGTTGCCGGAGGAGCAAGGTTCTAGGGGGAGCCTTTGCTTTTCTCCAACACTTTCTCCTCATCTTTCTGGTCTTTATTATCACTGGATTGAAGTTGCTTAACTTGGCTGTCATATGTGATTTTTGGAGTTTTTCCGTCTTAAGAAATTTGGGGCAAGGTTGATAGTCTGCTTTTCATCCTAATATGCAGAATTCCCACGTAAGACTTCGTGAAACACTCATGGCCTGATTTAAATAAATAAAAACAAAATATAGTTCTTAATAATTATTTTAATATTATGAACGTTAATAAATCAAACTACATACACTAGAGTTAAAGTTAATCTAATCTATTGTTTTGGCAGAATTAAAATTTTGGTAAACATTTATTAACTCCAAGGATAAAATGTTCTGCCTAAACTTATTTTTTAATATTCATGTTTACTGCCCATCTATTTCTTTATTTAATTAAAAGTTCTTAATTACTTGAATAGGTAAAATAGACAGCTTTCACCTTCATTAATTACCACAGCTTGTTATTTTTGTAATACTGGCCAATAACATTTACCTTTTTTGAGTACAGTAGACTTTTCACTCTTACATCTAGTATGCTTACAGATATATCCAAAGGGGAATATTTCCATACTAAAATAAACTGAACCTGGCTTGTGTGTATAATTGACTGATTACATGTGATGGTGACCTCTGTGATCCCCGCTCATCATAACACAGGGTCAGGATTGCCAGAAATATAGAAGTTAGTCTTCCTCATTTGGTCTTTAAAGGCCGATGCTGGCCATCAGATCGTGGCCAAATACAGCTGCCGAAGTGCATCTGTAGCATGGATCTCAGTAACTAACAATGCGATCAGTGTACACCTTTGTGCCAGGAACAGTTAGTAGTACAGTGTTGTTTTGTACTAGGTTTTCCATTTTCTTGTCTTTTCCCCCTTCTGCTCCTTAAAAAGTGCCTCTTGTTTGAACAGTCTGTAATATTGCTATACAGTAATTTCTCACATTTCCTCCATAATAGTGTGGTTTGTATAGCCTGACCATCTAAACGCAGCCCTTACGTAAGGTGTATAAGGAACTGGGATATGAGTTGTTTTCTGTTTATCCAGTAGTCCAGATGTCAGGGTGTGTGCCCATGTCAGCTTCTAGAAGGACGTGGGCTCTGCCAGCTAATTCACTTTGTATAGTACGGGTTCTGTAGATTAGCTTCAAGTCATTGTGGTGTATATCTAGGTGTATAATTCACATAATATACGGAATTGCATGCAAAGCTTTGGGCTTATGTGCTTTTGTTTCTTCCCCAGAAGAAAACCTATAGCTTTGATGGGGCTGTGGCATCATTTAATTGGCACCCCTTTTCATTTGATAGTCACACACTCAGTAGTCAATAACTTCCTAACAGTGGACATTTAAATATTTTGGTTTGCTCTGTTTTTTGAGGACAGGAACAATTTTGAAATGAAATAAAGCACCACAGAAAAATGTCTTCCCATCCCATTCTACCAACAAAAGTGAAGAGTAACATGAGAAAAATTTCATGATTTCAAAGCTCTGTGTCACTATTTTACAAAAAAGATGGAAATACACCATATTTGGAGTGTGTGAACTTGGTGTAGACGGACGACAAGGCTCTGCCCAGAAGCCCTCCAGCATGGCGCTCCCTGTGCTCACCACGGGCCGACTCTGCAGCCCTGGTAGCAGGCCCCAGCTCTCACGAACTGGGAGACTTGCTCCCCTGTCCTGGTCCCGGAGTAGCCCTGCCCTGGTGTAAAAAGGCAGTGAAAGCCTTAAACCATCTCGTCTAGGAATCCCTGCTGCTTTTCAGTCAGGAACTCAGACGAGCATTACAAAGTAGCTCGGCATAAACTGAAAGTGAATGTGAGTTTCCACCTTGTTCTGTGAACAACCAGCAGCTTCCTTAAGCCCTGAAACAAGGGGTGTGGATGTGAAAAATCATGTATTTCAGTCTTCTTTCTAATAATTTTGTTAAGGTGTAAAAGATGGAATCTTTTTCTTTCTACCAGTTAACTAGCAATTTTTATTGATCACCACAATGAACTAGTTAACATGGATCACCATATATAGTTAAAATATCTTTTTTGTCTGGTGATGAGGACTTTTAAGATCTACTTTCTTAGCAACTTTCAAATGTGCAATACAATATTAACTGTAACTATAGCTATAATAATTATAGTTCTCTACGTGTACTATTAATATATATAAATATATAGTCATAGAATATCTATAGCAATAATACTTTTAATATAGAAATCTTAAGTGAGGATTCTGGAGAGCAGGTGTTTTAGGAAGGTGACCAGGAGGAAGGAAGGGGACAGCTCTGGGTTTGGCTGATTGACTGATGAGTCTGAGTCTGTGACTGCCTGTCTGTCCCTTTTAGAGTCCCTTTTAAGAAGGCTTTCCTTCCTTTTTCTAATGTTGGTATTCTGGCTCCTAGGAATGTTGGTTTGCTTGGGCTGCTGTAACAAAAGACCACAGGTGCAGTGGCCTGAATGACAGAAATTAATTTTCTCACAGTTCTGGAGGCTGGAAGCATGACATCAGGGTGTCAGCTGGGTTATCTTGTGCCGCCCCCCTATGAATTTGTGCGGGGTCAGCCTGTGATACTAGGGAGCGCAAAATTTACTTCCGTGGGAGTTGGAGCAGGTAACGTGAACTTGGAAAGTTTGCAAAGAGGCAAAATTTGTGGTTCTTAATATTGTTCCTGCCTCTGCAGGTACTGGGCTAACTTAAAGCTGTGGTTCAAGCAGAAGATCAGCAAAGAAGAGTTTGACCTTGAAGCTCATAGACTTCTCACGCAGGATAATGGTAAAATAATTATCTGCGGAGTTATTAACTGTTCTGAAGTTTTCCCAGATTTGAAATAAATTAAAATCTTTTCACTTAAATGCTTTTCTTTTTTTTAGTGGTGTGTTAGATCATTGTAATGTAGATATTTAGAATTAAGCATAAAGAATGGCAGAGTAGGGGATATCCAAAATCCTTAAAAGCTAGGCTAAAATAGTGGTTTCTTTGTGCTGCCTATATTTTGTATTTGACTTGTGACAATCTTCCTTTTTCAGTCCATTCTCACAACGATTTCCTCCTGGCTATTCTCACGCGTTGTCAGATTCTGGTGTCTACGCCAGGTAAGGGAATGGAAGTACTTCCACAGGGATGTCAGTCAGCAAAGCCACAGAGGCTACGCTTCAGCTTCCTTTAACACACACATCTCTTGTTTGCAAGTGAGATGTTCGTTGAACTGCTCAGATTTTATTATGTAGGTATAGATTCTTTGATAGAACCTTTTAAAGCAGGTGATTGCCCTGCACTTACACTGACTTTTGGTCTTTACCTCCCCCCACAAAGTCCAGGAGACGTAGGGAAGCAGCTGGGGGGAATGGCCAGAGGCCAGCTGGTGTTAGGAGCAGGGTCATGTGGGGAGAACCCTGGACCTCACTTGTATTCTTAGGTAAGGTATTCCTCCCAGGAAGGTTAGAGCTTCAACATGTGCTTTTCTCAGGTTAATGGTGGAGAACAAAAGGCAGTGGATAGCAGCTGGTTGGGGAGGTGGGTGGAAGCTAAATCCGTCACTTCAGCCTAACTAGGTATTGATAGAAACACCCGCACCTTTGCTTCTGTTTCTTTTGGAGCTTAAATGGTACAAGTCACAACTTTCAACCACCTTATTTTAATCAGTTAAAAACCAAATAATTAAATACATTGAAAATTTGCCTCATGATAATACTTACCCTGGGCTCTTAACTAAAAACTTGGATTCATAGGTACCTCCTGCTGTAGATTAAATTGCATTTTTTGTTTGTTTCTTTTTAAAGGGTTTATGGTGATTCTGGTGATCGTTTATTAAAAGCCCATGTTTAGCTAGAGATGACTTTTGTATCATTCCTCCCTGCTAGCCCCTATTGGAGGATAAAGAATATGCTCTCCTAGAGCCCACCCAGTTCCTCCCCACTCACAGGAGCAGTCATTGGTGCAAAGAGCAGTACATGGAGAGAGAGTGGTGTCTGCTTCCCTGCCCCTCGCAGCACATTCTCACACTGGGTCAGACTTCTGATGTTCCGTTTAACTGAAATAGAATCAGACTTTAGCCAGTTAGGTCATAGAGGTAATCCACCTCATTGTGTACAATTACGTTTCATCAGCAAAGTCAGTGTTATGAGGATGAGATCTTCCATTTTGAGGAAGGTATATTCTAAAGGGCTGCAAACCCAAAAGATACATGGGATGATCAGAAATAAAACACAGTTGATAGGAGTCAAAAGACTTGGGTTCAAATTTAGGTTTTACTACTAGCTAAGAGAATGTAGTTAATTATTGGATGTTCTTAGCTTTCAAATTTATAAAATAGAAACTGTAATATCAATCCTATAGGGTTATAAAAAAGTAGATGGGGAGAACATGTAAAAAGTGTCTTTAAAATAAGTAAAAAATGCCAAACAAATATGAAATGGTTTTAGTAAGTATAGGTGGATGATTTTAATTTTAAAAAGCCTTCACTGTTCTTGAATGGTATTTTAAAATAAATGAAGAAACATATGAATTTTGAGAGGTTTTTTTTTCCCCATCAAAAACCCAAAATACATTTCCTCATAATGAAGTTAATATTTCACTTGCTGGCAACAAAGAGATGATTTCTACTAAAAGTAAAATATAGAGGTGGAGTTCTTTGTACGTATAATAATTGTGGGCAGGTTATTTTCTCTTTTCATAAGCTAGACAGGAAAAATGACTTTAATAATATTATTTATTTAGTGACTGCAGTGCCCTAGGCACTGTATGTGTATAATATTTAATCCTTACAACAGCTCTTCAGGGTATCAGCCTCTTTTTATAAATTAGGAAACAAACGTCAGAGAAGAAACAAAAACAAAGAAAATAAAAACGTACTTGAGGCCTGTCCAGCTAGTCCGTGGAAGCCTCGGGTCCAAACCGAACTCGGTCTGCTGCCGACCCGGCCGCCTCGGTGTCAGTCTGACCTCACTTGCCCACCCACCTCGCCGTTGGTTTCTCACCCAGAGCGTTTGGCCTCAGAACAGCAGCATCGCCCACATCCAGTTCCATTTGTGAGGGGTAGATTTGTTTGGGAAATCATCTGAGATTGACCGACCTTATTATCAAGCGAGATCGGGTGTGCCGAAGAGGCTGGAAGTGCTAGAGAAGAGGAACTTGACTTGCCAAACAGCTCTATCTTAACTGGAGAACTTGGAGTATTATTTTTTCCCAAAGCTTTACAAACTCATCCTTCCAGCGAGCATCAAAATGGAAATAATATTTTGCTAGGGTGACGGGTGATTTTTTTTTTCTTAAATATTTTTTGGGGGTATTTTTTCAAATAGTGAACTTGTATTCCTTTGATTTTTTTTCTTTTTTCTTTAACACTAAACTATATATATTCACAAAATAGTACAGAAAGTCTTCCAGTAAAAAGCTTCTTTGTCCCCTAGACCTGTTCTCAGACATGACTACTGTTGTCTTTCGTTCTTCTAGGGGCACCTCCACAACGCCTCACAGTGTGCTTAATTCTCTTTCTGGCTTTACTGAGTTTAGATATCTGTCTTGTTGCTTTGTGTTTTGTGAGGGTTCCTCAGCTCTCACCTTTAAGCATAAGTCTTTGTGTCCAATGCATCCTTTAACTCAGCAATTTTACAGCGTCTTCTCAAACTTCTCTGAGGAACCAGTTAGAAATTGTTCAGTCTTTATCTCTAGGACCTCTATCTTTTGTTTGTTTAGCTTGGGCTTTGTAATGTCACAGATTATCAACAAGTGTCTGCTGATTCATAATTAAGAACAAAGCATAAGACTGCTTGGAGATTCTGCCGCAGACTGAGCTGACAGGCCAGCCCTTGAGCTGGGTTCCTTGAGTGCCCGCTGCAGGGCGCAGAGCATCCATACCAGCTACCTTAGAAATTCCTAGAACTTTTGTTCTGTTTTATGAGAGAAGAGTCCTCCTTCCTCTCCCCACCCCTGCTCCCTGGACCTGTTAGCAATACTGCCCTGCACTTGGCATGGGACTCAGCAGGGCTGGCTTCACAGGCCAGCGAGCTGCGTGTGAACTCAGAAGGCCCCTGCTTGGCATCGTGCTTGAATGTGGTTGTCTTCAAATCTTAATTTTTGAACAAGGGACCCTGCATTTTTGTGGTGCACTGAGCCCAGTCCTGGGGGTGAGGGAAGGGGTTTGTGTGGATGACCTTCCATTAACCTTGTTCCTAGTTTTAGCGATCCCTCCTGCCCTCCATGGTGCGCACCTTTCCAAATCCAGATTCCTGGTGGGTTGCTACTAAGCAGGGTGACTTGCATCCCCCTCATTCAGCAGCCTTGCCTTGCCTATATTAGGGCTTCAGTGTCTGCTTTGTGAGTAAGCACCTTTTCAGCCCATCCCGAAAATGTGTTGAGATCTCACCTTGTCTGCAGCTTGCTTTCCTTTTATCTCTGTTGTGGATGTGCACAATTTACTGTCTTCCCTTATCATTTTTAGTAGGGTCTTGGAAGAGAGAGGAGATAAATACATGTGCTTAGTTCACCATCTTGAACTAGAAAATTCCATTCTACTTTTATAATACTACTGCTACTAATAAGCAAACAAAACACTCTGTAAACATTAATTAAAAATATGAAAAACAAATTTGTCTCCCTAAGAAAATGATTTTGGTTACAGCTAGAAAAATGTGATATTAAAGAATTTATAATTTTGCCTTAGAGAAGTAGAAAGAGAAGATTTGAATTTATGCATTTAATATATACGTTCATTATTTGAGCATTCTATTCCTTTTTAATCCAAAATGAAAACCAACTTAGCAGTTTATCAGTTGTTATTTTCTCTTACGGTTGTTATTTTTCTGTCTCATAGAGGGTGCTGGATCTTTGCCCTGGACGGGGGGTTCTGCAGCCAAACCTGGAAAACCCAAGGGAAAGAAAAAGCTTTCTTCTGTTCGTCAGAAATTCGATGTAGGTTGTTCTTCAGTAGATCTTGGTAATGACTGATTTAAGTACTGATGTGATGGAACTGGCTTTAGTTTTTAAATGAATATTAAAATACCAGTAGTAGAGTTGGAAAAAAAGGGGGCATGATTTGAGGCGAAGAGGTGTTACTGTATTCGAAGTGGGTTTCAAAGATTGTGAGCGCCAAGTGTTGGAATTTTTATAATTCTAGTTTGTCACTGCATAAATATTAATGTGTTATCATTAGTGCCTGATGATTTTTCAGTGATTCAAAAGAACTATGCCTGTATTTTTTTCCTCCTCTTACCTGTTTTTCTGGAGTGAGTAATGTTTCTCAGATTGGAGGCTTGTTCCAAGGGTCCAAGAGGCCTTTGGGGATCTGTCAGTGCCCGGGGAGGCCCTGAGCCTTCTGGGGGCAGCAGAGAAAGTCATGAAGGCATTTGGCTATAAAATTTGTAAACATTTTAGAATAACTTGCTTTTTCCAGTTTATATCTAGAGAACAAAGTTTCCCAAAAGTATCCCCCTTATAGATTTGTTTGGGTATTGATAGCTTTATCAGTGTATTGATATTTATTTATTTCTACCTTTGTTCTCTGCTTTATATCAATAATATTCCATCGTGGAGGGCATCAGTATCTCCAGAAGGCCATACTTGGTTTAAGAAGGCATGTTTGATCCAAAAACACAGTTTTATGCTTGGAAATTGGAAAAACAACAAATGTTGCTTTTATAGTACAAACTTCAAAGAGGGACGAGCCGAATTTGCTGTGAAGTCTTTTATGTCTTGGCCTTCAGCAAAAGCTGCCAGGGAATTATCTCCCACTGATGATGGAGAATATAAGCGACCCTCAGAATCTCCCAGAGGAAGGCTCGAGGTGTTATACATGACAGAAGCCTGAGGAAAACTATTTTAAATAGTTAGGGTGACTATATCCCAGAAAGGTTCTGCGTTGAGGGTTGTAAATGGAGATGACAGACTCTCAGCAGTTCAGTGGCACAGCTCTGTCTTGGAGTATTTGTTATCAGCTGTTCTGTTAGTCGGGTAGGCTTTTGGGGCTTAATTAACCATTAATTATATATTCCTACTTTCAGAATGTGCTTCCTTAGAAGTATACCTAAAATGCTCTGATTTGTTTGAAAATAGTTTTATGTCTTCTCTCTAATTGTTATTTTTAGCACAGAGCCATATATTCTGTGATTGCCAAGGAATTACTTGAATGGCATAAATGGGTCTGCCATTAGCTCCCTTAGTTCGTGCTTCATTATTGCCATGTGATGGGTGTGAATCTGTGATTATGTGCACACAAGTCACTTTTTTTTTTAACCCCTGTGGCATCATTTTGGTGGCCTTCATTCATGGGCTCTCAAGCCTGATGTATTGGGTACTTTTGTTTGTGTCTTAGTACTTGTCACTATAATGAGTAATTTTGACAAGTTTTCTTACCCATAGCATAGATTCCAGCCTCAGAATCCCCTCTCGGGAGCCCAGCAGTTTGTGGCAAAGGATCCCCAAGATGATGATGACTTGAAGCTTTGTTCGCACACGAGGATGCTGCCCACGCGGGGCCAGCTGGAAGGGAGAATGATAGTGACCGCGTACGAGCACGGGCTGGACAACGTCACCGACGAGGCTGTCTCCGCTGTTGTCTGTGCCGTGGAGGTTGGTTCCTGGTGGCAGAGAACGTGTCACAGATTGAACGTGACGAGCTTGTGTGTGTTGTTGAAAGCTAGTGCCACCCAAAAGGAACCGAAGTGGCACCCCACTTCTCAGGGTTGTCTCTGTTGAAGTTCTCTTTTTAGGGGAGAAACATATCATGATCCAGAGGATTGCCTTCAGTTAACAGAGTAGGCGCTTCAGAAAGGTTCCCATGGCGGAACACTTCCGCTTGATCTGACGTTTACTCTGTCAGCAAGGGAACAGTTTTTAGTGAAAGGATGAGATTGAGAATCCTAAAAATGAAAGTCCCTTGTTTCTGCCATGGCATCACGCTGGAAGGGCGTCAGACTTGACGTCTGGAGAGTGGGGCTCTCATCTCTGCACATGCTTCTCCCGCCATTCGCCCTGGTCCCTCGGTTACCTGACAGAACCCACGGCGGGGCCCGTGGTTCCCAGGCACGGTCCCCTCCCTCTCCTCACCTGTCCCGCAGAGATGGTGATAGCTGCCTCATGGCACTGCAAACACCAGATGAACCATGTGTGTGGGGATACAACCTGCATCCTGACGTACGGCATCAGGCGGGGAGCATGGGATCCTGGCTCCCCTGGCGGTGACGGCCGGCCGGGACTAGAAAGGCGAAGAGATAGTAAATATCTAACTTTTTGTTTATTTCCTATGTATCTGTCATTTATATGGCTTTTGAGAGAGCCAGGCTTCTGCTCATGCAAGGATTTTAGTGGCTTGGCCACGATAACTGATAAATCCTAATCTTGAAATTTCTTTGTCCCATTTTAAAAGCGCATTTCAAAGCAGTTTGCCTCTTTTTTTTAAAAAAGGTATTTATTTATTTTTGTACTTTTATTTGAAGCTATCTGGAAGTAATTTTTGAGAGAGAGGTGCCCTTTGAGAGATAGGAACACTTCCTTAACAAGTTTCATGTATAGCAAGTCCATGCACATAATAAGAAAGTCCAAGTCCATAGTAAATTTCACATACGTCTTAAATAGAACCAAATAAAAAGGTGTCTCCCTCTTGCCTGGCATGGCTCTGTGGTGGTGAACACTGCTTTGGTCCTGGACAGTCCCACATCTCCATCCACTAAATGGCAATAAAAATTTTTTGGTCAATGGAAATTTGATGATTTGCTTTTAAAGAGGAGTTCATGGTATTTTTCTTCTCTTTCTTGTTTTTACAGAATCACCTTAAAGATATATTGACATCAGTTGTGTCAAGAAGGAAAGCTTATCGGTTACGTGATGGTCATTTTAAATATGCCTTTGGTAGTAATGTGACCCCACAGCCATACCTGAAGAATAGTGTAGTAGCTTACAACAACTTAATAGAAAGGTATATGGAGCTTTTTGTGATTTTACGTCTGCCCTGTCAGCCACATTCTGACAGATGCCTGTTAAATGATTGGTTATTGTGTTTCTGTAGGGCTGAGGTACCTTGAGAGCAGCTCAGTTTTGTTAAGTCAATCCTTACCCAGTAACTAAATTACTTGGCTCTCCATACATCAGACATGAGGTCACAGAGTTGGGCTGCTCATGTGGTTTACTGTGAGTGCCCCCCAGTTTTAGAGATTGGAGTAGTTCCTTGGGCAGCATTTCCTCATGGCTCCTGGGGGCAGCTCCTGGTGGGGGAAGTGGGCCCGCTTGTAGTTGGCCAGCGGCCGCTGGCGGTTGGGTCAGGCCTGGGTTTCCTGCTGTGAGAAGGGTGGAAGGGTGGGAGAGCACCTCAGCCGGCCCTCTGGCTGGTAGAGCTGTAGCTTGGGGAGGGGCCCGTGCTGGCGGCATCAGCTTGCTCCTGGTGCAGATCTGACGTCTCAGCTCCATTCTCTCGGATGTGTCCGTACTTCACTGAGGGCCCCCAGGACACCTCTAATGTCCCGGGTCCTCCCTTTCTGAGATGACCCGGATCCCCTTCATCCATGTGTTGTCTGTTTGCACCCCTCTGTCTCCCTTTCTTCCTTCCCTCCAAAAAATTTCATCCAAATTTTAAGCCTCTGGGAAAGAACAAACAATAATGTCATTTCCCTCAGGGTAGCAGCAGTGGCTGAATTCCTGGGGTTGCTGGACTCTGTATCTGGTCATCTGGTTAGTTAGGAAGAAAAGAGGTGAAAGATGACGAATGCAGCTGAGAGAAGGAAGCGTGTTGGGAAGGCTGTCGGTGTGGGGTGGTGAGGAAGTAACAGGAGCAGAGGCAGGAGGAGGGGGGTGGGGTGCATGGTGGCAGGGCTGAGCATGCTGGCGCCTCACCCACGGGGTTGTGTGGCACCCAGCATGCCCTGGAGGCCCCGGCGTGGCTCACAGGCCCATTTGAAAAGCCCCTGTTCAGCTGGGCTCACTGTTTAGATGGCACTATGTGAAGATGACTTGCTCAGTCCCATTCAGGCATATCTGTTGGGGATTATTTGTTCTCATTTTTAAGTCATTCTTCTCTGGAGAAAAACAAACTGAAAAAAGGGGGCCCTTGTAGTGCTGGGAGCAGCGCTGTGACCCGGCCTGGCCCGAGCCGCCCCCTCCCCGGCTGAGGGCTCCCGCCTCCCTGTCGGCTGCTTGTTTCTGGAACAGGCCTGCCTTTGTCCCATGCCAGGACCCACATTCTGCCCCACTGGTGTTCTTCCCTGAGTACCTCCTCACTGTTCACACCTTCTGTCTCTTCTTCAATATGGATAGGTCATCTCATACTGTATTATGATACAAAACTTAAGCCTGATTTCCCAGTTGATAGTACATCTGGGCCATATTTTGGGAAATTGGTAAGACTTGGATTAATTTTCTCCACTGTCCATTTTTGCCTGTTACTTCCTCTGCACTGCGTCTTCCTTCCTTGCCTATTATTTTTGATTCTCTTGTCTCCGATACCATTTCCTCTCCAAGTCAGTTGTTTTCAATTTCGTTTCCCTTTAATTAAAGTCTATTATTTTTTTCGACAACAAGCTCCTTAAGGGCAGGAAACAATTTTGGCTCAATATCCTGCGCTTAGTAAATATTTTAACATTGTGAAGGAAGGAGGGTAAATGCAGTTGCCTCTACATTTTGTCTCCAGCCTGACAGATGGTCTTTAGAAAGTGAAACTACAGACTCTTCATATATACATGAGCTAAGAAACAATTGGGTTTCTAGTTCATTTTAAGATATTTTTAATAAGAGGTTTTCTAGAAGCCCATTCCTGTTCTAGTTGTTCTGTCGTCTCTTCCTTGTTCCTGGGAATTTTCTTAAAATACTTCATTTTCAGCCCTCCAGCCTTTTCTGCTCCTTGTGCTGGTCACCCGCCCCCTGAGGATGCCGAGCAGCAGGCTGCGCTCCTGCTGGCCTGCTCCGGGGACACACTGCCCGCACCTTTGCCCCCGGTGAGCATGTATGACCTCTTCGAAGCTCTGCAGGTAACTAACTATTGGCTCCTGAAAGTCTACCTGAATGTATGGGTCGGTTCAAAGTCTCTTCAAGTCTACAGACATATTCAATAGCTTTTCTGCATCTTGCCTTTTCAGTTTCTCTTGTTATTAAAGCTATTAATATTACTCTCATTTTTCAAGTCCTGGATCTAGGAGTCCTTGCTAATTTACCTACCCCCATCCTTCCCCAGTGAAAGAAAGAAAAGGAAAAAAAATAACACTTGTTCCTTTATTCTTAATTCAGACCTTATTATGTCCTTGTCCTCATGTCTGGTTTGGGATTGATTAGGTTTTGGCTTATGTTTATAGGATTGTGTGCCTTTTATTTGAGTGTTTTGTTGATATGAATCTTTTATGTATTGCAAAAAATAAGTGTCGTGAAGTATAATTGGAGACATGCTGATGTTTTAACCGCAGGTGCACAGGGAAGTCATTCCTGCACACACTGTGTACGCTCTCAACGTCGACAGGGTCCTCGTGAAGCTCTGGCATCCGGGCCACGAGGAGCTGCAGCAGGACAAAGCCCACCGCCAGCGCCTGGCGGCCAAGGAGGGGCTTCTGCTCTGCTGAACTGAGGTGGGAGGGCGTGGATCCCTCAGCAAATTCATTGATTGTTGAGAATTGAGCGTTTTTTGGGTCCACATTTCACGACTGAAGTGTCCAGTGTAAATATAACCTTTCCTATGGAAATGTGACATTGAGAATGTTTTGTGTTGCTGCTGTGAAGCCATTAGCATAAACCTGACGCTGACAGTGACCCATAGCGCTGTATGTATGCATCTGTGTTCCAGGGGCGGGATAAGCACCGAGAAAGCCCCCTGTCTGCAATGGAGACGGTTAGGCCTCTGAGGCTTAGGGTCCTCAGGTCTGCGTGGAAGGCAGGTGACCTCCCAGAACAAAGAAGCTGTATAACAGCCCCCGTGATCAGCAGGACATTAGTGCTCAGTCACAGCATGTATTCTGTATCTGGCAAGTCTGAAATTTCTGCCTTCCTCTTGAAGAACTATGTTCTTACATTTTGGTTGAAATAACCTACACAGTGTTAAAATTCAGATACCTCTTTTAGTGACCCGTTTAATTTTTAAAAAGATAGAGGTAGCCCCCTAAATTTAGGTTCATCACCAACTCCATAGAAAATACGACTTAGAAAAGCTGTGCTGTTAGACAAAATAAAGTTCCTTCTTTGCATTAAAAACTTAAAACAAATAGAACTCTTGGAATATCATTAATTAACCTTATGTCTTCTCGTAATTTTCTTTTACAGTTAATAGGCCGAAAGACTGATTGGCAGTTTCATCTATTAACTTTTCCTATAGAATATGTCTTAGATCCATATAAACATAATTAAGTCCATATAATGGATTTATACTTGGTAATACCCCTATTCCTATGAAATACCTGTTTCTATCCTTTAAATGATAAAGTGAAAGTAATTTAATTTGGCAGTGTTGCCAATACTTGTTTTTTTAGAGATACATTGCTTTTCCCTCAAGAGACAGTGTTGGTGGATATATTAAAATGTACAGGTAGGTTTGTGTAGGTCTAAGTAATATATGTATAGGTATGTATATATGGTTCAATATCTGAAGTACCTGTGTATTTGATTTTGTACTTTTAAGTGTGACAAATAAACCTTTTGGGAGAACCTTTTGTTTATTAACGTAAACATAAGGAATACTGCCTTCAGTCGATACATGAAAAGCCCTGCATTGTGAGATCTTAGAGACTTCAAAAGAATGTACTAGATGAGAAAGATTAAAAAGCAGGTTTCAATTTAGGTATGCCATTTCTTTTGTGATGTGTAGATTAAAAAAAAAACCCAGCATAGTTTCCGTTATTGGCACAAGGCTGAAAAGCCCATTATACAGTTAGATAACACTCAGGAATTTTTAGGGTTTAGAAGAATGTGAATCAGTGTGTAGCTGGGTGTAGTGGTGTTCTGGATCCTCCATACACCTGACCTGGGCCTTAATGCTCAGTAGCACATGTTAAATCTCCCGTGTTCCGCAGACTGAGAGGGACCCAGGCGCCTCAGGCTCGCCCTGCTGCCCGCCGCCGTGGCAGGTCCCACGGAAGGCCAAGCGGTTCCACACTCTGCTCAGGGACCCTAAGTCCTTACAGTCACCTGTCCTGGTAGGGCCACAGGGGCCTTGAGGGCTCCCTTGGTTTCATGTTTCGGGCTTCCACTCTCCAACCTGCTTTCTCTGCCAGTTTTCCTCACAGTCATTCTGTAAGGGAAGTGATGGGCGTGAGGGCAGGGCAGGCAGGTAGTGGTCTTAGGGTTTCTCAAGAGAGCCCCTGAAAGAGATTGGCGCACATCCGTTCCTCCCTAGGCTGCCTCCAACTTTAGCGCCACTGCCAACCGTGGGCCCCTGAGTGACATCACGAGGGCTTTCTATCAAGCATCACGTAGAAAAATAAGTATGTCAGGAGGAAAAGAGCTGTTAGAAACTGGGTAACTTCACGCTTAGAATAAAGCTTATTTTTGCTGCAGGAATTTCAATAACGGCCTATTTAGCTACAGGTAATCACGTGCAAAACCAGGTTTGTGAAGGCCCCCCTTACCTGGCACCGGGCCCCGGTGCTGGGGGCCACCGCACAGCGCACAGCTCGCGGTGCCCCACTGCCCACAGTGAGCAGGCTGCCCTGTACGTTTATCTTCTGCACAGTGACCCCGCTTAGATGAGAGACATGCCTGTTCCATCACGTCTTTGACTCATACCAGAATGCCTCCAGGACATAGAGTAAGGGTAAGGAAGATGTTTTCACTCATTTAAAAGTATCTTGTTATGGATTTACTTCGTGTGATTTTGGTAATGTACCATTTCTGAGTGCATCTTAAACATGCAGACAGAGGGAAAAAGCTATTTGTGCCAGGCCCCTTCTCCCCTCCCCCTTAACAGCCAGTTTAAAACCACATGTATCATTTGTGTTCCCTTTGACTTCAAGTGCACCGTTATGTCCACTGCTAACTCAGGAGCAAGACACTTTTTTTTTTATTCAAAGGGATACTATATTGGTACCAAACTTCATGGAGAATAAAATGTACACGATAGTTTGAAATGTGACTTTTCACAATACTAGCAGGTAAATAAAATGACCATAGCCTTTTGTCTTTATTATCAAAGTTTATTGTTGAGGTCAGTTTCTATCTACTGGGGAGCACAGCTATGTCTCAGTGTGTGCTATAGTCACTCCAGGGTAACAGCCGGTCTGCAAAACTGTACTGGGGCTCTGTTAGCATAGATCATAATTAAGTCAGTTGGAAGAAGGAGCCCAGAAAAACCCTGACAGTTGAGCCATTACTCTAGGAAAGTTCCAGTGCTATGCAACCTGTAAGGCATCGTCTATCAGCTGATGGTGGGACTCGAGGTGGTGGTGGAATGCAACAGAAGTTGAACCCATTTTCTACTAACTCTCTGCAAGGTAACTGTGGCTCCAATGGAGGAACCCAAAATTAGCCCTAAAATCCTTTTAAGCTCCCAAAGCAAGTAAAATAGGACACTAGGAGGACAGGGCCAGGAATCAGGGCAGAGGGGGGATAAATTAAGTGGAATTGGAGGGAATGGGAACGTGTGGAATGGAAAGTAGCCACGTTTAGATGCCATTTGAGATGATAGAGAACACAGTGCAGATAAAGCACATGGAGAAACGAGTCAAGTACTCAAAGTTACCCGGATACCAGAACTGAAACCTCCTATGGGAGAAACCTGGCTTAAAAAAAATGAGAAAGGTGAATCACTAATAGGAAAATGAGTACCTGAGTAGAAATAGGTGTTCGAAGATGCCAAGAACAGTATAATATACAAATGAGTGGAGTCTACGGGAAGGAAACGTGGTTATGGTAGCTTGTTCTCCAGACTTGACGACAGAATGACATTTCTAGCAATGGCTTTGTCTATGAGGTTCTGGCATGTTTTTTGTAGTACAGACAGCTTAGAAGGAATGTTTCCATAACACCCGACTTCAGTGGGAATGCAAATTACTATAGTGTAAAAATTCAAAGACCTCCACCTATCCCTGCAGGGTAGAAGGGGATCAGAAGTCTTGTAACGGTTGTGGCTAAAGGCCCAGGTCCTCTCACCCCCTTGTGATAAAAATATTAAAGAAATGAACATGAATCAGATGAGTCAGTGGGCCTTGTACCATGTAGACAGCAGCTAATTTATGGTGGCTTCTGCAGGCAGCCTGAGAAACAAGAGCTTGTGTGCTAAAGTGCTGCCTTATCGTTAAATGTAACTGATGAAAAACAGGGCCATTAAATGAGACCCTTAAAAAGTCTAGCTGCCAACCGGTTTGGGAAGATAAATAAAACAGCATAGTGTATTTTAACCTGTATCTTCCACCCTAACCTAGGTTGTCTATATAGAAAAGCCACCTGCTGGCAACCAGGCCAGGATGTCTGAGTTTTATTATCATTAGTATTTCATTTTTCCCAAAGGAAATGTGTAAGTAGCAGGTGTATATAAACGACACATTGGTACAAAGCCTGCTCTGCAGTGCTGACCTGTGTGGGGACAGGCTCTTCTCTTGGAAGCATTTCTAAAGGCAGAAGAAAACAATTTCTTGAGGTTTTCTCCACAGAAAGGACAGTGGAGTTGGGCCGATCTCATGAGTCTCTTATTAGTGCCGAACAAATGGTCTCTTCTCCAGGAAATACCTTGGTTCGTTTGTATTTACAGGTTCCTTTGGATGGACACACGGAGCAGTCTCTAAAACAAGAAATGGGGCAGAAGCAGTTTCTTTCCTAAACATGTCTCTGATGAAATTAAGGGTCCCAGACTTTTCTGACACCTCCTGGGGGTGGGGCGGGGCGGCCGTGGCCCAGGATAGGAGGCACAGGCTGCTGTCCAGACCCAGCTGTCATGAGCCCCAGGGCCTTTTCCAGCCGTTCCCTGTGCATCCACGCATTGAGGAATCTTCTTGAGGATATTCCTCCCCAGCTGTTTCAAACACAGTTCCATTTGCTGGAAAAGAGAGAGAACCTAAGTGTGAATTAACCTTTGGATTTTAGATATTAGGTACCTTTTAACAAGATTTCCAAACAGATGAGAAGGCAGTTTGATGCCCACATGTCTCCTGCTAAATCCTGTTCACTGAGAATTCCCATCTACCCCTGTCCCCTCCTCGGCTCCTCAGGGTAGCTGTCCAGAGAATGGTGGCAGCCTAGGTGAGCAAAAACTCAGGGCTGGTGGCACCCCTAAGTGACTATGTTCACACCTGCAGCAGAGCATCATTCTTCCCCCTTCCCCTCTGGCAGTTTTTGATCTGGTCCTTTGGGTAGGAAACAGCTTAGAAAATAAAAAATGCACAAAAACGTTATCTACCAAGGGAAGGGAAAGAATGAAAGGTAAAATGAGAAAGGGATAAAATCTCACTATAACTCAAAGTGTGATGTCCAGTGGAGGCAGTGTAATGGTTAGCAGAAAAGGGAGGCTGAGTCCATGGCAGAAGAGTAGGGGACATGAGAAAAAAAATTATGGTTTGAATGTAATAGTAAGAACTTGTCCTCAGCTGCACTGGAGTCCTAAGGATCCAGAATTCATGGGGTTCAGCAAATGAGTCACCATCTGATCAGGGGTAATGGGGGGAGGATGTAAGTCACTCTTCAACTTATACAGCATGAAGTGGGGTGAAAGAATATTTGTTTGCATTTAGAGAAAACCAAGTAGGATGGAAATGCCTAATTACACTTTAAAAGATAGAAAAAAGTATCAAGATAGTCCTAGGTCCTCTGTAAAAGGAATGGCCTCACCACATTATCCCAGGTGTCTGGAGGAACAGGTTAGTTGACAATCTGGGAAACGAGAGTAGAGGGTAAGTGGATTCTTTCTGTGTGTCCTCCCTGCAGCCCTTCTCCCCCTCAAGGTGTGTGGGGCACAGGGGCTGCAGGCTTGGTCCACTAGTGTCGCCTGTTCGTCTGCACTCCCCACCTCCTCTTAAAGCTGTTTTCCGTCTGTTCTCAGTTATGAAAATTCAGACCTATCGGCCTCAATCCTCAGACTTTATTTACTGTAGTCCTGGATATGCACCCTGTTTCATTTTCTTTTGTGTGTGTGCAAAGATTCAATTTAAAAATACCTCCCTTCAGACATCTGTGGACTACCAGAAATTACTGTAATTGCTTACTCCATCCACGTACAAGTCATTATGAGAATAAGACAAGATTTTAAAACACTAAACTCCTAGGGAAAAGCAAACAAGCTATTACTGAGCCCTGCTGGGCTGTAGACCACTCTGGGGCTGAGACCAGAGGCTCGGAGGACAGAAGGTACCTGGTGCTCTCCCCACATCACAACCCTATGGGCTCCAAGCAGATCAGATACATGCACTGGCCCTAAATGTTGTACACGATTTCGAAGGAAAAGAAAAAAGTTGACTTTTCGGACAAAACTTTTTGTTGACTGAGCCATGGCAGACTGTGCTCCCTCAGGCCTGAATCACTGCCCTCAGCATTTCCGCTCTCAGACTACATGCTCTGGCAGCGCAGCCTTTCATTCTGGGTATTAAACAAGCGCTCCTGGGTCCCGGCCTCACAGCAAAGTACCCCCAAGGGAGCCGAGCAAAAAAGTCTCACGAAACGGCAAAAATGCTGACGGCCCGTCACCTGCAGTATTGCACCGTAGGCTCCGAGAGTTCTCAGAAACAGGAAAATAACGGCAAGAGACGGATGCCGGTGAGCACAAGCATGCCCCGGGAAGGCCTGGGTGCGCCCTGCCTGCTTACCTTCAGTTGCTCTCTGTCATGCCTTCCGCCTCGCATTCTCTGGGCGGCTCCCCTCCTGCCTGCAGCTCGCTCTCGATCTCCCACAGGACGTCATCTTCGTCTTCCAGGTTGCTGGAGATGTGGCACTTCTTGAACCCCTGGACGATGGACTCACTGGAGATGCTATTCCAGGCCACCATGACCCACTCCAGGAAGAGGCCGAGGGGCGGCTTCTTGGCGTTGCCGGTGGGGCTGAGCGCCAGGTTCCCGGCCAGCAGCCAGTTGGAGTACTGGGCGCGGACGCTGTCGTTCAGCGGTTTGTAGACCACCACGTCCAGCACCTGCAGCTGCGAGGTCAGGCCCCCGGGGATGATGACCATGTCGGTGTTCATGCTCTCCATGGAGCTCTTCACCGAATCGGTGGTGTGGCCGCGGAAGCCGTTGAGTATGAGCATGCCCCGCTGCCTGGGCGCTGCGCCGGGCCTGCGTCTCCACACCACCTCCAGCCAGTCCTGCATCAGGTCCTCCGTCATCCACCCGTACCGGTGGCAGCGGATCTCCATCCCACTCGGGAACTTGCCAGGGGGGATGTACGTGCCCCGCAGGATAATGTAGGGCGGCAGTTTCCTGCCGTCGGCCAGGACGCCGAGCATCGCTGTGATCTTCAGCTTCTCCCTGCCCGGGGTCTTGACCAGGACGGGCTTTTCTCCCTGGTTGTCCACTGTCACCCGCGACGGGACCTCCAGGCAAATGGGCGTCTCGTCGGCGTTGCCCATCTGGGCCACCTGGTAGTCGTGAGCCCTGCGCAGGGCCAGCACGCTGCGCTGGTAGGTGACGAGCTTCTCGGTCAGGTCCTCGGGCAGCTGCTGGGGCACCGGCACCTTGTGCCTCAGGGACAGGTCGTACCTGCGCATCATCCTGCGGCACCAGCCCAGGCTGGCTTTGAAGCCCTTCTCCGGAATGTTCATTTCCTGCGCGATCTCCAGCGCTTTCAGCTGCATGGCCTCCCTGGTGATCGGGTCGCCCTTGGCCTGCATGGAGCGGACGTACTCAGCCACACGCTGGTCCACCAGCGCGAAGCGCCCGTTCTTGGGGCCGCGGAAGGCCCGCCGCATGGCATGCGCGTTCTGCAGCTGCGGCTTCACCTTGCGCCAGTCCCGGACGTTCTTCTCCAGCACCCCGAACTGCTTGGCTGCCTGGCAGTTGTTGGTGCTCTCAGCGAACTCCACCACCATGAGCTTGAACCCCGCGTCGTAGCTGCGCCGCATGCCGCGGCTGAACTGAAACTTGCCAGCGAGGTCGTCGGCCGAGAGGTCATACCCCGAGAAGCCTATGGCCATGTAGAAGGGGTAGCCCTCACCCCACTCGGGCAGCTCAGCGATGTCCTGGGGCAGACGGAGGCCAAGGCCGTCCAGGGGCCGAGACTGCGGCAAGCGGGAGGTGGCGTTCGGCGGGCCCACCCAGTCTGGAGGCTTCACGTCCGAGTCTTCGTTTTCTGCGAGACAGATAGGTGGGCAGAGAGAACGCCAGCAGGTCAGATAATTTCCGGCTGAGGCCCTGATTTTGTTGGTTGAAATGCCACAAATCCCTTACCTTAATCTGGGGTTCACGCAATTTAAATCACAGATGGCATTTCCTAAGTCCTTAGCCATGTGCCAATCCCTGTGGATGAGCACCTCGGGTCTCACGGGAACTGTGTGTCATTATTCCTTCTCTGCAGATGGGGCTACAGAAGTTAAGTGATGCATCCAGGCAGCTGACCTAGAAAGTGGCAGAGCTGCGAACTGAAAACAGGTACCAAGCCTGGATCATATAATGATTTTTTGGGCCACGTTTGGGTCAAAATAACTCTTATGTGGATGAGAAGTCAAATATAACCCACGCTTCCACACAGTGTCGCAGATTGGGTTTGGATACATCAGGCGCTGAATCATATCCCTTAAACCAAGAAACGCCCTTAGCAGAGTCAGCTTGCAAGGCAGAAACCTGGTTCCTGTACCCCAACGTCAGAGGTGGGTTTCACTGGATGTTTACATTTGGAAGTGGTCACAGAAAGTGATATTGCTCGGGGAAGTGACCATATCTCGGCACAACTAAGCTGCCATCAGCTGCAAGATGTGCCAGTATGTGCCATTAAGGAAAAAAAAACGCCACGACACTGTGACATGCCATCAGTTTTAAGAGGCATTGTCAATTTCAGAGATGTTAAAGTGGGGGAGAGAAAAAACATGTCTCAGATTCAGTGAAACATGGCATTTAAACCCTTTCCTCTAGAAAGAAGGCAAACAAAACCACTCCGGAAGTTTGGAAGTTGTATTTATATTGTATCTCTCCAACTGCCGCCCTCCTCACTATGCTTCATGATAAAGGACCATGTGCTGCTTGGACACATTTGCTCAGATGTGTATGGTTGCTATGACTGCTTTCTCTGTCTAAGACGAAATGGACAGAGGCCGGGGTAAACGACTCTGGATGTGGGCCTCATCACACTACTTTCCCGAGTTTTGGGGGGTGTACGGTGCACTGCCGAGGTGGCCTTGTTGACCTTAGATGGGTGCTGGAACAAATGCCACAAAAGCTTCAGTTTGCTTCATCCACATACAGGGTTGCTCACTGGGACTTACTACCCACAGCTGACAGATGAAGAGGTGGAAGTTCAGAGAGGTCAGTGAAGTTGCCTAAGGTCACAGAGCCCTGGAGAGAAGGAGATTTTGGAACTGCAAAGCTCATAATCCTTCTGCCTCATAACCCTGCCTAACGTCTATGTACCCCACAGAATGTACATGGCAACTTAAGATCCAGCTTAGTAATGCCCCCACTGGACAGAGGCCAGACTGGTTTGGTCGCAGTACCTGGAAAGGGTCCTCCTTGGAGCTGCCACTCGTCAGAATTCTGACAGTCCTCCTCCCCTTCCAACCGCGAGATCACGTCTGGCTTAGGGAACGGGAATTCTGTGTACGGGAAATAAAGCAGGTCACAGCTGTGTTATAGTCTTGGCGCACTGCCAAAATAAGTACTTCATGACACTTAAGGAGCACCGCCCTCGGCCCCCACCCCCGAGTCTTCTCAATATGGAGCTTTATGGAAGACAGCAGGAAAAGGGCTTGGGGGTACCTAAAGAATGATGGGAAAGAGGTCTGTTCAAGGGAATTTATGGATCTCTGCTAATGAGGGCGGGTGCTGGCAATAAAACAGAACTGTGTTTCGCAGGAAAGTGGGTGGGTGCACACAGTCTACTGAATATCCTGGTGCCTATGTGAGTAAACCAGGTAATTCCCCCAGACAGTCACGTCCTAATAACATGGGTACTGGGGAGCAAGGATTCTGTGGGGCAGGTCCCCAGGCTTTGGGGCTGATCCAGTAGCAGTGAGGCCTCCCTTCGAGGGACACAGAAAGCACAGGCCCAGACCTTTGGGGACGTTTCTCTTATTTTCCTTTATGTGAATGGCTGGGTTGACTGCGGATGGTTCTGGGAGTTGGCACTGTAGAAGGACACAATATTTATATGCTGCCTAAATCAAAAAGGAAATTAAACGGGCACAGGCACTGAGGGGGCAGCGTCCAAGTTCAGGAGAAAGGGATGCTGGATACAGCAGAGAGAGAGTGGAAACAGGTTTCTGGGCTCAGAGCTTCTAGGAGACGAAGGAAAATGAAGTCTTACCCAGGGACAGGACAGTCTCGTAATTCATCCTCATGACTTCCCGGTAGAGGGCCTTTTGTGGCTCGGTCAAAACTTCCCACTCCTCATCGGAAAAGTATATAGCCACCTCATCGAACAGGGCCGGCACCTGGAACAGCGGACAGGCCTTTCTCAACGGCCGGGAGGCATAGGCAGACAGGCCCACACCTCGCCTCACCCGGGAGTGGCCTTGACCGGGAGGCGGACTGTCCACGCTCACCAGCTCCTAGTGGCAAACAGGGGCACAAACTCGGGTCCCCGTGTCCCGCGGGGTGCTTACAACCACTGATTGACAAATAAGGACAAAACGCCCCACCACTGACCACCAGATGGGCACCCTGCACGCCAGAGCAGGAAACCAGCCCCGCTGAGGGAAGCTCTCCAAACAGTTCCCCTGGCAACGCCATGCACCCCAGCCTGCTCTCTCCATCGCCCAGAGTCCCTCCCTGGGCACAGGCCCTAGCCTTGGCCTCCAGGGAGGCGCCGATGCGTGAGGAGGCCCCATCCAGCCCTTTGCAGTCCACAGTAGGAGGACAGAAGGACTCATCTGAGCTTTCATCTACGTAATGAGGTGCGGAGCAGATGAGCCCGCTCTGCGGCTGCCCCGGGACTGGGGCTGCTCCCCTCGGCCCCCTGCCATTTGGTGGGGGCATCTCCTCTGTCTACTCAACCGTTTCCTTTTCTTGCCACTGTTTTTTCTTTTGGTCCTTAGAGTTCCTGCTCTGGAGCTCACGTACTCAGCGGTAAGCGGTCGGTGGGTTGTTTTAGGTGAGTCTCTTCCATCGCTGCTTTCAAAGCTGTTCCCCAGGGCTGAACCTAGGGCCCAGGTGGGCTTAAGAATGCTTTTCATCTGCTTAGGAAACTCATGTCTGCACAGCTCTGCTTCTCCTGCCGCGGGCCATCGGGCAGGTAGACAGACTGGCCTTTCCTCCTAGGTCCAGCCCTACTCCCTCCCACCCTACACCTTGCCCGTAGGGGATACTGCCTGGGAAGGGCCTGCAACTGCTTCATTCACTTTCCCAACAACCCCGTTTAATCAAGGAGGCAAGACATGCACAGAGGCCTTGTTTCTAGTCCAAAGTCGCACAGCCCACAAACGGCAGGGCTAAGATTAGGTCCGAGGGCCATCTGAGTTCAAGGCTCCAGCCCTTGAGTGGCCTCCCAGGGACCAGCCCTGCACTCCGCGCCATCCCCAGGCTCAGCCGCACTCAGCTGCTTGTGGTTCTGTGAGCAAACCACGCCACACAGGGCTCTCCCGCGGCCTCAGTGGCTCTCCCCGCACCTGGCCTGGCGACACCCACCCATCTTCTAAGACCCATCCCAGAGGACCTGTTCCCAGGAAGCCTTCCCTCACTGGGTTGGGTGCCCACCTGCATGTCCCCACGGTGGCTGGGGCCCAGCTATGGTGGCCCCGGCCATGCCGCGGTGACTTTCCATGAACAGACAAGCCCCTTGAGGGTACAGACTTTGCTCATCCCATTTCCATAAGCTGAGGACACTTCCACAGACAGTAACCACTTAAAATGTGTTTCTGAATAAAAGACTTAAGCAAGCAAATAATTTCTAGATTTCCCTTCTCTTAGCTCCACTTAAATTTTATCTGTCACTAAATAATCACTAAATTTTATGCCACAAAACCAAGCCTCCTTTGGAGTAAGAATGGACAAAGTGTGAAATACCAGGAGGCCAGACGGATCGGTCTCTAGGCTTTCCTTAGACTTCATCCATCTGGAAGGCCGGGCAGCCAGGAATTTTCCACCCCACCCCTTCCCACTTTCCAGGCTCTTAAACGACTCTCCCTCTGGCCTTTCCTCTTCCTAGGAAATTCCAGATCTAGGCCATACCTATTTATAGCCCCTTCCCTTTGCTGATAAAATGGGTGCAGGAGCGTCATGCCCATCAATGCAGAAGGTAAACTGTCCAAGGCCTGGCAAGAGCATCAGGGGCCCTGGAGTCGTGCGCAGGCAGCTGGAGGCTGGTGCCGATGCGCATCCTCAGTCATGACTGGGCCACACAGGAGCCCCACACAAGCCCACATCATGCCCCCAAGGCGCCCAGGGCAGCGTGGCTCACGCACCCTCCCTCTGTGTGGGGCAGGCCCTGCTGGGCAGGCTTCCTCCCCCTGGCGGCCTTTTATCCGGCTGCGCCCAGCACAGGGTATACCCGGCCCTGCCCCCTGCGGAACTACAACTCGAAGTCGAGCACCCAGCGTTCAGCCCCCCAAGCGCCCTTCCCTGGCCTCACGGGTAGGGACCCCAATGCCTGTCCTTCTCCCTCCCCTCAGAACATCGAGGACTCATCAGATAGGTGCTGTTCCCTTGGCAGCTCTGCCCGGCAGGCTGGCACTCCAAGGCTTATCTCTAACTGCTGGGAAGCTCGCACCGCTCAGCCTCACCAACGAGGCTGCAAAACTGGCAGAGACCCCGGGCGAGGGCTTGTTGCCACGCAGAGCGCCTGCTTCCCGCCAGCCACTGCGCAGGGCACTCCCTCTTACGGGTTTGAATGTATTGTATCGAATCCCTTCAGTAACGCAGGCATATGGGGTCCCTACCCCACTTTTATGGTGGCGGAAACAGCTGTGAAGGAACTTGCCCGAGCTCACAGTATACTAGGAGATCGGAACCAAAGCCTGAGTTTTCCCCGCAGGCCGCTTAGGCCTTAGTGCGGTGGCCGCAGGGAATGCCGCCTCCCTTAGGAAGGCGCGCCGGTTACCCTCAGAACTATGGAGGAGAGAGCCCACACCTCGGCCCGGCCCGGCGCCCTGGCTGACCCCCGCCCCGATCCGTCTCCTCCGACCGCATCCAGGTTCCGGCCAGGCTCCGGCCAGGCGGCTGCTCCTGGCGCCCAGAGCTCCTCGGGGCTACTGCTCGCATTCTCCTAGTGCCTAGGGAGCAACCGCCCTCCCTCCCTCGGCTGGTTCCACGCCTAAGACTCCGCCCAAAGGACATTTCTCCTTTTCTCTACTTGAACTGTATTTTTATTCCAAGTCTCCTATAGAATATTACCCTCACATGGAGCGTGGTCCTTAGGTTTGAAGGGCTTTTATTGATAAGCCCTAACATAATTCTCTGCAACCAAAAGACATATTTAAGCATCAGATTCTTTTCTTCCCCTAGTTTAACGCTCTGAAACAGTTTTTTAACCTCAATACTGACATTTCTGGCCAGAAATCCCTAGTTGTGGGGGCTGTCCTGTGCGCTGCTGACGTTGAGGAGCGTCCCAGGCCTCTGCCCAGCAGAGGCCAGGATGCTCTCCCTCCCCAACGCTCTGAGTCAGCATAACCAAAAATGTCTCCAGGTATTGCCAAACATGCGCAGGAGGGGATGGGGCTGGGGGCAAACTGCCCACTGCTCAAGGTCCTCGCCTGCTTTCTCCAGGAAGCCCCCTGTATTCTCCGGCCTGGAGGAGACCCCTCTCCCAAGCTGCCCTCCACGCTGCACTCTGAATCCTGTACTAGTAATTCTGGTTGCTGCCCTGTCTTCCTCACGAGACCAGCAGCTCCGCAGGGCTGACGTCTCTTCATGGCACGCGGCTCAGGGCCCAGCCACCGCACACGGGAGGCCATCCTCCTTGAGCTCCTTTGCTACATCCTTCTTTCCCAGCCAAGCACGGCTTTCCCCTGCTTTTTCTCATGGCCTCCCGCACTCTGATGTCCACGTCGACCGCACCCGTCTCCCAAGTTTCTCCATTCTACTTATGTCTGGGTTGGCTTAGCCTCAAAGCCTGGGGTTTCTGCTGCCTTGAGGCCTTCTCTGAGCTAGAGGGGACTGACTGGTGCCCTCCAAAGTGTCCCCAGGGTGGGGACCAGAACCAGGGAGGACGATGGGGTGGGCAGAGAACACGAAAGAGACACAGGAAGTGCATGCAGCCCCCACAGCCGGACCAGCGACCCCAGAGCATGGTGGCGTATTGTTCTTTATTGTTTTTATTGAGGTATAAAATACATACAACAAAATGCACTACTTTTAAGGGCCCAGCCCAGGAGGCATTTTTAAGAACAAATGTCAGTATACATGTGAGTCCTTGGGGCAAAGCAGATAGCGTCTCTGCACTGCAGTTGCCCTCCTGTGGGAGGGGGGCTGGACTGGATAATTTGGAAGCACCATGACTCTGTGAATACAGATCGCTCATAAAAAACAAAGGATATTTTGTTTACTGATAATTTCCTACACAGTGGAAAACTAAGCAGAGAAGAGGAATGTCAATTTGCTACTTATTTAAACATTTACCATTCATGCCCAATTATCATGAAGTCCAGTAAGTACTGTGAATGACAACATGTACTTCTAACTATAAGTATCTGTGGCATTTACATTTTATAAGTTTACTCTAATGATTACATGTACTTCTAACGCTAAATATCTGTTGTACTTACATTTTTATAAGTTTTCCTCTGGCTCTGTCACCCGGCTCTGTGTGGATGTGTTCCATGTCCCCTGCTGCCTGCCTTCCCAGTCCCTCCATCCCGGCCGGCTGGGAGAGCAGCTCTCCCACGTGAACTGCTCTAAGCGGTCGCACACACCCCATCGGCCTCACCTCGCAAACCGCTCCTCTTGTCAGTTGCTTAAAATGGTTCCCTTCAACCAGCAAATACGTGACACGGGCCCTCCCCTTGCCCAGGCTTCGGTCAGGCTTCCCCGGGCCCTGTTCCCCCCTGGGCCTCCGCCTGGGCGCCCCTCCTGTCCTCAGCCTGCCCAGCCCAGATTTAGCCAGTTTAGAAAGAATTCCCCACCCTCGATATCTGATCACCCTGGCCTGCCTTCATCAAGAATCCTGTTAAGTCAGTTCAGCAAGAATCCCCCATCCCTGATGTCTCCTCTTAGTAATTTTCCATCCAGGGACCCTCCACCCTACTCCTTGGGCATAAATCGCCACTGTCTTAAGTATTCAGTGTTGAGACCGCCCTCCTTCCCCTCCTGCAACCTCTCGATGCCTATTTCCACTGTGCCAAGCACAGTCTTCCTTACCATCTTAACAAGTGTCAGGATAACTTTTTCGTTAACGCAGGCCGGCAGACATTAGCTGATGTCTATCTACAACGTGCCTAGCATCGAGCAGGTGCAGGGGACCCAGGGGCACAAGAGACACCAGGTCCTGGCCTCCCGGACTAGCCATCTTAAAAACGGTAAGCTGCAGGGCTAAAGGGACTGTTCCCGAACCAGTTCCTCCATGCTGCACAGTGCCTTTTAAAGCCACAGGACTGTTTTCTCAGGAATGCAAACACACCGGGCTGGTCTGGTCTATTTTTACTTCCTATGTCTGCCTGAGGAGGAGACTTAACAGAGCCTGGCCCCCAGGCCTGCTCCTTACAGCTGTGTGGACCCCACACCTGCTTACTTACCCATCCGCCCTCTGAGCAGATCCGCACTTTCTGCATATCCGTGGGGCCATCCTCCAGCTCCCGGCTCTGAATCTCTTCTTCCTCTTCCTCTTCTTTCAGGGTCAGATTGAGAGGGTAGGCCGTGGACTCCATCTCTGCAAGATTCCGTTCAGAAAAGTCAGATGCTAGTGTGAACTCTGCAGAGCCCGAGACGGGGGCAGCTCAGCCTACTCCGACCTCTCTAGTCTTGGGCCCTTCGGGGCTGGACCGGGAGGAAGGGCTTCAGGGAAAGCCCGAGGAAGCTGGAAGGCGACATATTGAATTATGATAAGAGGGACTGCAGGCAGATAGCATACCTGGCTGCCTTCAAATAGTTAAAAAGCTATCTGTGGAAGAGACCAGACTGGTTCTGTAGAGGCCCAGGGCTGGACAGGCTGGTGGGTAAACATTCCAGGGAAGAGGTTTTTAGGACTGCGTTGAAGGGCAGAACTTCTCACTGCCAAGGCCATCCAAAGTTAAGAAAAGACGGGTGTTGGCTTTCTATCAGTGAAGGTGTCTGAACACAGGTAGGACACTTGCTCAGCCCGGCTGTAGGAAGCCCGGCTGAGCATCGGGGAGGTTGGTCGGCCTAGAATACCCATCACCTGGATGTTCCAAGTTCAAAGGTTCTGTCCATGAGCTGGTCCACAAAATAGAGACACTCTGCTTTAAGGGACTTCCCAAACCCCAGGGTTAGTGACACACAGTGAGGCCCAGCGCCTGGATCCCCAGGAGGGTGCAGACATCCGCGGCCAGGCCCTGGGCCCATCCCCCCTGGGAAACGCCTGCGGGCCGCCAGCTCTCCGGGGCCGCTGCCGCGCGCGGCCGGCACAAAGGCCGGGCTGCCCTCCAGGGCCGCGGCCACCCCAGGTGTGCAGGGAGCGTGCATCTGGCGGGCCGCATCCTCCCGGGCTTGCGAAGAGAGCCCCCCGGAGGGCAAAGTCGGCTTCTTCCACATTCCCAAAAAGGACGCGCTGCGCGGCAGGCCTGGGTCTGGGGCGGGCGGCGCGGGCTTCGGACCCGTGGGGCCGGGGCCCCCACTTGGCCGCGGCCCCGCCGGCTCCCGGGCGGGGGTGGGCGCGAGGGCGCTGCCGGCGCCAAGGAGCCCGCGGAGGGGCCCGCACAGGCCGCCGCCGCGCTCTCAGCCATCTTGCCCCGCTCGCCTTTCTCCGCGGCCCCGCCCGGG
>JAQQAC010002701.1:26469489-26586757 GCA_029783875.1 Phataginus tricuspis | reverse complement strand
CTCCCCGCCGCCGTGCGCGCGGCCCCGCGGGAGGCGCGGGAGGACACGTGGTGGGAGGAGGAGGGTCCGGCCGGAGCTGAGGGTGTTGGGAGCGAGGGGAGGAGCGCGGCTGATGTCAGCGGGCCCGGCGGCGCCCACCCTCCCCGGCGGCTTCCGCAGGCCCTCCGCCGCGCTGCCCCGTGCGGCCTCGGCGTGCCCGGCCGGAGCGCCCGGGTCTTGGGTAGGCCGCGCGCTCTCTGCCCTGCCCCGTGGCTCGCGCGGCCTGCGCGGGCGCGCCGGGCCCTCCTGCCCGGCCTCCGGGGGGGCGCGCGCGGGCTCCGGCAGCTGTGGGTCCAGAGCATCAATCGTAACAGGCACGGAGAAGGAACCTGGTGACTTCCGTGGTTGCCTGTTAAAGCCCAAGCGCCTAGTCGCGTGGATGAAGTGACCGTACGGAAGGATCTTCACCAAAATGCTCCCGGGAGTTGTTGGCAGCTCTGTGGACAATGCAAACAGAAGTGAGTGCAGAAGCCCCGAAGCCCTTCTCATTCCGGAAAGAGATTCTGGGTTTCGTTTTTTCTGGGACCCCGCGTTAAAGAGCAAATTGTTCTGACACTTGTTAAGATGGAAAGGAAGACTATTTAGTATTGATGAGATAGGTGTCAGGACTATGGCTGCAGGAGAGATGTCTGCTCACCCCTGAGAACAGCAAAGACAGTTGGGGGAATATGGTCCACAGACTGGGGAGGCCAGTGGGTGAAATTTACTAGAGGACCAGAGCCGGGGATTCTTGCAGGCGATGGGCCAGGTGATCAGATAGCAAGGGTGGGAGATTCTCTCCAAACTGATTTCTCAGGATTCCTTCTACAACTGGGCTGGGTAGGCAGAGGACTGGAGGGGCACAGATGTGTTCAAGACAGCCACCTAGTGGACAAGAGAGCTCACGGAAGCCTGACTAAAATTGGGGCGAGCAGAGAGTTTTACCGAACTTTTCAGACTGTCCCTGAGATCTGAGTACCTGCTGGGAAATAGTTCTTTCTCCAAGTCTTGGTGCCCATTTCTATTTATTTGTATGTGAATTCTACTTCTCTCTGCCGTGGGAGAGGCTACTGTGAAGCTGTGGAGCTCTTAATACATAAAATGTAGTATGACTCACATCTTTGAAGTGTAAGTACCGTGGACCACCCACCCAAGACCAAAGACGGTCCAGTCGATGGATGGAGAGCCTTATTCAAACATTGGGAGGGAGGAGGAAATCAGACTTTTTTGTTTGTTTTAATGAGCAGTTCTTTTTGTGTGTAACGTTAGCTTGTTAAGAGCGGCAGTTAGATCTCAGCTCAAATTGATTGACGTTCCCATGTCAGTTTTTCTGAGGAAATGGCTGGTTGAAATGGAGCAGTGAGGAGGGTGCCGGCAGGAGAGGGGGCCTGGGACAATGTCGGCCACTCCCCTTACAACGAAGTATTCATACAGGGTATGAGATGACCAAAGAGAAAGATTAATGGCAGGGTTTTGGTCTTGGTCTCTGAGCCCTAATGTTCCCATGCAGCTCTGACTAGGTTTTCCCTGGGAAGAGGCCTGCCAGCGGTGACCCACCTGAATTCTTGACTTTGAACTCTGAGCCCACCATCAGTTACTGTCCTGGGGCCCACTCTTGCACGAGGCTGTAACTGCTGACGAGGCGAACTTGCAGGAGCCAAGTGCGAGGGAAGGCGCAGCACACTGCAGGCGTCTGTGTTCAGTGGGTCGCGTCCCCTGTGCCCGTCTGGGTGTTCTCTTCCAAGGCAGAGTTGAACCAGATACTGGCCGAGCCGCTCCTCGGCCCTGTCGCTCAGCAGTTGCATTTTCCTTGACATGTCATCTCAGTCCAATGTGGAGTGGCTGAGGCTTGTCTTTTTGACAGTCGTGGCTTTGGTAATTTTGTAGGAAGGATTTCCGTTGGTAGTTGGTAAGTAATATGAGCAGACACCGTGGGAACCAGCTCAGTAGTTTTGTGATGACACTCTTGGTCTGACTCCATCTTTCCCCCTGTGAGTGCAGCACGTAAGCCATGGGGGTTCTGAAGAGCCCAAGTCCCACACGACACTCAAACTGAGCTGCCATGTCTCCTGGTGAATGCACGTTTCTGACCCTCAGCAGCGGTTCCGTGGCCCTCAGGCCAGCATAGCTGCCGGCCGCTATTGCTCCATTCCTGTTCCTCAGGGACTAGAGTGGGTTGAATCCCTGGTCGTGCTGCTTTGTGCACCTGTGGTAGCCCACCCCGCTGCTACGTGGCACCCTGCTGAGGTCACACGTGCAGGATGCACCCCAGTGCCCATTAACTTGGCCTGGCCACCTGACATGCTTTGCCCACTGGAACCTGGGTGCAAGTGACCAAGTGACTATGTGTGAGTCCTTGAACATGGGTTATAAAAGGTCACTCGTGCCTCTGGGAGCTTTTGTTCTCTGCCAGGAAGAAAAAACATGCCTAGGTAGTCCCTGGTCGTCCATCCCAGGGCCAGAATGAGACCTGTGCACACAGCCCTCCTGTGAACATGACAAGAGACCATTATTTTGTTTTCAGCTATTGAGTCCTGGGTGGCTGGTTATGAGCATTTTTGAGGTGACAGCTGATTGAAACAGTGGCAATGACCTGTAGATACAGGGCTCACAACCTCGGCCTTCACGGGGATGCTCTGATGCAGGTGAAGGATTGTCGTTTCATGGTGGAACTCCTCAGATATGCGGACAGGGAAATGCTGGGCTGGGAGGGGAGGAGGAGAGACCCAAATGGGGGTGACTGTACCTTTCTCTTCTCTGGGATCCTGGCACTTAAGAGGAAGGCCACGATAGACCTTAGTGTTAGCTATTTCCCAGTAAAGCCTCAAAATATTCCTGGGAAATCTTGATAAAATGTGGGAAACCATGCTCTGGACAGTTCTTGGGGCAGCTTAGAAGGTTCCTGGAGAGGAGGCATGTAGTTAGAGCACCTCAGTACATTAAAGAACACCTACAGGTTTCTTTAGAAAAAGAGGAGGGAGTATAGCAATCGTGTGGTATTAGTCGCTATAACAAACAGACCCCCATATATATAAAGGCTCAAAATAGAGATCTATTTCTCATTTTTGTACCCATCCTTTATGAGTGTTCCTGGGTCAGTGGTGGCTTTCCTCCATGCTGTGCTTTAGGGACCCAGGTTCCTTCTATTTCTCGGCTCTGCCACACCCTCAGGATGGTTTTCTTCATCTACCAGAGTGAAGGAGGCACAGCCTTTCCCTGACACTAAAGTGCGCACCTCTCTTTTGCTTACATCCCATTGGTTAGGATCAGTTACAGAGTGACCCTTAGTGAGAAGGGGCTGAGAAGCATAGAGTGTGTCTGGGCAGTCACTTTCCTGTGACAGCTCCGCCCACTGGAAAAGGGAGCCTGAATTTTTTCTGTGTCACAGGGATGCTTTTTCTTTCAACCCTTCAAATATTTCACCCCACTCTCTTCTTGCAACTTCTGGAGAATCCAGTGTAATTCTTACCGTTGTTTCTCTATAGGAAAGGTAATTTATTCCTCTGGCTTCTTTCAAGATTTTCACTTTATTTATGATCTGCTGTTTGAATATGACATTCCTAGGTGTAGATTTTTTTGGTATTTTCCTACTGGGTGTTCTCTGAGCTTCCTGAATCTGTGCTTTGGTTCTAATCATTAATGTGGGGAAATTTTCAGCTATTATTACTTCAAGTATTTCTTCTGTTCCTTTCTCTCTCTCTTCTTCTAGTATTTCCATTATGTGTATTCTATTCCTTTTTGTAATTTTCTCATAGTTTCTTTTTCCTGTTTTTTTTCATTTTGCTTTGCAGTTTGGATCCTACTCACTCATCTTCAAGCTCACTGATTCTTTCCTTGGCTGTGTCCAGCCTACTGATGAGCCCATCAAAAGCAGTCTTCATTTCTTTTGCAGTTTTTTTTTTTGATTTCTGGAAGTTCTTTTTGATTCTTTCTTAGAGTTTCCATCTCTCTGCTGCCATTACGCATCTGTTAAGCTTTTCCCATTAGCACCCTTAGCACACTAATCATAGTTATTTTAAATTCCCAGTTTCATAATTCCAAAATCTCTGCCATATCTGAGTGTGGTTCTAACACTTATTTTGTCTCACCAAACCATTTTTTGCCTTTTAGCATACCTTGTGGTTTTTGTTTCAAGCCAGATGTAAGCTGTTGGGTAAAAGGTTCTGAGGGAAATTGGCCTTTAGCATGAGGGTTTGTGTTTATTGGGCTGGGAGTTAGGCTGTGTTTACTGTCTGCTATAGCTGAGGCTAAAATTTCCTCTGGTGTCTTTGTCTTTGGATTTCCTTTGGTGCCCCCGCTTTGTCTTTGGATTTCCCTAGAGACTCCTTCTTAAATAGAGGCTTGCAGTTCTTTTAGCTGGAAGCCCCTGTTCTCACACAGAAGCCCCCTGACATGTTGTTCAACCACAGGGGTGAAGAGGCATCCTGTAATCTCCATTAGATCTCACTGTTGCAGTGAACCTGTGTCCCTGCATTGGGACCCTCACAAGTGCTTCTTAGGCCCCTCCTCCTTCCCCCAAGTGGGACTGGGAGAGGGACTGGGGCTGGGTATTTACATTCTCCCACGTCAGCTGGCCCTGGGAAAACCCAGTTGGGTTAGGTTCTGGTGAAACAGTTTCCCTTGAAGGCAGGCCTTTGTTAAGGAGAACAGAGCACTCTGGGCTTATGTTAGAATGGTTCATTTTCCCCTTACCTTGCAGGACGTCTGGGGAGATTTTTCTCCCATACTCACCCTGAGAACCTGGCGAGGCTTCTGGATATAAAACTCAGGAAAGTGTGGAGGCCCCCAGGCATGCCTGTCCCCCCGACTAGTCCAAGCTTTTGTCCTTTATATGTTCTTACCAGGCTCCCACTGTGTCTTCTACTCCTGGTAAACTGTGATTCTCTGTGTGTGCCTGTCTCTCCGGCTTTTGGGGCAGCAGTTTGTCCTGTAACCTCAATACCTTAGTGTATCTAAGAGACCAATTTTCATTTTCTTCAGTGGTGTGTGTGTGTGTGTGTGTGTGTGTGTGTGTGTGTGTGTGTGTGTATGGGAGTGAAGGTTTCCAAGCTCTTTACATGTCAGACCCACAAAGGAGCTTTAAACGGGAAAGTTACTTAGAGCTGAAGATAAGGCTCTGGCAACCCACCTACTTTGCTCTCCTGCCCAGAGCTGGCCCAAGCCAGGAGCTCATTTTCTTTTGCACTGGTGGGGTTGAGCTCAGTACAGCCTGTTTATACTGGTTCTGCTAATCTCACAGCTTATATGTTATACCTACAACCTTTTCCTTCTCTTTGCTATAATATCCATTTATTTCTCCTAGTCTCAGCCTCTGAGATGAACAAAACAAATCTAACATAAAAACCTTGTCAATATTTTAAAATTTCTGTCCCTTCAGGTCTCCTCTAAACATTCCTATCTTTGTCAAAAGTTCCTCACAGGGCATGGTTTCAAGGTTCTTGTCCATTGAGATCACTATGATGTATTTCTTGGTTTTCCTGAGATCTTAGTAATACCATGATCCTCAAAATCGTTTTCCCACATATATTTTTGTATGTATCTATTCATCTCCTCTTTCTACAGACAGTGAGTCTCTTTACTGGAAACTAAAAAGCAAACTAGTTTTCCACAGCAGAAAACAAAGCTTTCTCTATCAGTGAATACTAGGTGAAATTTCTCATGTGTCGGAGAAAATGTAGTCTCAAAACACCAGTGGTGTCGAGTCGGCTTTTGTTGTACAAAAAGGGGACGTGAGTGGGTGTAATGTGACTGGAGAATCGACCTGTGCTGCACCGTGGGGCTTATCGCTGATGGGCCAGTGCTTGGCAGGTGTCCCCTAGGGAGCTGCTCCTTGAGCCTGGTCTCCAGACAATGGCTTGTGGAGCAGACGTGAGCCCTGTCCACAGCCTGGATCCGAGCCCAGCCCATCTGCTGCCTGAAGCGGAGCTGCCAGTAGAGCCCAGCCTAGAGATCCCCAATGACACAAAGGCCAGAATGAACATGAAAATAAATGCCTGCTATTGTAAACTCCTGGGTCTTGGCGGGGTGAACCCAGCGGATGACTGGAGCATACGTGGCAAGCGCCACTGTGCAAGTTCAGGCACAGCCCATTTGACTGCACTTCACTTTACTGCCTTTGCAGACACTGGGTTTCTTACAGATCGCAGGTGTGTGGTGACCTTGCACTGAGCAAGTCTATTGGTGCCATTTTACCAATGGCATTTGTTCACTTCATGTCTCTGTGTCACATTTCGGTAATTCTCACAATATTTCAAAAATTTTTCATTATTACTATATTTGTTATGGTGATCTGTGATCAGAGGTTTCTTGGGATGGCATCTACTCCTGGGAAAGATGCTGTGAAGATCCTTGAAATGACAGTGAAGGATGTAGAATATTACCCAAACTTACTTGGAAGAGCAGCAGCTGGGTTTGAGAGGACTGGCTTCCATTTTGATAGATGTTCTGTGGTGGGTAAAATGCTGTCAAACAGCTTCGATGCTACAGAGAAATCGTTTGTGAAAAGAAGAGTCAGTTAATGTGGTGAACTTCAGTGTTGTCTTATTTTAAGAAACAGCCACAGCCACCCCAGCCGTCAGCAGCTATCATGCTCATCCGTCAGCAGCCGTCAGCACGGAGGCCGGGCCTCCAGCAGCAGAAAGATAACGACTCGCTGAAAGCTCAGATGATGGTGAGCATTTTTTAGCAATAAAATATTCTAGTTAAGATATCTACATTATTTTTTAAAGGAATAATGCTATTGCACACTTAGAGTGTAAACATAACTTTTATATGCACCAGAAAACCAGAATATTCGTTTGACTCATATTGTATGTCTGAGCAGAATATTCATTTGACTGGCTTTATTGTGATAACTGCTTTACTGCTGTGGTGTGGACCACGCCCGCACTAACTCTAAGGGACGCCTGTGTTTCCTCTGGAAGATTCCATGTGCTTGGGAATCCATAGCAGCCGGGGGAGAGTCAACATCCAATTACAAGACTGAAAAAATGAAGTGATCTGTATAGAAGGGCACCTATAGGCAAAGCCACACTTTCCTTTATGAAGTAATTTTAGATTAGTTTCAGCACATGCCTGGTGGAATCCTTCAAGTTCTAAACCTGAAGCATGGTAAAATAATTTTTACCTTAAAAAATGTTAAAGCAGATATTAGTTATCCTGTGGAGGTATAGAGAAATAATGGTCCCATGAATCATCTTTTGGGTCATTTCTATTATCATAAAGCATTTCTCATTTTTAAAAAGCCCCTCTCTTTACCTCCTGTCCCCTCCCGTATACCTTTTCTTCGCTCTCTTTGCCACAAAACCCTTTGAGTTGTCTGTTCTCGTGGTCTCCTGTGCTTGTCTCCCATCATCCTCCCGAATCATGTTTTCTCCCCTAATACTGCAACAGAACTTGTCACGGTCATCAGTGACATCCGTGGGGCTCAGCTGGTCCTGAGTCTCAGCCTGCGTCTTCCTTGACCAGGGTAGATGGCTACATTACTGGCCCATAAGGAGTCATTCCACCCAGGACCCACCCTGTGCAGTCTCCTTCCGCATCACTCTGGACTCGGCCATGGACTTGCTCTGACCAATGGGACCCCAGCAATTCTGAAGCAGGCAGGGGCTCAGTAAGCACTTTCACACAGATGCTTGTTCTCTTGGAACCCAGTTACCAAAAAAACAGTCTGTGCTATCCTGCCGGAGAGGTGATGTGGAGGAGAATCGAGGTGCAGTAGCCCAGACTGCCCGCCGGCTCTGTGGAAGAGCCACTAGGAAAGGGGCAGCTCCGGCCAACCTGGTGTCTGACTGCAGCTGCTTAGTGGCTCCGAGCAAGACCATCAGAAGAGCTGCCTAGGAGGGATGTCCAGCTGGCATAAGATGTTTCTCCTTTTCACCCCCCTTTTAAACAGTGAAACAGACATTCATCCATGAACAAAAGCGTCTCTGTGGGTTTGTGGGCTCTGGTACCATATGCCAAGGTACCTGGGAGGGGTCCTGCCCCCATGCACATCCAGTAATAGGGGCACAGTAATGGGCTGTGGGAATAGGGGAGCCAGTGAACTTGCCCAGACCCCTTAGCACGGCTTGAAAAGAACCCAAAGAGTGCTGACCTGGGTAGACACCCATGCACGGGAGAGAATTTGCAGAAGTCCAGCCTTCCTCAGGGAAGATTCCAGCACACCATTCTAGAAAAAAAAATACAAATTTGGTTACCGTGGTGGTGGAGATAAGCCATTTACTTCCTTGCCCCCAGGGAAACACTGCAGGGGGTGGGGGGCAGTGCTGGGCTACCACAGCTGTGCAGAAAGTGACTGTGGAGAAATACATTTCTGTCCGGCAGCACCAGGAGTTCTGAGCTGGGATCTCTATGATGGTTGGGGGGGTGGACAGTTTTAGCTATGAGATGTCTTATGTAACCTCATGTTAACCACAAGGCAAAAACTTAGAAAGTTCTAAATTTGGAGAGAGGCAGATAAAGGATTCCATTCCCATTGACTGCACTCAGGAGGAAGTCCACCTGGGAGCCTCGGGGAGCACCACACCCGGGGGTCTCCATCAGATCCGCCCCCTTTGCCCTAAGTGCTGACCCCACCCCTCCCCGACTCTGCAGTTGGCTCCTGAGAGGCAGTGAGACACGGAGCATTCAGAAACAGGCCCTGTTTGTCTTGTCTGTGGACAAGGGAGAAACCTTGAAGTACCGTGCCATCTGGAAAACTAAGGTTTCCAGTAGCCAGTCTGGTGAATGTTCAGAACCAGAGAAGACATAAAAGCTTAAAAATCCTGCCACAAAAGGGAACAAGAAGAGTGGAGCAGGTGTCCGAATACAAAGACAGATTAAACGCCAGATGACAGCATCAGACAGAATATCCCATGTGAAAGCAATGGGCAGAGATTTAAGGAGGTGTCCGCTACTTCAAATGCAAAGTAACAATGCAAAACTACAAGGAGCATGAAAAAAAAATCACAAAAAGAAAATAATAATGCCAATAACAGAGCTCGAAGGTGAGGAATTTTGTGATCTAGCTGACAAAGAAATCAAAATAGGTGCTTTGGAGAAACTCAAGCTTTAAGAACACTCAGAAAGGTAATTCAATAAATTCTTGAAAAAATATATGTCAAAATGAAAATTTTTTCCAAAGAGAAATAATAAACAATAACAAGATTCTGAATTCAGTGAATAAGATGAAAAAATACAACAGGGACCACTGCAGGAAAGTAGAGCAAATAGAAGATAGAATACGTGAGTTAGATGATAGGAATTTTGAAATAACCCAGTTAGAGGCTAAAAGAGAAAAAAGAATACAAAAATACAAAAAAAAAAAAAAGCCTATGTGGTCTTTGGATTCCACAGAAAGGACCAATGTTTAGAACAATTGGGATTCCAGGAGGAAAAGAGAGGGAGAAAGAAACAGTTTATTAAAGAAATAATAGCTGAGAACTTCTCAAATGTGGGGAGAGAATTGAACATCTAAATATATGAAACTAATAGATTACCATATTTTCTCAATGCAGAAAGATCTCTCCAAGACACATCATAAAGAAACTATCAAAAATCAAGCATAAAGAAAGAATTCTAAAAGCAGCTAAGGGAAAAAAGGATTGTAACCTGTAAAGTAACCCCCATAGGCTATCAGTGGATTCTCAATAGAAATCCTACAGGCCAGGAAAAAGTGGAATGATATATTCAAAGTGTTGAAAGAAAAAAATTGCCAGCTAAGAATTCTCTATCTGGAAGCTATCCTTCAGATATGAAGGAGAAATCAAGATTTCCTAGATAAACAAAAGCTGAGGGAGTCACCACTACCTGAGCCTCACAAGAAATGCTAAAAGAGGTTTTTTAAGATGAAATGAAAAGACATGAAATTAGTGACATGAAAATTTACAAAAGTATATGACACACTGGGAAAGGTAAATATGCAGTCAGATCTAGAAAATTCTAAATTTGAAATAAGATAGTGTGTTAACGGCTTAACTATAGTATAAAGGTCAAAGGGTAAGAGTATAAAAATAGTTATAGCTACTATAATTTGTTAATAAATATAAAATATAAATAGAAATATAAAACAGGTAATAAGGACATAAATATAAAAAAGGAGTAAAAGCATGAAACTTTTGCAATCTATTGAAATTAAGTTTCTATAAGCTTAAAATGGACTGTTTTATCTATGAGGTGTGTTATGTAAACCTCATGTTAACCACAAGGCAAAAACTTAGAGCAGCTGCACTAAAGATAAAGGTAGAAGAAACCGAGCATAACGCCATGGAAAATCACCAACTTACAAAGTTAGATGGAAAAAACAAAGGTGAAAAGAAACGACGGAAATACAAAACAACCAGAAGACAATTTAGATGGCGTCAATAAGTCCTCATTTATCAATAATAACTCTAAGTGTAAATGGATTAAATTAATAAGGCACAGAGTGGCTGGATGGATTAAAAAAATAAGACCCAATTGTATGCTGCCTATAAGAGACTCAGTTCAGCTTTAAAAACACACATAGACTCACAGTGAAAGAATAGGAAAATTATATTCCATACTTTTTTTTGGTGGAAACCCAAAACAAGTGGGGATAACTCTACTTACATCAGACAAAATAGACTTTAAGCCAAAAACAGGATTAAGAGACAAGGAATGTTGTTATATGATGATAAAGAGGTCAATGCATCAAGAAGATAGGATAGATGTAAATATCAATATACCCAATATTGGAGCACCTAAATGTACAGGCTTGCATCATTTTCTTGTGCTTCACTTTACAGCACTTCTCAGATACAGCATTTTTTACATTTATGTCAAACCGTGAAGATTATGTCAACCATGCACTGAGCAAGTCTATCAGTGCCTTTTCCCAATAGCATTTGCTCATTTTTTTTGTCTCTGTCACATTTTGGTAGTTCTCACAATATTGCAAACTTTTTCGTTTTTATTGATTTGTTTTGGTGATTTGCAGTCATTGATTACAATCACTGAAAGCTCAGATGAGAGCTAGCACTCTTTAGCAATTTTTTTTTTGTTAGTGTACAAGAAGCAGTGCACTTTATTAGGGAAGTGAGGAAGCAGAAGCACCTTGATAGCAAGGTGGGCTGCTTAAGAATCAGCCTCAAGTATTTTTAGTTAAGGTATGTACATTTTTTTAGACATAATGCTATTGCACACTTAGACTACAGTATAGTGTAAACATAAGTTTTATACACCAGGAAACCAAAAAAATCATTAGACTTGCTTTATTGTGATATTTGCTTTATTGCAGTGGTCTGGAACTGTGTCAAACAAACACTAATAGATCTGAAATTAGAAGTAGGCAACAATATAGTAATGGTGGGGGACTTCAACGCCCCACTTTGAACAATGGATATATCATCCAGACAGAACATTAGTAAGGTTACCATGGACTTGAACTATACATTAGGCCAAATGGTCTTAATAGACATTTGTAGAATATTCTATCCAACAGAAGCAGAATACCTGTTCTCAAGTGCACACAAAATATTCTCCAGGGTAGACCATGTGACTGGACACAAAACATGCCTTGGGAAATTTAAGAAGATTGAATTCATACCAAGTATATTTTTAATCACAGTGATGTGAAACTAGAAATCAATGACAAAGGAAAACTAGAAAATCTACAAATATGTGGAAATTAAGGATTTCTGAACAACCAGTGGGTTAAAAGAAAAGTAAAGTTTACTTGAAAAAATTGAGAACAGAAACACAACATATCAAAATCTATGGGGTGTTGCAAAAGCAGTTTTGAGAGGGAAATCTATAGTGATAAATGTACATGTTAAGAAAACAAAGAGACCTCAAATGAACAACCTAACTTTACACCTTAAGGGACTAGGAAAAGAAAAAAAACCCATCAAATCCAAAGTTAGCAGGAGGAAGGAAATGACAAATACCAGAGCAGAAATAAATGAAATAGAGACCAGGAAAACAATAGGAAAAACAGAACTAAGAATTGGTTTTTTGAAAAGATAAACAAAAACGACAGATCTTTAGCAAGACTAAGAAAAAGAGAAGATTCAAATAAAATTAGAAATGAAAGAGGAGACATTGCAATGAATACAGTAGAGATATAAAATATCATAAGAGACTCCTGTGAACAATTACATGCCAACAAATTGGATAAGCTAGAAGAAATGGAAAAGTTCCTTGAAGCATACAGCCTGCCAGGACTGAATCAGGAATGAATAGAAAAATCTGAATAGATCAATAATGAATAAGGAGATTGAATGAGTAATCAAAGACCTCCCAACACAGAAAATCCCAGGACCAGATAAGTGGGTTCACTGGAGATTGCTACCAAATATTTAAAGGAGAATTAATACCATCTTTCTCAAACTCTTCCAAAAAATTGATGAGGAGGGAACACTTCCAAGCTCATTTTATGAGGCCAGAATTACCCTAATACCAAAGTCAGACAAAGACTATAAGAAAAGAAAACATTAGACTCATATCTCTGATGAATATGGATGCAAAATTCTCAAAAAAACTTTAGCAAGCTGAATTCAACAGCACATTAAAAGGATCATATACCATGATCAAGTGAGACACATCTCTTGGATGCCAGGATGGTTCAATATGTGCAAATCAATACATATGATAGACCACATTAATAGAATGAAAGATAAAAATCTTATGATTATCTCAATACATGCAGAAAAAGCATCTGACAAAATACCACATTCTTTCCTGATTAAAACCCTCAACAGATTGGGTATAGAGGGAACATACTTCAGCATAATGGCCAAATATGACAAACCCACAGCTAATACTCAATGGTGAAAGACTGAAAGCTTTTTCTCTAAGATCAGGAAAACACAAGGGTACCCCACTCTTACCACTTTTATTCAATATAGTACTGAAGCCCTAGTCAGAGCAATTACATAAGACAAAAATTAAAAGGCATGAAAATCAGAAAGGAAGAAGTAAAAGTATCTTTGTCTATGGATGATATAACCTTACATGTAGAAAATTCTAAATACTCAACCAAAACAACTAAATGAATTCAGTAAAGTTGTAGGATACAAAATCATCATTTTGAAATCATTTCTATATACTAACAACAAAACATCTGAAAAAGATATGAAGCAAACTATCCAGTTCACAATTGCATCAAGAACCACAAAATGGGAATAAATTTGACCAAGGAAGTGAAAGATCTGAACAGTGACAACTGTAAGACCTGATGAAAGAAACTGAAAAGACAACGCAAACAAATAGATAGATACCCCATGGTCATGGATTGGGAGAATTAATATTATTAACATGTCCATACTACCCAAAGCAATCTATAGATTCAATGCAATCCCTATCAAAATTCTAATGGCATTTTTCACAGAAATAGAATAAACAATCCTAAAATCTGTATGGATCTACAAAGAACCAGAGCAGCCAAAGCAATCATGAGAAAGAAGAACAACCTGGAGGCCTCGCTCTTTCTGGTTTTGAACTATGCTACAAAGCAACAGTAACTCAAACAGTATGGTACGGGCATCACAATAGACACGCAGACCAACGAGACACAGTAGAGGCCCAGAAATAAACCCTTGCATACAGTCAGCTAATACCACCAAGGGAGTCAAAAACACCCAGTGGTTTTCAATAAATGGCATTGGAAAAACTGTACAACCACATGCAGAAAAATGAAATTAAACCCCTATCTTACACCCCTCACAAAAATTAACTCAAAGTGGACTGAAGACTTAAACATAACATCTGATATCCTAAACCTCCTAGAAATATAGGGAAGAAACTCCTTGACTTTGAACAGGGTAATGATTTTTTTCGGATATGACAGCAGACACACATGCAAGAAAAGCAAAAACCAACGAGCAGGATGAGATCAAAGTCAAAAAGCTTCTGCACAAAATAATCAAGGAAACGAAAAGGCGACCTAGTATAGGATGGGAGAAAATATTTGCAAACCTTATATCAGATAAGGCGTTAATATCCAAAACATGTGAAGAACTTATACAGTGCTGGAACAACATCAACAACAACAAAAAACACCCATGAGCAATCCGGTTAAAAATGAGCAGAGGAACTAAACAGATATTTTTCCAAAGAGGACATAAAAACGTATCAAGAGGTACATGGAAAGGGGCTCCACATCACTCATCATCAGGGAAATGCAAATCAGACCCACAATGAGATAGCATCTCACACCTATTAGAGTGGCTTTCATCAAAAAGACAATAATTAACAAGTGTTGGCAGGAATATAGAGAAAAGGGAACTGTTGTGCACTGTTGGGAGGAATGGAAGTTGGTTCAGTCATATGGAAAACAGTGTGGGGTTGCCTTTAACAAATTTGAAATAGAACTACATATGATCCAGCAATCCCATTTCTGGGTATATATACAAAGGCAATGAAAACAGGAGTTCGAACAGGTATCTGTGCTCCCATGTTAACTGCAGCATTATTCACAATAGCCAGAATATGGGAACAACCTACGTGTCCATCAATGGATGAGTGGATAAATCACACACACACAGGAATATTATACAACCATGAGAAAGAAGGCAATCCTGCCATTTGTAACAGCCTTGGATGGATGGACCTTGAGGGCCTCGTGCTAAGTGAGATAAGTCAGTAGAGAAAGACAAATACTGTACTATATCCCTTATGTGGAATTTTTAAAAGCTTTATTCATAGAAACAGAGACTAGAATGGTGGTTACCAGGGGCTAGGGAGTGGGGGAAAAGGGGAACCGTTGGTCAAAGAGTACACATTTCCAGTTATAAGGTGAATAAGTTCTGAGGATCTAATGTATAGCCTGGTGATTATAGTTAATAATACCATAGTATATGCTTGAAAGCTGCTGAAACAGTAGATCTTAAATCCTAAAGATCCTAAAAAAAGGACCACCACAAAACAGAGATGGTAATTATGTGACATGACGCAGGTGTCAGCTAACACTGTGGTCGTGGTCCTTTTGCGATATGTGTGTCAACCCAACACATTGTACACCTTGAACTCACACATTATTATGTGTTAATTATATCTCAGTAAACCTCGGCAGACCAACCCAGAGAGCTCCCTGGCTGAGCCTCGTCAAATTCTGATCCACAGAATTGTAAACGATAAAATGATTAAGTCACTAAGGTTTGGGGTGTTTTAAGTGCACACTAGACAGCTGGTATACTTGACTCATCAGCAGCATCTATAAAATTGATCATGCCTATATACAGTCCATAGAGTTATGGCAAAACATACATAACGAAGTTTACCATTTTAACCATTTTAAAATGTATAATTGAGTGGTATCAGCCACAATTAGTGGCATCCACATGGTGTAAAACCATCACATGATCAATCTCCAGGATTTTTTCATCACCCCAAGCAGAAACTCTGTCCCATTAAAACACTAACTTCCATTTCCCCTGCCCACAGCTCCTGACAACCACCAGTGTACTTTCTGTCTCTATGAATTTACCTATTCTAGGTACTTGATATACATAGAATCGTACATTTACTTTTGTTAGTGGCTTATTTCACTTAGCATAATGTCTTAAACTTTCCCCAAGGTCGTAGCTCAGATCAGTTTCCTTCCTTGTTAAGGCAGAATAACAAGCCATGGTCTGTGCAGACCACAGTGTTCACCCATTCATCGGCTGGTGGACATGTGGGTCGCCTCTACTTGCGGCTGCTGGGGAAAATGCTGGTATGAAGATTGGTATGCAAGTATCTGTTTGAGTCCCTGTCTCGTGACTTCCTTTTTGAAACCCTTTCTTCCAGGGTATCTGTCGTATTGCCTTTTCTCTTCTTTCACGAATTGCTTCTTTGCTGTCTCTGTTCTCATCTTCCACAGATTGAACATTTGCATGTCTCAGAGCTCATTCCTTAGACTTCTCTTTCTTACTCATTTTCCTTATTTCACCTGGTCCCCTGGCACTAAATAAATCAGTCCCCACAACTGACATGAAGCCCACTTTTTTGTGTCACCTTGGAATAGGAGACTCATACTCCACTGTCTATCAGAGATTCCTATTTGTGTGTCTAACAGGGATCTTAAACTAAATCAGTCCAAAATCCTATAATCCTGATATGACTCTCTAACTGTCCTTTAGTCTTCCTGTCTCATTAAGAAACAGTTCCATTCTCCCAGTTTCTCCAGCCAAGTCATTCTCGATTACTGTCTCTCTTTTTATCCATCAGGAAATCCCACAGGCTCTGTCTTCAAAATGTACCCAGAGCCTATCCTTCTTGGCCATCAGCATCCCGGAGTAAGCCACCCCATCTCTCATCCAGGTACTGGCAGTAACCTCAGAGCTGCTCTCTGTGTGCCCACCTTTCTCCAATACAGTCTATTTTTAACACAACAGACAGAATGTTTCAAAAAGGCAAGGTTCCTCCTCTGTTCAATACCCTCCAATCAGCCCTATAAAACCCACAGTTATGCCATGTCTTACAAGGTCTTTTAAGGCCCCTGCTGTATTTTTTAAAAATCTAGCTCATTCCTCTTCCTTTGTTCACTCCACGCTGGCCTCTTTGCCATTCCTCCAGCACACAGCACAACCTCTTTCTTCAGAGCCTCAGCACCTGCTGCTCCTTTTCCCTGGAAAATTCTTTTTCGCTTCCTCAGGCCTCCAGTCTTATGTTGCCATTGAAACGAGGGCTTCCATGGCTACCATTTATAAAATACCTACCTCTCCAAGCCCCACGTTCCCCATCTCTTGTATTCTGCTTTATCTTCTCCATCCTACTTACCACTATCTCACATCCTTTGTATTAACTTACAATCTGTCATCCCACTGGAAGGTATGTTTCATTGACTGGTACAGGGACTTTGTCTATTTTGTGAATTACTGCATCCCTGGCAGTCAGAACAGCTCTTTGCAAATAGCATGCGCTCAATAATTAAATGTTGAATGGATGAAGAAATCTTGAGCAACTCGCCTCCTAATGTATACACTAGAGCGTAAGATCTGCAAAAACACTCTCAGGTGACAGGACAGGCCGCCTTCAGAAAGTACTCATTTGTTGTATGTCTATTAGATCATGGATGTTATTTGTCCCAAAGATAATAATAATTGCATTTCCATATAGCATAGTTTTTTTCTTTCTGGCAGTAGAGAGTGAGACCATTGTGTATTGTAGCTGCTTCTGGGCTGTGATGCACAAATCTTAGCACCCATTGATGCTGTGGTGAGGAATATGAAAGGGATGTCGAAGAATACTTTTGTAAAAATTTTTAAATATATTTTTATCAAATCTAGAATGAACACAGCAAAAATTTATTAAATTTATTAGTAAGGGAATCAGCAAGGTGGTAAAGCTGGTGTTGAGCCAGTGGCAAGCTCCTAGCACATCACAATTTTTAGAATGTCGAATGCCAGGTTAGGTGCAGACCTGGTTAATGTCATACTGGCCAATAGAACCATAGCTTGGTGGCCATCCTTTTCCATGGTACAGAAAATTACTGCATCTCTGCCTGAGGAGGATGTACAAGTTATCTTCTAATGTCAAAAAGTCTTGGCCCTGGTGAATAATACAGAGGCTCCAAAACAAAGGCACGTCTGCTAGAGAAGTCGGTCCTTTTCAGGCCGGTTAGATGGACCTGCACCGTGACACTGAGAGGGCCTGGACCCCACCCCCCTTTGCCTTATTTCCAAGTTTTGGCTAATTTCTCTTACCAGCGATGTAGACCCAGTTAATCTTAGAGTGATTGTACTTAGTAATTTGGGATTCTTTTTAAAGGAGGGGTTTCTGCTTATCAAAAATAGCGCATCCTTATTTTTCAGTCCTTGGATCTGAACACCCCATATGACGTGTTGGGAGGTGAGGGTGGGTAAACAGTAAGGTCGCTCACTTGGAAATCAAGACCTTGAAACAGGGTGAAGAATGATGCTCAGTGTAAGAGCACAGACTTTGAATTTAATCATTTGTCTTTCCTTTAAAGCCATTTCTTGGTTAGGAAGTTTTTGTTTTGAGGTGTGTGCAATGCTTGGGATTTCCTGTAAGCAGGGAAGTGAAGCTGCTGTAGAGCTAGCTCTAGCTTAGACCCCCCAGGGGTTGTGGCGTGGTGGCTGGCCATGGTCCCCCGCAGGCTGAGGTTGTAAAGCCTGAGGCTTCCGTGAGAGATTGGAGCTGTGCTCTCAGGTCTAACAGAGTGAATATGAAACTACCAGAGCGAAAAAAAAGGTGGGAAAAATGAGGAATTGGATTATCTCATAATCTGTGGGTATTGTCATTCTCATTTAACAGAAAGGAAAACGAGACTTAGAAATACTAAGTAACAGATATGTGCAGTTAATGGCAGCACCAAGTTTATTCATCTCCAGAAACAGTTTTATTCTATTTCTTTTATTAAAAATGGCACGTCACTGCCAGCAGACGGTCCATAGTCCTCCCTGTATCTGCCCTGTGTCCCCACCCTAAGTGGTTCTCCTGAAACGCTGCCAGCACACAGTGGGCCCTCAGGCTGGGCTCCCCGTCACCTGCATCGCCTCCCTGCATGCCCTTCATATTGTGTTCAGTGGCAGACCCCACCCGCCTTCACCCTTCTCAGCACCTAGGCTCCCACCATCTTATGGGATCCTTGCAATAATCTTATGCAGTTGGCAGGGCACGTATTATCATTGCTGTCTTCCAAATGAGAAAACCTGGGGCTCAGGTAGATTAAGCCCTTTTCCACGATAGCATCAGGTGGTAGTAAGACATGGACCTGCAGTAGGCATCCTGACTGGAGCCCGGTCCTCTGCCCACAGTGCCACCCCATGCTGCCTGTCCACTCCCACAGGTCTCCAGGCTCTGGAGAGTCCAGTCGGTCTTGTCCACCCCCTCTTCTCCCCATCTCCTTGAATATTCTGAACTGGAAGACAGTGCTTTTGAAACTGGACGGGTGACAGACACATCTGTACCACCTGCCTGCAGGGTAAGGGAGGGGCTGGCGGCCGACTGCTCCCTCTGCTGTCCGTTCCGGGTAGGGCAGAGGCCCCGAACCCAGTCCCTAAATGACTCCAAGAAACGGGTCCTGTGGCCGAATTCCAAGAATAAGCTGGGAAGCAAGCTGTGTAAGAACTTATTTTCCCTACTCGTTATGTGTGGCATCACTAGAAAAACATACTGTGAGGATTTTGGAAATTCGGATGAAATTATTGGAAGTAATAAGAATCTTATTTATAAAACTACATATTATTCGTGTCACAGAGCTTGGGCTTTAGATTCAGATACATCAAGCGTGTAACCGCAACTGTGCTATTGACCCATTTTCTGACCTTGAGGAAATAACCCCTCTTCTGTAGCTTCAGTTTTTCTTTCCCTGAAAAGTACATGAGCCAGTGTTGGCCACGTGCCTCCCACGGCCGAGGCTCAGGGGCCGCAGGAGGGGCAGGCAGGGAGCCGCCTTGGTGGGCATTGCACGTGCTAACCGACGGACTGCTGCGCAGTATCCAACTTACAGTGTTTTTATTTTATTAACTATTTTATGTATCTATCCCAGAATTTTGCTACTTTTATCTTGTTAGACACATTGTAGAAATTAGTGAACTCATCCTTAGAGCTGCCCGCTCACTCCCACAGCCGCCGAGGGAGAAGTCAGCCCTCCTCCAAAGGAACAGCCTCCATCCCTGGGGCAGGAGCAAACCAGAGACCAAAAACTGTTCTTCAACCTGTTGGCACCTGCTTCCTCCCAAGTGGGCCGGGGCTTCCGGCTTGAGACGGAGTGTGAGGCAGACTCGAGGGTCGAGTTCAATGGGTATAAACAAGGAGAGGCGTTTATAAATATACCTCGGCCTAGCCTTCAAATGTTTGGATATCTACAAAAGGGATCAAGGCTAATGAATCTTAAAGGCAAAAGTAGCTAGGAGAGACTAAAAAGATGTTTCAAAGAGAAGTGTAGAGAGAGGCCATATGGTGTGACAGTTACGGTCATAATTCACGGAAACTTCAGAACGTTTACAATCTGATGAAAGCTTAAAGACATTAACCACTAAGTAATAAAAATAGCTGAGCAATGCCATCACAGACCTGTGATCTGTTAGAAAGGCTGGAACGGCAAAAGGAATGAACTCGCTCGGGGAGACTCTGCGGGAGCTCAGTCCCCCTCCGGGTAGGGAAGGGAACAGCTGCTGGGGAAATACTCGCCGTCCACAGAGCCGGAATCCCCGTGGATTCTTGGAGCCACGCAACCCTGTTGCTGCCTTTGGAAGGGGAAGAATAGACAGGACAGAAGCGCACATCTGGAATTCTGAGCCTCCTGGGATTAGGCTTTCTTGGGTCGTGTGCAAGATCTTTTGGGGTGAACCTTTAGAGGGGTGCCCATGACCGACAGCCAGAATGTCACCCGTGGGGCGCACCGCGTGGCTGTATGTCCCCTAGGAGAAAAGGCAGTGACACCGATAGCAGCCCTGGTAGTGAACAGCTGTGCATAGCTACTCCCTTCGTCCACTTTCTCTTGTCATTCTTCTGACTCTTTCACAGGACTGACCTTCCAGCCAACGAACAGAAACAACCTCAAGGACACAGAAAATAATAAGTCGTAAAATAACTAGGAAGGGGTACGTTTGCAGTATTTACACCTGTGTTTTTAATATCTTAATTTAATTTTAAGCTTATGTAGCTTAATTTTTAGTGACGGCTGTGCTTCACAGCTCCTTACCAAAATTCCCGTTTAACCACCCCTCCCAGGAGCTGGTATGAACCCGCTGCAGCACACCACTGGGAGACACCGCCATCAGCTACTGGATCGTTATGAGAAACGGGTGTTGGAGTTATCCCAAGCGGACAGATTTGCTAGGCAAGGAAAAATGTGACTAGTATTTAGTAATTCAAGATTGAAGAGAGAAGAGTAAATTACACACTAGAATTCCACTAAAATTGTTAGGTTAGCGGCCATCTAGAGATATTTCTTAAGATTTGTTATTGGCTTCCTGAATACACTTTTTGAAAAACAGCTTTATTGAGATAGAGTGTATGTACCGTACAATTCACCCGTTTACGTGCACCACTGTGGCTGTTGACAGCTCCTTTAACTGACCGTCCTCAGACACTTCTCTTCTTTTTCTCTCCTCTGAGAAAACTGAGCAGACAGCTGTGTTGATTTTCTTCGAGTTTACAACTACTTCAAAGCCATTTGATTTTATTACATAATATTACATGCAACAGTCGCTTTTTCGGGACAAACACTTAAAACAAACATCCTCAGCAAAGTGGCTTCCTCGATGAGCCGCAGCCCTACGGGATGCGAGGCGCCAGCCGGCAGGAGCACCCGGGTCGGAGCTCAGTCTGCTGGGAAGTCGTGGCCCGGATGCAGCCGCTCATGCTCACCGGGTGTCGGACCCCCAAGGCGCCGAGCCTGCCGCCAGGGGGCGCTTGGGGAGGAGCCCTCGCCCGCGGGCTCTCCGCGGCCCTGCCCCCGACCCCGGGCCCGGCGCGGTAACGCCGGGAGCCGCTGCCTGGCTGCGCGGGGGACGCGCGGTTTGCACCTGCGCTCCCGCCGAGGGGGCCGACCCACGTGCCGCCTGTCTTCCATCTCCTTTGGGGACCGGATCAGCCGGCGAGTCCATGGTCGCCGCACGCGAGTCCGAGTGTCCCCCATTTCTGCCTCCGCTCAAGGCGGGTAACCAAGTCAGTGCGCACTGGAGGGGCTCACTTATCACTGCCTTCCAGCCGATGCTCTCAGCTTTCACCCGCCTATCACAGCAGTGCGTCTGGGAACCAGGCCTGAGATTCTCTTCCTCCATCACCCGGCTGTCGGGGCCCCGGGAAGGAAGGGAAGGAGAGCCGTCCAGGCATCAGAGACCATGAGTCCGGGGTCAGGACTGCCCGCGCGTGCAGCTGCGGTGTGCTCTCCGGCAGGGCGCAGGCCAGCTCCCCAGTGCTTTATCTCCATCACACGATGATCTGATTCTGTTCCAAGTTAACATGGTGGCGCAGTGCACTTGGGGATTCCCAGCTCATTAAGGGCAGCTTCTGTGGCATATTGAGGACTTCCTGTGCCCGCGGCAGAGGGCGGGATGAAGAGGCCATAAGAATCCTGCATGTAGATAGACTTTCTGGTCGGTCACGGTGTATACACATCCACTCACAGTCCATCGTCACCCCGCCGAGTGTGATAATGGAGCATGGAAATATGCACCCCCGCGAGGAGGCCGGGCAAGGGAGGGGCTATATATGCTCTTACAAGCGCAGGTCTGGACAACTGGGGGCAAAAATGGAACCTGCCACATTCTGGAAGCCTTCCTGGACCACCCCTCCATGTCACTGCCTCTTCCTCAGTCTTCCTAGGACACTGATCGTCTACAACACTCACAATGTCCTGCTTGGTTTCGTAAACTTTTTGTTATTCTCGGTTTAGGTATATTTATCTCCCTGGTAAACTTGAGAATTGGAATCAGGAATTAGGTTCCCATTAAATGTTTGAGCACAGTGCTAAGAGCATCTTAGGGCAACTCTTGCACATACACCTTATATATGCTTTTGCACTGTTTAGGAAGAAGGAATGCTTAATCTGATGTTCTAGGCCTGTATTTTTTATATATGTAATACTGTAGGTATGTAATATATAGTATATTTACCAATATATACTAATTAAAAAAATGACTACTAGTGCAAATGAATTTAATATATTATAGCAGATGGAAGTGGGACTTCTTTGGCTGAAAGGGAACAGAAGCCTGCCTGCCTGACTTTCCCCCAGTGACAGCCCTTCCTCTCTGAGCAGGGACCATGAAGGCAGTGGTTTGAAAACCACTGCTTTATAATCTCCATTCTCATAAGAATAAGCATTTGTCACATTGTTATGATCATCAAAACAAAATCATTTGGTTTAGAAAACTGTGCCTTCCTTTACCTTCTTTATAAACTTGTAGGTAGAGTCATTAAAGCTTTATATCTGCAGGCTCTGCCCTTCCTAGTTTGAGGACCAAGACTCCACCAGTGTGACTTGGGATTTCACCTGGCTCTGGGATTCCTGGGGAAGGGGCAGTCTTCCCCCAGGTCAGTTTTTCTGGTCCTCTACCCTGCTCACCGTAGGCTTCCTTTGTCTATCTTCACTAGACCACGCTGTTGAAGTTTTAGCATGTTGAAAACCTGAGCCTCAGAGGTTAAAACTGAAACTGAACATTATATAGCTTAGCAGTTCTCAAAGTCTAGTACCCCCTGTGGGACTTTTCAGACCCTTTCAGAGTCTGTGAGGGAAAACCTTTCATAATTATATTGACTTTATTTGCCTGTTTGCACTGATGTCACTAAAGCTATGGGAGGTAAAAGGGCTGGTACCTCAGAACAGATCAGGGGTGCCAACTCATGCCAGTATGCGTTTGTCATCACCATGCATGTGCTGTGAAAAAAGAAAAAGAAAAAAACTTGCCAAAAGCCAATTCCACTGAACAGTCACCTTGGTGAATTATGAATTTTATTAACCTTACTCCTTGAGTCTTTGCAATATTCCGTATAATAGAAGGGGAAGTGTGCATAAAGTACTTCTGCACTCTGAAATACAATGTGTTTTTCTGGGAAAACACAACTGTGCAGTTTAAGTTGTGAGGGGACCTAGTGGCTTTGCTCATGGAACACCAGCTTTATTTGCCAGGATGACTGACGTATAAACGGTGGTTATTTTGACTTGGGTATTTGGCAGACATCTGAAAAAAATAGGCAAAGTAAGCCTGTCATTTTAAGGGAAACAACTGACAGCATGTGTTATCCGTGATGAAATTAGAGCATTCTAGCAAAAATGCGAGTACTGGAGAACTAATTTTTTTGACTTTTTCACAGTGCCAGAAGAGGGAGCGCTCTCTATGTAGGGAAAACTTCCAGGGTCCCACACCTGTTGCTCACTAACTTGCCATTGACATATATTGACTGACTGATTGACTTCCAATCTGATATGGTCATTCTCTGTTACTCTAAGAACAGGATCGAAGGCTGGGAGGGAGTTCCTGGGCTGAAATCCCTGCACACAGCTGAGTCAGCATGGTGCCTGAGGCCAGTGCCTCAGCATAATAGTTTCACTGTTTTTAAGATGATGAGATATTAAACCTTCTTGCCACCTGAGGGCTATTATCTACAGGACGATTACTTGGTATTCATAGTGGTTTTATGTACATAGAAGTTGAACTTTGAAATCAACTCACTGGCAGAGATGGAAAAGCCACAAGCCCAAACGAAATCCAGCTGAAGGGTGGGTCTCTTGAGGCACAAAGAAGTCCAGGTAGGATGTTTTTGAGCTTTCGGTGTCAGGGTGGAGGAATTCGGTAGTCAGCGCTGTACATATCCAAACGGACCATGAGTTCTGGGCGGTCAGCTCAAAGAGGGATGGAGAGCGACACTTCAAATGACAACATCGCGGCAAAGGGGGTTTTATTCCTATAATTTTCAGATGGGAACCAATAGCTTCCTCTCAGCCTCTGCAAAGAAAAGTCCATGTCCTGAGATGCTTCTCTAGAAGATTTAAGCTGGTCTCGGATGCACAGCCAGTGTCCAGGGGCCTCTGAAGTTCCCGTGAAGGAAAGGGATTCTGAGTGAAGTCGGATTCTGCTAGTGCATCTCTCTTATATTCCTAAACGAAGAAATCTATACAAAACCCAGTTATATTAATGCTTATCTGAGGTTATTAACACTTGGCTTTTCAATTTTTTCAGTTCAGTTTATTTAAACACGGAAGTTAGGTTTTTTCTCTGTAGTTTTCTAGACTTGACATGTAGAGAATGATCTCAGTTGAAGATGGCTGTAATCTGTGGTCTGTAACAGAGTCCCGGTGACTGTTTGAGAATGGAATTAGACGAGCAGAAACTACATATGCATTGAGAGTGGGCCGGCAGTCGTGTGGAAGGGGGAGAAAAATCACAAGTTTTAGATCCTTTTTCTACTTCTGGTTACCACTAAGTTGCCAGTATGGTCTGGGGGAGGACACACAAGCCGACTAAAACAATGGCTATATTTTCTCTTCCTCTGTGTCTCCGTCTGGCTGACCTCTATAGCTGGTTGAAATCTGGAAGAAAGTGATAATATAGGAAATTAACTCTCTGTTAAGGGGACAGTTGAAAGTTGTTTGAGATGGAGAAATAGCTTGTGTGGTTTGGTTTTGTTTATTCAAATGTTATTCTATGAATAAATTAATTGAAATGATACTAAAAACAGGAATAAAAATTTAGTAAGTCTTATGATCACCGGAGAGTATATATCGTTTGATAAACTTGACGGAATGAAGTTGTGTGTATTTATTTTAGTAAGTAGTGAGCAATGTTTAAGTCTTTAGATGTAAAGCCCTGTGTATTAGTTTGGGTTCTCCAGAGAAACAGAATCAATAGGATAAATTATAGAAATATTGTATCTATATATCTACATTGGGATAGGATGAGCGAGAGATCGGGAGGCGTTTCCTCACATAGCTAAAGACGCCGAGGACTCAGGATGTGCAGTCGGCAAGCTGGAGGCCAGTGGAGTTCCAGTCTGAGCCTGAAGATCTGAGAAAGCAGGTCAGGCAGAGGAGACAGATAGATAGGTGATAGGTAGGTAATTCTCCCTTACTTAGCCCTTTTATTCTATTTAGGCCTCCAAGGGACTGGATGAGGCCCACGGTGCAGAGGGCAGTCTGCTTTACTCAGTTCACCAATTCAAATGTTAATCTCATCCAAAAACACACCCACAGACACATTAGAGTAATGTTTAACCAAATATCCGTGTTTAACCAATACCTGGTGCCCCAGTGGAGTAACAAATTAACCATCCCAAAAAGTCAGCCTAACACTGGAATCCCCCAGGTCAGAACAGCATTATTTACAGTACTGCAGGTGCCAGCAATGCAGGAGAATGGATTGATTTTATAAGTGTAGCTGAGGAATTCAGTCACTCTGAGTTCCCTAGGTTATCACAAGGATACTTTAAGAGCCTAATAAGAGCCCACAACCTTCTACACAAGACATGCAGGCCTTTCAGGAAGGCAGCACATGTATGCACACCAATATTTCCTATATTAATGAAATACTTATGGTGATAACTTAGAAGAACAGACTAGAGTCAGTATAGAGTTAATTGAATTCTTCACACTCAGAGGATGGACAACTGACTCACGTCAAGTCCAAGAACCCCACACTACAATAAAATTTCTAGGTATAATTTGGTTCTCTGAAGGCAAAAAAACTCCAGACCTGGTCATAAACAAGACAGTTTGCATACCAGCTCCTAGCAGAAAAGCAGCAGCTCAGAAACTGATAGGACTGCCTGGGTACTGGAAACAGCACAGACCACACATGGGGATAATATTAAAACACATTTATGAAATAACTAGGAAGAGTATGTATTTTAGAAGGACAGAGACTCAGGAGGCAGCTTTATTTATTTGAAAAATGCTGTCAGAACATTTAGTATGTCGGTACCAGCTAATGAGGACTCTAAACATAGACTTTCTATACTCATGAAGATTTGCAGCCTGGTCACTGAGGACCAAAATGCTGCAGGACCCCAAATCTTACCCAACTGGTTTTAGACTGTGGTCCAAGAACAGACATTAACCAGCCAAAAGGCTCACGTGGACACTCTATATGAAGCCCTGTATTACTCAGGGCCACTAACTGAAAATAAACCATTTACACTTAAACTCCAACAGCATATTCTGGAGTGGGTAAAGCAGACCCCTGACAAACGCAGGGGGGCCTCGCCTGACCCCAAAGTCTGCCCCGGAAATAGTGTATTTCGGAGCAGGATGCATCGCTGGAAGGCCGGTGCTCTGCGTTCACTGAGGAAATCCCAGCTGAGCCAAAAGCAGACCTGTCAGGATTCCGGGGGTCGGGCAACGGGGCCTGCCCCGGCCCACGGGGCACGACAGAACACATGGATGAGCGTCCGTGAGCTGTGGCCTTGAAGACTAACGATGGTCTGACTCTGACAGACCGAATCAGGTTCAGGAATTGGCGCGATAGCTGAACAACCATAAAATGGGTGACTGAACAATGTTAAGGAAAACCAGAATGAGGAATGTCTTTCTTCAGACTAAAAGCAGTAGCTAACGGAGTAGCTCTTTGATCAGGTAAGTGGTGGGAAAATAACTGGAAAACAGAAAATAAGAGCATACAGGGCGAGGTCATAGTAGAAAATAGTTCAGGCTGACCTGTCTCCATGCTCATCACACATGCCTCTGTGCGTGAGGACAGCTCTGACGTAAACAAATTAAATAACCAGGTAGAGAAACTCACTAGGAAAACTAAAGAGGCAAAGAGTCCTAACATTTATCTTAAAACAACGCAATGATTCATGGCTAAGGAGGAAACCTCTTCAAAACGTAGGCATACATAAACAAGAAGGAAAGTGAAACATAAAGCCTGAACACACGATACGCCGATTGATAAAATTATTGTGTGGGCCCATCACCAAACGTGTGCTGGTATGCACAGCACTAGAACGAGGTTGGAGAAAAGAGAATGTATATACCTACAAATACCCCCATTTCAAATTAAGCAGTGTAAGAATTGCCAAAAGTTTAAAGCTTAGAGGTCGCTGGTGAATACTCCAGATAAGATTAAAGCTGACAGACCCTTCCAGATTACACCAACTGATTACAAAGGGTCCTGGCCTATATCAGAGAATAAACTGTAGGCATGCACCATTGTAGACCCATGGTCGGGAATAGGATTATCCTATCCTTGCAGAAAGAATGATCACAAATCAATCTAGCATCAGAGCAGTAGAAATACGGATTGCTTGCTATGGTATCCCAAACATCAGAAAACCAGAGCAGGCCGCCCACTTCACAAGGAACCCAGTACAAGAATGGGCTAAGGCATAATGTGGAACTGCCACTTACCCTACACCCAGCCACCTCTGGATGAACTGAAAGGTGCTAACAGCCTGCTCAAGGAAAAGCATGGTGGCTTACTAACTAGATACGAAAGCTTGGACTGAAATAATGTGGGAGGTGGTATGAACAGTAAACTGCAGTTATAGGAGGATGGGAAGACTCCCGTTGAATTAGTAATGCAGGCGCCCACAGAGATGAGAGCTGGACCGACAACACCCCAGGATCTAAATGAAAAGGGAGAGTATTAGCTAACAAACCATAACGATGTATATGCTACTGGGGAAGTCATAGCACCTGCCAGTAATAAAACCAACTGGGTGACCGCAGGCAAAGGCCTGTCACTTCAAATTAAAGAACACAATATGATACCTCTATAGACATCTCAGGCATGAAGAATACCATCGTTTACAGTGATAAACACTAGATGCCTAATATTTAGGGGACTGCGATCCAGGGTGATGGTAACTCAGCCAATATTGACAACAATGGCCACCATAACTACAGATTTCCTTGAGTGCCAAGGCAACAGTAAGAACCGACAATTCAGAGGACCCTCTCTTCATGCTGCAGACGCCTACTCGGCGCCCGTGGCTCATTGGCACCACTAAGTGGGCCAGCACAGCTGCTCACCACCGGACACCATCCTCACTGTGGCTGAGGACACACCGTGACAGCCCAGCAGGAGCGGCTGTGTCCCCGCCCAGAAGTGGGATGGCTCCTTTTTTAGGTATAAATAGGCAATTATATCTTTAGGCATAAAAAGGCTGAAAAATTGATCATTTACTACAGTCCAAATTTATACTGTTAATTTTCTAGTAGGTAACTATGGATTAAGCAATAGATACACGGATACTATGTCCAGACTTTAAAAGAACAGGGGCACCTTGTAAAGTGTATAGAGGGCACATTAGAAAACTTAGCATATAATACATATCATTAACCTTGGTGGTATACATTCAGGCTTCTATCTCACACAACAGCTTTCTACCCCAAGAATATGGGAACCTATGTCAGTCATGTTGGAACCTGTAATAGTAGCCTGTACCTTGAAATTTAATAACAGAGCTTTCAAGCCAAATGTAGGTCCCCAAATTGTGCTCAGTTTTACCCACCCTCATTTATGTCCAGTTTACAACCTGTGCCAAAAAACAGGTTACCTAAAAGGCAAGGAAACTCTTATAGTTGTTGAACTGTAAAGAGGATCAATTGGAGGAACAGTAACAGCCTCTTTTTCTCAATTCCAAACTGACCAAGTCCCATTAAATTAAAAACATTTGAAAACCAAACAATCTCAACACACAGTGGTGGCTCTGTCATGGCTAGGTACACAGATGGGTAAAATTAGCAACATATTACAAAGCAGGAATGAATTTCACACCGAAGTTAGTACAGCAATGGAGATTCAACATAGAGCAGCTGGAGAAAATGCTAACAATAATGGAATACTAAAAACAGAAAAGATGCTTCTCTAACTGTAGATTGTTGATGGCTGCAGTGAAGATTCGTTCGTATGTGGAAAACTCCTAGAGCAGCCGTAATCGCTGGGCAATCCTGGTCACCTGGAATAACAGACAACCCAACTGAAGTCAAGTCAATGCCACACGTCCTAATGGCTGTGATTCCTTGGGCAACTGTGAAATCAGAGTATTGGCATGTAAAGGGGGACACATGACATTGGGATGCCACACTTTTGTGCTTCCCCAATATCAAAAGGGAGAGTGGAGCCTGTAGGGCATAGAGAGCCCCGTTATGACAGAAAGAGAACAGGTTCCTAAGGATATGTTGGTGGAATGGAACCAAAATACCTTTATTATTACCGCCAGATCATTGGGTACACGTATGGCACAAGTATCTATGAGAGACTATGGTCTCGTTCCCCTCAACCAATTAATGTACTATGGGAACCTGGACCGTGAGAGTTTGCACCAAGCCACATCTCACCCTAACCCATAAGAATCAAGAGAAAACTAAGGAACATGATGGGGTGTATAAAAATAGAACAGATAATGAATGTGACAACAGAAGGAAAAAGATATTCAAGGTCAATAGAAGATATAGGAACTATTAAAATAACGAGGAATATTTCACATTAAACCTCCTACAATTCATCAGCTAAATATAAATCATACATTAGAAAACTTAAGTAAAAGAATAGTTGGAAGATGTTCTAATAAAGTAACTAATAAACAGTTTATTATTTATTAATGATAATAATGTAACGAATAAAGTCAAAATAAGTTGGTAGGAACTGAAAAGAGGACAAAAACATACATTCCCTTAAATAATGACAGCCTTGAACTCTGATGTTATGGCAATCTAATGCACACTTGATAGAGTTTTATGCAAGCTTATATCCCCTGGAGCTTTTTAAAAATAATATTTATTCGGAACTGTAATTGTCAAGGAAGTTAAGCTTAGTGGTTTAACAAGCTTAACTTTTGGTCGTTTGTCAATTGGCTATGGTACCATGTTAAAGAGTTGTAATGCTTCTGTTGATAATATTAGGAATATCAGTGCTTACAATGGTTATTAATTAAGCTTTGATTTAAAAGAATGTGCATCAGAGGAAAAATACTCCCCAAATAAGATGAAGTATTGTGATTAAGACTGTAAGTGATGTAGAATCACAGGAAGGGTTGATATTTTTGTGAACTTAGATTTGTACAGGGTATTAGGCCCTTAATATTAATTAGTATGTGAGTGACTTGAAATCACAGGACAGATTTTTGTCTATTGGTCCAATATGATTTCAAATACTTATGACAAAGACAAAAAAAAGATGTTTTTTAAAGTGTTAAAAAACAGAAAGATGGAGAAGGCTCATGTGACAGGTATCTTACCAATGATAATGAGAAAATTCCTGGCTGACTACATTTCTGGAGAAGGTTAAGCTGTAATCGGGTTTAAGCATTAGGCCCTGCTGGGTGACTTAGCCTAGCAGAAGTGACCCCATGTTGGGCCTGTGTCTTTCTTTTTAAGAGACGCTGTTTTGATATCATCTCTTATGTTCTCACCCAGAAGAAGTCCCTAGCTCAGTTGCTGAGGGGCCCCACTGGGGGAATAGCAGTAAAAACATATTAAAAAACACTAATGACAAGAAGACATTTAGCCTACATCTGCTGAGCCTGGAGGACTAGCCAAGAGTGTCCAGTTCGGGCACGGCCGCACTTTGCTGGTGTGAAAGCTGCTCTCCAAAGGCCTTGGGGCCATCAGCTCCTGCAGCAAGACCACTCTCTCCCTGGCAGTGGGGACCGCCGCGCAGCGCCCGTGAAGACCATCTGCCCACCAACACCAGGCCCAGACGACCGACCGACCGTCCCAGTTTAAGAAAGGTATTGGGGTGGGGTCCCTCTGGCCCAGGAAACTCTAGAGGTGCGTGGGGGCAGGCGCAGCCTCCCCAGGCTTGCAGAGCCCCACGGCGGACGTCTGTCCATTGCACATGCGCTTCTGCTCCTCCCAGGGAGCCCGGAGCCCGTCCCAGGAAGGGCGGGGAGAAGCCTGCCCTGTGGGCGGGCGGTTGGGGGGTCTCTAATTCAGGCCCTGAGCTGCGCAAATGCGCGTACGCCCCCCGAAGGCGGAGCTCCGGGGCCCTGGACGGCCTGCCTCGCCCTGGTGACCCGGAGGCCAGGTTGGTGTGTCCTGCAGACCCCTGGGCGCTGTCATAGCTGAGGGACCTCCGGCCCCGAGGCAGCCAATGCAGATGAGACTGAGTGCCGCCTGGGGAAGACTTTCCGGGTGGGCGCCCTCCGCCCTGCAGGCTCTGGGGGGACTGCGGCCCAGCCTGCGCCAGCTCGCCGAGGCCGCTGCCGGGGGTGGAGCGCGCTGTGCAGCCGGGGAGGCCGGAGGGCCCGAAGCCAGCGGGCCTGGGACACCGCAGGACCGGAGCTGGGCACTGGGGGAAGGGCGCTTGGGGTCAGTGGCATGCGCCTAATTGCAAGCCTAACCCACACGGATGTCCATATTCCCGGACACGTGGCTGGAGGCAGCGGGGCCGCATTGCCGCAACGAGTCCAGGCTGGCTGGCTCCAAGGAGCACATCAGATCCGCACCATTGTCAAGCCCAGGACCCCGTCAGGCAGGCGGCTCAAATGGGGACTGTCACCAGGCCAAATCTGCCTCATGAGAAAGTTTTCTGAGAGGCGGGATTTCCGGCCAGGAGGCCATGAGGAGGTCGGCCGGCCTGAGCTCCACACGCCTGCAGGGTCCGCAGCTGCCCCAGGCTGGCTGACAAGGTACGTCCTGCGCATGCACGGGCCACAAAGGGTGCCAGGGCCTGGGGCCGGGCAAGTATGGCTGGGTAGAGCTGCCCCATCAGAAAGATATTGGGGGGCAGGCCTGGAGGACCCGCGCGGCCCCAGGCCGGCTGATGAGCGCGTCTGTGCACACTCGCGCACAACAGCACACGCGCTGGGGAGGAGCCCGGGCATGGGATTGGCCTGTTGGGAATACAAGGCACCTGCCTAATTACAAGCCTTCACCTACACAAATGGGCATGTTCCCCCTGAAGGCGTAACTGTTGGAAATTGGCCTGGTCAGGCAGGCTGGCCAGGGTATCCTTCAGTAAGGACCCCAGGGCACCTTGTTTGCTGGAGAAATCTGGGACCCCATGCGGCAGCCAGTTTGTAGCAGGTGCACTGGCAAGATTTTTGTGAGGGTGGGTTCCCTCCATCCTGGAGGATGTGACATACGGGGGTCAGGGACTGGCTCGGACTCCACGGGCCTGCAGGGCTCAGGCCTCTCCAGTCGGCCCACTGGGTCGGACTAGGCATGTGTTTGCGAGCAGTTCAGGGTAGCCCGGACCTAGAACAAGGCAAGGGTCAGGAGAGGCGTGGTCGCAGGATCCGCTCTTGTTGGCAAGGCGTATGGCTAATCGCAGGCCCTGACGCACCTGGTGGGCTACGTTCTCTCTGATCGCAGAGCTCCAGCTTCCCCGGCAGCCCCACCTGGGATGGGCAGGGAGGTCTGGTTGCCGTGTCATCTAGTAAGACACACCTGGAGGTCCTGGATGTGGGAGAAGCCAGTCCAAATGGGGACTGCAGGTTGCCAGCTTGCAGCAACTGCCTCAAGGAGGTTTTTGGGTGGGGTGGGTCCACACTGGGGTTGGGGCCAGGCCCCAGCAGCCCCATACGCCCAATATCTGCCAAACGGGTGGGTACTGTGCAAATGGCTGCACAGTTCGTGTTAGCAGCGATCTGGCAGAGACACCTGGGAGTCCTGGTTGCTAGAAAATCTCTGAGTCCTAGAAAACCATCAAGTCAAATTGGGCCTGACTGTTGTCCATTTAATACAAAATGGTGAAAAGCTCTGACACTTTCTGAACGAAAAGCTAATCTTGAGGTGATGGTTGCAAGTGTTATTCCAAGAACATTTGGTAATCTTTATTTTGCATAAGAATTATTTGCGTAAGAGAAGTATTAAAGTGGTACTGATTATTTTTAGAACCTTTGAATACCTTTTTATAGAAATGCAGAAGACTACATGTAATTAAAAAACTATATATTGAATGAAAACAGGGAAATATCCCAGGGATCTGGGTAGTTAAGTTACAGTTGTTCCAAAATAGTCTCTTAGGTCATTTTGTTAGTGTGGGAAACTATATAAGAGTATTAAGGGGCCAGGGTAGATTAAAAGTTATGTATAGTAGCTACTACATAACTAGTGGAAATAAGTCAGGAGGAAGGGACACAACGGGAGCTGCTGGACAGGGAGGTACGATGGCAGGAGAAAGAGGCGAGAAGCAGAAGGAGAAACAGGAAAGAGAACTAGGTGTGAGTGAGAACAGAGCTAATGAGTTCCCAGTTCCCAGGGTCAATGCCAGCGTGGCCCTGCAGAGCTTTCCAGCTATTCTCTCCATGTGTCAGTCTATTTTTCTTTTCCTGAAAGTGATTTTACTAAAATACCTCCAGTTATGCCATTCCACTGCCCTCACTGCCCCCGCCGTTAGTGTTGCATTCATTGTTGCCCTCATTACAAAGGCTAAACTTTGAGCCATTTTCTTCTTGGCCTGGCCCCAGCTTTCCCCTCGCAGCTTTGTCTAACCTTACCGTAGAGTGCACTGTCTGAAATCCTTGAGCACAGGGCCTGTGCTTTTACTGTCTTTATGTTCCACAAAGGTGGTGGATTCAAAGTGCAATTCTCATGAGGATTTGGATTGCACGTAAAATCTGGTCACTACTGTTGCAAAGAAACCACAGGCCCCGTGGAGGCACTTATATCAAGGCCCATGTCAGTAAGCCAAGACTTAATACCTACTCTAGTTGTAGTTTTAACCATTCCCCCACTGCCTCCACCCCATCCCAAGAATGTTACCTTTAACCAGCCAAACAGGAATTTCTTGCTCAACACTAGGAGGTAATCCCCTTCTTTGCCTCAGGAGGGCGACCTCGTCTAAAACAACGCGGTCATTGCTGATCGGTTTCTTTTTTTTCCTGTCTTCTCTCTGCCTTTAAAAACCTTTATTTTTCTGCAGCTCAGCAGAGCTCAGCTGCCCAATTCATGAATGATTCAGTAAAGCCAATTTGATCTTTTAAATTACTCTGTTGAATTTTCGTTTTTAAAACTACAATAAAATTGTCATTTGCACAGTGGGGAATCCCTAGAGGCTAGACTTAAACTCCATAGGGCAGGGGCCAATTCTGTCTTGTTTACTTCTATAATCCCATGCTTAGCAGATAGTGGGTACTTGAAAATATTTATTGAACGAAGATGCTCCTTTGACTTTAATTTTATAGGAGGGATTAATAAGGGAGGCAGGGAGAGGCCTGTCCTTAATGTGTGACCAGCTCTTGAGAATACTTACAGCTTCATGACTTTCAGTTTGGGCTGTGAAATAGTCTCTCTCTCTCTGTCTCTCAAGTGTGACAAGAAGATCTTCTTCAATTGGTTGATGAAATCAGGGCTTCTCGCTTCTTCACAGAGCCACATGGTTTTCATTCAGATTGGTTTTACATTTGATTTTAACAGACTTTATAGGGATATTACTAATTATATACCATGATTAGTGAAAGGCAGCCACTAATAATGGGTTTTTGTTAGGTTTTCCTTAATTTCTAAGTTATTTTACCTTATATATTAAGGTGAAATTTTTTAACATAAAGTTGTATGTAGATCTATTATTAATCCATTGGCATTGTACTGTTTATAGAAACTGTTTTCCTTTAATTCATTTTTATATGATTTTAATATGGTAAATTCTGCTTTTTTTGTTGCGTATTTGCTTGATACATTATGGACAGTCATTAGTCTTAAACTTTCAAGTGATTAGTTTTAGATGTTTCCTTTAAACAACCTGGTGTGGGATTTTGCATTTTAACCCAACAAGAGAGCTATTTTTTTAATGTGGAAGTTTAAGCCATTGACCTTAATTCATATATAATTTGTGTTTCTTGTGTCATCTTGTTATGTTTTCTTTTCCTTGTGTTTTAACGTTTTTCCTCATTTTGCTTTATATGCTATGGATTTTTGGGGAGAGGTCATAGATAGTCATTAGTTTCTAAAGTACTTTTAACCTGTATTTTTCTAAGTTTCTTAAAGAGTGAAATTAGACTTTTAAATCCTCCTCTTACTTTGTAATCTTTATGCTGTCACTCACCTCGCTGTCAGTTACCTGTCTTAGGAAAAGCCAGGGATTGGCAAGAGGGGAAAGGACAGAAGCAAGAATGGAAACACTGCTTGGACAGCATAATTTTGCTTTGCCTGTAGTTGTAAAGGAGCAGAACTGCTGGTCTTGTGTTGTATTGAGAGAATGGTTGATATATGTAACCTTTACTTCATCAAAGCCTAACCCAAGTGTGCCTGTGGGTTTATACTCTTATCAAAGACTGTTTTCAGGTTGTCTTTTTGGGGGAACATTTTTGCTTTGAAAGTAAAAAAAGGAGCAATAGCTTAAAAATCAACTCTGATCCATTCAAGTTAGCTGGAGACCTTCATTAGGTGGTGGAAACATTGCAGTTAGCAGAGAAATTATGAACTAGGCATTTTATGTGGCTATGAATACCTAAATATAGCTGCAGATATAAAAAGGCCTGATGAGGGAAAGAATCTTAAGTCTCACATCATCCTCCCATGATGGAACATGGCTAGATATCAAAGACCCACAAATTTTGTGAACTCTGAGAAAATTTTAAAGGGAGTTTGTAGTTTGGCTACTACATACATCAACTTTTAATCATTTGATACCAGAGTAATGAACTTTTTTTTATCGTATTTGCACTGACCATCTCTTAGATATTGCTTTTCTTTTTGATGGTTTTTATTGGTCATGAAAGGCACATATTACTAATAGATGTGAAGTAGACATTTATTATATCTTTCAAAGCTCTTACCAAGAGAAACGAACAGACAGACATCTGGGATGGTTTAGATGAGGCCAGCTAGGACCTAGGCAATAAACTTCCAGAGTTCTATGATAATGCAGGGTTCTTCGGTTCTGAATGTTGATTATAAGAATAGAATCTCAAGCTTATTTGCCCTAGATTGTAAGCTTTTTGAGAATGCAGACCGTGTCTTATTCATCTGTTACCCGCATGGACAGTGCCTGGAATATTGTGGGCCCACAGTCATGAATATTGAAAGAATTGAATGCTTTACAGTTAAACATACTCTAGCATTTTCTGATCATCTTTTAATGCCAGCTTTTCTAAAATTACAAAAACCTAGAAGTAAGGCCACTGAGATTTAACTGACATTAATTACATTCAGTGGGTTTAAGCTCAGATTTATTTTTAGCTTAGTTTTGAAAGGGCCATGAGCCAGTTATCTCCAATATTTATCTCTAGATTTAAGTCTTGCCTTTGTAGTTAGCAAACTGTGCTATGGCAGGAATTTCTATCTGCTGGTGAAATTTGCTTTCTCTTAATTACTTCTTTGTCAGCTACCCCTTGAGCTATTAAATATTATGTTACTCAGTCAAAACTGTCAAGCAGTGTTTGCGAAGCTCACGGGATTATGGTTGTATACATATATAGACAGAGGATTGACCTCTGTGGGAGAGAGAAAAATGACAAGGTACAAGATCGGGTTAACCTCACAGTGGAATAATGTAAAAAGTTGTCAGTAGTGAAAAGAAATATTCTTGTCACATCGCATAAACACTTAGATTGCTGCATTATTCCAAAGCAGTTTCGAAGCCCTTCCCATGTGTCAGAGAGGACCCAATATTCACAAATTACACGTGGCTGAGAGGGCATTTTTAAAAAATGTGTCACAAATGTGACTTCATCCAGTGGGGCTTACCTTACTGTCATCTGGTAGTGAGTGTAATCCTACTTCTTATAAAACTGCTTTGTGGCTGGGATTTTTTTCATTCATCAAGTAAGTGTTTATAGAGCACCTGCTATGTGGTGCTTCTATGTGATGGGGATAAAAAGAAGAAAAGATGTGGTTACTAGCCTCTATTGGATAGCAGAAAACAGCCTGACAGGATGCTGTGAGCTATTTCATGAGGGCAGTGCGGGGGGGGGGGGGCCCCACTTGTTCTAAGTGGGGGGTGCGCCCACTTACTTGCCTCATACAAAGTCAGCTACTGCCTCCTGGCAGAACCAATCACTTGTTGCAATTCATACTGGGTAATTTAATAAAATATCCTGAAATCGCTGTGTTCATATAAAACATCACATGGTCTCTTTTTCTAGTTTTTAAGTTTCTTTTATCTGTGGTGTAGAAATAGCCAAATTCAAAAAGTTGTAAGTGTAAAGGACATGTTTGCAACATCATGTTTTCTGTGGGGCTTGCTCTCCACCCAGTAGGAAAGAAATGGAGCAGATGTGAAGGTGAGGCCGTCACTTCCTGCATTTGCAGTATCTGCAGGACACGCAGGTGGCTGGGTGAGGCGTGGATTAACTACACGAGGGGTGGGTGTTCCCAGGAGGCGCACCCACCTGTCTCCCACATCAGGTCCAGTCAGGAAGCCAGCCTGGGAGCCGGGAGCAGAAGAGGGAACACAGTGGCGTGTGGAGAACACAGAGGCAGCTGGGACAGCACTCAGAGGAGACGGAGGCAGCGTGAGGACTGCCAGTGAGGAGAGAAGCCATTCCTAAGGGGCTGCGTGGCAGAGATGTAGTAGAAAACGTTAGAGGGTGAAGAGGGAAAAATATAGCTGAAGAGGGCCACACTTAACCTTTGAGCAAATGAAAATAGCCCAAGAATTTATTGTAACCCTGTTATCAGAAAGTAGGGTTTCCAAGAGCTTGCAGAGTGGAAACTTAGTTTTGGCGTCTGTACTACTTAAGCCAGATCCTCTGTGCAGTACTTACTGGAGAGGTCTGTCCAGCTTCCGGTCACTCTCTCAGGTGCCCCCTCTCAGCCCATGGGGTGCGCTCCCAGCATCCGTGTGAGTGTATAATACCTCGGCCCTTTCTGTAAAGCCATAGTTGTTTGGTTTAGGGGCGAGAATTTGACCCAAGTAGAGCTGGTCTGTTCCTGGGACTTCAGAGCACTTCCCTTCGCGTTGCAGGCCCTGTTAACTGAGGCCGGGAAGCTGCTCTGTGTGAGAGGGGAGGGGGGAGCAGCTGTCAAGCGGAGCCCTGGAGGCAGAGGGGCCTGTCTGGGTTTTGAGCAGCTTTCCAGTTTCCGGAGCCAGTCCCTGTTGAGGCCAGACTGTGCACCTGGCCTGTGTTAGATAGTCCTGCACATTTATCAAAATGTTCTTTCTTTTGCTTAATTGAGCTCTGTCCTACAGAGGACCTGAAAAACGTGGCATTCATGATTGGTTGAACTGTACCATAAGCCATATGTTCTTATTCTACAGTGAGAAGCCTGCCATTCCCAGCCGACCCCTGCTGCCTTCACAGAGGCCCGAGAGGCCGTCGGTGCAGCGTGCTGTCGGGCCCGTGGGCGCCCATCCGATGCCCAGTGTTGATTGGGGCCCCGAGTGGGCGAGGAGCACCTCCTACAGGATGCCGCCTCTTTCTCGCTTCCTGCCAGGTGTGCTGGGTGTTACATCCTAGTTTCTGTATTTCGAACAACCTGGTCCTGATGAGCATGGTTAAAGGGCTCTGCTGCTAGGATTTCCTTAGTCACACAACAATAGCTGCTGCCGTTTATTTGTGCCGGGCACTGTGCTTAGGAGTTGGCGCAGGTGCTTTATTCTCACAGCCTTATGAAGGATAGACTGTGATGTTCCCCCTTTGACCAGTAAGCAAACAAGCCCAGAGAAGCTAAGAGAGCTGCCCACGGTTACTCAGCTAGAAAGGGGTGGAGCCGGAACGCAAACCCACCTCTGTCAGGCTCCAGTCTCTGCTGCCACCACAGAGGCCCCTGCTCTCCACAGCTTGGGTGGGAGGTATGCCACCTGGGGTCTCTTCGGGTGTCCAGCGGAAGTCCACTCTGGTGCCCAAGCCACTCCACACGCCGTCTCCTCTTCCTGCTCTGTAGCCAGCGTTTTCTGCCCCAGAGCCTGGCTGTACCATTGCCTTTCTGTTCCTGAGTTGCATGGGGTGCTTACTGCAGAGATGCAGGGGCGCCCCCTGGGCAGCTGAGGAAGATGAAAGAAATTGCCCTTTGAATATCTCGTACTCCCCAAATCCCAGACTAAAGACTCCGAGACACAACAAAGGAGATACTCTGATACCGTCTACATAATCCCCCGGAACAGACAGTATCTGTCACGGTCTTTGACATTAACTAAGCTGACCTGATGGCTGGGTCCGCCTCACGCAGGGTCATGGGTGGCACAGCCTGGGATCCTCAACAGATTTTGGTGGCTTTTATATAGTTACATATATATTTCTTAACCTTGGTTAATAGATGCCCTGCTGTTATTTTCTCTTTGTAAATATGGTTATAGTTTTTCAATATATAAAACGTGCATATGGTTCAAAAATTGAAATTCTGTAACGGGGCGCAGCAAGAAGTCTTCCTTTCTTCCCTGTCCCTGTCCACACAGCCTTCCCCTGGTCTCAGATGTGCTCACTTTTATTAGTCTCTTAAGTATCCTTCCAGGGTTTTAAAAAAATATAAATGCAAACACCTGTAAAGGTGGATTCTTATTGTGACCCCTTTCTTACTCATAAGGCAGTGTATTATTTACACTGTTCTGTACTTTTTCCTACTTCATGAATATCCTAGATTTCTCCGTGTCGGCACATGGGAGGTCACTGTAGGCTTTTCTTGGCGGTCGTATCGTATTCCACTTTGTGGCCGCGCTGTATTTATGTACCAGGTGTCCTATAGATAGATATTTGGAACTTGAGTTTCTCATCTTTTGAATTATAAATAATGCTTCAGTAAATAACCTTGGTAGGCTTCTTTTAGCTGAAAAATGATTCTTGAGTTTCTACAGTGTTGATGGACATTATTTTAACATGTGGTTACTTTAAATGGCCACACATTAAAGCCAGACATACATTTCTCATATTAACAAATCTTACATTGTTACAGGAGCAAAACAAATTTAAAAATTATATACAAACAAAATTATAACATTAATTTCACCTTACCGTTGTTATTTCGATGAAGCTAAACGCCTCCAATATGAACATGGCATGAACCACCACAGGGCCTTTGGCAGGACCAGACCGCTGCTGTGTGGCAAGTTGAATGTTTTCTTTCTCTTTTTTTCCCTTTTTTCTTTGATCCACCACAGAAGCGTTGGTTAGCCTTCCCTTAGTCGCTCATCGCTTACATATTAAAATCTCTTCAGTTGTTCTGGACAATGAAAAACCTGTTCCTGGGGGTACCCATGTACTCGTGAAAAAAATTTGGTCCCTGGGCCCCCAAATATGTTTATATTAATTTTTTAAAGACCAGCATGTAAGTTCTTCTGGAGAAATAGACATTCTTTAGAGATTGACCAACAGATTGTGTGGTGGGAATAGTGTCAGTGCCTCAGAGAGCCCCTCGGCATGGACTTTTCTCAGCACCACTTTTTTGACATATTAACACCAGACTGTGAACTGGTAAGGCCAGAGGCGTCGGCGCTCCTGGCCTCCAGGCCCCAGGGGCTCCCCGTCTGACATCTGCACTGACCTTGCCCTTTCCCTGTCTGTCTGCACAAGGGCTCCCTGCTTCCCACAGCCCTCCTGTACATTACCCCCCCACACACACACACACACAGTGGGACTGAGAATAGCTAGTAAAAATTAATTGGCTCTCCTTGGAAATTAGGTGATTTATTTACTTGTTTATGTACAGTTCATATAATCACCTGTCTCTTGTGAGGGTTCATCAGGACCATCCACATGGATATTTGCTTTGCCTCAGGGTACTGTTTTAGTCCACCGTGGGGTCCGGTTTTTCCTCAGGTTCTTTCTAGTTCTGCCTTCGCATCCGGCTGAATGCAGTGGAAAAGGCAGGAGTTAGTCTGGAGAAGGAGCTTAGTTCTAAGTCTGTTCTTTCCTGTCCCAGTTTTGTCTGTGTGTTTTGTTGTTACTCATCTGCCCTAGATTTGTCTTGAAAGATCAAATTAGACGGCATGAATAGGGCACATTTCATAATCTTAATTTTGTGATGACAGCTACAAAAGGGACTTGGTTACCTTGTAAAACGGCCTCTGTGAGTCAGAATGCTGCCACCAGGTGGAGGTCGTGTGCCCCTCTCAGTAACGAAAACACGTTTCCGGAAGGATTCCTCGGCACCCACCTGCTGCCTCCCCGTTTTTCTCTTTCCACCTCTCTTCCAGTTTGGAACAAATTCTGCAGTTTCACCATTCACAGATATTCCCAGTCTGGGAAAAGAAGGGAAAAAGCTTTTATCCAAATTACTTGAATACAACAATTTATATTCAGCACACCTACAGAGAGAGTTTCTCACATAAGTTTAAATCAAATGTTTATATTCTGGTTTATATTATTTATACATTGGTTTTCAACTTTGAAAAGGCTTGTCTATCTCATTGAACTTGGGGATGTCCATCTTTACCCGAAAAGATTCTAGATAGCTGTGTTTTGTGAGGTTTGGCTTTGTTTTTGGTGGTGGTGGGCAGGAGGGTGGTCTAGGGTGGGAGTTGCAGAAGGAGGAACGGAGAGTGAACAGACTAAAACTTTGCTAGAAAGCTAAGGCTCAGAACAACCAGAAGGGCCTGAAAGAGCCACAGGGACAGGCAGGGGCTGTGAAGATGGATGGCAGGATGCAGAGAGAAGCAAGAGCTGGGATGTGGGGACCCATGGGAGGCGGAGCGGTCGGAACATAGCCTAGTGAGCTGAGCACCGCTTAAAGAGATGAGCAGGAAGCACTCCTCTCCCTTGGGCTTTCCGTCTCAGGTCCAGCAGAGCCCGGCCTCCCTGAGAAGCCCTGGTCCACTAAGGGAGGACATGGGGCCAGGCTCCAGGACTCCTCTTGGAGTTCCTACCCTCCCCAGTGTACTAAGTAATGGAGTGGACTGTATTCCCAAGGGAATTCACCACTCCCGATGCCAAGTGATAATTCACCTGCTCAAGTTTTCAAGGCTGGGGTGCAGATAAGCAATAACGGCCGTGGCAGAGAGTGGATGGAACGTCTTGAAGGAGTGGTTAGGGAGAGGTCGGACGCCACGGGGTCAGGGAGCACCTGGGGGTACTTTGTTATCAGGAAGGGACTTGTCTGTTGAAGGAGGGGAGCCGGATGATGTCTCCTGCCCAGGAAACATTGGGAATTAGTTCGATTCCCACTGCTGAGGACAGCAGACCTGGAGTTACTTCTTGTGTGGTGGGCAGACTCATAGGTTGTCTCGGGTAATGATCAGTCACAGACGGGATGGTGGGACTTACAGGTGTGGGGACATGGCAGGAGAACCCAGGTGTGGTGGAGGGGTGACCTGGATGGGGTGTAATGATTGGCTGAGAGAGAACCGGGCAACGTGGCAATGATGTTTGATGTGCCATCGACATGTTTTCCAGCCTTCAGGCTTTTTAGTTATTTAAAGTCTTTCTTATTTATTGTCATACATGCTAATTTTTGGTCAGTTATTTTTATAAATTGCAGTATGTTGGAACAGACTAAATCATGACTGATAGATTACTGAAATAAATTACGGAAGTTTGCAGCACAGCGGTTTTATATGTTCCAGTTTTTGCAGAAAGAGTGTTTGGGTATTTGCACCAAAAAGAACGAGAAAGACGAGATGCCAAGGTGCTCGGAGTCCTCTCCGGCACTTCCTTCCGGTCTCACTGGAATGCGTGCGCTCCCCCCGCAGCCAGTCCCTGGCCTCTCTGTCTCAGCAGCAGCCCCTCCCCCCGCCCCAAGGTCACCTTCTAGTCCCTTCCCTTGCTTACTTTTCTTCTTGGTCTTTTGCCTCCTTGGCATCATGTATATCTGTCTGTTTCCCCCTAGACCGTGTAGCCCCACAAGGGCAGGGACTTGGGCTTTCTTGTTTCCTAATGCCTAGGACAGTGCCTGGAGCTCAGGAAGTATTTACTGTACTGATGAATGAATAAATGAACAGATGGGATGGCAAAAATCCTGCTAGCGCCGTGCTGACCCAGGGGAGCTCAGGGTAGGTTCAGGCTTCAGCTGGCTTTGTCTGCTAATTAAACAGAGTGCCTTGACCAGCCAAGAGAAGGATTTTCTGAAAATATAAGGACCTATTCAAGCTTTGAGTTGTATCCAGCTGGGGTACTGAGCTACGAGCCACTCATGGTAATACCCACTTGAATTCCAATAAACTGGGAAAACTGGGAACCTCTGATCCCCTCTCACCGAGGTGTCACCAGCTGAGTGTGGTGACGGTGGCCAGGGTAAGGCGGCTGTGCCCCCGCCCCCCACAGCGTTGGGGTTCCCCACTGACGAGGATTTCCTTCAGAGCTTTGGAAGTGCTGCCAGCGCAGCTGTGTGATTCAAACCGCATCATCTACTCTGGGTGTTCTTCGTTCTAAATGCCTATTCACTGTGGGGCCTGAGGTATGAAGGGCTATTAATGCTTCCTGGCATCTAAAGGACATTGTAGAGAGTAAGTAGTTCATGTTTCAAATTGCTTCATATTACAAGTATCATTATTTGGAAACAGACTCCTTTGAAGACGCAAGGAAAGCCACATGTCACAAATACTAAGCCTATAATATGTCTTCATACTCACTTACTCCCCTGAGGCGTGGGCCTGCCCAGTGGGAATCAGCAAGCCAGCAGTTTCTTGGGCTTTCACTGGACGCGTTCCCTGTTGGGTGTCGTCTGAGGAGCAAGGGCGGGCAGAGGGTTAGTCATGCTCTGCAAAAGGAGGGGCTTGTGCAAGGGGGTCTTTTTGGAGTTGACTGAGCTGTTCTCAGCAATATCCTTCTGACTGTGTCTGTTTATTTGGGGCTTCCTAACGGAGTCTGATAGGTTACTAATCCTGAAACGGCAGATCCTAGAGCCCGTATCTAGCCCTGGATCTTCAGATGCCGTAGGTAACTTGCCCACCCTATCCCGGGAGACATCCGGAGGCCCAAGGACTGCAGAGTGTTTCTTAGCCTGTCCCAGGATTCACATGCTACTTCTGCCTTGCTTAACTCCCTCCGGAACAGAAAAAGTGTTGGAAGAATTTGATCCGCATCCCCATTTCCACTAGAACTTCAAGGAAGTTTTCTTTTAGTAAATAAAGATGCTGTGCTTGTTTCAAAGGAGTTCATAAGTCATTTAATCTTAGACTAAAACAAAACTCATACTGTCTTCAATTTCATATCCACTTAATCTCTAGAACATCACCGGCTCACATACAATTATTATAGCTTATGTACTGTTAATAGTGGGCCTAGTAACCCTTTCATTCTTAAATCATAAATACGCAAACCAAAAACCAAATAAGTAAAAAGTGCTCGTGCTGTCAACCCAGAAATCACCCACTATACACAGTTTGGGGGCTTCCTCTTTCTAACCACACAGGTAATTTAGATACACTGTTTGTGCACCTGCCTTATCATATAACATTTTTTGAAAGTAGTTCCATGTACATGGAGGCTCTGAGGAAATTTAAAAAAATTAATTAATGAATTTTAATGGCTGCAGACTTCTCTCTTGTGTCATTCACTATTGTACATTTTAGATTGTTTCCAGATTTTCACTATTACAGAGAAACATTTTCTTGCTTTTCGAAAGCTTTTTCCAACCAGAAAGTTCTACTGCTTTGTTCCCTTGGCAATCACTTGGCGCTGCCTTAATTATTCCCGTTATTGATGCTCATGAACACACAAGCGTGTCTTCCCACGCAGTGCAGGGACGTAATTCCTTCTCAGGAAGCAGTAGCCAATGTTTGCTAAGTAGTTAGAAAATTTCACTATGCACACCAAAAAGAAAAAAAATCCACTGAAAACCCAGCAGTTGGTGGTGGGGTGTTGGGGGAAATGCAAAATCTATTAAATTCCAGTCCAGTTTTTAGTGGGATCCCTGCCTCATTTCATGTAGTCTTGCATTTCATTGTCCCTAGGTCCTGATTTCTCCATCCCTAATTTCATGTCTGTATTAAACTTTGATTCGACAAATGTATATTAAACAATCATAAGGTGAAGCTGTCACCAGACACAAAGGCAGTATATCCTGAGGAAGATTTGATTCTATTACCAAGGAATTTAGTTTGCATTAGAGAAGCCAAGACAAGTGTAGAAATAGCTATATACATGGAAAATATGCTAAGTGCTCAGATTATGATCACTCTATTTCCTGAAATCAAGATTGGCATTTATTCAAATCATATCTCAATCTGGGACAGACTATTTAAAATCAAGGAATCTTAGAAATTCCAGGATAGAGTGTTGCTGTTCAGAAAGAATAGTTCAAACCAGGATAATGGGAGTTTAGGAAGAGGGAAGTAGAATAAGGCAAAAAAATAGGCTCAGCTTGCTAACCACCATGTCTGAGGTCAAACAGGAAGCGTTATCCAGCTTAGAACCTTTGAGGGGGGATATCATCCCCTTCCTCGATTCATGGGTAGTGTGGTTATGCCATTGTTGACTTTGTCCTGGCCGGGAGCAGGTTGGGTTGCTAGGGTACCAGGCGACTCTGGTACAGGAGGCACTGTCTTCTGTCTTTGCCAGACTGCTCTCTGCAGTGTGCCCCGCCGTGTCCTCCTGACCTTCTGGGTAGGGACCAGGGATGGATAATTCTCAAGAAGCAGTCCTGCTCACCCTAATATATAACCACTGCCTTGGAATTAGAAAGGGGCTTAAAGATAAGTAACACATGCCCTGGTTTACCCCGAACAATCCTTGTTTTACCTTTTTTCTTGGCGCTCTTTCTACTAACACCCTCAACTCTTGAAACTGACCCATCAATAATGTGGACCCTTTACTGAGAGGGCATCGAGATACATCAATATATCCTGAGGAGTAAAGGTGATAGGGAAAGTCCTATAGTTGGAAAAAGTATCACAGGAGATTCTGGCTGATCTCGAGTTGAGAAGCCCCACTAGTAGAAAGTCACCATTTCAGAGAGATTACAGAATGTCCTCGTAAGAGCCGTACATCTTGTTAATAATACACCTGACAAATAAATAATAAAACGTATTTACTTTTTTATTTAAAAGAACTCCTTTCTCATGTAAACTTAATAACTTAGGTTTTACTAGGAAGACCAGAACAATTTGCAGTCCTTGAGACATTATCAGACACCTCTTGCTTTCAATCAAAGTTGTTCCTTGAGGCTGTGGAGAGCTGGTGGGGGGACCCCGCTGTGGGGGAAGATGTGCGGTGCCACCTGAGAGCTTCAGTGTGGTGTTGTGCTCCATTCCTTGTAGTTCTTTCCTAATCTAAGCAGACCCAATCTGGCAATCTGGAGGGTTCTATGGAATAGTTACCAGTAATTAACCAAGGCATAGCTCGTAGGAGGCTGAGTTATTTAATCATTGAATTTATGAAACAAATTAAATAGAAATCCAAAGCCAAGTGGACACAGTCTTGCAACTTTCCAGTAAGAATATTATACAAAGGACCCGAGAGTGCCCTTTTGTGCTGCCCTCTGGCAGACAGAGCTAGCTCCTACTTGGTCTATACCTTTGCATGTTCTTTTCTGAAACACTGGTCTCATTGATGAATTATTCTGGTGCATGAAAAACACATCTCCCAAATTCTCAGTATGACAGCGGGGTCCTCGGTGCAGCAGAAATGAGTCCAGCCAGGCACATCCTTACCCGTTTCCTGACGTAGGCTGTAGTTGTGGTAAGGGAAGACCTCAGGAAACATTGACAAAAGCGTAAGGAGGCACCGAACCACTGTTTCAGCCCGCTCTCACCGCACACAGAACACAGCAGTAAGTAGCTAGGCTTTTGAAATCTTTTCTCTATTTTTTATTTTTCTAAATTGCATCCTAACTCTCTAATTCTCACTGGGATAGGGAAGTAAACGTCAGGAAACAATTCTTAAAGGAGATGGAATTTTAGCCAAGTTTTGAGGGGTGAGTTTCAACTTACCAGGCAGGCAAGGGGGAAAGAGGGTTTTCCCAACAGAGTAGCAAAGAAGTGGAAAGCAGAGGAGCGTGGTGAACTGAGGAGTATTTGGGGGCAAGGCTGGAGGAGTAGGTGAGACAGTTCCAGGGGGGACTTTCTTCTGTGGGTGAAGGGGTGGCCCTGGAGAAAGAAGATCGATTTGCCCTTCAGATCTAAACACAGCATCAGACTGCAGGATGGATTAGAGAGAAGCTCTAGACAGATGACAAGAGTGTAAGGAGGGCATTTTAATAGTCGTGATGAACAATGAACAGCTAACGCAAACAGTGGCAGTGCACTTGGAAAGGAGGGGACAGACCTTAGAGACGAGACGCGCGGGAGGTGGAGTCAGCACGTGTTGAAGATCCGTAGCCTCTCGTGGAGACAGAGGGACGTGGTAGGACCTCCAGAATTTTGACCTGGGCTACTGCTAAAGAAAGGGAATGGGGGAGAAGAGCGTGTTTTAATGGAAACAAACAGTTCAGTTTTAGAAATGTGAGGTGCTCGTGGAACTTTCCAGAAGGCAAGTATAAACACAAAAATAGCTCCCGAGAGAAGCCTATGTGTAAAGATAAAAGACTTGGAAATCATCAGGTTGCCGCTGAAGCTTCTGTAAGAGCATCTGGGGAGGGGATGGAGCATGGTGAGGAAAAGGGGTCCGTGAGGGAATCTCCCCAGGAGATGGGCATGCGAGCAAAGAGGCTCGCGTACCCAGGGGAGCTCAACAGGGCACACCCTGTTCCCGCAGGGCTTGTGCTGTGACGAAACAGCTAACATTCACGAATTAAGCTTCTTCGGGAAACACCTTGTTCTTGAAACACACTTTGTACTATTACAGAATTAGGATTCATTTGACCACACCTTGTTCTCAGAGCACGTACTACTTATGAAAGCGGTCAGCATTCCTAAATTGCTTTTGTATACTTTATCTTTAAATGGGCACTATTAAGGGTAAGAGTTGCATATACCCACCTGTTTTGTACATGGAGCAGTGATTTAAAAGTAATTAAATGACTATGAAAACATTCTATAAATGTGAGTTACAGAGCTGCTAAGAGGATTGTGGGAGAGCAGACAAATGCAAGTTCTTGAAAGAGTAGGGAAGCCTTTCCACAAGTGGTAAGTGGAAAAGTGTAGCAGGTGGTATATATGCTAGACAGGGTTGGGGGGCAAGGTCCAAGATTCTGCCTTTAGCTGTTTTCTAGCCAGCTCTAAGCCTCTGTCTTTCCCCCACAAAGTTGTTCATTCACTTATTCAAAAAGTAGGTTAATGACAACCCTTCACTTTTTATACACAATATGATTAAGCCAGATAATGTTTAGAAAAATGCTTCATAATTTGCTATACTAAATTTACCTATCTAGAGGAAAAAGTACTACCGTATTACTTCAGTGTGAGCTTTACTGACCACTGTGATAATGATTATAAAGCTAAAGAATTTGAAGGCTTTATTTAAAAAATTAGAGCACATTCTTTAAAGTCACTATAACAATTACATACTTAGGCAATGTTTTTTAATCCGTCTTACTCTTTTTCTTTCTATACTGAGAAAGTATAGTTTCCTATTATGCTGTAAAAAATTACCACAAATGTGGTGACTTTAGTAATACAAATTTATTACCTGCTAGCTCTGGATGCCAAAATCTCACTGGGCCAAAACCTAGGTGTTCAAGGGGCAGCATTCCTTCTGGAGCCTCTAGGAGACATCTGCCTTCTTGCTAATCCGGCTTCTACAGGCTGTCTGCGTCCCCTGACTGGTGTCCGTCTTCCCCCTTCAAAGCCAGCGATGCATTTCTCAGCCTCTGCTGGCTCTGGTCTGACTCCTGCCTCCCTCTTTCCCTTCCAAGGACCCTTGTAATTTGCAGGGGGCCCGTCGTTGTGGTCCAGGACGCTCTCCCCATCTCAGGATCCCTACCTTGACCACACGTGCACGGTCCCTTTTCCCCTGTTTCCTAGGCTCTGAGGATTGGTGATGTAACAGTGTCGGGATGATGTTAGTCGTGTGGTGGTGTTCTGTATTGTGGGGCAAAGCAGCTACTGTGTTGTTTAAGCTCCTGGGAGAGAGAAGGAGAGAGCTTCAGTTTTGCTGTGTGTGTAAGAGTTTGTCTTCAAGTGACTCAGTGAGTACTTAAGTTTCTCTGTGATGCTTTTAGGATGTGTGTCTGATGTGTCTTCCTACTGAGACACGCAGGCTGGTTAGTCCCTCACGCTGCTAAGATTTTACATTCTCATCCCACGGTGGTGTTGATTTTAACAGGGAGAACACTCCTGCTAAATAACAGGCTGAGTCTTGGGGGGATTTCACATAGTTAGTGGGAGGAGAAGGCATCTGGGGACAGAGAACCCTCTGGGTCCCCCAAATCCCGCTGGTGAGGCCCATACCTGCCAGCAGGCGAGCGCTGCTCTGAGAGCCCAGTCAGACGGCAGGGCAGCCAGCCTGTCCTGGCACTGGATACATATCTGTGGAGCCTCAGTCTTAACATAGTATCAGGGTTGCTCATTTCTAAGTACTAAAAGTTTAGAGTAATTCACTGAAACTTCTGAAACAGATTGCACTATTTTAGTTATTTCTTTAAAATAAAAGGGTTGTTTGCAAATCAACTTTTAGAAAAAGCATTTTTAATTTCTAGTAAACTGAATCCTTAAATATCAGAAAAATAAGATCACATATCCATGAAATCAGCATCCAGAGAGATGAAGATGAATCAGGAACAGACCAGTGGAATAGAATTAAGAAATAAATTCACACATAGACAGTCACCCAATTTACAAAAAAGACACTCTTAATTCACTGGACGACAGGTTGGTCTTTCAATATGTAGTGTTGAATCCACTGGATATTTGGTGGTGAAAAAAAAAATTTGATCCCTGTATCTCACCAAATACAAAGAGTAATTCAGAATGGGTCACAGACCTAAATATTTAAGGTAAAGCATAAAGGTTCTAGAAGAAAACATAGGAGAATATCTTTGAGACCTTGAGATAGGGTTACTTATATATGACACAGAAGTACAAACCATAAAAGGAAAACTTCATCCTGGCCACCCTATACCCAGGCTAAGTCAGGAAAAGAATCCTGTGACATCCCTCTCTTGGGCACAATGCCATCTGATCAGTTGAAACAATCCTTCATTTTTCACGGTCACCCTGGAATCTCAGCTCCCGAGAATAGAATCCCACACATCTGTTGCCTGAACCTGAAATTGACATAGACTTACATATTTCCTCAATCAGTAATACAAGCAATCATTAGTTTATTCTGAAAATGAGGTGTACCCTATGTTCTATGTAAGGAGACCACCCAAATTATCACGGCTATTTTTTAAAGTTATGTGCATAAAATCCAAGTGTACTTGAAATTTCCGAAGATCGATTGTTTCGTTCAAAGCACGTGAGCTGCTCATCTTCGTCTAAGCCTCCCTTAATGGCACCCGGCCCACTGGGCCCAGCTCCAAGGGCAGCAGTCCGCCTCTTGGCCCTAGTGCCTCAGCTGAGTGGTAGAAATTGAGAGCCTTTATTACCATCCATTCCATTTAAACAAAAACTACCTTGTTGAAAAGACCTACAATTTGCTCTGCTAAATTTTGATTATTCCTATCAGCACTGGGAATCCCGATATGTTGATTCTCTGTTAAGGGCTAAGATCGGTATAAAGGACACAAAAATACACACAAATGGATTATTTTCTCACCAAAAGTTTTCTGTATAATCAGGGAAAGAAACACAAACATGTAATTACCAGACTATGTTATAAATGTGATAATACCATCATACTGTGTGTGTTAGGGGCATGCAGCCCGGGGCAGGAACACACATACGCTAGAACAAAAGGCGGGTGAATAGGAGTTAGTCTGAAGAGACCAGGGAGGGTGATGTGTGTGTGTGTGTGTGTGTGTGTGTGTGCACGCTCACACACATGTGCACATGTGCCGTTCCACACAAGTGCAGAGAATGTGAGTGAAGACAGAAGTGTGAAAATACAGTGTGTATGGAGAACCACACTCAGTCTGGTAATACTGAATTCAGGAGGGTAAGGATTGGAATGGGTCCATTAGATTTGCCGGTCAGTGGTCGTTGGTAATCTCTGCCCAGAGAAGATTCAGTGTGCGGCCAGGCAGAAGCATCTTCTAGGAGTTTGAGGAGAAAGTAAGACCAGAGACCAGAGACATAGTGACTGTTAATTACGCTGCAGAAAAGCCTATTAGAGCAAAGTAAGTTCAATATACTGACATTTCTGTCTCCTTTAATTACCTGATAAAAGCTAACTGAAATAACTGGGGAATTTTTTTAAACCTGCATTTTTGAAGTATATAATCTGGTATTGCTGATGATAATCACAATGCTGTGCATTACATCTCCAGAACTACTACTTCTTCTAACAACACATTTGTAAAGTTACTAAGAGACTAGATCTTAGTTCTTGCCACAAAAAAGGAATGGTAATTATACAAGATGATAGAGCTGTTAGCTAACACTGGTCGTTAGTCATATTGCAATATATAAATGTATCAGATCAATAGAGTGGACACCGTAAACTTAGACAAATGTTATGTGCCTATTATATCACAATAAAAAATTTTTAAAAAAACAGAGTTAATAAAGGTGGTTTGAGTGAAAAAAAGCTATATTTTAGGGATTATTATGAAAGATCAATATTCTGTATCTCCGAGCCTTAGCTTGCTTATTCACTCATTTATTTACCCATTTATTTATTTATTCAACACTTACTGATTCCCAACTATGGACCAGGTACTGTGTCGGCTGCTGAAGCCATGAAAATGTGACATAGCCTGTGACCGCGAGGCTCCCATGGAAAGGAGGGGGGCAGTGCAGATAGAGCAAAGTCGCCGCATTGTAACTGCTGAAGTCAAGACACATTAGGTCTCCAGCTTGCTGAAGCACTTGTAGTGACTATTTCGACCCAGGCCTTTTCTTGCTTTAAATACTATTTGTTGCACGTGCTTTTTCCACTGCAGAAAATAGCCTCCTTTTTCTGCTGGTTACTTCCTATGTAAAACCTTCCGTGAACTTCTCAGGCATAGTTAAGCCCATCCTAAGGCCACACAGTACCTTGCAGAGATCTCTGTTACTGCATTTAGCACATCTTTTTGTTACCAATAATTGTTTTGTTTTAACTGAATAATAAGCACCTTTGAGATGGGAGACTCAGCTGACACCTGGTAAATGCCTTTAGCATGAAATTTGAATGAGTAAATTAATTTCCAAACTTCCTTACCTTTTTTGTACTTGCTAACATAATTGGGCGATAGGAATACTATACCATAGTAATAGATGAAATAATCAGGTAAAATATATTAATGGTAATAGATAAAATAATCAGATAAAATATATTAATGACTGTATCTGCAAAGCAATACATATTATAAAGCAAAAATAAGAGACCAACCTTTGGAAACAAGGAAACGCAAGTTTAATTTCAGCTTCTCAGTGAAAGTAGATATATTGCTCCCTCTGTCTTCTTTAAAACTAAGTCAGTCCACAGCAATTTAAAGATTTTATAGTGTATTTGAAGTAGTCAATGTGTAATCCTTTCCCACGACTCCTCCAATTTGGATTAAAAAACTGCCATGAGCTTTTTAGAGACCATGTCTAATTTGATGGAATTTATAATTCACCTATTGGTATTGGAGTGCAGTAAATTTTAACACTAATTGGTACATTGTAAAGGCCATTCGAACTAAATCATTTGCATTGGCTAGGAAATGTATAACAAATATTTTGGGAAATAAGTGATGTTGTTAATCCAACAAATAATGTCAAGGTACAGCTCCCCGTGATGGGGTATCAAAAAATATAACCAAACCCTTTGAAAATTCTGATATAGCAAGAATTGAAATACTACATATTTAAAATGACTAGACAGTAAATTGATTACCGTGTTCCCCTGTCTTCTCACCTCCAAGTTCCTTCCCCCTTTCGGCCCTTTATAAACATTTATATTCAGAGTTTACTCAATCAGGTCATCGGCTCCCTTCTTTCTTTCATCCTGTTAATAGCAGAAAATAAAAAGCAACTTTGCCTCATATCTAAGTCCAGGGGAAGCACAGAAAGGTGAAAAACCATAGCAGAAAATAAAAAGCAACTTTGCCTTATATCTAAGTCCAGGGGAAGCACAGAAGGGTGAAAAAACCACCCTACTGTGGATGAGCTTTGGCTATAGGTCCATGAGGATCTCTGTCTCTCTGATGCTTCCTATCCTCAGGTCCACCTGGATAACCTCCTTTTGATGAACTGAAAATCACTGACCAGAGGGCTTAATTACATCTGCAGAATCCCTTTTGCCATATAAAGGAACTTAACCATGGAAGCGATATCCCATCATATGCAGGCTCTGCCCACACTCCGGGGAAGGGAATTTCAGTCAGGGCATGGATCACTAGGGCTGTTTCAGAATTCTGCCAATCCTAATATCCTTCTGATCTTTACTGATTATGTATAAATGCATTTTATAATGATATCATACAGTTGGTTATCCCTTTATCAGTCAACACCCTGCAACATCCAACAGCAGAATGAAAATCTTCCAATGGCAAAAATCTCAACATACAACTGATTGATAAAACTAGAAATGTTAAAGTGAACAGAAGAAAATCCAAAGGCACAAGAGCTCGTTGAACATATTAGATTCTGATTTTATTAAGAATTAATGTAAAACTCAGCATTCTATTTTTGCAAACATCTAATTTAGTGCTTTCATTTAGTATACTTCTTCTCTGTGCTTCATAAGTTGTAAGAGGTAGAGGATGTCACATATTTATTAAATTTTTGGAAATTTTCAAATGGAATTTTTCTTGTTCTTCTGAATCCTCTTATTTTCTCCGATTTTGTTTCCCTCCTTCTCCATGGATCAAACTCTCTCCATGTCTTTGGTGGGCCATATCCAAGCTGAAATTCTACATCATAAAAGTACACAATTTCTATTCCTATGAGCTTCCTTCTCACCCCATTGTTTAAGGCACACTTCGTCTTTATAGCTGTATTTTTATCCTGATGATCAACACTTTTGGATACAAATATAGAAAAAAAAGAGATAATCATGCACTTAAAACCAAAACATTTGCAAAAACCCTTGTTTTTGAATATATAAAGTGCAATAACACTAACTTAAGTAGGAAGAGAATGCAAATTTGATCCTAAAGTCCTCGGTGTAGCAGATAAATGCACTTCTGTCTGCCTGGAACATGAAGAGTGAAGGCCTGTCTACCTTGTTCTCTCTGGGCTCACGTTTACTTATTGTGATGGTTCACGGAGAGGAATCTTGTGTACATTTTTTTTCATTACTTGGCTTTAGTAAATGTGATATGGTTGAGAAATTAGCATGCCGTCAACATTAGCTAAACCCAGAATCATGGTTGGTTTCACAGGGCAGAATCAAGCTAAAGATTCCTATTGAAAAAATAACGTGCTAATGAAGAGTTTAATTTCACTGGAAGTATTTAAGGAAATAAATTATTTATTTATTTATTTGTTTGTTAAGGTGTCATTGATATACACTCTTATGAAGGTTTCACATGAAAACATTGTGGTTACTACATTCACCCATATTATCAAGCCCCCCCCACCCGGCATATGCCGTTGAAGTCACTGTCCGTCAGTGTGGTAAGATGCCACAGAGTCATGACTTGTCTTCTCTGTGCTACACTGTCTTCCCCGTGACCCCCACACACACCATGTGTACCAATCATGATACCCCTCAATCCCCTTCTCCCTCTCCACCCACCATCCCCCACCCCTCCCCTTTAGTAACCGCCAGTCCCTTCTTGGAGTCTGTGAGTCTGCTGCTGTTTTGTTCCTTCAGTTTTGCTTCGTTGTTATACTCCACAAATGAGGGAAATCATTTGGCATTTGTCTTTCTCTGCCTGGCTTATTTCACTGAGCATAACACCCTCTAGCTCCATCCATGTTGCTGCAAATGGTAGGATTTGTTTTCTTCTCATGGTCAAGGAAATACCTTAATAGAGCATATTTTGAGAACTACCTGCTGCACTGTCCTGATTTCCTCTCTTTGGTCCAAGTTCACCATCGCCACTCACGTCACTGGTCCCTCCCTAACTTAGGGAAATCTGCGAGATCACCTGCCAGCACCCTCCTCTGTGCTCTCACTGTACCAGGGGCACATTTTATTTCACTACATTAAAAAAAAAATCTCTCTATTTTTATATTTTTACATGTCTCTCCTCTCCAAGGGGATGAGATCCTTATGTACAGAGTCCATGTCATTTACCTGTGTTAAAAGGATAGGGAACGAATGAGAATAGAGGCGAAGGATAACAAATGGTGATGGGATGGGATGGCCTCTGATGTCTAAAAAGAGCTGGTCAGTATTTAGTGCCTCCAAAAATAAGAAGCTGGTAGGCTTTCTACTCATTTCCTCACACCATTAGCGTGATGTACCATGTCTGCTTATGGAAAATAAGAGTTAAATCTAAAAAAACTAAAGTTACAATTGCTAGTTTTATCCAAGGAACATACTAGTGAAAAGTCTTTTCACTAAATAGTTCTAGTTTTTCTTCGGCAATATAAATAGCATTTACTTATACTTCTAAATTAAGGGAATAAACATTTAAAGAAAGGTTGTTGCACCAGAAATGTTGGAAGCATTGCATTGTATAACCTATCTCAGTGTCTTAGTCGTCAGGGTTGTTCAGAAATGTTCCAGTTCTTGGCTTTCCTGGGAAACCATTTTCTCTAAGGGTGGTAGGATTGTACTTGTCTTCTTTGAAGTTTGGTGTGAACACCTGACTTGCTTTGGCCAGTAATATGGGGATGGTGGTGACACGTGCCACTTTAAGGTGATTGAAGAATGAATGCACAATTTCCCACGTTTGCTTTTTCATGTCTCAACAATTTTAGAAGCCTGAGTAGAGATGGAGCTTCCACTGCTTGGGTCCCTGATCGACTATGATGTTTGAATTCCTCTTGCTGACCCTCATACAAGTAGAAGTAAACTTGTGCTTCTGAGCCAGTGAGGTGTGGGGGCTGCTTGAACTGCAGCAAAATCTGCCTTATCCTGAGTGATGGAGAAGCTGATACCTCGAAGTCGGAGGCTGCCATGCCAAATATCTGGAAAAATGTTAATGTTCCAAGTTATGCGGAGCCAAGACGTTTGGTTACCTGGTCCCCTATGATGATTTGAAAGGCAGATGATGAAGTAATTTCTAATTCTAAAGCAAGGGTCAGCAAACTATGCCCATAGGCCAGAATTTGGCCCACTTTCTGTTTTTATACAGCCTGCAAGCTGAGATTGGTTATTTACATTTTCAAATGATTGAAAATAAAATAAAATAAATGTTATTTCGTGATATGAACAAATTATGTGAAATTCAATTTCAGTGTCCTCAGTACAGTTTTCCTTGCTCACGCATATAAACACGGTTCGTGGCTGCTTTCATGCCACATGGTGGGGTCACAGCAGCAGGACTCTGTGACCTGCAAAGGTAAGTTATTTACAGTCTTAGCCTTTGCAGAAAGTGTGCTGACCCTTGTTCTGGACCCTAGAAAAAGAGGTTGGGAAACAGTGTTAGGAATTGTGATACTGTGATTTATAGTAAGAAATATGTATCTGGACTTCTTCCCTGCCACAGAGCTCCTAAACCTTGGAACTTTTTAAGTGATGAAAGCTTTATTAGAAAGGTGTCTTTTGTTATGTTAATGAGGCAGATTCTTGAAAAGCACTTAAGGAAGGGGGCTGGTTGCCTGGGGAACCAACTGGGAATAAAGGGTTGGAACTTTCAGTTTTACTCCCTGATGTCTGGAGGTTCAATCAGTCCCTAATGGCCGGTGATTTAATCAATCATGCTTCGTAGTGGAGGCTCCAAAAAAACCCAAAAGGATGATGTTGCGAGAGCTTCCAGGCCGGTGACCCAGAGCCCCTCCCTGTGCCCCCGTGCCAGCCGCTGTGCCCGGCTGCAGCCTCCCAAGGGACGGAAGCTCCTCTGCTGTGGACCTTGCCCTAGTATCTCTTCATCTGGCTGTTGAAACTGGTTTTCTGAGTTCTGTGAGCTGCTCTAGCAAATTCATTGAACCCAAGGAGGGGGTCATGGGAACCTCGGATTTATGGCCAGTCAGTCAGAGGCACAGGTGACAACCTGGACTTGAGTTTGGCATTAGAGATGGGACAATCCTGTGGGACTGGCCCTCAACCTGTGGAACCTGATGCTCCACTGGGGCCGATAGTATCAGAACCGAGTTGAGTTGCCCAGCCGGTGTCAGAGTTACTTGGTAGTGTGGGGAAAACCCCCACACTGGAGCTGGGGAGGCAGGAGCTTGGGGGTGTGTTGGTCGCTGTTGGCTGTTTCAGTGCTACAAGAAAGAAAGAAGCACAGAAAAGAACTGGCCGGTTTGCAAGCAAGGATAAAAGGGACAAAGAGAATCTGAAAGTTTGGCATGTACAGGAATGGAAGAGGTAGTTGCTTCGTAAACCAATAAAATGTAAAACTGGGAAGACCTTTGAGTGACAAAGATTGTTGAACACTGAGCCTTGGGATGGGCACAAATTAAGGGTACAGCCACCCCACCCATTCTTAAAGCCTCTGAGTGGGTCAGGGGCCAGCCAGGCAGTGGCGCCCAGCAAGTCCTTTCCGTGGAGCGAAGCAGCGGAGGGGTTGCTCTCCAGTGGAATCTGACAGGGCTAAGGAACTTGCAGTTCACTCAAGGCAGGGGTGGGACGCGAGCAAAGAGAACAGGAGGTGAGGTATGTGGGGGTGTGCGTGGGAGCAGAGAGAGAAGCCTAAGTCGGAGAAGGCAAAGAAATGCAGCGACTTTAGGAAGGATACGCAGAGAGGGCTGTGGCCATGCCTGTTGGCACCTGGAGTGACTGGAAGTGAGCTAAGCTTTTGAGAGAGTTGTTCTGTCAGAAGAGGCAGCTGCCTAGAGGGAAATAGACTGTCATTGTTGGGAACTAAAAGTGACCTTTGGACTCCAGATATCCCCAGATGTAGGAGGGCCGTGTCCCCAAAGCCCCTTCAGGTGCGGCCAAGGAGACAAACAATGAGCAGAACCCCTGGGAGGAGGAGCTAGAGGCAGAGAGAATTCCAGTCTTCCAGAAAGTGCAGTCGGACCGAATCAGAGACATTCCCCACCCGAAGCATATCTCAGGATGACCACGGTGTGGTCACTGGCGAATGACGTATTTTGGGTGCCTCTTATTAAGATTGGGAGTTTAGCACAAGTCAGGGTCCCTTTATCTCCATCCCAACTTTTCTTAACATAATTTGAGATTTTAGATCCAGGTTTCCACGGTTGTTTTTTAAAACCATGGTCATTATATAACTTGTTTTTCCAGAAGATAGCAATGACATTTGTGTTCAGTATTGTACACAGAACTGAAATAATTGTTAGATATTTTGAATAATTCCAGTCTCTTTCTGGATTTCTCTATCTTTGAGCTCTTAATTTTTTCTTCAGTTCTTTTAGCAGTTCCTTCAAGAAAGTGAAGGAATTGTCTGGGCAGCTCTATTGTTTCAGGCACAACATATAAGTCTTAAGAGTTCCTGGGATTTTGATCTCCACGCCCAGCAGTGACTCAGTGTGCAGCCTTAGGCCAGACAGCTTAACGTATCCGTTTCATTTTTTGAGAATGAAAGGATATTAAAACTTTCTGACCTCTGAAGGATTTTGTACAAAGTATTATCCGATGTCAAAAGTTTTAATGCACATGCAATTATTGTTTCTTTGAAATAGATCATCAAAGAGCCAGGATAAGCATATAGGAAGAAACAAATTTCCAAAGTACTTTCTACCTTCACTGACCCCCCCAACTCTACCCCCGGAGCATTTGCGTTCAGTGGAACGCGATCATTCGGGTACACGTATTTACCGTGACCTTCCACTGACTTGAGCTCTGTAGTAGGTGTGGTGTGTGTGGAAGCTAATAGAATAAGGGGTTCTGTCGCCAACCATGGGCCCACTGGCAGGGCTGGCCTCAGGCAGACCTGGCTGTGGCCAAGGAAGAATCGCTCTCCGGTTTCTCAGGTGACAGTTGAATGGAGAGGATCTGTTCAGCTCACTCAAAGGCGCTGGCAAGCGGGCTCTCCCAGGACCCCAGAGGGTCAGTATCTGCCGTCCGTTTGTGCAACTGCTCCAGGGAGAGCAGAAGCTGCATTTCTCTAAAACCTCCATGCTTTGGCATTCTTGGCTGAATTCACTTCCCGTGGACAAATAAAATGAGTCAGAACTGCCTTGGCCCTATGACCATGTTCCTGGGCCGTGGGTTGTGGAATTCCTCGGTTCTTGTCTTCTTGAAGGAAAGAATTCCGTTGAGAGCCTTGATAGACTTAAAGCCACAAGGGGTTTTTTATTCAGCAAAACGAAAAGAAAGTACCCTCCAGACTCAGAGGGGCAGGCTGGCCCTGAGGGTGGGTCTTACGTTGTGTTTTTTATGGGGGTTCATTTATTTGGTCTCCTCTCTCCCATTCTGTCCTTGTCGCCCCACCCTCCGGATCCACCTTGTTTCCCCCTCCGCCCTCTCCGCACATCCTTGTCTGCCCTCTTCCCTTGGCCCCTGAGTGCAACTAGTGGGGTGGGGTAGGGGGCAAAACTGCAGTGTAAACGATATGATAATGATGTTGTAATGGCCTCGGGGTTACTAGCGGACAAGGTTTTTCTTAGGTGCACATGCTCCCAAATTGGGTAAGTCCCTGCGACCCACTATCCTTTGCTGATGGGTCTGCGTTGAACCACCAAAGGAGCCGGTGTAAGGGAGACCGGGAGGCTCTGGGCGGAGCGTGGGTGGCCGGCCGCCTTCCTTTCTCCCCTCCTGCTCATGTCCGTCTACCTGCTGCTCTACCAGTTACAGCCAGTACGTGGCATGCTTGGCAGTGGTTCTGAAAGTGTGGTGTTTGGATGTCAGCGGGAATATCGCCTTGGAGCTTGTTAGAAGTCCCAGCTCTTGGGCTCCAGCCTGGACCTGCCAAGTTCTTCTCTCCGGGGATGGAGTGTGGTGGTAATCTGCCTTCTAACGTGCTCTCTAGACACTTCTGATGCGTGCTGGAATGTCAGAGCCGTTGTTGAAGAGGTTCATTTGTCAGTAAGAGGCCAGATCAAAACCATTTAAAAGATGAAAAAACACCCCCACCGAAACAACCAACCAACCAACAAACCTTCTATGCCTGGAATTACTCTTATGTGGTCATATTCGTATGATGAGTCGCCTCAGAAATAGGGTCAGGGGTCTGATGTGCGGACAGTTAAAATCTGTATCAGATGTAAATTTGAATTTTTCAATATTGCATTTCTGGATTAACAAAGTAAAGAAAAATTCTAATCAAAAGGGGAAATTTCACTTTACTTAACAACCTATAAAAAGAGACCTTATAAATGCAAGCTAAGAAGTTTGAGCTCATTCCATAGACAGTAAAGTGTGACATTGGTTTTAAATAGGGGAATGATGTGACTAGATTTGAGTTTTAGAAATTCAGCTCTACTGGCATTTAGGAGATGGTATGATGAAGAAGAGAGGCTGGATGCCGGGAGGCAGAGGGTGGGCATCTGGGAAGCTCTGTGCTGGTTCAGGTGAACTGAAGGAGTGGGGATAGGTGAGGTGTGGAGGGCAGAGGCTTTTCCGATTCTGTCCCCAGACCCCTTGAGGGTCATCTCTGCTGCCCACGCCTGCATATCCTAGCGTGCCAGGCTGCCCCCCTCACACATGCATTGCATATTTGATGACCCCTTGTCTTTTTCCAGAAAAAAATCCTGAACATCTTTAAAGATCCAAGCCCACTTCCTTACCTCTAGAATTCCTTCCTCACTTCCCTTGAGTTCTTTATTCTATCTGCTGTATTACAAGGGTACATGCTCATATATTTGCTACTGACAGATGTATCAATGTTCAACTGTTATTTATCCATTTATGTGGCTACTTTTATTATTAGATTTTGAGCTCTTTGAGAATGGGAATAATATCTGTTTGTTCATTTATTCAACAAATATTTTTTAAGCACCTAGTTTGGGCCAGGAACTGTTCTAGACAAAACAATGAAAGCATATGCTACATTGAAGAGGGAGATAGGAAAAATGAATAGCAGAATAATAGTTAATATGTATTATGAAAGGAAGAAAAATAAAGCATGGTGAGAAAGATGGAAAGGGCTCTCTCATGTAGTCAGGAAAGATCTCACTTAAAAAGGTTACATTTTAGCAAAGACCTTAAGGAGTGAGCTTTGTGGGTATTTAGGTGCATGAGTGTCCCAGGAAGGGGGTCTGCAAGGCCATGGCGCAGAGTGGGATGTGCTTGGCTTGTTCCAGGAATGAACTCAGCAGAGAGCAGTAGTGGACGATGTCCGAGAAGATCATGAAGGGACCAGTAGGCTGTTGTGGGGATTTAGCCTTTACTCTGAGTGATGTGGAAACCACTGGCAGTTTTGGATATAATGTGTCATAACCTGATTCACATTTTAAAAGTACCATTTGGCTCTGTAATGAGGTTGGACCGCAGAGATTCAGGGTGAAGCAAGGAGTACAGAAAAGGTACTATTATAAAAATACAAACAAAAGATGGTGACAGTAAAGTGGTAGATGCTGAGAGGTGATGAGAAGGGACAAGATTGTAGATTTACTTTGAAGGTGGTAAGATTTGTTGTTAGATGTATATGGGATATGAAAGACAGTAATTGAGAGGCTTCAAACTTTTTGGTTTTAGATTGAAGAGATGGAGTTTCCATTTGCCCATCTTGGAGGTTAACTGCAGGAGTCCAGTTTAGTTGTTTGAATATGCTGGGTAGGCATGTGGCGACGTGAGCCTATGCCTTAGGGAGCAGTCAGAGCTGCAGATGTGCTCGGGGCATCACCAGCGCATCAGTGGCAGGAAATGCACAAGACTAGATGCATCTCTTTACTCCCGGTGCTTAGCACAGTGGCTGACATGGCAGGTCACCCATAAATATTTCTGAGTAAATGAAAGAATGAATAATACAGTGCAGACAAAAACCAACCAGCCAACCAACTGAGGTAATGTCAGTGAGATGGTGGAATAGGAGGTCGGCAGCTCACATCCCTCCCACAGTGATCTGGCCGCTTTCCATGGACAAAAGTGCCTTTGTAGGATCTTTGGAATCCAGAGGTTGCAAAACCCCAGTGAAACCCAAGCCCAAGACTGAAGGGAGCTGCTTTGCAAAGGCAGTTCTGCACTCCGGTGGCAAGCTCACCAAATGTGGTTCCGCTTGCAGATGAAGAACAGTCCTGCCATCCTATGGACTCGGCTGCGGTCCTATAACCAGCCCCGTTTGCACAGGGACTTGGTGGGAGATGTGCCCATCCATGCCACAATTACAGGCCCACCAACATTAGTCCCAGTTGTGGATCCTGAGGTGGCCGCGTGACCTGTCTAGTCCTGCTCTCAGTCATGCCCACCCCAAGACTTAGTAACTCCTGTCCATTTTCTTTGTAGCAGGCCCACTGACCTCAGTTCTGGCTGTGGACTCTGAATTGCCCTGAAACTTGGTTCTAGTTCTACTTGCCGTGGTCTTAGAGGCAGCACTGCTTGGTCAGGAAACTTTCAGGAGACTCCCATGCAAATGCCCAGTGGCAGGCCTGCTGACCTCAGTCCCGACTGGATGCTGAGCAGCCCTGTGATCTGGCTCCAGTCCCCTTCTACTGTGGTTCCAGAGGCAGTCCTATCTTCCCCGGAAGGCACCCAGAGACCCAGTAGGAGACACACCCATCTTCATCTTTGGTAATGGGTCCTGCTGTTTGCTGGCTCAGCTGATGACCCAGAAACAGCCACACTGGCTACAGACCTGCTCAGAGGCAGGTCTTACCCACGTGGGGATGTGACCCAACCATGCCCCAGTTATAGTCTTGTCGACCACAGACCCAACTGTCTAAGAACAGCCACCTGACCAAACTCCTGCCTTGCTTGACTGAGATCCCAGAGGCGGCCACATCAGTCCGGTGACCCATCAGGACAAGGTCTTTACCTTCCAAAGATAGTCTGTGGACAGAAAGATGTTTGTTCCTTCAAATGTAGACATCAGTGTAAGGCTACGTGGATCATGAAGAATGAGGCAAATGTGACAGAACCAAAGGAAACCAATAAAGCTCCAGTAACTGAACCCAAAGAAACAAAGATTTATGAATTGCCTGACAAATAATTAAAAATGATTATCTTAAGGAAGCTGTTACAGAGCAGATAGACAACTCAACAAAACCAGGAAAACAATGCATGAACAAAATGATAAGTTTAACAAAGAGATAGAAATCATAAAAAAAGAATCAGATGAAAATTCTGGGCATGAAAATACAATGAATGAAAAGAAATTTGCAATAGGGAATATTAACAAACAACTTGATCAAGCAAAGGAAAGAATCTGTGAACTCAAGGCAAGTCATTTGAAATTATCTAGTCTAGGAGAAAAAAGAAAAGGAGTCAAGAAATCCTATGGGATTCAAGGGGTATGATCAAGGGAACTAATATAACTTTTGGGGGGCAGGAAGTTTATGTAATGCAATAATGACTGAGTACTGCCCAAATCTGGGAAGAGACATGGACAGTCAGAAACATGAAGTTTAAAGTTCCCCAAACAGTTTCAGCCAAAGAGGGCTTGAGACACAGTATCATCAAACTGTCAAAAATCAAAGAATTTTGAAAACTGTAAGAGAAAAATGAGCTGTCACGTATAAGGAAACCTCCATAGGCTCTCAGTAGATTTCTCAGTAGAAACCTTGCAGACCAGGAAAGAATGGGATGATATATTAAAAGTTCTGCAAGAAAAAAAAAGTCCAACCAAGAAGAGTACTTTGTTTGGCAAAACTGACTTCCAGAGATGGAGAGATAAAGACCTTCCCAGACACACACAAATTGAGGGAGTCCATCATTACTAGACATAGCTTAGAGGAAATGCTAAAGGCAGTTCTTCAAACTGAAATGAAAGGATGCTAATTAGTAACATGAAAACATATGAAAGTATAAAACTCACTGTTAACGGTAAGTATATTGTCAAACGTAGAATACTCTAATGATGTAATGGTATGAGTAAACCCCTTTTAACTATAGCATAAAGATTAAGAAAAAAGTATTAAAAATAATTTGATACAGTAAGTAGTTAATGGATATACACTATAAAAATATGTAAATTGTAACATCAAAAACAAAATGGGAGGGATAAAAAAGAACTTTTATATAAAGAGTTAAGGTGTTATTGCTTAAAATAGACTTATCACTGTAAGATATTATCTGTAAGCCACATAGTAACCACAAAACAAGTACATAGAGTAGATCCACAAAAGATAAAGAAAATCAAAGTGTACCATAATGGAAAATCATCAAATCACAAAGGAAAGTAGAAAAAGGGAAGAAAGGAACAAAGGAACTACAAAATAGCCAGAAAACAATAAACAAAATGACAATATTAAGTCCTTACCTATCAATAATTACTTTAAACATAAATGGATTAAATTCCCCAATGAGAAGACATGGAATAGTTGAATGAAAAAAACAAAAACAAAAACAAAAAAACAGAATACCCCACTATATGCTGCCTATAAGAGAATCATGTCAGCTTTCAGGGCACAAACAGACTGAAAGTGAAGGGATAGAAAAAGATATTCTATGCAAATGGTAACCAAAAGAGAGCAAGGGTAGCTACACTTATATCAGGTAATGAAGACTTTTAAGTCAAAATCTGTCACAAGAAACAAAGAAGCTCACTATATAATGATAAAGTGTCAATTCATAAAAAGGATATACTAATTATAAACATATGTGCACCCAACACCACAGAACCTAAAGCAAATACTAACAGATCTGAAGGAAGAAATATACAGCAGTACAATACTAGGGAACTTAAATACCTGGATTGACAATGGATAGATCATCCAGGCAGAACATCAACAAGGAAACAGTGGACTTGAACTACACATTAGACCAAATGGACCTAACAGATATATATAGAATATTCCATCTAACATCAGCATCTTCTCAAGTGCAAATCAATATTCTCCAGGATATCATATGGCAGAGGCCATAAAACAATACTCACAAGATTTAAGAAGATCAAGGTCATATCAAGTATCTTTTCTGAGCACATGGTATGAAACTAGAAATCAATAACAGGGAGAAAGCTGGGAAATTCACAAATATGTGGGAGTTAAACAATATACTCTGTAACTACCAATAGTCAAAAAAGAAATAAAATAATTCTTGAGACAAATGAAGATGACAACGTGGCCTACAAAACTATGGGATTCGGCAAAGCAGTTCAAAAAGGGAAGTTTAAAATGACAAACGCCACATCAAGACAAAAGAAAGATCTGAAATAAGCAAACTAACTTTACACCTCAAGGAACAGTAAAAAAGAACAAACAAAGCCCAAAGTTGGCAGAAGGAAATAACAAAGATCATATCAGAAATAAATGAAATAGAGACCAGAAAGGCAATACAAAAGATCAGTGAAACTGAGTTGGTTTTTTGAAAAGATAAAGAAAATTGACAAATTTTTTTAGAATACTAAAAGAAAAATCAGAAAAATGAAAGAGAAGACATTTCAACTGATACCACAGAAATGCAAAGGATCACAAAAGACTACTATTAACAATTTATATGCCCACAATTTAGATAAACTAGAAGAAATGGAGAAATTCCTAAAAACATACAACCTACCAGATCAAATCATAAAAAATAGAAAATATGAACACTAAGAATGAGTGAAGAGATTAAATCAGTAATAAAAAACTCCTAAAAAAGAAAAGCTCACACCAGATGACCTACCTGGTGAATTCTACAAAACATTTAAAGAGGAATTAATGCAAAGCTTTCTCAAATTTTTCCAAAAAATTGAAGAGGATGGAACACTTCCAAACTCATTTTACAAGTCCAGCACTATACTGATACCAAAATAAAGTTACAGACCTGTATCCCTGATGAACACAAATGCAAAATTCCTCAACAAAAGTCTAGCAAACTGAATTCAATTGTATGTTAAAATGATTATACAGCATGATAAATTGGGATTTATCTCTGGGATGCAAGGATGGTTCAGCATACTCAAACCAATCAGTGTGATACACCACATTAATAGAATGAAGGATAAAATTCATATGATCATCTCAATACACACAGAAAAAACAGTTGACAAAATTCAGCATCCTTTCATGATAAATATGCTCAACAAACTGGTTATAGAGGGAACATACCTCAACATAATGACAAGCCCACATATATATGACAAGCCCGTGGCTAACATACTCCATGGTGAAAAGCTGAAATTCCCTCTAAGGTCAATAAGACAAGGGTTCCCACTCTTACCACTTCTATTCAACATAGTACTAGAAGTCCTAACCACAACAATTAGGCAAGAATAAGAAATAAAATGCCTCCAAGTCAGTAAGGAAGACATAAAATTGTCTGTTTGCATATGATATGATATGATATAAATAGAAAACCCTAAAGACTCCACCAAAATCTGTTAGAGGAAATGAGTTCAGTAAAACTGTATGGTACAAAATCAACACAAAAATCAGCTTCATTTCTATATACAAACAACAAACTTAAAAGAAATTAAGAAAACATTCCATTTATAATTGCATTCCCAAAGAATAAAATACTGAGGAATAACTTTAGCCAAGGAGGTAAAAGTTCTGTATACTGAAAACTATAAACATTGATGAAAAAAATTGAAGGCACAAATAAACAGAAAGATACCCTGTGTTCAATTATCCTGGATTGGAATAATTAGTATAGTCAAAATATCCATGTTACCCAAAGCAATCTACAGATTCAGGCCAATACCTATCAAAATTCAAATTGCACTTTTCAAAGAAATAGAAAAAACAATTCTAAAATATGTATAGAACACAAAAGACCCTGAAGAGCTGAAACAGTCTCAAGCTAGAATGAAACTGGAGGCATTGTACTTCCTGACTTCAAAATATATTATAAAGCTATTGTAATAAAAGTAGTATGGTATTGGCATAGAAACAAACATATACCAATGGAACAGAATATAGAGCCCAGAAAAAAACCTATGCATATCATCAGTATAGATGCCAAGAATACGCAATGGGGAAAGGATGGTCTTTTCAATAAATGGTGCTGGGACAACTGAATATCCACATAAAAAAGGATGAAATTGGACCCTTATCCTGTACCTTATGCAAAGATCAATTCAAAATGGATTAAAGACTTAGATAAATGCAATACGCCAAACCATGGCAGTCTTAAAGCAAACAGAGAAAAAAATCATTGACATTGGTATTGGCAATTATTTTTTACATATGATACAAAAAGCAAAGGCAGCAACAGCAAAAATAAGCAAGCAGGATGACATCAGACTAAAAACTTTCTGTGCAGCAAAGGAAACAGTCAATGAATGAAAAGGAGACCTATGGAATGGGAGAAAATATTTCCAAACCATATATCCAATTAGTGGTTAATGTCCAAAATATATAAGGATCTCATATACCTCAATAGAAAACAAACAAAACAAAACAAATAACCCAATTACAAAATGGACAAAGGTCTTGAACAGACATTTTTCCAAAGAAGATTCAAGTAGCCAATAGGTACATAAAAAAGTGCTCAACATCACGAATCATTAGGGAAATGCAAATATTAAATGAGAAATCACTTTATACATGTTGATGGCTATTATAAAAAAGTCAAAAGATAACAAGTATTGATGAGAATGTGGAGGAAACAAAGCCCTCATACAGCTGGTGGGAATGTAAATCAGCACAGCCACTATGGGAAATAGGATAGAGGTTCCCCCCCAAATTTAAAATAGAACTACCACATGATTGAGTAATCCCACTTCTGAATATCTAGATATATAGATATATATAGATATAGATAGATATCAACCAAACCCTAACTATCCATCAATGGATGAAGAGATAAAGAAAATGTGATATGTATATATATATATGCATATATATGTATACACACACATATAAACACACAGTGGATAATGTTATGTGATTATAAAAATATATCATCTATAATTATATATTAGATACATTACATAATTATGTGTGTGTGTGTGTGTACATGGTCACACTGTGGAATATTACTCAGCCTTAAAAAAGGAAATCCTGTCATTGTGACATAATGGGTGGAACTGAATGACATTATGCTAAGTGAAATAAGCCAGACACAGAGAGAAAATACTGCATGATCTCACTTGTATATGGAATTTTGAAAAGTTGAACTCTGAGAGAAAAGAAGAGTGGTTAAGGGAGCTGGTGACTGGGGGAAATGGGAAGGTGCTGGTCAAAGCATTCACTTATAAGATGAATGAATGAGTTCTGGAGACCTGATGTATAGTATGGTGACTATAGTTAATAATATTGTATTGTATACTTAAAATTTGCTGAGGGTAGATATTAAGTGTTCTTACCATACACAGGTGAGTTGGTGAATATGTTAATTAGCTTGATTATGGTAATAATTTCCCTATGCATATGTATATCAAAACATGACATTGTGTACTTTAAATATATACAATTTTTATTTTCGATCATACCTCAGTAAATCTGGGGGGGAACCTCTTCTACAGAATATCAGGACTGAGCTTGGACATAGCTTATGGTATGAGTGATTGAATCAGAGACTAAAATATTTCATGTCTCTGATTAAGTATAAAAGCCACTGTAAATTGTAAATGTTGCACATATTTGCTACCCTTTCTCCTCACTTCTGCTTCTCATTATCCTGGATGTTTCTGTAGAATTTTGTGTATTTACTATAGAATTTATTCCATGTATTTTTGATAGTTTTAATAGAACACAGAATTATGTATATTACTTGACTTCTGTTATTCCCATTTTCTCTCCATGGCATCCTTCACACCCAAAAATACCCTCCATAGTACCTGAAATGACCTCTTACCTCAGTGTCCATGATTCTATAAAATGTGGCTCTAGTAGAAAGGGTTTCAGATGAAGACATTTATTCATCGTTAACTTTTCTGAATCATTTGAAGAGATACTTTTTCCTAGCCTGTGCTTTATGAGCAAAACCAAAATCTTGCCAATTACAAATAGCTGACCAATTGTTGTGTGCTTCTTATAAAGGGAGTTTTCCAAGGAGAACTTGGTGCAACTGAAAACAGTTATATCATAGAAATTTGAATATGTACTTGCAAAGCAAAGTTTCATACAAACCACTTCATTTGAAATCTGTTGAAGAAATCTCTAATTTTTCCAAAATACTCATGCATGAGAAACATTGGAATTGCTAGGTAATTTGCTGCACTCGTCTAGTCTGAATGGATAGACACTCGCACATGCCCACTCCCTTAATTAGGTCTGTCACTGTAAGCCTGTAATATGGTAACGATCATAGGAGGATTACCCTTTAATAATAACTAAAGTGAGAGCAAAGAGAAGCAGGGCTGCACAGACACTTTTAAGCCAGAAGGGTACGGAGCATGGAGGCTGCCTGCTGGTGAGTGTGCGGGTCCTCAGAGGCTTGATGATCCGCTCTCTCTGGGTCAGGATGGCTTCCCGTGCACGGGCCCACTTCCCTGGTCCCTGTAGGCGGTACTGGTATGGTGTGCATGGTCCGAAGAAAATTTCCATAGCCAGCTTTGGGTCCCACAGGAAGAGTGAGAACAGGTTGGGTTTCACTCCTATTTCAGAGGCAATTTCATCCATGTAATCCACATACTGCACTCTGCGTGTAACACGAGGACTATTCAGGAGCCTGAAACCAGAAGGAGAAAAAATCAGAAACCTCAAGGCAGATGACAATCTCCATGCCTCCAACCACAGTTCCCTTTAAACATTGGTGGACCTTGTATGAGGGATAATCCATGGGGAAAAGAATGAATAGCTATTGATGATTTCTCCAGAAAGCGGGAGATGAAATGTGCTTTCTTGTTTTCGGTGGTTTCTAACAAAATGTTCATGCAGTGTATTTTTCACCCTCAAATCTTTCCAAGGAGCTTGGACAGTAATAGGTGGTTTTCAGAAGATTTTTGTTTTATTAATGATATTCATTTCCTAAATTCTGTACTTTGGCCAATCATTTGATTCTCATTCAGGATATATTCTCATTTTGGTAAATCAGTGGTGAGGAATATGATGTGTGAATTACACAGGCCAGGTATTAAGTATGTGTGACATTAATTCAAGTTTAAGTATTGCTGAAATGCAATTTCTGGCCCATCTTCTTAAACCAAAGTTACTGGATAACTAACTATTCTTAGGATAAAGACATGATCTTAGAGAACATGCTATGGCACTCATATTGTAGATTCTCCGTGGATTTTTGTTGAATAGAAATAAATTACATTCCCAGCCCCAATAGTTGAGAGTAATTTTCCAAGAAGATTTGGTACAATCTACAAACTTTTGACCTCATGTCAGAATTTTAATCGGATTCTGTAAATGATTTGCCAGGTCACTTCTCACAGTGACTTATTGTACCAACTCCTTGAAGGAGTGAGATAATCGTTCATTTCATCTTACATTTTCACACGCTTTGCATCTCTAAGGCTATGACATGACGTAAGTTTGTAATTGTGCACTGTATCTAGTGTTCTATGAAGTTTCCATGTTGGACCATTCTGTATCGATTCCACCCATAAACATTCCGTACATGATATGCTTGGTTGAGAAGAAATGAAAAAGTTGATAATGTGAGGTCTCATTTAGGCAGCTAGACTCAGATTCTTTGATGAGAAAAATGTATGAATACTTGATAGGCAAACAGCTCCGACTAAACACTATCAAATGACTTTCCCCAAGAAGCAAGTTTCTTACTCTTTTTCAATTTTTTTTCTCTTCTTTCTTATGTCAGCCATCATGTCACTCACTGAAGGTAATTTGTTCAATCCTAGGAAAGAAATTCCAAATTTCAGCATGGCTTTCTTAGTGAAGAAGTTGATACCCTGGTGTCAGTGAGGTGGAGAAGGTCATGGGTGAGGCCGCACAGGTGTGGGGGAGGCGGGTCCAGAGTAGCTGGAGTGCCCTCCACCCGACAGTGCTTCATCACGTGCACATGCCATACGAATGCACAGGCCTATCCTTTCAGGAGTTCACGTTTTGACTTGCAGACCTCAAAACCCACAAGGAAGGATGAAAGGGACTCACATCCAACCCACAGACACAAAGTAGCGTGTGTGCCGTCCCATCACCAGAGTATTCACTTTCACTCTCCTTTAGTCAGTTACCCTTTTACATTTATGTTATGACTTAGTTGACAAGTATATATTGTAGCTAGTAATGATTACTCAATGTCTACTGATTGGTTTTGTTGGACAGAGAGTTCTAATTTTCCATCCTAACTCACGGAAGGGCACCTTCCTACGACTATCCTTGCATTTCTTTGATGGTGACAGCCTACAGTTTGAGAAACACAGAATGTTCCAGAAAAATAGGGGAAACTTTTTAAGTGAGAAGCAAACAAGTGAGCAGAACAATTACAGTGTGATCAGCATCATTGCATAAAGTAAGGCTTTGAATCTGTCTTCTTCAGTTTTATTGCCAACCTTCAAATTAATGCTATGGTAAAGAATAATAATGATTACAACAGTGTCTGACCTTCATTCATTCATTCATTCATTCAGTATTTATTGGATGCCTACAAGAGCCAAAGTGCTTATTGTTGATTCTTACCACCCTGCGAAATGCACGTAAGAATTCCCGCTTCCCATAAGGGAGGAAGTTGTGGAGGTCAAGTGACATGTCAAGATCATGGATCCCCTACATGGAGGAGCTGGCTTTCAGTTCCGGGCTTGTTTCATTACAAAGCTCTTGCTCTTTGACTTGTGCTGTGGTACAATTCCAGTTACTCTGTGGCTCTGCCATAATTCTTATAATTAACATAATTCACAGCTCATTATTGTGACTCTGCTTGTCCTCTTTATATTTTGAACTTGAGAGACAGACGAAAACCATGCCCCCTCTAGTTTAAGCCCCTTACAGGATGAGCCTTGCAGCACTGGGAGGTGGGGTGACTCATTTTCCAGCTATGCTTTAGGTAGAGACCCCTCTTCTACCCACCTCACTTCTATCCTGTGCACCTCCCTGAAAAGCTCTAGAAAATTATTTGCCAATAAGATGTCATTTATTGATAGTTCAAGGTAGTAGTTTTTTAACCTTCATTTTAATAAGGAATCTTAAAGATTAAATAACTATCAAACACTGAAGTAACGAATCTCAAGTGGCAAAAGTTCAGGTACCGTAAAGGTTGATTTCAAGTATGTTTTGCCGCTGGAGACCTTGGCAGTGCCTCTGAAAGCTGTCATCTGTTCTAAATATGCATCTGTTCTGAGTGTGCATGAAGTCAGCACATACCCTTGAATACACGTACAGCCCACCGGCTCTGGAGTTCTGATGTGGGCATGGTGGCCCCCACTGGCTGGAGGATGCCAATGAAGGCTAGCGTTGGTTTTTCTAGCTGAGGAGGGAAGACAAACTTAAACATGGAGAGCTGGCTGTCCAGAACCGTTGAGCTATTTTCCAAAAAGGGGAAAGAGAAAGTGTATCCGGTGGCAAAGATAATTAAATCAATGTCCTCTTCCGTGCCGTCTTCGAAGATGGCAGATGTCTCCGTGAACTCTCTAACATTCGGTTTTATCAGAACTTTTCCAGAAATTATGTGGTTGGGTAGATCATCACTGAAAGTAGCTTGATGGCTCAGAAATCTGTAGAATAAGAATGGAAATCCAGGAAAATCAGTACATGTCTGTCTGGAAAGCAGCTGAGCTAAGAAAATACTTCTTGGTTGACCTAAAAAATGAAAGAGCTATGTTTTTGTTTTACAGAAGATTTCTTTTCCTCCATACTTTTTCTGATTTATTTACTGAACAAACATTCTGTATTTATCAGAATGCAAATATTGATTTAATGCTTACTATATGCAAGTGAGGCATTGATATATAATTCCTTTAAAACAATTTCTTGGGGAGAGATTTTTAAAAGCAATTGGCTTGAATTATTCATATTGGACCAGGAAAATTAGATCATATTCTGATTTCCATTCTGAGAACCCACATACCATTTTTATAAATTTTACCAACATTATTTAATTTTAACACCATTAATAGTCTTCCTGCTTCTATACCCAACTCTCTCCAATTTCTCCCCCATTCCGCAGCTTGAGTGATAACTTCTAAAATGTAGTTATTCCCCCATGGGTTTCTATTTCACTAAAAATAAAACTCAAAGTTATTACCATGCCCTAGTCCTAAAATCAGTATGTGATCTAGTCCCTGCCTAGCTCTCTCTGGACGTAGTTCCCACCACTTCCCCCTCCCCCGGGACTCCAGCTGCACTGGGCTCACTGCCCTTCCTTGAATAAATCATGCTCATTCCTGCTTTTGAACTGTTCCTTCTATCTAGAATGTAATTCTCTCAGGACTTGCCCTTCACCTCCTGCAGATCCCAGTTCATCTTCTTCCATCGTATAAGCATTCCACAGCCACCCCATCTAAAGATTTCCCTCCCAGCCCTGCTTAACTCCCTTCGTCACGGAGTCACTTCACGACGTTGCATTAGACCTGGACGTGTTGGTCTCTCCCCTACTGAGAAGGAGGCCCAGCAGGCACTAGGGCTCTACCAGGCTTCGTCACCATGCCATTCCCCTTACCCAGACCCTGCCTGACCATATATTAGTAACTCAGAAATACTCACGAAGCTTATCCAGACTGTACAGATACTCAGTTTTATCTTTTTTCCCATTTATGCCTCACAAAAGATAGGTGGATAGGGATTATATTTTACCAACATAAAAAAAGAGAGGAAAAATACATAACTACCCTGAGTTTATAGGGAAGGTAAACACTATAGGTTTGTTAATAAGACTAGACGGGTGATGGCAGGTCCAGTGGTCTTTCTATGTATACATATATATGCATAACTAAATATTTTTTTATCAGTGAAGACCGAATGGCTTTAGCATTCATGATTCTAATAAAATATTTTAACTGAAGTATATTTACAGGCATGCCTTGGAGGTATGTGGGTTTGGTTCCAGACCACTGCAATAAAGCGAATATCTCAATAATGTGACTCAAATGAATATTTTGGTGTCCCAGTGTATATAAAAGTTATGTTGACACTATACTATAGTCTGTTAAGTGTGCAATAGCATTATGTCTACAGAGACAATGTACATACCTTAATTAAAAAATACATATTGCTAAAAAATGCTGAATATAATCTGAGCTTTCAACAAGTCATTAATCTTTTTGCTGGTGGAGGGTCCTGCCTTGATGCTGATGGTCATTGACTTTTAGGGTGCGGTTGCTGAAGGTTGGGGTGGCTGTGGTAATTTCTTAAGACAGCAGTGAGATTTGCTGCACCAAATGACTCTCCCTTTCATGAGTGATTTCTCTGTAGTGTGTGATGCTATTTGACAGCATTTTACCCACAGCAGAACTTCATTCAAAATTGGAGTCAGCCCTCTCGAATCCTGCTGCTAAGTTTATGGAATTTCTAAATCCTTTGTTTTAATTTCAACAATCTTTATAGCTCCTTCACCAGAGTAGATCCCATCTCAAGAATCCACTTTCTTTGTTCACCCATAAGAACTCCTCTTCTGTTCAAGTTTGATCATGAGATTTCAGCAGTTCAGCCCCATCTTCAGGCTGTGTGTCTGATTCTAGTTCTCTTACTGTTCCCACCACACCTGCAGTCACTTCCTCCACTGAAGCCTTGAACCCCCTCAAAGTCCTCCCTGAGGGTTAGAGTCAATTTCTGCCAAACACTTGTTAATATTAATACTTTGACCTCTTCCCGTGAATCATGAATGTTCATAATGGCACCTAAAACAATGAATCCTTTTCAGAAGCTTTTTAATTTACTTTCCCAGCTCCATCAGAGGAACCACTATCTTATGGCAGGTATAGTCTTACAAAATGTATTTCTTAAATAATAAGACTTGAAAGTCTAAGTGACTCCCTGATCCATGGGGTGCAGAATGGATGTTGTATTAGCAGCATGAAAACAACATTAATCTCATCGTCTATCTCCATCAGAGCCCCTGGGTGGCCAGGTGCATTGTCAATGAACAGTAATGTTTTGAAAAGAATCTTTTCTAAAAGCAGTAGGTGTCAACCATGGGTGAAAATACTCACCAAACCATTTTGTAAAAAGAGATATGTTATCACCAGGCTTTGTTGTTCTGTTCCTAGAGCACAGGCAAGTAGATTTGGCATAATTCTGAAGGACTTTAGGATTTCCAGAATGGTAAATGAGCCTTGGCTTCAACTAAACTCACCAGCTGCATTATCCCAGAACCAGAGAGTGAGCCTGTCTTTCGAGGCTTTGAAGCCAGGCACTGACTTCTCTCTAGCCATGAAAGTCCTAGATGGCATCTTCTTCGGGTATAAGGCTCTTTTGTCTACATTGAAAATCTGTTGTTTAACATAGCCACTTTCGTTAATGATTTGAGCTACATCTTCTGGGTAATTTGCTGCAGCTTCTCTATCGGCACCTGCTGCTTCACCTCCTCTTTTCTGTTATGGAGATGGCTTTCCTCCTTGAACGTCAGGAACCAACCTCTCGTAGCTTCAGACTTTTCTTCTGCAGCCTCCTCCCCTCTCTCAGCCTTCACAGAATTGAAGAGTTAGGGCCTTGCTCTGGATGAGGCTTTGGCTTAAGGGAATGCTGTGGCTGCCTTGATCTTCTATCCGGGCCACTAAAACTGTCTCCATAGCAGGAATAAGGCTGTTTCACGTCCTTATCGATTGCGTGTTTACTGGAGGAGCAGTTTTAATTTCCTTCAAGACTTTTCCTTTGCATTCACACTGGCTAATTATTTGGTGCAAGATCCCTGTGTTCCAAGTCTGACCTGCTGACTCCAGAAGAGAAGCAAAATTCCTTTGCAAAAATCCTAGAACATACCTGTGTTGGGGTAGCAAGCCATAAATGCTGTGGTTAAATCGAGTGTTTAACTTGTTCTCCGCCCATCTGTTGATTAAGAACGTAGGGTAAAATTTGTTGAGGACAGAATTAAAGCGTGTGAAGAGAACAGTGTCCATGGGCATCCCGTTATCCCAGACCCGGTTCCAGATCCAGGTGCCTCGCCTCGTGCTCAGGAACACCTAGGAGAGAATGCAAGTCAGTGAAAAATGGGTCACTCGCACTATAACTAGCAGTTTCTCTTCAAAGGGTCCTTTTCTCCGTTTTTCAGCTCTCTCTCCCTTGGCTCAGGGGGACAGATGGGTCAGAAGTCTCCTGCCTCCTTTGCGTGCAGAGTCCCTGTGTTCTCAGAGACAGGCGCGCCTACAGGCACGGGCGCCGACACTGGTGCTCGCAGCTCCAGCCCTCTCCCCCCGCAGCCTCTGGGTCTCACCCACTCGCCCTCTGAGCCTTCTCCAGAGCCGTGTGTGATGCCTGCCGTGTGTTAAGTTCCAGACTCCAGATGAACGCAGTGGTGCAGTGAGATGAGAGATCAACAAAGTGACACATAAGATCACATCCGTCTGCAAATCACAGTATTACAGTACCGAGAACACTAGTTAATCTGTCCCTAGAAATCTACGTATGGCAGGAAACAAAGGTGGGGAGGTGGTGTCAATAGCCACATCAGTGAAAAAGAAACAGGTTTTAGAAAGGCTTTTCTGGTATGGTCATTTTTGTAAGTCTTGGCAGAGCTCATGAAGCCTCTACCACACTCTGGTCATTCACTAAAGTTTGAAATATTTACTTCTTAAATTTAATGAATTTACTTTTCATCAAACGTACTCACAATTCCCCCCTCCCCGTTCACCTGTTTCACTAATCTCCCCATCTCCTCCCTTGCGGCCACCAGCAGTCTGTTCTCTGTGTCTGTGAGCCTATTTCTGTTTTGTTTGTTTGTTCATTTGATTTGTTTTTAGATTCCACATATAAGTGAAATCATATGGTATTTGTCTTTCTCTGTCTGACTTATTTCAGTAAGTGTGATGCCCTCTGGGTCCATCTGTGTTGTCACAAATGGCAGGATTTCATTCTTTTTTATGGTTGAGTAATAATCCATCGTGTACATGTCCCACACCTTTTTATCCATTCATCTATAGACGGACATTTAGGTTGCTGCCATATTTTGGCTATTGTAGGCCACGCTATGGTAAACATAGGGGTGCCTAGATCTTTCGGGATGACCGACTGTGTTTTCTTCAGGTAAATTCCCAGAAGTGCAATTGCTGAGTTGGCTGGTAATTCTATTCCCCGTTGTTTGCGACACCTCCATGCTGCTTTCCTTAGTGTCTGCACCATCTTGCAATCCCACCAGCAGCACAGGGGGAGGGGGCTGTTTTTACTCAATTCTCACTTTTTTTTAATTGGAATGCATTACCATGATGTCTACCAAGAAAACAGGTGTGAAGAGTCAGTTAACAACCAGCATTGAAGCAGGGTGTGGATACACACTACACACATTTCATCCAGTGCTTCGTGCAGTGTTCACGTCTCAGAGGGTCGTGGGCAGGTTGCATCTCAGGAAAGAGAATTTTAGGCAGCAAACCTGTGCAGTTACATGACTGAGCTCGACCGCCAGGTCAGCTCCAGAATTTCCAATGCCAACCACGATGATTTTCTTTCTCCGAAATTTCTCTGCATTCTTGTATTCCCAGCTGTGGATATATTGGCCCTTGAACCTCTGGATTCCTGTGGGCAAGAATAGAATTGCTCAAGCTGTGGTCATTCTTTTGTTTTCTTTAACTGCTGGCATATTCTAAAGCTTACTACTGAACTCGAAGTCCATTCTATTCAGACCTCATATTTGCTGATCTACTGTTGCTGGTCTGTGGCCTGGGCCTGCCCGACATCCTCAGAAAGAATGAATCTTCCCACAGCCTTGTTCCAGACCATAAATTCTTTGCCCAAATTCCCAGCTTTCTAAGAAACCCAGACATCTCATTTCTGCCTCCTTTTTACTTATTTATACCTTGCCACGCCTTCAGAGAGGAGCTTGACTCCTATTTAAGTAATCCACCTCCTGGTCCTTCATCTGCGTTATTTACAGCGACTAGACCCACGTCCTGTCTTGCTTTGCCAGCCCAGGCTTCATCCCTGTCCAGTCTGTTTCCGTCTCTTCTGGGGCCCAGGACACCCGTGCCACTAACACCATTATCTCTGCTTTCCTACTGGGGCAGACGTTCCAACATCACCCACAGAATCTGAAGCTGAGGTGACGTAAGAGCTCCTTATTTTTGCCAGAAATTATCTTTGACTTAAAGAGACCCCATGTGGCAGAGCCATAAAAACTGGTTGACTTTGCAGATTTTCACCTTGTAAACAACACTGGGGTCTGCACCTGGGGGCTTCCCGGGATCCTCCTGAGACACTGGCAGCCTCTCTGGTCTATAGTGTGGTTCAGTCCTTGTCTTCTTCCTTTTTCCTACAGAATCTGCCCCAAACTTCAGCTTTCCTTTGGACTCAGTTCCTCAGTCATCACCTAGTGAACGCCTGGCATGCGTCTAGTTGTTTCCAAACTCCATCTTTGCCAAGACCGGTTGTCAATCCAACTTCCGTTAGCAGCTGTACCAGTCATCCCTCCCCTGCGCCCTGCCCTGGCCCCAGTGCAGCCCCTCTCACTCCCTGCAGATAAGCTTCTTTTCTTTGCTTTTATGAAACAGCAAAGATCTTAGGTTCTCTCCTCAACAACTAAAAAGATGCTGTGTTTCCATCCATCCTTCCTCGATCTCCTCTCCTCACGAGAAAGTGTTTCTCTTCTATTCCAAGATGAACCCTTTGCCCTGTGGGCCAATATGGGAGGAGACCCTGAGGCCAGATACCCCAGACATGAACCTCAGCTCTTTCACTACCAGTGGCATCTGAAAGGAGTAAGTGGAAACTGTTCTGCCCACTTACAGGCATGGTACCAGGAATGCCTTAAAATGGTCCTGCCACACAGTACGTACTTGAAAAATAAGTTAAATGCTCTTTGAATGTCTTCCGTCCCATCCTGTTGTCCCCCGTTTTCGGTGAAAGCTTCTGCGACCTGGGCGCCTGTGGCCTCCTCCATCACTCCCCTCACCGTTGCCCAGGCCGGCAGCCTTAGGGTTTCCCTGACGCCTGTGCCTCGTCACCCATCTGGTGCAGCCACAGATTCGGTCATCTCTTCATTCAAGCTGTATTCAGTGCCCGGGTACTTCGTGACATTTCCGCTGCCACCATCCTGTCCAGACCACCCGGTCTCCCCCCTGAACTGGTCCAAGGGCCTTGTCCAGGCTCTGCATGCTTCCACCTTTACCCCCGTTTCCCCAACTATTTTCAGCACAGCAGCCAAAGGGGTTGGAGCCACTCCTGTGCTCGGCTCCCCCCAGCCCCACCTCCTCGCATCACCTCCTTCCCGCTCCTTCCTCTACGCCCCCCACGGAGGGGCTGTCGGGCACACGCCCTCCTCGCGGCTGTTCGCCTGCTCTTCTGCTCGCGTGCTGCCCCCAGACGTCAGCATCACTTCCTCAACCTTGCTGGGTATTTGCTCAAGTGTCCCTTTCTCACAGAAGCCTTACCTGGCCACCGTGTGTCATCTCGCATCACCGCCCCATCCTAAGCGCCTCCCCTTTCCCTGCACAGTCACCCTCCCCCCCAGTTTCCGTTCCGTCTGTGTCTGTCTCCATCCACTGCCATGCATGTTGCTTGGGGATAGAGGTTTTGCCTATTTTGTTCTCTGCTCTTTGAGCCTCTGGTGCTCCATAGGTGTTTCTTGAAGACAAGTCGAATGAATGAATACAGGAATACTGAAATCTCTAGTGAAGAAAGCATCTAGCTAATATACCTCTCTTGACCAGCGTTAACCTTCTCTCTCTTCCCATTCTTGGACCAGACGCTCACAGTGATGGCCCCGAGGCAGGCTGGCATCTCCCGAGGACTGCAGAGGACTCTCAGGGGCCCCCCACCCCTTGAGAAGACTGAGTGTATGTCCTGCTTCTAGAGATAAACAGGAAGATCTTGTGCCGATGAATCTTTATATGCAGGGTGCTTACGCTTCCAAATAGCAAACGATAGCCTTGCTGTCTCTTCTAAGATGTGGAGTGACATTGGCACGTAGCTATTTATATTCATCATGACAGGCATATACATACACGTTCAGGAATAAGGCTAAACCTTAACGTATTTTCTGTAGCTTTGGTCTTACTATTTACTCCATACTATTATCAACACAAAACAATTCTCACATTTTATCCCCCAACTGTGGTAAAATGTAGCCCTTTTTTTTTTTAAATAGCCCAGAACTGGTGGTGATAGGGTATTAGTAATTTTTATTTTCAATTTTATGACATTATGTATTATCTGAATGGACCTTGAAACAGCATGTATTACTTTGGGGGGGCGCAGGGCAGGCCACCCCAAGATGTGCCACTTTGGCATATCGATTACTTTGAATTAAACAGTGGGAGAAGTGGCAGAAGTGGGAGCCTGCTCACCAGAGGCAGGGTATTTAAAGTGCTGAAGGCCGCATAAACAACTCCTGTTACTTTTACTAATTGACTCCCAGATCCAAATGCTGTTCGGAATTCCTTACTAACTGAAGCCCCAAACCTGAGTTTTCTTTGTCCTGACAATTCCTCACACATTTATGTTTGCCTGAAGTGTATAAAAGCCGCCTGCTTTGATCATTTCTTTAGCCTCAATTATATTATTGGGCCTCTGTACAGACATAATTAAACTTGATTTTTTTTCTCCTATTAATCTGTCTCGTTTCATTTTGATTCTTAAACCACCTAGCAGAGCCTTGAAGGGTAGAGGAAATTTCCTCCTCCCCAACACTTTATAAAAATAATATTCGTTTTGAAAATAAGGTGACTTCGAGAGTTACAAATTTTCTTCAAAAATAACAGCAGCAACATTAAAGCCCAAACCACAGTGTCTTAGCCTTCAGGGTGACACACCTGGAAAGTCCTGGAGTGGCAGGAAGGGCTCGCTGTAAAGACCGGTGCACACGAGGACCCCATCAAAGACATGGGACTCCTGCCTCCCTCCGGCCTCGACCACCACATGCCACTGTCCCGTGCACGAGAAATCGGAGCATTTCCTCACGCTGCACACCTTCGACTGAAAACGAGACAGACTCACTTGTGGCCCCTCTTCCCTCCTGCCCTCCTGCCCAAGGGACTCTTAGCTTCATTCTGTGGGTAAGATTGGCCATGGCTGCTCTCCTTTGGGGTCTGTGGAAGGGCTCCTTTATAACCAGTTTCCCTACGGAGGCCTTTCTGAGTGCGGACATAGCCCACTTTGTTCCCAAGCAACACCAGGTCTGGCCTCGGATGGCGTGTCGGCCCACCTGCCATCCTTCTCTGCTGCAAGAGGTGAGGAGAGCAGGTCTGCGCGCTGGCCTGGCCGTTGCGCCTACCCAGGAGGGCCCCCACGGTGCGGAGTGTTCCCCGCCCGCTTACCAGAAAGCGGATGTGCGGCAGAAGGTGGAAGTGTCTGGCGTACACCCTGAGGTATTCCATGATTCTGGAGTTGTGCAAGTAGTTGGGGAAATGATCAGGGAAAGGGTAGTCGCTGTAGGCCGTCATCTCCTTCGAAGTGTTGCAGGTGGCAGATTCGTAGGTACTTGGCCTGCCGCCTTTAGTGTCCTCCTACCAGGAAGAAAAGGACCCTGGCTGCCTTTCAGGATGCAAGAGGAACACTCACAGAGTAAATCCCTTCACCTGTCAAATTTCGAGGCTCCTGGATGAACTCTTTCAAATGAAGTAGTCGCTTTCCCATTATGTTGCTAAGAGATAAGATACCTTGTGGTCAGTAATTTCAAAGAGCAAATAATTTCATTGGGTAACACACAGAAGAACATGAAAGAAGATGGGAAGAACATGAAAAGGGTATGAACAAACAATGCATGCAGACCACCAGGGAGTGGCGGCAGGCCGGGGAAGACAGGCGGCGTCTCTGCTTGAGGGGCCGGAGTCCCGGGCGGAGGGCGTCCAGGAAGCCTGGCTGTTCGCAGCGACTGATAAAGCAGGGAGCATATAATCGCCCTAGACTTTCTCTTTCCCTTTCTTTTTTACTGGTGATTTTCTTCTACTGACAAAAGCAGCACAGGCTTATTATGTTTCATAGAAATATTTTTTAGAAAATTGTAAAAGTTATAGACAGTTGTAGAACTTAAAATTGTGCTGCTGAGATTTCAGATCTCAGAGGAGAGTGTCATTCATGACCATCACTCTGAATGTTTTGATGGATGCCCTTCTGGTCTCAGTCTCTCAATCTTTCAGTATTTTAAAAGAGCAAATAATTTGGCTTCCTGTTTATGATCTACTTATCTATATACACACAGATAGGTATGTAGTATTTTAGTGCTTCACAGTACTTTCAGGTTTATAAAGAGTTTTTCACATACCTTACCTCACTCAGTCCTGTGAAACACACTATTATCTAATTTTTCAGGTTGTAAAAGGAGTTCTTACAACGTACAACATCTGTTATGTGCCTTAGCATTAATGGTGTTCTTAAAACTAAGGCTAGGTAAGTAATTTAAGGCTAGGAGAAAAACACACCACTGAAGAAAATATGTTTCCTCCCAGAAGGATTTGTTATAATCCTAAAATATAGTCGTTTTAGTCTACGTACACATAAAACACAATTTGGGGGGGTTATTATTTTTTTCTATTTCTATTTCTGGTGGAATAAAGGATCCATAAAACACATATATGAATATTTGAAACTTGAAGCCAGGAAATATGGAATTTAATTCCTCCTGAAGTATATCAGGTATATATATATAAAATGTATAGAGAATGTATTTCTAAATAAATATTGTTTATTAATAAAGCCCATTGTCTTGAGGCACATGTGTACAAAAATACCCTTCCTAATAAGGTTAGTCTCCGAAAATACGATCAGCTTTTTTAATGAGTGAAAGCTTAAAGTATTGCATCACTGGTGAAACCAGATGACGTGACATGGTATTTTGTGGCATATAATGGCGTTCTTGAGATATATCATTGCATGGCTTGGATGAGGAAACGGATATCAAATCATTTCTCTGAGTCTATTTCTTCACATATAAATAAGTGCTCGCCTGCGTCACAGAGTTGTGGAGACCAGATAATGCCTATAAAATGCTTTAGAAACCTTGCACCAGAAATCAGCAATTGCATGCAGTGTGATCAGACCAGCGGTGGTGCACACACAGAGCACTGGGCTGCAGGCTGGGAGGTGGGAGCAGCTTTCCTAGGCGTGTCTGATTCAGTCTGGGTCTAGCCAGGGGCATGGAATCCACTCTCAATATTTGAAGCAGGGAATGTAACGCGGGGAATTGGTCACACAGGTAACGGAAGACCTGAAAGACCAACAAGGTGCCAGTGAGACCTCCCAGAAGTTAGCAAAGGCAGGCTGCCACCACACCGCTAGGCGGGACCTTGGCAGTTAACAGGTGGTCAGCTCCCACCTTCCTTCTGCTCCCCCCCACGGCAACCGTGGAGGCCATGTGGCCCAGGGTTATCTATCACTGCACGTTGGAGAAGGGCCACTTAATCGCATCTGACTTTGAGACAGACCAGAAACTTACTGCGCTAAGCTCTTGAGATTTCAGCGTGGGTCTGTGGGACAGTTATGTTAGTGCCATGACAAATGCATATGTATTATTAGGCTGATGATAAGGCTCTAAGATCAGTACCAGTATATATGTGAACCTGAAGCCAAGAGGGGATAAGGAGGAATCCTAAGAACTTTCAAGAAGTTAAAAGACCAGGTTGAGAATAGAGCCGCATTACTGAGAAGGAAAAGCAGAGAAGGAAAGAGAAGGAATCACAGAAACTAGGGACAAGCATCTCAAAAAAGGAGTTCTGTTTTTAACAGTATTAGATCCTCTTGAGAAAGGAAGGAAATTTAGGACCGGAAGTCCATTCGCTCTGGCAGCTTTGGGAACAGCAGCAAGAGTCGTCGGCGGTGCTGGGATGACCTTCAGGGAGCGACGGTGGAGCCGCAGAGGGAGTCAGACGGCAGAGCGGGCATGCATTTCTGCCTCTGGAAGGAAGCATGACCAGCTGAACATCATCCTTGGGGCAGGGAAGGGCTGGCATTCAATGCACAGGTGTAGGCACTGATGAAAATAGTAATTGTGCTGGTAGATGAAGGGTAAGTTAGTGTTACAATCCTTGCGTTTCCATTTCCCACATAGGAAAACATACCACACATGCGGAAGTGTAGATTTCCTCAAACTTACCTCATATCTCCACAGTCCTCCAATGTCACCGCTTTCTTCAAAGCAGGTGGGCTGCAGGCCCTCCTCCAGGCAGCTCTTAATGGCGACTAATCCACTGACCCCAGCGCCGATCACCGCGATTCGTTTTCCCGGCATTGTGTCCTCGGTCAGGAGACTTACTAGTATAAAGTCAGACTCTTACTGCCATGTAGCTTTTTCTAGAATGCAAGGTCATCAAGGTTTTTGTTTTTTCTAAAATTGCTAGCTCATGCATTTAAGCTGTGTCCTGCTCAAAGTTCTCTGTGTGACAGAAACCCTACTTCGCGCACAACTTTCTCCTGTTCAAGTGCAGCAGAGTAGATTGTTTTAATAAAAATGTGACTCCTAAAGTTTTCTTGGTCATGGGACTTTATTTCTACATTTCTTTTTTGATAGTTTCCTTCTAGGAAGAATACATTTACACACACACACACAAACTTCTCCATGTACAGATTTTGCCCAAACTTTTCATTCTTTCTGCTATTTCATCTGCTTGTTGAAACCTCACTACAGGGCCTTTTGCAAAGTTTACTTTTGATTTAGGCCGGAGAATCCCTACTTTTGCCCTATGTAGGGTTTGAAGTGAGAAGAAAAAAGAAGACCCCTACAGACATTTCATCAAGTAAGCATGACTCACTATACTCTCCTTGGGGCAGAGTGTGAGCTATGTGGGTGTGAATGGTCTTTAGAAAAGTAGTCCAACTGCCTTCATGCCAGAGATGAATGTTCTGCTGCACATTCATTTAATAAACATTCATTGGGAACTCCCTATGTGCCAGACCCTACTTTCATGGGGCAGATACAGCAGTAAACAGGCACAGTTCTTTGACAACATTCTAATGAGGTAAGAGACTAAACAAGTAAATAAGTAATAAGCCAGATGCTGATATGTACTATGGAGAAAAATGAAACAGGGCAGGGCCTATAAGGAATACAGGACACAGCATTTTATATGATCTGGTCGAGGATGGGGGTTCACTGGTGACATTTAAGCAGGAAATGAGGGGCTAAGCCATGTGACTCTCTGAAAGAGAATTCCAAGCAGAGAGTCAGAAATAGACACACGCTGGACAGAGAAAATGGGAAGCTTGTGAGGGGGCACGTGAAGGGCTTAGGGGTATAATGAGGTTGGAGAGGAGGTGTTAGTCATCAGTGTCCGGGTGAGAGCCAGGGGAAGAGGTCAGGTGAGGCAGGGCCCTTCTCCGAACGATGGGACAAAGGGATTGTACGGAACTACAGTTTCAACAGGTTCTCAGAAACGCTGCTCACCTGTAAGTGCCTCTGAGGGCACTTCGTACCCTGTCTGCTCTATGAGGTTATTTCAGCCTCCACCACTCAGTTGAACCATGGGGTTTCCTTAAGAGATGTCTTCTTTACTTACAACCTGGCAGTTTTTCTCCCTATACCTTTTGCCCTCTACTCTAAATTGAAGGAGGAACTGAACAGAATTCTATACTGCATTATAACAAGTTAATATTATAATGGATTAGAGCAGCTATTATACTATGAGGCGATTTTCTGATCTGGAGTTCCTTTGTAAATTCTTTTAACTTAAGGCTTATTAATGTAACCCTGTACCACTGACGCGTTCCTACTGCTTGAAATGTATCCAGAGGCTATAAGCAGTGAGTTTTCCCAGTGACAATAGCAAGAACCTAAATAATCCCCCTTGAGTGTACCAATTAACCCATGGGTTTTCCAAGTACTTAGCAGGATTGCAATATCAGCCAACACCCTGGACCACACAACAGCAGAATGAGTCTATGTTAACAAGGAAAGGAAATCACAGAAATCATGGATAAAGAATATTGCATTTATTAATATGAAAAGTAGACCCAAATGCTTAGTGTCCATTTTTAAATGCCAAAGCTATTAGATTTCCATTGGGATATACACATTTGTTTGAAAAACCAACATTCAGATATCAAAAATGCCTAGTCAAATACTTTTCTTCAGGGAATTTGAATTCCTTGGCTGTTGAAATAATAAGCTATTAGCACACAGATCTGTGCTTAGTGTATGCTAGGTGGTGAGTCCTTCGTCATTTATACCCCCCATTTATACTCCTCCAGCTCCATTTCACTCTAGTGCCAATCTCCTCGGCCCATTTATCCCCTCCTCTGAAACAGCCAAATGAAACCTCAGCGACCAACTCCCTCTCCACAGATGCAGCTCCCGCAGACCCCAGCCTGTCTTCTGCTCTGCTGGAAGCAGTAATTAGTTGCTCTTTTGATGAATTTTTGTTCTATTTTTCCTTCCCTTGTGAACATTTCATACTAATTAGCCATTTTCTTTTGATTGCATATATGGAACACAAGGATCTTTTTTTAACTCATGAAATTATATGGCATAAAGTAAAAATTTTAAAATCCCACCAAGCCCCAGCGTCTTCGAGGAAATAAAGGTCATAAAACTAACCTGTAGGAAGAAGAAGAAAGGCCGATTCACTCCAGGCGCTAAGGTAAAGAAATGGGCTCCGGAAGTCTTGTCTCCTAAGGGCACCTCTGGGTGCTTTGCTTTTTCCTACACTGAAGTGGCCCACCAAGGTGAGCTTTATATGACAGCTAGGTTGCCAGAACGCCTCCCGTGTCTCTCTCCTTCCCACGTGGCTTTTAAAGTTGGGGTTCAGGTAAAGAAACTGGCATGTTGTCAAGTTTTTCTAAGCATAGTAATTGTGCTGGTCTCACAGAGTCTAATTAAGGCAAAGGTACGAAGACACCCAGAAGGAACTTAACATTAAGACCGTGTACAGCTTGGGAATTGATCTATAGAGAAGCATGGAAAATACGGGGAAATTATTTCATCTCCGGAAACGAGAGATAATGAATGTAAATGCACTTTGCTTGATAGAGCGTTAGCACCGGGGCTAAAGCGGGGAATGGAAGCAACTGACCAAGACCATCTCTGTACATAATTTTGTGTGTATTTCTGACTATTTGTGATAAATTCCTACCACAGCAATTGCCGAGTCAAAGGCATTTGAGGACCAGTTTTCCAGCTCTTTGATACATTGTCTCCAATAAAGATTAAAGCAGTTTCATTATGATTAAAAAAAGAAGATGCCCTTTTCCTCCTCCTTGCTAATTATATATAAATAATCCATTTTCCTAATGGAAGCGGCAATTCTTTGAGTATCAGTAAGTCTAAACTCTGTTCATATATTTTTGGTCCGCTTGTATTTCTTCTTTGGTGAATTTTATGCATCTCAAATTTTATGCATCTCATTTCTACATTTTCTATTCTTTTGCTTAAAGAAATCTTTTAGCATTACAAATAGAAACCATTTTTCCTCTAATACGTCATTCAAATATCTTCTCATAGAGCTTTGTTTCATTTGTACCGAGTGAAAACATTTTTTCCTTTATAGTTACTTGCCATTTTGTCATATAGTCTTCCCTGTCTCAAGGTTATAAAATTATTCATCTATATTAGTTATTTTTCTTATGGATTTATGTTTTTATTTAACTCTTTGATCTTTCCAGAGTTCAATTTGGACATAGGGTGTGAGGTAATACTTCAGTGTGATCTTTTCCTCAATAGTACAGCAGCCTATTTTATGGAACGTTTTATTGAACAAGCCATCTTTTCCCTATCATATTGGAAATGTCACCTTTATATTTATGTGTCTGGTTTTATCATACATTTTTATTTTCTCTTCCACTACTGCTTCTTTACATTCAGATATCAAAACCATACTATATAATTACTGTTGCTTTACAGGATTTTTGATATTTCTGTGTGCAGCCTTCAATTATTACCTTTCTCTTTCAATATTTTCTTGACTTTTCTATCAAGTTTATTTTTCTAGATGGAACTTAATTTTTCACAGTGCCAAGAAATAAAATTTTATGAAATTTATCAGTTAAGTATGCAATAATTGACATTTTTATAACATCTAACTTCTCCATTTATTCACCTTTTTTATCCTATAGCAAAATATTTTTACAAGAGTTCATGTTGTTGATTTTTAGTTATGTGTCTGATTATTACTGCTATGTTAATTTTTCTATTGTAATGTTGAGGTTATTTGCTTATTTACTGATAGCATAACAGTTAATAGTTATATATATATCTATACACAAACACATACACATGTATGTATATTATTTCCTATATACTGTATAAAAACTATATGTATATTATAAGTTCATATACACACATATGATTTCAACATTTTAACTCTTCTTTCTTTTTAAATATTTCATAGATTCTATGTCAGTCTAAATAAAGAATCAAAATGATAATATAATTTAGTTTCTCCCTTTCTGATAACTATTCCTATATTTTTCTCTCATTTTCTGAGTTGTCTAAAATTTTCAGAGCAATTCCCAATAGAAGTGGTTACTGAACAAGTTCTTTTGTGCGACTCACCCTTGAGTACGGTGCTGGCTCTTGGTCTGAGGAACACATGTTAAGGACACATAGGTATCTGTGTGTGTGCATGTGTGTTTAATCGGGAAGCACACCGATTCTACTGAGTGCATTCCTCGATCTGTTAAGATAATCATATAGTTCTCTCATTTCATCTATCACTGTAATGGATTACATTAATAGATTTCTCATTTGAACCATATTTGCATTCCTATATTAAATCTTACTTGGTCATGATATAGTATTTTAAAATGTTGGATTTTATTTCTTAGAATTTTGTTAAGAGTTTTTGCATTTAAAATTATAACGAAGATCGGTCTGTTGTTCACTTTTTTGTGCTTTCTCAAGCTTATACTCTCTTTATGATCAGGGTTATGAAGATGCGTCTGTGTTTTCTTTATACTTTGGGCAGTTTACATTAGGTGGTAGTTTCTGTATATCAAAGCATAATGCCAGTGTTCTAGAGCAATCTGGGTGATCGCTTTTATTTTTTAAACTCTTTGTTTTATAGGTTTTTATACTTTTCTCATATTATCAATTTAGTTATTTTCTTTAAAGACTATTCATTTATATGAATGAATTTTAAAATTTTGATCTAGTATTATATATTATAATACATGTTTTCATTTTATGACTTTTTCATCGCGGTTGATCTGTAATTGTCCCATTGTTCTTTATTAACTTTGTGTTATGAATTAGTTTGTATTACTCTGGGCTGATAGCAAAGCTATCCCATCCAGTCCCCAGGGAGGTCAGGAGCTGGTACTAGGATGTAGGTTAAGGCCCTGCTTCCAGAGAGGCTCCCAGCAACGACCCCAAATTAGTGAACATCGACAGCGTATTTAGGGACTGAGGCTACAGTTTGCATAAACTCCTTGTCTTGTCCTTATTTACTAGATAAATAGCAATCAGTTTGAGAACACAACCACACTAAGATAGTGCTAGATGCTTGTTTATTTTACTTTACATTCCCCAAAGAATCAGCTCTTAGATTTACCCATCACATTTACTACAGCTTTTGATTTATAATTTCATTAATTTCTGTTTTTTTTTACCCTTTTCTTATGCTCTCCTTAGGTTTGCTTTCTTGTTTTTAACTTAAGTTTTATTTACATTGTGTATTGTTTTTTAATTACCTTGATTCTTCTTTATGGTGTAAATGTTTCTTTAATTACTGTTTTGGCCATGTTCTATCTTACATGTTAGAGATAGGCAATATTTTTCGACAATTACATCACAATTAAAAATTAAGTACAAAAGTGCAACAAAATAAAATGAAACAAAATTTGCAAAAAGGTCTGGCAAAAATTCAGGTTAAAGGAGAGAAATCTGACCTGTAACTACAGGGACTTAGCAAATAATGAACATAAGAACACTGGTAAAATTTCTATTTACCAATTCTCAGTGATAATTTGAAGCATAACATATTATGAATTTTATAAACATGTATCATGAGTTCTGGAAAATAAGGTAGTTTTTCTAGGGCATTGAATTTAGCATTTTATTTATGTCATTATCTGTTTTCAGTTTCAGTCAGGTTTTGCTTCATGTATCTTGATTCAGTACACAATTCTGATGATACAGCCCCACTGTGGATCAACCTCTTTACTAATACAAAATGACTGTGAATCCTTTATATTTTTGCATGCATTCTACTGCATTTATTCTTTTGAAATTAATTTTGTTTCCATTTATTCATATATTTTACCCAAGTCTTTATTTATACCTTTATAAAAAATACAATTGCATTTTGTATGTGAGTTTTGTATTATGCCCTATCGATTGTAATCTGATATATAGCTAGATTTTTTTTTATAGCTAGACTTTTTAAATGTATGTTGCCTTTAAATACGTCAGCAAAGCAAAACAAAACATAGTCTATATTTCTCTGCTGACCTCTCCAACAACGCAAGATGAGTCTCTTAGCATAATTGGACTTCTTTGTATCTTTTCCCAGTATTTGTTCAGATTTGTTTGGATTTAGACTAATTTTTAAAATAAATTATACTTCTTTTATATAACCATTTCTTAAAAGAATTGTTAATGCCAACTGTATGCTATTTGAGACTGTATTTAGAACAACTATTAAAACTGGAACATTTGAATTGTTTCACTACTTACAATTAGTTTATCTGTACCATGATTTTCCTATTCCTTTGTTCATTTTGGCTGACCTATTTTGAAATCAGTTTTGTTTTAATTGAAGTAACACCCACACACAGGAGTGCTGAAAATATCCCTGTACAGTAGTACAGCGAGTTCTCAGCAAGCAAACACCCTTGTATCAGTCACTCTCTAGGTCAAGGAATGAAAGATTTCCAGGTAACAGAAACTCCTTTCATGCTCCTCTCAATCCACTACCACCATTTTTCCCCTGTAGTGACCACATCTTAGTCTCTAAACCTATGACCTAATAATAAATGGAATTAAATAGTATGTTTTATTTTGTGTATGGCTTCTTTCATTTAATACTATGTCTTGTATGAATCTATGGTTAATTCCTTTTTTACTGCCTTACAGACTGCTGTACAGTGTTCCAGGGTATAACCATGCCACAGTTCGTTTCTGTATTCTACTGTTTGTGTTGTTTTCAGTTTGTGGCTCCTAGGAATGATGCTGGCATAAATATTCTTATATATGCTTGGGGTGAATTAAGCATGTATTCGTGATGAGTACACACCTCAGTGTAGATTTTCTTTTTACTTTTTTTGATATTGTCTTTTGAAATGCAAAAACTTTACACTTTTATTAGATCTAACTTGTTTTTTCTTCTATTTCTTGTGATATGGTATCATATCTTAGAAGTTATTGCCCAAACCGAAACATGCAGATTCACTCCTATGTTTTTGTAAGACTTTTGTAGTTTTAGTTCCTATATTTAGGTCTTTGATGCATTTTGAATTAATTTTTCTCTATGGTGTGAGATGGAAACTGAAGCTCATATTTTTGCATATGAATATCCAATTGTCCCATAGTTTTCTGTTGAAAAATACTGTCTCTTTTTAAACTTTCTTGGCACTTTTGTTGAAAATACTTGACTATAAATGTAAAGGTTTATTTCTGGGCTCTTAATTCTATTCCATCAATTTATGTTTGTCCTTATGGGAATATGTCATTAAAACTGACTTGATCAATAAATTTTGAAATTGGAAATACAAGTCCTCTCACCCTGTTCTTTTTAAAGACTGTTTTGGATATTCTGGGTTGCTTGCCTTTTATATGAATTTTAGAATGAGTCTGTCAGTTTCTGCAACAAAGCCACCTAGAATTTTGACTAGGATTGTGTTGAAACTGTCCACTCATTTAGGGAATATTGCCATTTTGACAATATTAAGTCTTCTAGTCCATGGGCATGGGATGCTTTTCATTTATTTATATCTTTCTTAATTTCTTTCAGCAATGTTTTATGGTTTTCATGTACAAGTCTTGCATCAGATTGGTTAAATTTATTCCTAAGTATTTTAGTTTTCTTCATGTGATTTTGAATGGAATTATTTTCTTAATATTATTTTTACGTCTTAGTATATAAAAATACAATTGCATTTTGTATGTGAGTTTTATATCCTGTAATCTCACCAAACTTGTTTATTAGTTCTAGTAGTTGCTATGCCTTTTATTTCTTTTTCTTGTCTAATTGCTTCATTAAAATAAAACTTCCAGTACAATGTTTAAAAAAGTGGTATGAGACATTTTGTCTTTTCTTATCTTAGAGGAGGAAAGTCATTCAGTCTTTTTCCATTAAGTATGATGTTAGTTACAGATTTTTTGTGGAAGACCTTTATCAGATAGAAGTTTACTTACAGTTCTATAAGGTTTACCATGAATGGGTTCTGAATTTTGTCAAATTCCTTTTCTACATCTATCAAGATGATTGTTGTTTTTGTTCTTCTACTAATATATTACATTAATTTTGAGAAGTTAATACAACAACCTTTCTTTCCTACAAAAAATTCCCCTTGCTCATGATGTATGATTTTTTAAAAAACATATTGCTGGATTCAGTTTTCTAGTGTTTTGCTGAGGATTTTTATGTCTATATTAACATAAGACATTGGTCTGTAGTTTTATTTTGATGTCTTTGTCTGCTTTTGATATTAGGGTAATACTGGCCTTACAGAATGAATTAGAAGTATTTCCTCCTTAATTTCTGCAAGAGTTTGTTAATAAGAGTATATTAATTAGTATTAATTCTTCTTTAAATGTTGGGTAGAATTCACTAGTGTAGCCATCTGGTCCTGGGTTTATCTTTGTTGGAAGATTTTTAATTACTAATTTTATCTTTTTATTATTGTATATCTATTCAGATTTTCTATATCTTCTTGACTCAGTTATGGTCATTTAACTTTTTCCTGGTAATTTTTCCATTTCATATGTTATCAAACTTTCTGCATACAGTTGCTCATAGTACACTTTTATAATCTTTTTAAATTCTGTTAAGTTTGTTAGCAATGTGCCCTTTTTTAATTCTCATTTCAGTAATTTGAATCTTTGCTCTTTTTTCTTGTAGACTGTAGCTAAAGGTGTGTTAATTATGTTGATCTTTCCAAAGCATTAACTTTTGGCTTTGTTGATTTTCTCTGTGGTTTTTCTGTTTTCTATTAAATTTTTTTCTACCCTAATCTTTATTATTTCCATACTTCTACTTGCTTTGGGTTTACTTTGCACTTCTTTTTGTAGTTTCTTAAGGTGAAAAATTAAGGTATTTATCATATCTCTAATTTTGGCCTTTATGGATATGAATTCTCTTTAAGCTTTGCTTTCCATATATCCTGTACGTTTTGGTGTATTAAGTTTTCATTGTCATATTCATTCATTTCAAATTTTTTCCTATCTTTTCTTTGATCCATTGGTGTGTTTTTAAATTTCCACATGTTTATGAATCCCCCATACTTCTGTTTGTTGTTGATTTCCAATTTAATTATGGTATGGTCTGCAAACATACTTTGTATGATTTCAGTTACTTTAAAGTTGTTGATACTTGTTTTATGGCCCAGCATATCATTTCTACTAAGAATGTTCCTTGTGTTCTTGAGAAGATTATGCATTCTCCTGTTGTTGAGTGGAGAGTTAGAGATGTCAATTATATCTGATTTTTTAATAGTGTCATTGAAGTCTTCTGTATTCTTGCTGACTTAACCTCTAGGTTGTGCTATCCACTGTTGAGTGGTGTATGGATGTCTCCAACTATCACTGTTGAACTTTTCTAGTTCTCCTTTCTGTTCTGTCAGTTTTTGCTTAATGTATCATAAGGCCCTGTTGTGAGACATATGTTTATAATTGTTATATTTTCTTGAAAAGTTGACCACTTTACCATTATAAAATATTTTTGTCTTAAATTCTATTGTGTTTGATGTTATCATATTAGTATGACTACTCTGGCTCTCTTATGGTTGCTCTTTTCATGATATGTCTCCTTTTCCATCCTTTTACTTTATGCCTATTATATTTTTGAACATAAGGTGTGTCTTAAAGAAAGCACATAGTTGCATATTGTTTTTTAAAGTAAGTCTAACAGTCTCCTCCTTTTATTGAATTGTTTAATCCACTCACATTATGTTATTATTGATAAATTTGGTTTATGTCTGATATTTTCCTTTTTGTTTTCTATATGTCTCATGTCTTTTTTGTTCCCCTCTTTCTCCTTTACTGACTTACTTTGTATTAAGAGGATATTTTCTAATGTACTTTTTTAATTCCTTTGTTGTTTGTTTACTGTATTTTTGAGTTATTTCTTTAATGTGTGTTGTAGGGATTACAACAAAAAACTTATCATAAGCTACTTTAGATTTATACTAACTTAATTTCAGTGAATTATAGAAAAATGTTATAACTCCATTCCCTCTTTTCTCCTTTGTGCTATTAATGGCATTATATCATGTCTATATGTGTTACAAACCCAACAGTACAGTTTTATGATTGTTTCAAAATATAATCTTACATCTTTTGAAGAAGAAAAGAGAAAAAATATCTTCATAAATTTTTATATCTTTCTCTTATTATTTACCATTTCTAATACTCTTAATTTCTTTCTGTGGATTCAAGTTCATGTTGATGTCACATCCTTGCTCCATTACAGCCTCAACTCAACCTCTCTACTTCAATGCTGTTGTCAAATATATTATATCTTATTGTGCCATAAGCCAAAAAATTCAGTTTTATAGATATTGTTTCATTCTGTTATTTTTAAAAGAAAGAAAAGCAATATATATACATCTATAACATTTTATAAATAGCAAATATAAAATATTTTATTGTAATATATATATATTATATTGTTTTTTATATTTCTTACATAATTTCTTTCAGAGGCAATTTTCTTTTCATGTGGATTCAAATCACTGTCTGGTGTCACTTCCTTTCAGTTTGAAGAACTTCCTTTAATATTTCTTATAAGGTGATTTACCTGCTAGCAATTTGCTCAGTCTTTGTTTATCTGGGAATGTGTTTACTTCACCTTCATTTTGAAACATAGTTTTACTGGGTGTAGGATTCTTGATGGACAGATGAACAGATTTTTTTCTTTAAGCATTTTTAATATGTTCTCCCACTGCCTCTGGCCTTGGTTATTTCTTTAAGAAATCAGCTGTCCATCTTACTGGGGTTCCCTTGGATGTGATGAGTGTCTTCTCTTGCGGCTTCCAAGATCTTCTCTTTCACTTTGGCTTCCAACAGTTTAATGATGATCTGTCTAGGCATGGGTCTGTTTGTGTTTATCCTACTCACAGTTCATTACACTTTTGCCAGTGAGGATTAAAGTGCTTTCACAATATTTGATAAGTTTTTGGCCACAATATCTTAGAATATTTTTTTCTGACCATCTTGCCCCCCACCCCTTTTGACACTTTCATATGTCACACATATTATGCATGTTGGTAAATGAGATCTCTGAGGCTTTGTTTATTTCCCTCCATTCTTTTTTCCTTCTGTTCTTTAGATTATATTGTCTTTAATGATCTCTATTCAAGTTCACTGCTTCTGCCTTCAACCAGCTCAAATGTGCTATTGAGCCATCTAGTGAATTTTTCACTTCAGTTATTATACTTTTCAACTAAAGAATTTATATTTGGTTCATTTTTACAGTTTTGATCTCTTAATGATGTTTTCTATTTGATGAACCATTGCCATCATACTTTCCTTTAAATCTTTAATTCTATGAATCTTTTTTAAGAAGGGTAATCTAAAATATGAATAAATGTACAAATATGTTTATTGGTGCATATTTATGGTAGCATAATTTGGAAAAAACTAAAATATCCAACAATAGCATAATAGTTAAGCAAATTAACTTAGCAGAATATAATTGTATCAGCCAGGGTTCTCCACGTAACAGAGCCAATAGGATATATATATGTATGTGTATATATGTATGTATGTACATCTCCCTCTCTCTCTAAATATATATACATGTATATGTATATATAAATTTATTTTAAAATATTGGTTCATGTGATTATGGGGCAATTCTGAAATCTATAGGGCAGGCTGGCAAACTAAAAATTCAGGTAAGAGTTGATGTTGAAGTCTTGAATCCAAAATCTGTAGGGCAAACCAGCAGGCTGGAAACTCAGATGGGCTTTCTGTTTTGCAGTGTTGAAGCTGCTTCCTTCTTCTTTGGGAAACTTCAGTCTTTACTCTTAAGGCCTTCAGCTGACTGGATGAGACCAACTCACATGGTGGAGGGTAAGCTGCTTGACTTAAAGTCAACTGATTGTAAATGTTAATCACATTGAAAATACCTTCAGAGCGATTCTAGACTAGTGTTTGACCAAACAATTGGAACCATAGCCTAGCCAAGCTGACACATAAAATTAACTATCACAATAATATTGTCATTTAAAGGAATGAGTGAGTGGACCATATAGTCATGTAAAAAAAAAAGCTTACATGTGATGTCAAGAAAAAAGCAGAATGCAAAACTCCATGTATCCTTTGGTTAAAGGTAGGTTAAAAATGCAAAAGAAAAAGACAGATAAAAACACCAAAATGCTGGTCATTTTAAGTTAGAGTGGTAAGATTATGTGTGATACTTTTCTCTCATGCCTGAAAGTTTTATAATACTGTTATTTTATGATGGAAACTGTTATTTTATGTTGGATATTATAGGAAATCTCCCTTGATTCTTATGTTTGTAGTGGAAAAACTTTAATAGAAAATTGTTTCTCAATGGTTAAATTATTTAAAACAAAGAGAAAAGAGCAACTTGGTGATATTAAAGATATTAACTGCCCAGGCTTTTTAGTGAGGAGAGAATTACTATGCAGAGCCTTCATATTTTAAAGAGTGTCTGAACTATATCTTGGCAATCGGGCTTACTTCCTGAGAGGTCAAAAATTCCTGGACACCCTGACTCAAAATAGGCAGATGGATTTTTGGAGATTTGGGAATGCATCTGAGATGTGAAGGCACACTTCTACTTCTTCCCTTGGACCTTTTGGCCCAGAAGATAAGATGAGCCTTCTAATTTACACTCATGTTCAGACTAAAAGAACAAACAAGGGTCAGTCCAACACTTCTGCCTACAATAGAATCTTCAGCCTTTTAGGTTTTATCACTTAAAAGAGTATAGGCTGCTTCAGTAAGCCAGTCAATAAGGCTTTCCCTTGAGCTATCCATTCAGTGCCTACTATGTGCCACACAGGAGGGAGTTTAATTTCAGTGGCCTTGACACATGTGTTTACATCCTTGTGATACTTCCCTTTAACCTCATACTCTTTCCATCTATGTCCTTTGGGTGCGTTTACAGCCTGTAAGTGCATGCATGGCTGTGTGTGTAAGTCTATTCATTTGGGGATACATGTCTAGCTCTGCGTGCATCCTGGTGCTATGTACATGGAGCATGGTTTGCTTAGACTCTGGGGTTGCCAGATTTAACAGGTAAAAATACAAGACATTAAATTAAATTTGAATTGCAGATAAGCAATGAATTTTTGTATTAGAGTTCTGCAGAGAAATAGAACCAATACAATGTGTATACACAAACACAGATTTTGAGGGATTGTCTCATCTGGTGTGGAGGCTGGCAAGTCCCAAATCTGCAGAGTAGGTAGACAGATTGGAGACCCAGGGAAGAGTTGCAGTTCTAGTCTGAAGGCCATCTACTGGCAGAGTTCCCTTTTCATCAAGGGAGGCAAGTCTTTTTCCATCAAGGCCTTCAGTTAATAGATAAGCCCACTCACATTGTGGAGGGCAATCTGCTTTATTCAAAGTCTACTGATTTAAATGTTAGTCTCATCTAAAAAAAATACCTTCACAGAAATGTCTAGAATAATGTTTGACCAAAAATGTGGATAACATGGGACAGCCAAGTTAACACATAAAATTAACTACCTCAGTATTTTTTAAGTATATCTCATGCAATATTTGGACATATTTATACTAAAAAGTTATTCCTTGTTTATCTGAAATTCACATTTAATTTTGTATCCTGCATTTTATCTAGCAAACTTATTTTTCTTGATTAATTAAACAACCTCTATTATTTCTATCTCTATTATTGTCCTAACATCCATCCACTGCTTCTCTTTTGTCTATGACCTGACTTGTTTCTTCGCCGGTAACATATATAACCAAAAAAGAAACAGACAGTTGATATCTGGGAGTGTGAATTTACAGTAGATTTAATCTACTTGTTTGTGTGATTTTCTCTAGCAATGTTTTTGCCCAGGGGCAAGCAGGAAAGGCAGAAATTTGGATCGAAGTGGCACAGGACAGAGGAGCAGAGATGGTCAGTGTATTTGTAAAAGAGGCACCATGACTCTAGAAGGGGTGAAGAGAGAATTGGGGTGGCAGAAAGAGAAAGTGAAGGATTACGTTTGGACTGGAATTTCCAAAGAGGTTGAAGAAAGTTGCAGAATAGATATTTAAGCAACAAAGATGGAACAATGAGTGGCTTTACCGAGGAAGGAAAATACCTGGATTAATTATTTTAGAATTTAGAAAGCAAGTAATTCACAGAGTCGCTATGAAATTCAAAACATCATTGTACATGAAGAGATCCAGGAATAGTGAAGCCTGGGTGTTACTGTTGATCATCCACTTATGTACTGGAGTCACCCCAAATTTGGGATGCACCGGAAAAGTCTATGCAGGTGTCAAGGTCTTTAGTGAATGATTAGAGTGTCTAGACTCTGGAAGGTTAATAGATGATAGCATAGAGTAGGAAGAAGGAGCAGTAGAGTCTCATGGCATAAACATAAAAAAGATGGATTTTTAAAATGGAGAAAACTTGAGACTACAATGATCTCATATTAATTTAAAACACTAGCACATACTTCCAAGTTATTACAGTAATTACCACCAGCTCCTTTCCCAACTGGTCTTAACCTTTCCTGAACCTTGAGTTGTGTCCTGTAGCTTCCACTACATGGGGCTATGTGTAACGCCTCCTCATTTCTACCTCTGAGCAATGCAAGTTTACACTAGTTCCAAACAATAGTCATCAAATACGGTTTATGTCCAGCCCAGGATGCTCTGGAGACCTACTGCTTAATTAGAAGTCTCTGCAATGACAATGTCTGTGTTCATAGTTCTGTCTGAAACCCTGAGCTATTCAAGGTTTCATGGATGGTCTTGGGGAGACCATGAACTTGAGGATGTATGTAAAATGTAAAATTTTCCTTCCTTGGTAAAGCCACTCATTGTTCCATCTTTGTTGCTTAAATATCTATTCTGCAACTTTCTTCAACCTCTTTGGAAATTCCAGTCCAAACGTAATCCTTCACTTTCTCTTTCTGCCACTCCAATTCTCTCTTCACCCCTTCTAGAGTCATGGTGCCTGCAGGTGAATGCAGATTTTTCTAGGGAAAGTACCCTAAGCATTCATCTTTCTTAAAGGGGATATAAGATGAAAAACAGTTAAAAGGTTCTCGTCCTATACTTAAAAATCTTAGGACCCCTAAGAAAGACCAAATTAAATGATCAAAAAGCTGAAAGACCAAGGGGTAGAGAGCAGGGTTTCCCTCTAGCAGTGCCTAGAACTGTGCTACCATATAGGAGGGCGGTCACTAATATTCATCTCCTACTGATTCAGTCAATATTGATAACTGAAGGATGACATAACATTGATAAAAGATAAAATGTACTAAAGGGACAGGCTAATGAACTCCAACACTGTGGAAGGTGCAGGAGGCTGTTTGGACTTCCCAGTGACCGTAGGAGCTGTGGGTCAGGGACCATGAGACCTGGGTTTGCTTTCCTAATTCCCTACAACTGTGTTATTATTGTTACTCCTTAACCATTTCCCAGAAGGAAAGATCTCAAAACAAACAAGAGACCTCATGTACTTACCTGAGCCCATATCCCCCTTTACAGTCAAGGAACCCCCAGATATAAAATGTGCATTAACAGGTCTGAAAGCTAAGGAGGAAAAGCCATAGGTGGAAAGAAAGAAGCAGGCAGAGTGAGGTTCAGACTAACCGAGGGGAGACCCACTTGGTGTCAGACATGTGGTAACATCCTATCAAAGAGTTTAGAGATCAAGTCTGAGGACTCATGAATGAAAACGCTAATAAGGGTGTTGAAGCTGTTGGAAAATCCTCCGACTCTCTTGTTTCCAGCAACTCACCCCAGCTCATGTCCTTAGTCAGAAACACAACTTCTGAGATGCCTTATGGGACCTCTAATTATGGGAGAGGTTCTAAGAAATGAACCACCCCAAATTCCTATATTTGGGTTCCCAATTCCTACACTTGCTTAACCAAGTTTTGCTTTATAAGTGATGAAAACTAGATTGGAACTTATTTAATAAAGTTTTGCCTTATATGTCATAATAATGAATTTTGACCTTATAACGCATCTTACTAACTTTACATTAAATCTTATTAACCCTTTAAAACCATTGCCAATATGTCTTCAGTTTAATTAAGACCAATTAGTCTATTTAATGGGTAATGTGATTCTTATAACTAATTAAGAACAAAGTAAAGAGTCTCTGAACTAAGGGTTAAGTGATTTTGTGGAATATGGAGAAGAAAAAGTCCCTAACATAAACATTGTCAATTCCTTTGTGACCAGAAGTAAATGCAGAAAGGTAAGACCTGGAAGCGAATTTTTTGTTACATTCTAAGTGATTAATTTATAAACAAACAAGTATAGAGACATCTTTTGACTATAACATTATCATTAATAGATGACTGATAGTGATATTATGCATCTTAACTTAAAGATAACTAAATCCATCTATTGAATGTTTCAACATAAAGTAAATATCCAAAATGAAGCAGATAGAAACATTGTGCATAGAAAACGTATTGGATTGCAGATTGAAAGAATCACTCACCTCCCTTTTTGTGTTATTACTCTTGTGAATTTGCACAATGCGTCACTTAAAAAAAGTCTATAAAGTAGCTATGATAACAGTACCAACCTCACAGAATTAGATATGGTTTAGATAAAAAGCTGTACTTAAAGATATTTTCAAAAGTGGAACATAACCTACAAATTTAGTTTTTAGTCCTTAAAAGGTTATCTATTTCAGTGTTTTTCAAACCTAGTAGAACACTGGAATCACTGAGGAACTTAAATAAATGGTGAATGTCTTTTGGGGCTTCACCCTATATTTACAAAATCAGAATATCCAAAAATGTATGTATTTGTTAAGGTACCAAGATCCTGCAGATCTGTATCATTAATAAAACAACAGTTAGTATTGATCGGATACTTACTATATTATAGACACTTGGAGAGATAGACACTTTTCCCCCAGTTGGTATCTCATTTAGACCTCACAGGAGTTCTGGAAAATAGGTATTAATTGTCCTCATTTTACAGATGAGGAAAGATTACATAACATCGCCCAGACCCCAAGGTCACGCAATTTTTAAGTGGTGGAAACCTTGTTAGAAACCCAAGGCTGTCAGACGCCAGAGGTTTCTTTGCCAGGAGCAAGCCGTTTCAACTTTCAGGTAGTTTGTGGCCCATTTTAAGACTAGAATTTCCAGAAGTTACACTTGGAAGAACACGTCGTGGCTGGAGGATAGCAGCGCCCTTCTAAGCAGGCATTGTCCGTTGGCTGCACGTCCACAGCGTCGTGCCTTGGAGCGCCCTGTTACCGCCTGCCTGAACCCGCGTGTTCCGCTAGACACGTGATCATAGTTCTTTGGTGCTGGCTTCCCGTTGCTTTGTGCCTTTCATCTCCAAGTACATTAAAATTCTCGGTGTCTGATATTCGTCACCCTGACAGTATAGATACATAGTTTGGCAAAAATTAACTTTGCACATTGACCAAAATTTGGCAACCCATTAAAAGACTTATAGCACATATGTCTTCCACAGTGGCATATCTCCTACTTACTTAAGGCAGATAACTTTGCGTGTGTGTGTGTGTGTGTGTGTTGTGGGCCAGGGATGATGTCAAATTCTTTCTTAGCCTAAACTTAAACTCTTACTTAAGGTGTAGCATAGACCATTTTTTTATCCTCTTTTAACATGTGCCTGTTTGCCTTATTTGAGCTTAGATTTAAGTTTTTTCCCCCATTCAGTACACATTTAATACTTCAAAAGGCATTTTTGTGAAGAGTTGGCATGTGGGATGGGACTCTGGTCTGCTCTTTAAACAAGGCAACATTCCAGCTGGTAGTGTCTGAAGGCCTGTTACACAAGACCCTGGGGTCCCCACCCACAAGGAAAGCCATGTGTCCCTGAGATGTACCCTAGGTGAGAGAGGGGTTTCTTTTCTTGCTGTCCCTTTGCCCAGAACTCTGGCTGGGAAGGGTTACTTTGATGGTGGTGTAAATCTTTTGCTTAATCTTCTCTTTTCCTGCCTTCAGTAGATAAAGCATATTTTCAGTCTCCTAGTTAATTTTGCCTTTTTTTAAAGTTACTTCCAAAAATGTCCTACTTTTCTTGAAATTTGACTTCAAAATTATATGGTGTAAGATATTTCTGTAGCATAGATTATTATGGTGGTTAAGTATTTTGATTTAATTTAGGTTGGGAGAGCTATTATTTATTGAACATTAACTATGTGCAAACATTGTTAATAAGCACTCTGTAAGTGTAATCTCATATAATCCTCACAATGACTCAATTACTAAAAGCATTTCCATGTCATAGACAAGTTAACAGGCTCAAGGAAAATTAATTGTCCAGTAAATGGTAGAACTGGAATGGAAACCCTTGACTATCTAACTTAAAAGCCCCTCCTTATTACTCTGTTTTAGCAGTCCTTTCACGACTGGTGCCTTGGTTTAAAACAAATGGCTACAAATTATTTGATATTTCTCCTCTCGAGAGGTGGGATCTATGCCTCCTCCCCTTGAAACTGGGTGGGCTTGTGACTCACTTCTGACCAATAGAGTGCAATAAAATTGCATGCATGATTTCTGAAGCTAGGTCGTGAAAAGTGATATACAGCTTCTCTTGTTCACTGGGACACTCATTTTGGAGAAATGAGCTTCTGTATAAGAAGTCCACTATCCTGAAACTACCTGGACACTTGGAGAGAGTCCAACTGTCAACAGCCTTACCCACCAGACAGGAGAGTGAAGATGCCTTCAGATTTCTAGCCCCTCACTGCCAAGTCTTCCCAGCTGAGGCCCTAGACGTCATGAAGCATGCTGTCATTCTTACTATGCCTTTTTAGAGTTCTGAACCCACAGTATCTGTGAGCATTAAAAAAGAAAAAGCTGTTTGAGGCTTCTAAGTTTGGAGGTAATTTGTTACATGGCAGTAGTAACCAGATCAATTGACCATTAAATACCTGTCCAAACATATCTTCCTCCACTCTCCCCATGAAGTCAGTGTTTCCATTTTAAATTCCGCAGTGCTCCATCTGCCTGGAAAAACTGACCCCCAGATAAGCTCTACTCATCCTTCAGGATATAGCTTGGGTGTTACTTTCTCCAGAAAACCTCTGCCAACTCTCTCTCTTTCCATTGTGAACCCCTAGGTGACAGCATCTTCCTCACTGAACAGGATAATCCTTCAGGCAATGGGTGGTTCATCTTTTATTTCCGTACTGCTGGGGTCTAGAATAGTGTTAATACACACTCAAAAAAATTTATGAGTTAATAAATAATTGAATTAACTAATCAGAGTATGAATGAATAATTAACATAATGGAATGTAATATAGAAAAGATACAGAATGTAATCTCTATACCAAGAAGATAGGGGAAGAACTATAATCTTATAGAAACTTTTAAATATAAACATTGGTGTTTAGGTAATACCCATAAATGATTTAATGTTTGATGATAGTTTAAAACAACTGCTCTATAGCTAATACCTAATTTAGAGGTGCAGTGAAATGTTTGCCTTATATACATAACTTGGATAAAAGGAGATAAAAGTATCAGTAAATATCTTCTACATATTACAAGCAATAATTTTATATTTACAAAAAAAGGCTGGGTTGGATTTAATAATATTATTTGTAAAAGAGTTTCACCAAAGGAACAGACTGTATAAAAGAGAATCAACAGGAAAGTATGGAACTCAAAGCATAACGTCTGGATGTCTGTTACCACCCATAAAGGATTAATGCAATGGGAATTGGATTCCCATCATAAATAACTAGAAAACCTGAAAAAATATATGGAACTATTATTTTCAGACATTGGGCAACAGATCACTAAGAAAAGGGAAGCAGATAGATAAACCTTACAATTGTACCCACTTAATATGTACAGGCAGTTTTCAGGCTTCAGTGCAGGAAGCAGAACCAAAGAGAATTCTGGGTTCATGGAGGTGTAACGATAGAGATTGGAACTGAAGAGGCTCAAGACAGCTAGGATGTGCAGGCAGAAGTTAGAGAAGTCTGCCGAGCAGAAAGCGGACTAAAGATCTACTGAAGTCTCCCCTTGAATCTTTGAATATTAATCTGTACCTGAAGGGGGTGAAATTCCATGGGGCTTAAGAAATAAGCATAAGAGAGCAATAAAATTCCTGAAGTTTACACAGGAAAAGCTGGGGAAAGTTCACAATCCCAATAGCTAGGATGGAGGGACCTTGTAATACATCAGACATTGGGTAGATTCCCTAGAATGGCATTACCTTAGTAATGAGGTTAAATTAGCTTTAAACCAGGTCCAGATTAGTGCTAACTAAACTTAAAATCAAGCTTCACAAGAACTAAATTGACTCAAAGTAGCAACTACACATCAGAGCAAAGTAAAAATTTAAAGGAATGCTTTAAAATCCATATCTATATCTATCTATCTATCTATCTATCTATCTATCTATCTATCTATCTATTATCTATCTATCTATATATCTATCATCTATGTCAGAAAAACTAAGAAGCAGGAAAATAAGATCCATAATCAGGAGAAAAATAAAAAATATATTATTTTTTTGCTAAAGTGAAAGAGATGGTAAAAATAAAAATTAAAACATATTATAACAAGAATACATATGCTCAAAAAATGTAGAAGTGTAAGCATGATGAAATAAATGGAAGTCTAAAAAGATCTCAAATAGAATTCCTAGAGGTAAAAAATACAATGGCTGAAATGAAAGAATACACATTTGAGGTTAAGAATGGTATAGGTACTGCAGCAAAAAAAGGTCAGTGAATTTGAAGACATAGCAATTGGTACTATTCAACACTCAAAGAAAAAAAAAACAGGAAAAAAGAGCAAAACATCAGTGACTTGTGGGAAAGCAAAGCCATCTAACACAAGTGTGACTGGAGTCCCAGAAGGAGAGGAGAGAGGGGAACAGAAAACAATAAAAAATGATGGCTAGTAACTTTACAAATTTAATGACAACTACAAGCCCTTAGATCCAAGTAGCTCAATAAACTCCCAAGAAGAAACCTAAGAAAACCATACCTAGAGTACTTCATGATCAAACTACTGAAAACCAGTGATAAACAGGTATCTTAAAAATAGCTAGAGAAAAATGACACATTGTGTTTAAGGAACAAATATGAGATTGACAGCTGACTTCTCGTCAGAAACTATGCAAGCCAAATGAAAATGAAGCATATGTCCAAAATACTTAGAAAAAGGTCAACTCAGAATTTTATATCCCACCCGAAGATAACTTGCAAAAATGAAGATCAAATAAGGACTTTATCAGACAAACAAAAGCTGAAGTCAGTCCTCACAAGATCTTTACTATAAAAAATATTAAAGAAAGTTCTCTGGGAAGAAGGAAAATTACACCATATGTAGTCAGATGTACAAATGGAATGAAGAAGTAATAAATATGGAGATGAATATCAAGGGTAATTTTGTAATTAAACAATACCTTTAAAAGATAATTGATGGTTTAAAGGAAAATTAATAACAAGGTATAGGGAGGATTGAATTATATGCAGAAGCTCAATCTATGAAAAGAACAGCACAAGGGACAGGAAGGGAGGCCATTAAGTATACTGGGTTATATTTTACAGTAAACATTATCTAAGAGTGCAGTAAGTTAAAAACACATTTTATAAACCCTAGAATAGCACCTAAAACAAAAGATATTGAAGAAAATACTCATAAAAATGTTTTCTAGGTTGCAAGCAATAATTCTGTATTTGTAAAAAAAAGGCTGGATTAAATTTAATAATAGTGCTTATTATTTATTTATTTATTATTATTATTATTTTTTATTTACAATTAATTTTGGTATCATTAACCTACAATTACATGTGCAATATTATGGTTATTAAACTACCCCCTTCATCAGGTCCCCCCCACCAACCCCTTTACAGTCACTGTCCATCAGCGTAGTGAGATGCTATAGAATCACTACTTGTCTTCTCTGAGTTGTACAGCCCTCCCCATGCCCCCCCACCTTACGTCTGCTATTTTTTAAAAGTCTCCAGAGAAGGGAAAAGATCATATTCAAGAATCAAGTTGCCACTTTCAGATTTGGCATTTGGTTAGGAAGTAAATCCAGAAATAAAGTAAGGGCAAAAGATTGTGGACACCGCACCCATTTCCCGGTCCCCACTCTTAGACCGGGATCCTTGAACAAGAGCGCCATTTGTGTATATGGTACATAAGCCATGTGTGTGTGTGTGCTTAAACTCCTCTGTTGAGGGCAGGGGTTCTTTTTTGTTCATTGCTATATCAGTGGTGCCCTATGACATAGTAGGTACACAACGTTATTGGATAATTTACTGACCAGAAATATCAGAACCCTCGTGAGAGGCAGGCAGGTGGGGCACCAAGAGTCAGTCTTTGCAGCTGTATGAATAAGGTTAGACGATGTCATCCTTTGTGGCCTGGTATTTAAGACCCTCATGCGCTTCTCTGATGACGATCCCGCTCTCCGTTCGCGTGTGATCCTAGAGTAGAGGGCTTGCTTACTCGACGGCTCCCAATTCTGTCTTTAACTGTGCTTCATCTTGGCTCCGCAAATGAGCTCTGATCTTCCACACCCCTGACATCTCTCCTTAGATCCTGACTGCCCTCAGCTGGCAACTGGAAATGCACTTCCTTACTTTTCTTCTAATTGATGGTTTAATTTGGACTCTTGATCTAGGCCTGGGTACAGATTAGCCCTGCCACAACCACTCAGTACGAGGAGCCTGTGTTTTAAGTGCTCCGGGTCACGGCTCTGCCGCGCCCGGGGAGTAAGAGGGCATCTTGGCATCAAGGAGCTCCAGGTCTGTGGAAGAGGCAAACACGATAGCAGAGAATGCTTACCTATTGGGTTAAAGGCAAAAGTGAAGGTGTGATGGTGGCAAAATCATTGACATATACAGCTTATTACAAATACGTCGCTACACAAACATACCTAGAAAAGCTTAGCACCTGCTGTTCCACATTTCTTGGATCTCATAACAGCCCGATCTTTGCACTTAGGGATACGGCCCTGGGGACATCGCAGCAAAATATGAGGAGCAGGGATGTATCTTCCTCTTAGCCCTCAGTTCTCTTCCACGCCTCCATTGTTGTGATTTCCTCTAAGGTTGAAAATGGAGGACACAAGTCCTAAACTCGCCTTTCATCACCTGCTTCTCGTTTGCCAGCAAATAAAGAGGCAGTTATATCAATGTGACTGGACTGACCACTAAATTTGGGACCAGCAGTCGTTTTATATGAAAGCCATTCATTTCTGTAAAGATTATAAAACTAATCCAAACAAATTAGGTCAAGAGTGGAGTAAAAAAAATCGCGATTTGTTGTACTACCATCCGAGCCAGCTGAGTTCACTCTAGGCTGCGTTCTGCAGATGCCAGATCATACATTAGATTGTGTGGCAGTTGCAAGAAGAGGAAAGGACAAGGCCAGGCGATTACACTCAGCTGAAGCTACCACCTGTGGACCCACCTTCCTGACGCCATGGCGTCACGGCAAGGGGTCACCCCGTCTCTGCCGCAAAAACACAGAGGAGATGAGGCTTGAAAAGGCTCACCTCATTCTAAGTGGAGTCAGCCTATCTTTCTGGCTTGATAACTACACAAGTGAAGAAACAAAAAAGATTTCTGGCCCGTGCACTCTCTATCCTGTTCACCCAAAGGCCACCTTCTGATCGCCTGTAGGGTGCCTGGCATTTGGGCATTTCCCAATCCTCGATGAGCCTGTGTGTGCCTTTTTGGGCTGAAGCAAGGGGAGGACATGAGACTTGTAGGATGGCAAATTAAAACTTCTCTTAGCCCTTCTGACACATACAGAGCCTTGGCAACGCCCTCTATTTGCAGGTAGATTCTATCTCTAATTATATACTTAAGGGCTTGAGTCAGCCAGCCTTCTGCCTCCTCAGATTATCTCCCTACATAAACAGAATTCCATATCCCAGCCCTGGCCCGAAATGGCAAACAGTGGAACCCAGCAGGAAGGTGCTTCGTGCTGACCTGCACGTGTGTCCCGAGTCCAGTGCGACCCAGTCCATCTCTGTCCCAGAGCTGGAGAGGTGGCGCGTGACTGGGCTTGGCACACGTGAAGGTAGGCGGCCATCCTCCATTCCCATCCCACAGCTCCTTTCCACTTTCCCTTCTTGTGCAGCGATGTGGCCCAAACTGACTGCATTTCTGTTGCCTTAGATCGTGGGCCTCTGTTCGGATGCTCTGTGTACTCCAGTCCTTGCTGGGGTGGTTTTTCCCTCATCATAAGCCAGCAAACCTTTACGTGGCCAACTGTATGCTGCTATCCAGGCATCACAGGAGGTTCTGGGATTAGTGCAGCATAGCCCTACCCTAGGGAGCCCCCTGTCCTAGCTGGGGGACAAGCAGAAAGAAGAGTCACAAAGCCGTATGTTACAGGTGAACAAACATACATTCAAGGAATGGAAGTGGCACAAGAAGAGGAAACATATGACTCTAAGGGAGGCAGGGGGCAGAGAAGTTTTCTTAGAAGGTTGCTATCTGTATTTCTGAGATGAATGGAGATTTATCACCCACGTAAGAGGCAGACTGACTGAGAACCTGCATGTACACTGGACCGAAGTCAGCAGGAGTCCGGGGCTGCGAGGAGCTCCAGGTGCTTAGAGCCCTCCTGGAGTAGAGCAAAGGGGTGGGCAGACTGGCAGCCTAGGGGAGGGGGCTTGCCACCACACCGAGACTTTTCCTACAAACAATGAGGCGTCGCTGGAGGCTCCCAAACAAGAAGGTGCCAGGGCCAGATTAGGGTCTCAGAAAGATCGCACTGTAAATAGTGGGGAAAATCAAAGCAGGGAAACTGGGTAGCGTGCACTGGAGGTGAGCCACCCCAAAGATGAGGACCCATGCAGACGGAGGCCCAGAGGGATGGGCGCTTAGGCGGTAAAGGGGTGGGACTCTGACAAGGAAGCAATGGTGAGGGAGAGGGCGGCGGTGAGCTGGCTGGCAGGTGGCTGTCCCAGAGCTGGAGAGGTGGCCAAACCAGAGCTGCCAGCCAGCTGGTTTGGCAGCTGGCTCCACGGTGGTGACACTGGGGATGACGGCCACCACCATTTGGAAGCTGTGTTTCCTACATGTGATCTGAGGACAGAGATCACCTCCTGTCCCCCAGTGCCTGCCAGGGTTTGGCCTGCAGAGTGCTCTCTGTTATTGCTTACAGAATTGCTGAATGAATACAGAAAATCTTAAAAGGAGAGAGAGAATAAAACCTGGATGCAGTACAGGGACAGAGGTTTAGAGAATTAAAGAATGTTTGGATGTTTGTGAGGATGTTTGTGATTTTTTAGCTTACCCCACTAATTACACAGGTGAGGAAACAGGCACAAAGAGGTAAAAAGGCAGGAAGATGGGTGGTGGGCAAGGCTGGGGTAGACAGATAACGGATTTCATCTGGTCGTACCACCATTGTGATGCCCATGGAAAATCCTGATGTTGAATGTGCTGTTGGAAGGTGGAGCGCAGAAGGGTTAGGTGTAGACATATACATTTGAGATATAGGTAATACAGCGACCTGTGCTTCATGAGCATAGGTGAAGTCAGGAGCTGGGAGGGCCAAGGGTTAGTAGGGTTAGCATGGTAGGAAGCAGCCGTTACTTATTCTTCTCATGCCTCACCAGCACTTTCCCCAGGGGCACAGGTGCCTACATTATAGGCTTGTCATGGGGTTTAAGTGAGTGAATATTTCTGAGGCCCTTAGGGCAGTGGTTGGCATGTAGTAAGCGCTATGTAAGAGTGAAAATAGATAAACATCAACATTTGATGGTGGACAGAGGACAGAGCTCTGAACAATAGGTAAAATAGGTATGATTGGAAAGGTAGGAGGAAGTGGGGCAACTGTGGGAACACTAAAATCTGAGGGAGAGAGAGTTCCCAGAAGGTGCAAGCAATTAGGTGACAAATGCCACAGAAAGACTAAAACCAGGGAGGATTGAAAAGTGCCTATTGGCTTTGCGACTGGAGGTTCACTGTGACTTCAGGGCTGCTCGGTGGAGGGTCAGGGAGCAGAGGGGTAGGGTGAGGACTGTGTCGGCTGGTGGGCGGGAAGCGGGAAGGCTCAGGTGGACAGTCGGCTCAGGGCAAGGCTACGCAGAGAAGCAGAGAAACCCGGAGCTGGGCGCTGTTAAATGCGATCCTAGTCGGTCTGCACAGACCCAGGGCAAGCCCCCTCTGTATCCCAGAGTCCTCACCTGTGAATGAAGGAGGGCTTGATTTCTGCATGATGATGGCCCAATACTTTTTCTTTTCTTATTACTAAGGTTCAGTGTGACCCCGTTCTTTTTGATTTAGAAATAGTACCTGAATTAGTTAATGATATTCTTTTTTAAATCTTGTTTTGACATTTATGGAGATGGATGCTGTTAGGGGTTTATTTTTTGATTTACAAAATGTTTTCAATGTACAATTTCACATTTGACCTTGGGGAATATATGTTATCAGTATTCTCACTTTATCAGTGAAGCAGATTCTGAAGGATGGGGTGATTTTTCTCAAAGTCACAGAAGGTGTAATCCAAGATTTTAATGCAATCTGCTGGCAGCAAGTCCGGTGCCTGACAGTTTATGGGAATAACTGGGGAGGCCTCTGAAGAACAGTTTTTATTTATGAAAAATGCCTGCCAGCATAAAACTGCCATCTATTTCTAAAAGGAATGGGGTTCTCCACTATATTCTCTTCTCCCACAATGAGACATAATCTAACGTAAGATTTTTCATTTGGGGAAATAAGCTTTAAAAAAAAATCTTTAGGTTTCTCATGTAGTGGTAGAGTGTTTAATAATGCCCTCAATTATATTTGATTAGATTGATTTTGTTATATATGCACCTAGACAATTCTGAAGTATTTTGTATGCATTATTCATCAAATTCTCCCAGCCACTCTTTGAGAATGGTAATACAGGGGCGCCTAATTCCACTTTACGGAGATCATGAGACCAACCCACGGTCTCAGAGAATTGGTCAGGAGTACCCTTAGACACTCAGTTCCTCATTTGTGAGTTGGAGATAATGCCCGCCCTGGGGAGGCATTGCGCGGGGGGCGCCGAGGCAGATGGCAGCGGGTGTCCGGCCTGTAACTCATGGATCAGTGAGCATTAGGAAAATAAGGGCCCCACCTCCTTGTGCAGCCTTAGCTTTACCACCAGCATGCCGGTTGTGGTGTGCTTATCTTTCAGTCACTGAAACTTAGAAGAAAGCTAAAAAGAAGGCATGAAATGAGAGGAAGAGATGGGAAAGATGTGGAAGAAGAAAGGAGAAGAAACCTTCGTGGTAGTTAAAATTTCACAAATGGGTGTTTCAAATATTTGTGTGAAGTGCTGACTTCATCATTCTACAGAACATTTATGGGATAATTTCTAGGAAGTACTTTGAGTGCCTTGGAAAACAGCATTAGATAAATATGAAACACTGGGAACATAAAAGTGGAAGACAATCTCAGATATAGAGTCTATGCATTAGAAGAAATAAAGTGGCTTTATTCATCAAAATGATCAATGTAAAGTGAAGAAAGCAGAGTTTTTGTTTCTTGGCAGAGAAACCAGGTTGTCCTAGGGATTAATGTAGAATAAACATGTTTACCACCAATAAAACAGTCCAGGGAAATATTGCCTCTCTCACTCAGCACAAGGATGAAACATTGCTGATTTAATCTCCACAGAAACAATTCAGCTGTCTTTAGGGTACAAATATTAAGTCATTTATAGTTTGTAAAAAATTCTGCAATCAAGTAGTTTATTTTCTCAGGATGCCAGGTGTAGAGTGTGACCTGATTTTTATCTCAGAAGAATATGTTTTTGGACATGGCTTCATAATATTCTGAACATTATCTTTTGAACCAGTTAGCACCACAGTTTCAAATAAAGGTCAATCTTTTCTCAATTTCATTAGTACTAAAAATTTTAAGAAAAGGGTTCTGTAAGTTTAACTATAAAATACTTTGCTACAATACTGAGCAGAAAACAACTATTCCTACTGTTTATCCCAAGAAAATAATTTTGGAAAAGAAAAAAAGCTACATGTGCAAAAACATGTGTAGCTGCATTATTTGTAATAGAAAAAAAAACCCAGAAAACTTAAATAATAAAAAAATAGTTAATAAATAATTGCATGTTGATATGATAGGCTATTATACAACTGTTAACATGATAAACATGTTCATGAAAAAGCTGAGAAAATGTTTACAATGTAATATTTTGCAAAGTGTCAAGCAAAGAAAAATATATGTATACAATGATTATGTCCATGTAAAAATGGTATGTTTATGTAGGAAGTGTGCAGGGAACAGAAGAAATGGAAACCCTTGCTGTAACAGTGTATCAGTCAGGATAAGCCAAGTTATGCTACAGTAACAAACAATCCATATCGATGAGTGAGTCACAACAGAAGTTCTTGCTCCGTGATCAGACTCCACACATTATACTCACTCAGGGACCCAGGCTAAAGAAGGTTACATCCTCACACCAGTTTCCTCGATTATCTCAACTTGGCAGAACAGAGATGTGGTTGGCACTATGCTTGAAGATTCTACATGGAGGCAAGTGTATCGCACATTTATTCGGCCAAAGCAAGTCACAACTTCATTCCTAACTTCAAAGGGAGCAAGGAGGCTAACCCCTACTGTATGATCAGAGAGCCGGAAATAGTGATGAACAATGCTAAGGACTCTCACAATGAGATTGGTGCCATTACAGGTGCTTTTTTCAAGTATTCAATAATGTTGAAACACATTTTACACTATCATTGCCTCAGATTTTGCTTGTGAGCCAGAATTTGGGAGTTGATGATGTATATACCACACTGATTATTCCAAGAAAGTCTTAGCGAAAACAGTCTTTCAAATGTACATTCTTTCAGTCAACATTTTAAATGGGCTGAGAAGATAAACATTTTTCATGTTACACGATGTGTTTCATGAAATACAGTTTGATTGAAAGGTATGTCTGGCTTCACATTATCGTAATATGCAGTTTGTAAACTATATGGAAGAAAGAAACTTCAGCAAGGCGTCCTGTCATAAATATTTATAAGTGTGGTTAGAAAAATACATCTTCTGCCTATGTGCAATGTAGTAATTTGCTTGCTTTAGCAAGCAGTCAGCAATAAAGAAAATACATGTCATGCTGTTCGGGTCCTAAACATTCCACTATGTAAACTTCTGAAAAGTATCCGTTGAAAATGCACAGCAGAGAACACTGGTTTTAGTATCAGGTTCAAATCTGAACCACCATTTATTAGTTATATAACCCTGGACAATCTGGGCTAACATCTCCCATAACAGGAATGACAAATTCTTCCCTTGTGTATATTGTTATGAAGCTTGGAATAACACATGGAAGCCCTTGGAAATGTGGCTAGCACCTGGTAGATAAATGAATGTTCACTTATTTATGTGTCAGCTGAATATTGGGCAACTGCAATTGCACAGTAACCCCGCCATATGCTAAGAGGAACAGATGTCTTTCAAATTCCACTCTGTTAGGAATAGATACAGAGAGATGTTTAGTCAAAGTAACGTGATCTAAATATTCCTACTGAATGGAGATATTGTCAAATAGACTTGTGTAGGTGCACATAATTTAACTGGTGCTCAGCAAGTGTGGGATGGTTACCAACGCTGAATACAGCCCCCTGTGTATATGAGCACCGAATACATCACGGTAGAGGAAGGCGACAACCAGTCAGACCTCCTTCCCAGGTGGTCTATGATGAGTAAATTCCCCTCGGGGAGCAAGTCAGGTGAGGGAATCAAGCCATCTCAAGGCAGCAGGGGTTGCTGAGCGAAGTGGGGGGACACTTGGGCCCCCGTAGCCTTTGCTCCATTCAGTCGTGTTAATAACAGGCGATCACGAACGCTGAGATGGCCAGGGTGGCACAGAGAAATGAACCAGGCTGGCTTATGCGGTTGGTGGATGTCCTCCTGGACCACGCTGGGGCTTCCTGAGTTTGAGAATTGCTCTTTCTGGGCCAGGAGGTTCTCGGCAGCCCATCCCATTTCCCCAGACCCTGCTGGTATGTGGTGCACAGTCCAAAGAAAACGTCCACAGCTTGTTTGGGATCAGTGGCTAAGAGAGAGAGGAAGCTGGGCTTCATTCGTGTCAGAGAGGCAACTTTGTCCATGTAGTTGATGTAGCCCTCCTGAAGCCCGGGCCAGGGGTTGTGAGCGTGGTGCTTACTGTGCAGACAGGAAAGAAACCATTAGTGACGTGGCAGCTTCCGGGCCCACCCGTGATCCGGGGTGCTCAGCCCCCACCCCTTCTGCATGCACAAGTGTCGTCTTCAGAGGAAAGTCCCATGCATCCTCTTCAGCCACTGAACCCTGCCCCACTGGCCACGCCTGCCCTCCCCGCTGTAACTGCTTCGTGTCTGTGCTTTGTATACCATCTGGGTGCATCCCCTCATGCATGTGGACTCGGGTTTCCAGCTATGCTGTAAACTGTGGCCAGAACCAGACCTTAGAGTCCTTTATAGTCTATACAGGTTTCAGCACATACTTAGGTAAGGAGTAGACATTGACTTAAACATTCACTGCAGTCAATTAAGTGTTCATTTGGAGGCTTCAGAGTTGAATTTGGCTCTTTCTGTCCTGTTCTAAGTGTTGAGGTTAATTTCCTTCTTAGCAACCCTAAAGATAGACGTATATAGACGTCTCCTAACTGGTGACCAAAAAGGGCCCAGGACATATATAGTAGCCTCAGGTTTTACTGACTAAAGCATTCAAATTATTTCTCCCACCTTCCAAATTTCACCTAGAGCACATCTGTGGTCTTAGTCTTTGTGAAGATTCATGTAGTTGGCAAACATTACAGTACTATCCGCTAGGACGTCTCTGTGCATGTTAATCACGTGATTGATGCCTCTGTCCCTTCTGACCTTTCCCTTGGCCTGTAGGATAATCAAATCATACCTGACTATTAAAACCGAGGGTCGAGCGAGCACCTGCAGTAAGGAGCTCTCAGTCTTTTCTTTGAACATCCCTGGAAGCTGCCTCCCTGATGCTGGAAATTGTGACTCAGAGATTTTGCTTCCCCTGGCCCCACCCGCTGAGCCCATATGTCCTGTTTTCAGTTATTGCCTGCAGGTGAAGGGCCCTGCCTTTTCCCCAAAGCCTCTTTTCTCCAGACAGCATCAGTCATCATGTCCTTGCAGGGAGGCAACATGTTCAGCCCCATGAAAGGAAACATAGGGTAGGAAGGAGTCGGGGGGAAGAGAGAGTATGGTTCCAGGAAAGGAAAAAAGTGGGAATTCTGGTGCCGAGCATCTCTAAAGCTGACTAAAAGGACCTCAGAGAGAAGTTCTAGAAAAAAAATGCATGCCTGATTTTTTTCCTGTTAGCAATAGAAGCAGGAATTTTTATTCCTATATTGCTGGCCAGAACTGCTTCAACAACAACAAAAAGCATGTTTTCTCTTCTCTGATTTCTCAATCACTCTTGGTTGCATAAAAGGTAGAAAAAAAAGAATCAAGGAGAAATCTTATTCCACAAAGAATTTAATAAAAATTCTAAACGGAACCCACAGCGCTGGTACTACACTGGTGCTGACGGCTCGTTCTGGCCCTTTCTGGGCTCCTCGTAGAGCTTGGAGAGCATGTTACAAGGACGCGGGTTTAACATTTGTAAGATTGTTATAAATGGATTTCTCCCACTTTTATTTTTCAGGGTTCTCTCAATTCTCTAAAAAGAAAAAAAAACTGTTCTTGTTATTACCTTTAAGCTAAATAATGGTTGTAACCGACCAATCCTTTAATTTAAACTGATTTCAATAGTCCTTTGGTTCAGGATGTCTAGCAGGAGCAAGGATCCCTGGGAATTCATTCCACCGCAGGGTCTCTGCTTGTACCCGTGCAGGTGGCCCAGCGCAGACCTGTTGTTAGTCTCGCTGTTCTCACTGGCCGGGTTAAGCCGATGAAGACCAAAGCTGGTTTTCCAAGTGGAGTGAGAACACGGAATGATACAGGGACATTTGGTCATCGGTGATAGTCACGGAAGCTTGAAAGAAAGGAAATGAGAAGGTACGTCCTTTAGCAAAAAGGACCACATCAGTGTTCTCGTCTACACTGCCATCCTCACAAATGGGGGCTTCTTTCTTATCTCCTTGGATCCTTTCATGCTGGATCTGACCATTATTCCCCCAGAAATGCTGTGATTGGGAAGGTTGTCACTGACGCCCTCTTGGGAGTTTAGAAATCTGTAAGCGCAGGGAAGACGACCTGTATCAGTCTGTCTCACTTCATTTATTCGTCCACCTCTCCACTCACTCATTCCAGAACCTTGTTGGTTATTCTTTTTCTCCCTTCTGTTTCTATAGGTTAGATGAAAATGTTCTTTAGGAAAGCTTAAATTTTCTCTTTTCCTCTTTTCTCCCTCTTCCTTTACTGGGCCTGTAACTCCAGGGGGAAAATATTTTCCCAGCCCAGGGCAAAATACATTTGAGCAGAAATCAGTCAAAGGGAGAAATAAAGTGGGAGAAACCTGTTTATTGCCTACAAGCAGTCGTCCACTGCTGCTCACCCATGTCTCTTGTGACCCAGCTGCAGAAAAAAGGGGCCCCACACAATCTCTCTGGGCTAGATATTCCCTCACTTCCCCTCCTAATTACCTGTTGATATGGAGATGGGCTACTTCTCTCCACCCCTTGGAAACACCTCTTGATGTGGAGATGCACTAAGGCCAGGCTAGAGATTCTGGAAATATTGCAATTTTACCCACAGGGCCATTCTCAGACTAAGAAACCAGGAAAAATCCAGGCAAACAAAGTTTTGGTCCTCTAGAACAAAAGGCTTCATCTGATTATCCACCCTTAAACATAGTTATCTACACTAGTGCAAGACAGAGCATGGATAAACGCTGGAATGTGAGAGTCCTTCTCAGCTTTGATCCCAATTCTCAACTCATCTAGCATTTACCATAGTAAGTGTGGGTAAAATTGTAATATTTCCAGAATTATCTCACCTGGCCTTAGTGCACCTGCATCCTCAGGGGTGGAGAGAAGTATGACTTTAGTGCATCTGCATATCAA